>CM068369.1:450792262-451476429 GCA_034769895.1 Magicicada septendecula | reverse complement strand
ATATTTCTTAAAGCCAATTACGTTATGTACTCGTTTACATCTGTGCTGCACAGCTCTAAGGGTGTATGAATATAGCCTACACATGATGTCGCGATGACACGACGCTGAAGAGGATCTGAGGCGCAGCTCAGACTAAATTAATCTGAGACTACCGGTAATATCTCAACCTTCAGCAGCTTTCCCTTATCAGCAATCGCAGTATCTTTGTTGTCTACTTGTTTCCCCCCTTCTGATCTAGTGTTACGTCGCTACTGCTTCCAAAATTTCACAAATAATATTACAGTCACAGTGTGTCCAGCTTCGTTTTTCGTAAACGTTAATTTACTCTCCTAAAGGACACAATTGTTTTGTCAAGGGCTGGACTAGTTATTGTGTCAAGAAACAAAACATTTAGATATTTAGCCTTTGAATACTGCAACTGCAATCTTCATGCTAGTTATATGGTCGTTATGAGCACAAGTACAATTAAATTACAATTTTTGTCGTCTTCTACCAAATCGTGAACACGGAGTAATTTACAAACGGTCTGTTGTATCCACAGGTAGTAGATTTCAGTATAAACAAATGTTCCAGACTTACTGAGTAGGGCCGCACGCTAAGAGGGGGCCGCAAGCTACAGATATATTTTTTATTAACAGAAGTATTTTTATAAAAGTAGGAGGTACTTTGAATTATTTAAGTATGATTTCTGAAATTAAATGATCAATTTTTGTTAATAATACAAATGGAAGACAGTTCTTATTAAATATTACGCGCTTATTTTTAAGACGTTGCCATCCTTGAAAACTAATCTGCGCATGCGAATTTTGAACGTCCGCTATATTGCCCCCGAATTTACACGATCCTGGTACCACCCTTGTTTGTTATCATTGTTTATACGAGTTGTGACTGAACGGTTTGTGATTTGAGGATATGTTTTAATTTTGTTTTGAATGTTGTAATAAAACCCTGTATGCCGGTCTTTACAAAAATAAAATAGTAGAGGAAAAATTTTATAAAAAATAAAATTGTCAATAAAAAAAATTTTGTTTATGTTTAATCAAGGCCAGTAATTAAGGAATAATGCTGTTTTAAATGTTCTGTAAAAATTTTAAGAATCAGGAAGGTATTTATTAACTATGGAGCACTTCTGGAAGATCTGAACCAAGTCTGGAGTTAACCAGATTAACTCCGGTCAGCAATCGATTGATGATTTTTCTTGCTGGTCCAATATCTCACTGAAAAAAAATATTTTCTTCTTCTTGAAGTCTCTTTGCCTTAATAAATAACCTTAAATTAGCCTGTGAAATAATAACAGATAAATACAATTGAAATAAATGGATTTATTAAACAATTTAATAAATAATCGATTTTTTATCGATTGAGAACAATTATCGACTCCGTCTCAGGGAATTATCGATTCGTGCATACAGTAGAAAAAATTATTATAAGTATTATAAAAAGGACAGGTTCTTTGAGCGATTAAATTAATAGTCAGAGAAGGGTAACGAGAAAGTATAACATTAACAATTAAAGTAAATTCAATAATTATTATTTAACAATATTTAAATAATTCTGATATATAATGTTTAAGAAAGTTGAAATCGAACCATATGTAGACTGACGTCACTTGATGTGGAAGGCAGGTCTTAGTAAATTCAAAGATGGCCGCTACTAGATATGGCGAAGTTACTGTGAAAGTCGTCGTGTTAAAACTCACAGCAAAATTACCTTCATGAATGTTTGAAATGTCCCCGCACTGGTGTAATCTGTCTATTAGGTTGTTTGGTGTGTTCTGAAGAAGTGTTCCTTGTATACTTGTGTTAATTATGTTATTTAGTATGTGTTCACTTCTGTGGGTTAATTTGTCTGTAAAAGTGGTTATGAGTTGTAGCGTGAATTATATCAAATATATTGTTTTACTGTTTTAGATCACTCGTATAATGAAGTTAGGTGTTAGTTTTCACTATTGTCGTTAAAGTTTTGGTAGATTTAGTTAAAAAAGTGTTTAATTCATCTAACTCTCGATTCACTTATATGCCTGGCTAACCGTAGTGCCATTTTCTACTCGGTTTTAAAGGAACGTTTTATCACACAACTATTCAGCTTGATATTCAACAAAAGACTATTTTAACTTGGTCAAAATCTGGCCCAGTTAATCTTTGAAAAAGTATTGTTAACATATTTCGATTACCCATACACATGATACAAAATTACATTATATATGGAATTTATTTATTTTATTCATCACTTTCATGAATTATGAACCTTATCATTGGTTTAATCATCTCATTCCTTTTAAATTGATATATTATAGTCCATATCTGTTGACATTTTGTGGAAATTACCAAATTTCTTTCCTTTTTGGAAATATAGGCTCAAAATTTGATTTCCGCCTTCATACAATTTTTCTTCCATTTTAATTGTTATTAATACTATTATAATAAATTTTAATTAGTCATATTTCTCTTCCTTTCCCTAAATACATATAAATTAAACCTTTGAACTGGTTTTTTGTGTTAATCTCTGAATTTGACATTGCTCTTTAAAATTAATTAACTTATATATTTTGAAAATTTACAATATTTTAAGGTATATTTCCTTATTATCATTTTAACTCATAGGATCATTCCCAGTAGTGGTTAACTGATTTACCTTATCTAAATCTTGCTAGTTTACAGGATTTATAAGTGAATTATACTGGTTTATATGGTTTCTGTGAATTCACCAAATGGCCTAGAGTTTAGAATTTTACATTTCTGTCTTTCTCAAATAAATTTAATCCTACCACTCCTCTGACTTTACATAGTTATTATTACATGAAAATAAAATGGTTTATAACTTATTGTGAGGTGTAGTATTTAATTAACACTACTGTTATAAAGAAAATAATTACGAACATTATTTAGCAATCTGTACAATTGAACATATTGCTGACATGGTTTGAACATATACATTTAACTCCTTTTGAATTAACACAGCATACCTACTGAAACATTATTAATGGTATGTATGCTGTTATTTAGCAAACATAACTTATTTTTAACACATATAAATCTTATTTTCTAATAATTCTTACAAATACATTGATTTTATGGCTGTGAACAAACAGTCTATTTAAACATTTTAAACCTATGAATACTAAATTAATGCCAGTCCTTTCTGGTCTAAACCATTATTATTTATGATCCCCTTCATCAGTAAACATGACCACCCATACTCTAGTTATTAGCATTTTTTACAAATGTCTTGTAAATAAAGAGTTACATTAAAATAATAAAATACTGGAAACCTTCCATTTTATTATTTTATGATGCTGTTTATTATTGGATATTAAAGTTGTTATATAGCATATTGATAAGTCATAGTATCACTAACTTTAAGTTTATTGCATTTCCAAAAAACACTTACACAAATTCACTTTCACTGGTGGTTCTGATATTTTGAGTCTCACTATCTCAGACCAGACCTTTAGTAATCATGGACTGTTAAGACTTGTCTATTTTCTTTATCACACAATAGCTTTAGCAGGTTCACTTCTTATAATACTACACAACACTTTAGGTTTCTAAATAATTACATTTTTATAGGATTTTGGTATGTTATACTTTCTTTTTAATCGTTTTTGTGGGTTTGGGGTTGATGGTAGTTAATAATAATAATAGGTTTTACAACGGTGTTTCTTTCATACTATTTCTTCCTCTCCTCTTATCTTCTTTCTTGTCCTTCTTCTTATCTTCTTTCTTGTCTTTCTTCTTATCTTCTTTCTTGTCTTCATTCTTGTCCTTCTTCTAGTCTTCATTCTTCTTATCTTCTTGTCTTCATTCTTCACTCTTGGGTAAACGAAGGTACTTCGTGTTATCTCGACTGATGTTTAGTTTGGAGCATCTAATTTATTTACTGACACGGACCTTGCTCTTCTCTAAAGGTTTCAGGGTATTGTTTTCTTCCTGATCACAAACTTTATTCTTCCTTCTTCTTGTCTTTGGGGTATTTTGGTGTTCACCACTCTTAAACTGATTCTCTTTCTTCTTGATATGGTGTTATTTAATTTGTTTACTGCTCCTAACTTCCTGGGTAAATTCCTGATCTTAATATATGAGTCGCTTTTAATAATTTCTTTGATATTTAAACAGTGGTTTTTATATAATGTAATGAGGATTTTTATTTTTTTGTGGTTCATTCCTTTGATTTCATTAAATCTCATTCAATATTATTTTAACATATGTGGTGTAATTAATTTTTATGATTTTATATGACTTAATAAGTAGTGGATTTTCTGTCGCGCTACAGAATGCCCTTCTCCAGAAGCAATTTTTTCAGACTATACTTTCTTTGTCTGAAACAATTGCTTATGATAATTATTCTAGGTTTGTTATTATTCTGGACTTCCTTCCATTTTAAAAATTTTCTTATTTATATTTGAGTTTATATCCTTCTCATTCTCACTTGATCTTCCTTGATAGTAATAGTAATCTGAGTTTCATATTTATTATTTCATTTTTATATTTCTTCTTAGTATTTTCTCCTTGGGATATTTCCTCCCTATCGTTCCCTACTTTGTGAGCTGGTTCAGTTCAGAGAGGCACTGTACGCTACTTCCTCTGCTGTCCAATACTTCACACATATTTGAGTACAGAGGCAAATCATCTCTGCTCAGAAAACATATTAATACTGCTGGAATTATCTACAGACAGATTAAAAAATTATTCAGAATAGTACACATTTGTTACTATTTAAAAAAATATCTTTGGGATACTTCACTTATTACTTATTATATTTCTCAGAGATTTTAATATTCCTATCTCAGTTGTTCTTCTGACTCGTTAACTGGATGTTTCATTCATTTGATATTATGGTAGGAAGCTCTTCTATTATTACATTTTTCAACTTTTCTTATCATATAAAGCTTTTGGTTATAAATTCTTTATTACCTTCTGGTTTTTTTATTATAATCTGCATTGTTTATAGTTGCATATCTTTATGACATTTTTATTTTATTGCTCTGTTTTTATTATTTCCACTTGTTCTATGTTCTAGAACTTTTTATAACTGTCATTATCACAATTGACATTTAATTCATAAATCATTTTATATTAATTCGTTTAATTACATATATCTTTGATATTATTCTCACATTATTCCTGTCATGGCTATTATCCTTTCGAATGAATGTTTTTTACTAATTTTATAATGAGGTCATAATTTCCCCTCATACCACTTCAAAGTTTTATTATCTCATAATTCCACATAAGTTTTTGTATTTTATTATATTCAATCACTCAAATCGTATCAACTCAAATCGTATCACATTTTTTTTTTTTATTTCCTTTGGCATCATTTTATGGAAAGGTTTTTACTCTTTATATTGAAATTAGACATGGTCATACTTTCCAGAATTATTTGTTTTAATTCTAAAGTCTGTTTCCTTTATTCATCCCATTATGATCCTTTATAAACATGGTAAATATATTTGATGCTTACCATAAATATGGTATTAAATCTCTTCTGTTTATCTCACCAAAGTGTTTTATTAATAATTGGTTGGTAAGTTGTACTTACTCTTGGTTTGGAAACTTGACTTATACACAATTCAAAATTCACTCTTCTTATATTTCCATAAAGTTTTCAAATAATTGTATGTAATTCGGTATTACATTATTTTTTAAAATTTTGTTGATAAGTCAAAATTCTTTTTATACTATTCTTTCCAAATAGTTTTTTCTTCAAATAATATGTTCGTAAGGAGAACTTACTTTTGTTTTAGAATTTAGGGGTTTTTAAATTCTTCTCTTATATTCTTGCCATAAAGTTTTTCACAAATTCCTGGTTAGTAAGGTGAACTTACTTTGTTTTTAAATTTTGTTGATTCTATTCTAAATTCCTGTTTTATATTCTCTTCCAAAATGTTTATTTCAAATTCCTGGTTAGTAAGATGGTCTTACATTGTTTTAAAATTTGGATGATTTCTCATTCTAAATTCTTTTTTATATTCTTGCCATAAAGTTTTCTTCAAATAGTTGTTATGTAAGGTATTACATTGTTTTTGGAATTTAGACGATTTTTATTTCTAAATTCTCTCCTTCTTTATTATTATATTATTGCCACATAGTTTTTCACAAATTCCTGGTTAGTAAGGTGAACTTACTTTGTTTTTAAATTTGGACGATTTTTAAATTCTAAATTCTCTCCTTCTTTATTATTATATTATTGCCACATAGTTTTTTCATAAATAACTGGTATGTAAGGTGATCTTACAATTGCTTTGGAATTTGGATTATTTTTAAATTCTTCTCTTATTTTCTTGCCATAAAGTTTTTCACAAATTCCTGGTTAGTAAGGTGAACTTACTTTGTTTTTAAATTTTGTTGATTCTATTCTAAATTCCTGTTTTATATTCTCTTCCAAAATGTTTATTTCAAATTCCTGGTTAGTAAGATGGTCTTACATTGTTTTAAAATTTGGATGATTTCTCATTCTAAATTCTTTTTTATATTCTTGCCATAAAGTTTTCTTCAAATAGTTGTTATGTAAGGTATTACATTGTTTTTGGAATTTAGACGATTTTTATTTCTAAATTCTCTCCTTCTTTATTATTATATTATTGCCACATAGTTTTTCACAAATTCCTGGTTAGTAAGGTGAACTTACTTTGTTTTTAAATTTGGACGATTTTTAAATTCTAAATTCTCTCCTTCTTTATTATTATATTATTGCCACATAGTTTTTTCATAAATAACTGGTATGTAAGGTGATCTTACAATTGCTTTGGAATTTGGATTATTTCTTGGCTGGGATGCCTTCTATCTCTGCGTTGACATGTAATTCTTTTATTTTTATCTCTTCAAAAAATTTTTTTCAAATCCTTGGTAGTAAGTTGATCTTACTTTGTTTTTGAATTTCGTTATTGAAGTTATTGGTGGGATTACTGTTGTCCTCTTCCAATAACTCATGTCGGATGTCCTTTAGGTAGTTGCACCCTATGACTGTGATACGATTGTTATTATACATATGATTACACTCATTATTATGATTATACCCAGTATTTAGGAGCAGTAACGGGTTCTGGCGATTTATTACTGCCTGTGCCCGTTTAAAGGCTCGGCATCATTGTTCCTTTGAGCCATGCTAGTTGATGCCTCATTTGGGATGCTTAGAGTGGTTCCCTGTCGATCTGTCCTATGGTCTTCCGGTCGTTCGTGGTTAGACCTCCGTTCAGCATCGTCTAAACTATTACTCCTTCTTGCCGGATAGTACCTTGGTTGGTCCCGTTCTAGGCTCCTCCGCCTTTCTTCATATCCGCGGTAGCTGTTTCTTCGATTGTTGTTGCATCTTCGCTGTCGTCCATCTGTGGCTCGTATGAAATTCTCTCGAGGGCGAGGAAACCTATTATTAGCGGGATTACCATTATTTGGACCCGCACGATTATTATTATTATGGTAACGATCACTACCATAATTGGGGCTTCTCTGACTATTTGTGTTATTAGGGTAAGGATTGCGGTTACCCTGATAACCATTAGAGGGTCGACTTGGGTTTGGATGGTTCGGACCCGTATTATTATTATTATTGTAATTAAAATTGTTAACATTATTATTATTATTAAAACTGTTATTCTGCGGGTATGCCCGGCCTCCTTGGTACCCAGTGTTTATGTTGTTCGTACCCTGGTTGTTGTTCTGATACGTCCTTGGTTCGGGCCCATCACTTCTTCTACGACTCTGTCGGTAGTAGTCTTCATTTTCATAGTTTTCGAGGAGTTCGATCATTGCCTGGATGGTTTTTATTTGGCTGCTCCTCCTCGCACGAATTACTTCTTCATCATAATGATATGACAACTTATTTATTAGGCACTCCTCAGGTATGGCCGGTTCTAAGTGCTTGGCCATACATACCTTGCCGAGGAAATAAGCTGTCATTGAACTACCGACTTGTGGTTTGTAGTGGCCGTGGCATATATTGTCTCTTATCAAGTTTTGAGTTGTCTCCGACCAGTACTTGGCCTTGAAAAGGCTCTTAAATTGCTGATAATTGTCGATGTCGCTCCGGTTGGCCATCCACCAATGGTCATTCACCTCCCGAAACGACTCGTCAAGGATTTCCCTGTTCTGGACCCATCGGTTCCATCTGTGTTTTTCTAGGTATTCCTCTATGCGTGCCAAGAATTCCATGGGCTTCCGTTTATATTGCCGGAAATTGAGCCATTCTCTGTTTTCTGACATGGGGAAATTATGCTATCCAGATGGTCTGTTCCTTATCAATTCTATCTCCTCCTGGCTCTGACGCACCTGTCCTGTGATGTTCGTCATAGCGGCTTCCACGCCGTCGCATCTTTCGGTTACCAGTGTCCGCACTTTATTCACTTCTTCCAAGGCAAATTTCTTGTTTTCTTCCAGTTTCGTTTCCTGTTGTTCTTTGACCTGTGTAATCTCTTTATGTATTACTTCCCTGACTTCCATCACTTCGTTTTCGGTCTGACAACATCTTTCGTCTACTTCCCTGATTTGCTGGTTCACAACCACGACTTCTTGTTCTAACTTTTTAACGAGGGATTTCTTCGTCTCTGATATCTTTTTATTTAACTCTTCCTCTGCCAACTCAATTCTCTCGTCTAACTTATTCATGTTCTCTTGGATAACTTCCCTTAGTTCTTCTCTCAGCAGTTGATTGTCCTCTCTCAATTCTTCCAATCTTTCCCCCATCGTCTCTTCCATTTTCCTGTTATTTTCCCTTAATTCGTCTTTTAATTGTTGGTTGTCACTTTCTATTTTCCTACTGGTTTCTTCCATCTTCTCTTCCAAATTCTTATTACTTTCTTCCATCTTCCTTTCCATCTTCCTACTGGTTTCTTCGATCCTCTTATTAGTATTCTCTATCTTACGGCCCAATTCTTCTTTTGTGGATCGGCTGTCTTCCCTCAGGTCTTCCTTGGTAGAATCCATCTTCTGGTTAGTGGATTCTATATTTTTATTGACTCCTTACATTTTCTTATTCAAGTCTTCCTTAGTGGAATCCAGTTTGTTATTCAAGTCTTCACTCAATTTATTACTCATATCCATTATCATTTTCCTTAGGGCTTCCTGAAAATTAACCTCCCCTATTGGTGTCGGCACTTCAAGCTGTTCCCCCGGTTGTGCGAGTTGTTTCGGCTCCACCGGGTTTAGTTGCACTTCCGGATCTTCCACGGGTGTTGCCTCTTTATCCCCCATGTCAATTTCTTTTTCGGCCTCTGCCGCCCTCTTTTTCGAAGTAGTTCGTCTTTGCATTTTCTTCTGTTTCTATTAATTAATCGCTGCCAGGCTTAGATTATTAAGCCCTCTAAGTGGGACGCCACTTTGTAATAAAACCCTGTATGCCGGTCTTTACAAAAATAAAATAGTAGAGGAAAAATTTTATAAAAAATAAAATTTTCAATAAAAAAAATGTTGTTTATGTTTAATCAAGGTCAGTAATTAAGGAATAATGCTCATTTAAAGGTTCTGTAAAAATTTTAAGAATCAGGAAGGTATTTATTAACTATGGAGCACTTCTGGAAGATCTGAACCAAGTCTGGAGTTAACCAGATTAACTCCGGTCAGCAATCGATTGATGATTTTTCTTGCTGGTCCAATATCTCACTGAAAAAAAATATTTTCTTCTTCTTGAAGTCTCTTTGCCTTAATAAATAACCTTAAATTAGCCTGTGAAATAATAACAGATAAATACAATTGAAATAAATGGATTTATTAAACAATTTAATAAATAATCGATTTTTTATCGATTGAGAACAATTATCGACTCCGTCTCAGGGAATTATCGATTCGTGCATACAGTAGAAAAAATTATTATAAGTATTATAAAAAGGACAGGTTCTTTGAGCGATTAAATTAATAGTCAGAGAAGGGTAACGAGAAAGTATAACATTAACAATTAAAGTAAATTCAATAATTATTATTTAACAATATTTAAATAATTCTGATATATAATGTTTAAGAAAGTTGAAATCGAACCATATGTAGACTGACGTCACTTGATGTGGAAGGCAGGTCTTAGTAAATTCAAAGATGGCCGCTACTAGATATGGCGAAGTTACTGTGAAAGTCGTCGTGTTAAAACTCACAGCAAAATTACCTTCATGAATGTTTGAAATGTCCCCGCACTGGTGTAATCTGTCTATTAGGTTGTTTGGTGTGTTCTGAAGAAGTGTTCCTTGTATACTTGTGTTAATTATGTTATTTAGTATGTGTTCACTTCTGTGGGTTAATTTGTCTGTAAAAGTGGTTATGAGTTGTAGCGTGAATTATATCAAATATATTGTTTTACTGTTTTAGATCACTCGTATAATGAAGTTAGGTGTTAGTTTTCACTATTGTCGTTAAAGTTTTGGTAGATTTAGTTAAAAAAGTGTTTAATTCATCTAACTCTCGATTCACTTATATGCCTGGCTAACCGTAGTACCATTTTCTACTCGGTTTTAAAGGAACGTTTTATCACACAACTATTCAGCTTGATATTCAACAAAAGACTATTTTAACTTGGTCAAAATCTGGCCCAGTTAATCTTTGAAAAAGTATTGTTAACATATTTCGATTACCCATACACATGATACAAAATTACATTATATATGGAATTTATTTATTTTATTCATCACTTTCATGAATTATGAACCTTATCATTGGTTTAATCATCTCATTCCTTTTAAATTGATATATTATAGTCCATATCTGTTGACATTTTGTGGAAATTACCAAATTTCTTTCCTTTTTGGAAATATAGGCTCAAAATTTGATTTCCGCCTTCATACAATTTTTCTTCCATTTTAATTGTTATTAATACTATTATAATAAATTTTAATTAGTCATATTTCTCTTCCTTTCCCTAAATACATATAAATTAAACCTTTGAACTGGTTTTTTTGTGTTAATCTCTGAATTTGACATTGCTCTTTAAAATTAATTAACTTATATATTTTGAAAATTTACAATATTTTAAGGTATATTTCCTTATTATCATTTTAACTCATAGGATCATTCCCAGTAGTGGTTAACTGATTTACCTTATCTAAATCTTGCTAGTTTACAGGATTTATAAGTGAATTATACTGGTTTATATGGTTTCTGTGAATTCACCAAATGGCCTAGAGTTTAGAATTTTACATTTCTGTCTTTCTCAAATAAATTTAATCCTACCACTCCTCTGACTTTACATAGTTATTATTACATGAAAATAAAATGGTTTATAACTTATTGTGAGGTGTAGTATTTAATTAACACTACTGTTATAAAGAAAATAATTACGAACATTATTTAGCAATCTGTACAATTGAACATATTGCTGACATGGTTTGAACATATACATTTAACTCCTTTTGAATTAACACAGCATACCTACTGAAACATTATTAATGGTATGTATGCTGTTATTTAGCAAACATAACTTATTTTTAACACATATAAATCTTATTTTCTAATAATTCTTACAAATACATTGATTTTATGGCTGTGAACAAACAGTCTATTTAAACATTTTAAACCTATGAATACTAAATTAATGCCAGTCCTTTCTGGTCTAAACCATTATTATTTATGATCCCCTTCATCAGTAAACATGACCACCCATACTCTAGTTATTAGCATTTTTTACAAATGTCTTGTAAATAAAGAGTTACATTAAAATAATAAAATACTGGAAATCTTCCATTTTATTATTTTATGATGCTGTTTATTATTGGATATTAAAGTTGTTATATAGCATATTGATAAGTCATAGTATCACTAACTTTAAGTTTATTGCATTTCCAAAAAACACTTACACAAATTCACTTTCACTGGTGGTTCTGATATTTTGAGTCTCACTATCTCAGACCAGACCTTTAGTAATCATGGACTGTTAAGACTTGTCTATTTTCTTTATCACACAATAGCTTTAGCAGGTTCACTTCTTATAATACTACACAACACTTTAGGTTTCTAAATAATTACATTTTTATAGGATTTTGGTATGTTATACTTTCTTTTTAATCGTTTTTGTGGGTTTGGGGTTGATGGTAGTTAATAATAATAATAGGTTTTACAACGGTGTTTCTTTCATACTATTTCTTCCTCTCCTCTTATCTTCTTTCTTGTCCTTCTTCTTATCTTCTTTCTTGTCTTTCTTCTTATCTTCTTTCTTGTCTTCATTCTTGTCCTTCTTCTTGTCTTCATTCTTCACTCTTGGGTAAACCAAGGTACTTCGTGTTATCTCGACTGATGTTTAGTTTGGAGCATCTAATTTATTTACTGACACGGACCTTGCTCTTCTCTAAAGGTTTCAGGGTATTGTTTTCTTCCTGATCACAAACTTTATTCTTCCTTCTTCTTGTCTTTGGGGTATTTTGGTGTTCACCACTCTTAAACTGATTCTCTTTCTTCTTGATATGGTGTTATTTAATTTGTTTACTGCTCCTAACTTCCTGGGTAAATTCCTGATCTTAATATATGAGTCGCTTTTAATAATTTCTTTGATATTTAAACAGTGGTTTTTATATAATGTAATGAGGATTTTTATTTTTTTGTGGTTCATTCCTTTGATTTCATTAAATCTCATTCAATATTATTTTAACATATGTGGTGTAATTAATTTTTATGATTTTATATGACTTAATAAGTAGTGGATTTTCTGTCGCGCTACAGAATGCCCTTCTCCAGAAGCAATTTTTTCAGACTATACTTTCTTTGTCTGAAACAATTGCTTATGATAATTATTCTAGGTTTGTTATTATTCTGGACTTCCTTCCATTTTAAAAATTTTCTTATTTATATTTGAGTTTATATCCTTCTCATTCTCACTTGATCTTCCTTGATAGTAATAGTAATCTGAGTTTCATATTTATTATTTCATTTTTATATTTCTTCTTAGTATTTTCTCCTTGGGATATTTCCTCCCTATCGTTCCCTACTTTGTGAGCTGGTTCAGTTCAGAGAGGCACTGTACGCTACTTCCTCTGCTGTCCAATACTTCACACATATTTGAGTACAGAGGCAAATCATCTCTGCTCAAAAAACATATTAATACTGCTGGAATTATCTACAGACAGATTAAAAAATTATTCAGAATAGTACACATTTGTTACTATTTAAAAAAATATCTTTGGGATACTTCACTTATTACTTATTATATTTCTCAGAGATTTTAATATTCCTATCTCAGTTGTTCTTCTGACTCGTTAACTGGATGTTTCATTCATTTGATATTATGGTAGGAAGCTCTTCTATTATTACATTTTTCAACTTTTCTTATCATATAAAGCTTTTGGTTATAAATTCTTTATTACCTTCTGGTTTTTTTATTATAATCTGCATTGTTTATAGTTGCATATCTTTATGACATTTTTATTTTATTGCTCTGTTTTTATTATTTCCACTTGTTCTATGTTCTAGAACTTTTTATAACTGTCATTATCACAATTGACATTTAATTCATAAATCATTTTATATTAATTCGTTTAATTACATATATCTTTGATATTATTCTCACATTATTCCTGTCATGGCTATTACCTTTCGAATGAATGTTTTTTACTAATTTTATAATGAGGTCATAATTTCCCCTCATACCACTTCAAAGTTTTATTATCTCATAATTCCACATAAGTTTTTGTATTTTATTATATTCAATCACTCAAATCGTATCAACTCAAATCGTATCACATTTTTTTTTTTTATTTCCTTTGGCATCATTTTATGGAAAGGTTTTTACTCTTTATATTGAAATTAGACATGGTCATACTTTCCAGAATTATTTGTTTTAATTCTAAAGTCTGTTTCCTTTATTCATCCCATTATGATCCTTTATAAACATGGTAAATATATTTGATGCTTACCATAAATATGGTATTAAATCTCTTCTGTTTATCTCACCAAAGTGTTTTATTAATAATTGGTTGGTAAGTTGTACTTACTCTTGGTTTGGAAACTTGACTTATACACAATTCAAAATTCACTCTTCTTATATTTCCATAAAGTTTTCAAATAATTGTATGTAATTCGGTATTACATTATTTTTTAAAATTTTGTTGATAAGTCAAAATTCTTTTTATACTATTCTTTCCAAATAGTTTTTTCTTCAAATAATATGTTCGTAAGGAGAACTTACTTTTGTTTTAGAATTTAGGGGTTTTTAAATTCTTCTCTTATATTCTTGCCATAAAGTTTTTCACAAATTCCTGGTTAGTAAGGTGAACTTACTTTGTTTTTAAATTTTGTTGATTCTATTCTAAATTCCTGTTTTATATTCTCTTCCAAAATGTTTATTTCAAATTCCTGGTTAGTAAGATGGTCTTACATTGTTTTAAAATTTGGATGATTTCTCATTCTAAATTCTTTTTTATATTCTTGCCATAAAGTTTTCTTCAAATAGTTGTTATGTAAGGTATTACATTGTTTTTGGAATTTAGACGATTTTTATTTCTAAATTCTCTCCTTCTTTATTATTATATTATTGCCACATAGTTTTTCACAAATTCCTGGTTAGTAAGGTGAACTTACTTTGTTTTTAAATTTGGACGATTTTTAAATTCTAAATTCTCTCCTTCTTTATTATTATATTATTGCCACATAGTTTTTTCATAAATAACTGGTATGTAAGGTGATCTTACAATTGCTTTGGAATTTGGATTATTTTTAAATTCTTCTCTTATTTTCTTGCCATAAAGTTTTTCACAAATTCCTGGTTAGTAAGGTGAACTTACTTTGTTTTTAAATTTTGTTGATTCTATTCTAAATTCTTGTTTTATATTCTCTTCCAAAATGTTTATTTCAAATTCCTGGTTAGTAAGATGGTCTTACATTGTTTTAAAATTTGGATGATTTCTCATTCTAAATTCTTTTTTATATTCTTGCCATAAAGTTTTCTTCAAATAGTTGTTATGTAAGGTATTACATTGTTTTTGGAATTTAGACGATTTTTATTTCTAAATTCTCTCCTTCTTTATTATTATATTATTGCCACATAGTTTTTCACAAATTCCTGGTTAGTAAGGTGAACTTACTTTGTTTTTAAATTTGGACGATTTTTAAATTCTAAATTCTCTCCTTCTTTATTATTATATTATTGCCACATAGTTTTTTCATAAATAACTGGTATGTAAGGTGATCTTACAATTGCTTTGGAATTTGGATTATTTCTTGGCTGGGATGCCTTCTATCTCTGCGTTGACATGTAATTCTTTTATTTTTATCTCTTCAAAAAGTTTTTTTCAAATCCTTGGTAGTAAGTTGATCTTACTTTGTTTTTGAATTTCGTTATTGAAGTTATTGGTGGGATTACTGTTGTCCTCTTCCAATAACTCATGTCGGATGTCCTTTAGGTAGTTGCACCCTATGACTGTGATACGATTGTTATTATACATATGATTACACTCATTATTATGATTATACCCAGTATTTAGGAGCAGTAACGGGTTCTGGCGATTTATTACTGCCTGTGCCCGTTTAAAGGCTCGGCATCATTGTTCCTTTGAGCCATGCTAGTTGATGCCTCATTTGGGATGCTTAGAGTGGTTCCCTGTCGATCTGTCCTATGGTCTTCCGGTCGTTCGTGGTTAGACCTCCGTTCAGCATCGTCTAAACTATTACTCCTTCTTGCCGGATAGTACCTTGGTTGGTCCCGTTCTAGGCTCCTCCGCCTTTCTTCATATCCGCGGTAGCTGTTTCTTCGATTGTTGTTGCATCTTCGCTGTCGTCCATCTGTGGCTCGTATGAAATTCTCTCGAGGGCGAGGAAACCTATTATTAGCGGGATTACCATTATTTGGACCCGCACGATTATTATTATTATGGTAACGATCACTACCATAATTGGGGCTTCTCTGACTATTTGTGTTATTAGGGTAAGGATTGCGGTTACCCTGATAACCATTAGAGGGTCGACTTGGGTTTGGATGGTTCGGACCCGTATTATTATTATTATTGTAATTAAAATTGTTAACATTATTATTATTATTAAAACTGTTATTCTGCGGGTATGCCCGGCCTCCTTGGTACCCAGTGTTTATGTTGTTCGTACCCTGGTTGTTGTTCTGATACATCCTTGGTTCGGGCCCATCACTTCTTCTACGACTCTGTCGGTAGTAGTCTTCATTTTCATAGTTTTCGAGGAGTTCGATCATTGCCTGGATGGTTTTTATTTGGCTGCTCCTCCTCGCACGAATTACTTCTTCATCATAATGATATGACAACTTATTTATTAGGCACTCCTCAGGTATGGCCGGTTCTAAGTGCTTGGCCATACATACCTTGCCGAGGAAATAAGCTGTCATTGAACTACCGACTTGTGGTTTGTAGTGGCCGTGGCATATATTGTCTCTTATCAAGTTTTGAGTTGTCTCCGACCAGTACTTGGCCTTGAAAAGGCTCTTAAATTGCTGATAATTGTCGATGTCGCTCCGGTTGGCCATCCACCAATGGTCATTCACCTCCCGAAACGACTCGTCAAGGATTTCCCTGTTCTGGACCCATCGGTTCCATCTGTGTTTTTCTAGGTATTCCTCTATGCGTGCCAAGAATTCCATGGGCTTCCGTTTATATTGCCGGAAATTGAGCCATTCTCTGTTTTCTGACATGGGGAAATTATGCTATCCAGATGGTCTGTTCCTTATCAATTCTATCTCCTCCTGGCTCTGACGCACCTGTCCTGTGATGTTCGTCATAGCGGCTTCCACGCCGTCGCATCTTTCGGTTACCAGTGTCCGCACTTTATTCACTTCTTCCAAGGCAAATTTCTTGTTTTCTTCCAGTTTCGTTTCCTGTTGTTCTTTGACCTGTGTAATCTCTTTATGTATTACTTCCCTGACTTCCATCACTTCGTTTTCGGTCTGACAACATCTTTCGTCTACTTCCCTGATTTGCTGGTTCACAACCACGACTTCTTGTTCTAACTTTTTAACGAGGGATTTCTTCGTCTCTGATATCTTTTTATTTAACTCTTCCTCTGCCAACTCAATTCTCTCGTCTAACTTATTCATGTTCTCTTGGATAACTTCCCTTAGTTCTTCTCTCAGCAGTTGATTGTCCTCTCTCAATTCTTCCAATCTTTCCCCCATCGTCTCTTCCATTTTCCTGTTATTTTCCCTTAATTCGTCTTTTAATTGTTGGTTGTCACTTTCTATTTTCCTACTGGTTTCTTCCATCTTCTCTTCCAAATTCTTATTACTTTCTTCCATCTTCCTTTCCATCTTCCTACTGGTTTCTTCGATCCTCTTATTAGTATTCTCTATCTTACGGCCCAATTCTTCTTTTGTGGATCGGCTGTCTTCCCTCAGGTCTTCCTTGGTAGAATCCATCTTCTGGTTAGTGGATTCTATATTTTTATTGACTCCTTACATTTTCTTATTCAAGTCTTCCTTAGTGGAATCCAGTTTGTTATTCAAGTCTTCACTCAATTTATTACTCATATCCATTATCATTTTCCTTAGGGCTTCCTGAAAATTAACCTCCCCTATTGGTGTCGGCACTTCAAGCTGTTCCCCCGGTTGTGCGAGTTGTTTCGGCTCCACCGGGTTTAGTTGCACTTCCGGATCTTCCACGGGTGTTGCCTCTTTATCCCCCATGTCAATTTCTTTTTCGGCCTCTGCCGCCCTCTTTTTCGAAGTAGTTCGTCTTTGCATTTTCTTCTGTTTCTATTAATTAATCGCTGCCAGGCTTAGATTATTAAGCCCTCTAAGTGGGACGCCACTTTGTAATAAAACCCTGTATGCCGGTCTTTACAAAAATAAAATAGTAGAGGAAAAATTTTATAAAAAATAAAATTTTCAATAAAAAAAATGTTGTTTATGTTTAATCAAGGTCAGTAATTAAGGAATAATGCTCATTTAAAGGTTCTGTAAAAATTTTAAGAATCAGGAAGGTATTTATTAACTATGGAGCACTTCTGGAAGATCTGAACCAAGTCTGGAGTTAACCAGATTAACTCCGGTCAGCAATCGATTGATGATTTTTCTTGCTGGTCCAATATCTCACTGAAAAAAAATATTTTCTTCTTCTTGAAGTCTCTTTGCCTTAATAAATAACCTTAAATTAGCCTGTGAAATAATAACAGATAAATACAATTGAAATAAATGGATTTATTAAACAATTTAATAAATAATCGATTTTTTATCGATTGAGAACAATTATCGACTCCGTCTCAGGGAATTATCGATTCGTGCATACAGTAGAAAAAATTATTATAAGTATTATAAAAAGGACAGGTTCTTTGAGCGATTAAATTAATAGTCAGAGAAGGGTAACGAGAAAGTATAACATTAACAATTAAAGTAAATTCAATAATTATTATTTAACAATATTTAAATAATTCTGATATATAATGTTTAAGAAAGTTGAAATCGAACCATATGTAGACTGACGTCACTTGATGTGGAAGGCAGGTCTTAGTAAATTCAAAGATGGCCGCTACTAGATATGGCGAAGTTACTGTGAAAGTCGTCGTGTTAAAACTCACAGCAAAATTACCTTCATGAATGTTTGAAATGTCCCCGCACTGGTGTAATCTGTCTATTAGGTTGTTTGGTGTGTTCTGAAGAAGTGTTCCTTGTATACTTGTGTTAATTATGTTATTTAGTATGTGTTCACTTCTGTGGGTTAATTTGTCTGTAAAAGTGGTTATGAGTTGTAGCGTGAATTATATCAAATATATTGTTTTACTGTTTTAGATCACTCGTATAATGAAGTTAGGTGTTAGTTTTCACTATTGTCGTTAAAGTTTTGGTAGATTTAGTTAAAAAAGTGTTTAATTCATCTAACTCTCGATTCACTTATATGCCTGGCTAACCGTAGTACCATTTTCTACTCGGTTTTAAAGGAACGTTTTATCACACAACTATTCAGCTTGATATTCAACAAAAGACTATTTTAACTTGGTCAAAATCTGGCCCAGTTAATCTTTGAAAAAGTATTGTTAACATATTTCGATTACCCATACACATGATACAAAATTACATTATATATGGAATTTATTTATTTTATTCATCACTTTCATGAATTATGAACCTTATCATTGGTTTAATCATCTCATTCCTTTTAAATTGATATATTATAGTCCATATCTGTTGACATTTTGTGGAAATTACCAAATTTCTTTCCTTTTTGGAAATATAGGCTCAAAATTTGATTTCCGCCTTCATACAATTTTTCTTCCATTTTAATTGTTATTAATACTATTATAATAAATTTTAATTAGTCATATTTCTCTTCCTTTCCCTAAATACATATAAATTAAACCTTTGAACTGGTTTTTTTGTGTTAATCTCTGAATTTGACATTGCTCTTTAAAATTAATTAACTTATATATTTTGAAAATTTACAATATTTTAAGGTATATTTCCTTATTATCATTTTAACTCATAGGATCATTCCCAGTAGTGGTTAACTGATTTACCTTATCTAAATCTTGCTAGTTTACAGGATTTATAAGTGAATTATACTGGTTTATATGGTTTCTGTGAATTCACCAAATGGCCTAGAGTTTAGAATTTTACATTTCTGTCTTTCTCAAATAAATTTAATCCTACCACTCCTCTGACTTTACATAGTTATTATTACATGAAAATAAAATGGTTTATAACTTATTGTGAGGTGTAGTATTTAATTAACACTACTGTTATAAAGAAAATAATTACGAACATTATTTAGCAATCTGTACAATTGAACATATTGCTGACATGGTTTGAACATATACATTTAACTCCTTTTGAATTAACACAGCATACCTACTGAAACATTATTAATGGTATGTATGCTGTTATTTAGCAAACATAACTTATTTTTAACACATATAAATCTTATTTTCTAATAATTCTTACAAATACATTGATTTTATGGCTGTGAACAAACAGTCTATTTAAACATTTTAAACCTATGAATACTAAATTAATGCCAGTCCTTTCTGGTCTAAACCATTATTATTTATGATCCCCTTCATCAGTAAACATGACCACCCATACTCTAGTTATTAGCATTTTTTACAAATGTCTTGTAAATAAAGAGTTACATTAAAATAATAAAATACTGGAAATCTTCCATTTTATTATTTTATGATGCTGTTTATTATTGGATATTAAAGTTGTTATATAGCATATTGATAAGTCATAGTATCACTAACTTTAAGTTTATTGCATTTCCAAAAAACACTTACACAAATTCACTTTCACTGGTGGTTCTGATATTTTGAGTCTCACTATCTCAGACCAGACCTTTAGTAATCATGGACTGTTAAGACTTGTCTATTTTCTTTATCACACAATAGCTTTAGCAGGTTCACTTCTTATAATACTACACAACACTTTAGGTTTCTAAATAATTACATTTTTATAGGATTTTGGTATGTTATACTTTCTTTTTAATCGTTTTTGTGGGTTTGGGGTTGATGGTAGTTAATAATAATAATAGGTTTTACAACGGTGTTTCTTTCATACTATTTCTTCCTCTCCTCTTATCTTCTTTCTTGTCCTTCTTCTTATCTTCTTTCTTGTCTTTCTTCTTATCTTCTTTCTTGTCTTCATTCTTGTCCTTCTTCTTGTCTTCATTCTTCACTCTTGGGTAAACCAAGGTACTTCGTGTTATCTCGACTGATGTTTAGTTTGGAGCATCTAATTTATTTACTGACACGGACCTTGCTCTTCTCTAAAGGTTTCAGGGTATTGTTTTCTTCCTGATCACAAACTTTATTCTTCCTTCTTCTTGTCTTTGGGGTATTTTGGTGTTCACCACTCTTAAACTGATTCTCTTTCTTCTTGATATGGTGTTATTTAATTTGTTTACTGCTCCTAACTTCCTGGGTAAATTCCTGATCTTAATATATGAGTCGCTTTTAATAATTTCTTTGATATTTAAACAGTGGTTTTTATATAATGTAATGAGGATTTTTATTTTTTTGTGGTTCATTCCTTTGATTTCATTAAATCTCATTCAATATTATTTTAACATATGTGGTGTAATTAATTTTTATGATTTTATATGACTTAATAAGTAGTGGATTTTCTGTCGCGCTACAGAATGCCCTTCTCCAGAAGCAATTTTTTCAGACTATACTTTCTTTGTCTGAAACAATTGCTTATGATAATTATTCTAGGTTTGTTATTATTCTGGACTTCCTTCCATTTTAAAAATTTTCTTATTTATATTTGAGTTTATATCCTTCTCATTCTCACTTGATCTTCCTTGATAGTAATAGTAATCTGAGTTTCATATTTATTATTTCATTTTTATATTTCTTCTTAGTATTTTCTCCTTGGGATATTTCCTCCCTATCGTTCCCTACTTTGTGAGCTGGTTCAGTTCAGAGAGGCACTGTACGCTACTTCCTCTGCTGTCCAATACTTCACACATATTTGAGTACAGAGGCAAATCATCTCTGCTCAAAAAACATATTAATACTGCTGGAATTATCTACAGACAGATTAAAAAATTATTCAGAATAGTACACATTTGTTACTATTTAAAAAAATATCTTTGGGATACTTCACTTATTACTTATTATATTTCTCAGAGATTTTAATATTCCTATCTCAGTTGTTCTTCTGACTCGTTAACTGGATGTTTCATTCATTTGATATTATGGTAGGAAGCTCTTCTATTATTACATTTTTCAACTTTTCTTATCATATAAAGCTTTTGGTTATAAATTCTTTATTACCTTCTGGTTTTTTTATTATAATCTGCATTGTTTATAGTTGCATATCTTTATGACATTTTTATTTTATTGCTCTGTTTTTATTATTTCCACTTGTTCTATGTTCTAGAACTTTTTATAACTGTCATTATCACAATTGACATTTAATTCATAAATCATTTTATATTAATTCGTTTAATTACATATATCTTTGATATTATTCTCACATTATTCCTGTCATGGCTATTATCCTTTCGAATGAATGTTTTTTACTAATTTTATAATGAGGTCATAATTTCCCCTCATACCACTTCAAAGTTTTATTATCTCATAATTCCACATAAGTTTTTGTATTTTATTATATTCAATCACTCAAATCGTATCAACTCAAATCATATCACATTTTTTTTTTTTTTTCCTTTGGCATCATTTTATGGAAAGGTTTTTACTCTTTATATTGAAATTAGACATGGTCATACTTTCCAGAATTATTTGTTTTAATTCTAAAGTCTGTTTCCTTTATTCATCCCATTATGATCCTTTATAAACATGGTAAATATATTTGTTGCAACCATAAATATGGTATTAAATCTCTTCTGTTTATCTCACCAAAGTGTTTTATTAATAATTGGTTGGTAAGTTGTACTTACTCTTGGTTTGGAAACTTGACTTATACACAATTCAAAATTCACTCTTCTTATATTTCCATAAAGTTTTCAAATAATTGTATGTAATTCGGTATTACATTATTTTTTAAAATTTTGTTGATAAGTCAAAATTCTTTTTATACTATTCTTTCCAAATAGTTTTTTCTTCAAATAATATGTTCGTAAGGAGAACTTACTTTTGTTTTAGAATTTAGGGGTTTTTAAATTCTTCTCTTATATTCTTGCCATAAAGTTTTTCACAAATTCCTGGTTAGTAAGGTGAACTTACTTTGTTTTTAAATTTTGTTGATTCTATTCTAAATTCCTGTTTTATATTCTCTTCCAAAATGTTTATTTCAAATTCCTGGTTAGTAAGATGGTCTTACATTGTTTTAAAATTTGGATGATTTCTCATTCTAAATTCTTTTTTATATTCTTGCCATAAAGTTTTCTTCAAATAGTTGTTATGTAAGGTATTACATTGTTTTTGGAATTTAGACGATTTTTATTTCTAAATTCTCTCCTTCTTTATTATTATATTATTGCCACATAGTTTTTCACAAATTCCTGGTTAGTAAGGTGAACTTACTTTGTTTTTAAATTTGGACGATTTTTAAATTCTAAATTCTCTCCTTCTTTATTATTATATTATTGCCACATAGTTTTTTCATAAATAACTGGTATGTAAGGTGATCTTACAATTGCTTTGGAATTTGGATTATTTTTAAATTCTTCTCTTATTTTCTTGCCATAAAGTTTTTCACAAATTCCTGGTTAGTAAGGTGAACTTACTTTGTTTTTAAATTTTGTTGATTCTATTCTAAATTCCTGTTTTATATTCTCTTCCAAAATGTTTATTTCAAATTCCTGGTTAGTAAGATGGTCTTACATTGTTTTAAAATTTGGATGATTTCTCATTCTAAATTCTTTTTTATATTCTTGCCATAAAGTTTTCTTCAAATAGTTGTTATGTAAGGTATTACATTGTTTTTGGAATTTAGACGATTTTTATTTCTAAATTCTCTCCTTCTTTATTATTATATTATTGCCACATAGTTTTTCACAAATTCCTGGTTAGTAAGGTGAACTTACTTTGTTTTTAAATTTGGATGATTTTTAAATTCTAAATTCTCTCCTTCTTTATTATTATATTATTGCCACATAGTTTTTTCATAAATAACTGGTATGTAAGGTGATCTTACAATTGCTTTGGAATTTGGATTATTTCTTGGCTGGGATGCCTTCTATCTCTGCGTTGACATATAATTCTTTTATTTTTATCTCTTCAAAAAGTTTTTTTCAAATCCTTGGTAGTAAGTTGATCTTACTTTGTTTTTGAATTTCGTTATTGAAGTTATTGGTGGGATTACTGTTGTCCTCTTCCAATAACTCATGTCGGATGTCCTTTAGGTAGTTGCACCCTATGACTGTGATACGATTGTTATTATACATATGATTACACTCATTATTATGATTATACCCAGTATTTAGGAGCAGTAACGGGTTCTGGCGATTTATTACTGCCTGTGCCCGTTTAAAGGCTCGGCATCATTGTTCCTTTGAGCCATGCTAGTTGATGCCTCATTTGGGATGCTTAGAGTGGTTCCCTGTCGATCTGTCCTATGGTCTTCCGGTCGTTCGTGGTTAGACCTCCGTTCAGCATCGTCTAAACTATTACTCCTTCTTGCCGGATAGTACCTTGGTTGGTCCCGTTCTAGGCTCCTCCGCCTTTCTTCATATCCGCGGTAGCTGTTTCTTCGATTGTTGTTGCATCTTCGCTGTCGTCCATCTGTGGCTCGTATGAAATTCTCTCGAGGGCGAGGAAACCTATTATTAGCGGGATTACCATTATTTGGACCCGCACGATTATTATTATTATGGTAACGATCACTACCATAATTGGGGCTTCTCTGACTATTTGTGTTATTAGGGTAAGGATTGCGGTTACCCTGATAACCATTAGAGGGTCGACTTGGGTTTGGATGGTTCGGACCCGTATTATTATTATTATTGTAATTAAAATTGTTAACATTATTATTATTATTAAAACTGTTATTCTGCGGGTATGCCCGGCCTCCTTGGTACCCAGTGTTTATGTTGTTCGTACCCTGGTTGTTGTTCTGATACATCCTTGGTTCGGGCCCATCACTTCTTCTACGACTCTGTCGGTAGTAGTCTTCATTTTCATAGTTTTCGAGGAGTTCGATCATTGCCTGGATGGTTTTTATTTGGCTGCTCCTCCTCGCACGAATTACTTCTTCATCATAATGATATGACAACTTATTTATTAGGCACTCCTCAGGTATGGCCGGTTCTAAGTGCTTGGCCATACATACCTTGCCGAGGAAATAAGCTGTCATTGAACTACCGACTTGTGGTTTGTAGTGGCCGTGGCATATATTGTCTCTTATCAAGTTTTGAGTTGTCTCCGACCAGTACTTGGCCTTGAAAAGGCTCTTAAATTGCTGATAATTGTCGATGTCGCTCCGGTTGGCCATCCACCAATGGTCATTCACCTCCCGAAACGACTCGTCAAGGATTTCCCTGTTCTGGACCCATCGGTTCCATCTGTGTTTTTCTAGGTATTCCTCTATGCGTGCCAAGAATTCCATGGGCTTCCGTTTATATTGCCGGAAATTGAGCCATTCTCTGTTTTCTGACATGGGGAAATTATGCTATCCAGATGGTCTGTTCCTTATCAATTCTATCTCCTCCTGGCTCTGACGCACCTGTCCTGTGATGTTCGTCATAGCGGCTTCCACGCCGTCGCATCTTTCGGTTACCAGTGTCCGCACTTTATTCACTTCTTCCAAGGCAAATTTCTTGTTTTCTTCCAGTTTCGTTTCCTGTTGTTCTTTGACCTGTGTAATCTCTTTATGTATTACTTCCCTGACTTCCATCACTTCGTTTTCGGTCTGACAACATCTTTCGTCTACTTCCCTGATTTGCTGGTTCACAACCACGACTTCTTGTTCTAACTTTTTAACGAGGGATTTCTTCGTCTCTGATATCTTTTTATTTAACTCTTCCTCTGCCAACTCAATTCTCTCGTCTAACTTATTCATGTTCTCTTGGATAACTTCCCTTAGTTCTTCTCTCAGCAGTTGATTGTCCTCTCTCAATTCTTCCAATCTTTCCCCCATCGTCTCTTCCATTTTCCTGTTATTTTCCCTTAATTCGTCTTTTAATTGTTGGTTGTCACTTTCTATTTTCCTACTGGTTTCTTCCATCTTCTCTTCCAAATTCTTATTACTTTCTTCCATCTTCCTTTCCATCTTCCTACTGGTTTCTTCGATCCTCTTATTAGTATTCTCTATCTTACGGCCCAATTCTTCTTTTGTGGATCGGCTGTCTTCCCTCAGGTCTTCCTTGGTAGAATCCATCTTCTGGTTAGTGGATTCTATATTTTTATTGACTCCTTACATTTTCTTATTCAAGTCTTCCTTAGTGGAATCCAGTTTGTTATTCAAGTCTTCACTCAATTTATTACTCATATCCATTATCATTTTCCTTAGGGCTTCCTGAAAATTAACCTCCCCTATTGGTGTCGGCACTTCAAGCTGTTCCCCCGGTTGTGCGAGTTGTTTCGGCTCCACCGGGTTTAGTTGCACTTCCGGATCTTCCACGGGTGTTGCCTCTTTATCCCCCATGTCAATTTCTTTTTCGGCCTCTGCCGCCCTCTTTTTCGAAGTAGTTCGTCTTTGCATTTTCTTCTGTTTCTATTAATTAATCGCTGCCAGGCTTAGATTATTAAGCCCTCTAAGTGGGACGCCACTTTGTAATAAAACCCTGTATGCCGGTCTTTACAAAAATAAAATAGTAGAGGAAAAATTTTATAAAAAATAAAATTTTCAATAAAAAAAATGTTGTTTATGTTTAATCAAGGTCAGTAATTAAGGAATAATGCTCATTTAAAGGTTCTGTAAAAATTTTAAGAATCAGGAAGGTATTTATTAACTATGGAGCACTTCTGGAAGATCTGAACCAAGTCTGGAGTTAACCAGATTAACTCCGGTCAGCAATCGATTGATGATTTTTCTTGCTGGTCCAATATCTCACTGAAAAAAAATATTTTCTTCTTCTTGAAGTCTCTTTGCCTTAATAAATAACCTTAAATTAGCCTGTGAAATAATAACAGATAAATACAATTGAAATAAATGGATTTATTAAACAATTTAATAAATAATCGATTTTTTATCGATTGAGAACAATTATCGACTCCGTCTCAGGGAATTATCGATTCGTGCATACAGTAGAAAAAATTATTATAAGTATTATAAAAAGGACAGGTTCTTTGAGCGATTAAATTAATAGTCAGAGAAGGGTAACGAGAAAGTATAACATTAACAATTAAAGTAAATTCAATAATTATTATTTAACAATATTTAAATAATTCTGATATATAATGTTTAAGAAAGTTGAAATCGAACCATATGTAGACTGACGTCACTTGATGTGGAAGGCAGGTCTTAGTAAATTCAAAGATGGCCGCTACTAGATATGGCGAAGTTACTGTGAAAGTCGTCGTGTTAAAACTCACAGCAAAATTACCTTCATGAATGTTTGAAATGTCCCCGCACTGGTGTAATCTGTCTATTAGGTTGTTTGGTGTGTTCTGAAGAAGTGTTCCTTGTATACTTGTGTTAATTATGTTATTTAGTATGTGTTCACTTCTGTGGGTTAATTTGTCTGTAAAAGTGGTTATGAGTTGTAGCGTGAATTATATCAAATATATTGTTTTACTGTTTTAGATCACTCGTATAATGAAGTTAGGTGTTAGTTTTCACTATTGTCGTTAAAGTTTTGGTAGATTTAGTTAAAAAAGTGTTTAATTCATCTAACTCTCGATTCACTTATATGCCTGGCTAACCGTAGTACCATTTTCTACTCGGTTTTAAAGGAACGTTTTATCACACAACTATTCAGCTTGATATTCAACAAAAGACTATTTTAACTTGGTCAAAATCTGGCCCAGTTAATCTTTGAAAAAGTATTGTTAACATATTTCGATTACCCATACACATGATACAAAATTACATTATATATGGAATTTATTTATTTTATTCATCACTTTCATGAATTATGAACCTTATCATTGGTTTAATCATCTCATTCCTTTTAAATTGATATATTATAGTCCATATCTGTTGACATTTTGTGGAAATTACCAAATTTCTTTCCTTTTTGGAAATATAGGCTCAAAATTTGATTTCCGCCTTCATACAATTTTTCTTCCATTTTAATTGTTATTAATACTATTATAATAAATTTTAATTAGTCATATTTCTCTTCCTTTCCCTAAATACATATAAATTAAACCTTTGAACTGGTTTTTTTGTGTTAATCTCTGAATTTGACATTGCTCTTTAAAATTAATTAACTTATATATTTTGAAAATTTACAATATTTTAAGGTATATTTCCTTATTATCATTTTAACTCATAGGATCATTCCCAGTAGTGGTTAACTGATTTACCTTATCTAAATCTTGCTAGTTTACAGGATTTATAAGTGAATTATACTGGTTTATATGGTTTCTGTGAATTCACCAAATGGCCTAGAGTTTAGAATTTTACATTTCTGTCTTTCTCAAATAAATTTAATCCTACCACTCCTCTGACTTTACATAGTTATTATTACATGAAAATAAAATGGTTTATAACTTATTGTGAGGTGTAGTATTTAATTAACACTACTGTTATAAAGAAAATAATTACGAACATTATTTAGCAATCTGTACAATTGAACATATTGCTGACATGGTTTGAACATATACATTTAACTCCTTTTGAATTAACACAGCATACCTACTGAAACATTATTAATGGTATGTATGCTGTTATTTAGCAAACATAACTTATTTTTAACACATATAAATCTTATTTTCTAATAATTCTTACAAATACATTGATTTTATGGCTGTGAACAAACAGTCTATTTAAACATTTTAAACCTATGAATACTAAATTAATGCCAGTCCTTTCTGGTCTAAACCATTATTATTTATGATCCCCTTCATCAGTAAACATGACCACCCATACTCTAGTTATTAGCATTTTTTACAAATGTCTTGTAAATAAAGAGTTACATTAAAATAATAAAATACTGGAAATCTTCCATTTTATTATTTTATGATGCTGTTTATTATTGGATATTAAAGTTGTTATATAGCATATTGATAAGTCATAGTATCACTAACTTTAAGTTTATTGCATTTCCAAAAAACACTTACACAAATTCACTTTCACTGGTGGTTCTGATATTTTGAGTCTCACTATCTCAGACCAGACCTTTAGTAATCATGGACTGTTAAGACTTGTCTATTTTCTTTATCACACAATAGCTTTAGCAGGTTCACTTCTTATAATACTACACAACACTTTAGGTTTCTAAATAATTACATTTTTATAGGATTTTGGTATGTTATACTTTCTTTTTAATCGTTTTTGTGGGTTTGGGGTTGATGGTAGTTAATAATAATAATAGGTTTTACAACGGTGTTTCTTTCATACTATTTCTTCCTCTCCTCTTATCTTCTTTCTTGTCCTTCTTCTTATCTTCTTTCTTGTCTTTCTTCTTATCTTCTTTCTTGTCTTCATTCTTGTCCTTCTTCTAGTCTTCATTCTTCTTATCTTCTTGTCTTCATTCTTCACTCTTGGGTAAACGAAGGTACTTCGTGTTATCTCGACTGATGTTTAGTTTGGAGCATCTAATTTATTTACTGACACGGACCTTGCTCTTCTCTAAAGGTTTCAGGGTATTGTTTTCTTCCTGATCACAAACTTTATTCTTCCTTCTTCTTGTCTTTGGGGTATTTTGGTGTTCACCACTCTTAAACTGATTCTCTTTCTTCTTGATATGGTGTTATTTAATTTGTTTACTGCTCCTAACTTCCTGGGTAAATTCCTGATCTTATAATATGAGTCGCTTTTAATAATTTCTTTGATATTTTAACAGTGGTTTTTATATAATGTAATGAGGATTTTTATTTTATTGTGGTTCATTCCTTCGATTTCATTAAACCTCATTCAATATTATTTTAACATATGTGGTGTAATTAATTTTTATGATTTTATATGACTTAATAAGTACTGGATTTTCTGTCGGGCTACAATGTAAAGAAGGGTTTAACTTTGTATGGTGGGCAGCGTGTTGTTTCGTTGATATTTATTAGTATGAAAACTTAGTATAGTCATATTTTATTCTGAATTACATTTATAAGTTTTTAATAAAGGTTTGTACAGATAAACCACTTATAACTGAAAAAAGTGTGTTTACATCTCTTCCTAAAATATAAAAACGTAGCCTACGTTATTTAAAAACAATTTTCTATAGTTTTCTTTTTAAAATTTATAAATTTTCCCGCAACATTTTTTGTGTATGCTTTCCCCGATATTAATTCCATTAAGCTGCATAGTCACTGAATATTAGTTTACCATTAGCTTGTTGTATCTTTAGTCAAAGAACTAAAAAACTCTAGACCTATTTTTTTAATTTTATAAGAATTATAAGAAAAAAAATTCGTGTGATATACCTAAACAATAAAAAAGAAATTTTAGTTAAATTTCTGAATAAACTTAAGTAAATTACTCTACTTAAAAAGTAAATTAATTTGCTCAATTCTTTTGCACGGTTCTTAATATTGTTAAAAGGACTGGTGTCCCGGTCTTTATTCAATATAAGTTTAGAATTGTAATTGTAAGTTTTAATAGTGAACGTAATTAGTGTTCGTTCGGAAGCGTCTGGTCGCCTGTGTGCCTTACCTGTCCCTTCTCACTCTTTTGTACTTCCCGATAGGCGCCAAATTGTTTTACGAGAAAACAATTAAAAGTTTTTACCTGTATGGTTTGACAGTGCACTAGTGTAAATTTGAATCATTCGCCGACTGGCTTGAAACCGATTCTCATTTGAGTGGGGGAAAGCGTGTTGCCAACTTGAATAATGTTGGTTATGTTGACACACTGCTATTAAACAAAACGTACATAATATTTCTCTAAAATAAATACTGGACAGTTGTTATCGGTACACACTTTTTTATTGGGCTCTAACTTGTTAATTTTTGTTAACGCTTTATACAAAATAGTAATTGATATAATAATTTTAGCCTCGGCAAAATATAATCGTCCACTCAGCGGATTGCTGGGTTGGCAGTACAATGTTTCTATTAGATGCAAGACAGCGTTGGTTATTATTTACAATATAAAAAATCTGCCTATAGAGTCCTTTTAAGTACGATACAGAAGTTTTTATAACAAGATAACAAATTATAATATATCACTTAATGTTCATGAGCATTAAAATCAACAAGGTTTACTGTAAATTCAATATAGTGGTGTTAAAGTGTGTGACAGTGTCGTTGGTGTAGTACATAGGTTATCATTAGTTCAGTGGTTACAAATTACTTTTTTATTTATCAATCCTTGAAAAATAATACTTATAGTGATGTTGGAGTTTCACGGTTTAGTTATAAATTTGAAAGAGAATTTGTTTTATGAAATCAATGAATTCAGCAATACTTAACGTTAGTAGATAGGAGGTGTATTGTCAGTAGTCAACGTAGGTTAATTGGTCAATGTCGAGTCTTCTTTCTTCAGTCTTGGGCTTCATGGATGTCCGGCGTCTTCTTCTTGTTAAATTCCACATTATATAGTCATCTGGATTAATTTTGAGCTGGTCCTTGGTCTAGGTTGGTTGGAATGTCCTCTCATCGGTTGGTCTGGTCCTTCTTCATAAAATTTATGGGCACTTATACTGTTTTAAGTCAAAAAGTTGGCCCCTTCACGGCGTGGCGTCTCTCTAGTTAAGCGTCACTACTGATTTTTTTTTCCTAACTGAAATTAGTCAATATTCGGTTGTTGTCATGGTAACTCAAAATTTCTGATTGGCTAAAATTGGCTTGAGACCATTGTTAAGAGATTTGAATTTTTATTTACAATGGTTACAGATCTTCTGAATGTAATTAATCTTCAGTATTCCCTTTTTAGTATTAAATATCATTACCACTGTTCATATTTTGGCTCAAGGATTAATTTGACATCCAATACTATTGTTTTTACTTAGGTATCAACATTTTGACAGTTTTGTTGATTTTGTTTATTTACACTGTTTTCTTAATTTACCTGATTACTATTATATTTCTGTCTTAACATGATTGTCTAATTGTATTTTATTGTTTATATGGCTTAGTCTTACTAATGTTATTGTTTCATTCTCAAAATTGAAGTTTTTTGTAGTTTGACAGTTGGGAATTTGCCTAGGCTTAAACAGAAATTGGCTATTTTTCTTTAATTACTGAGATTACATTTTATTTTCCCCTTGTATGGGTCCTGATTGGTTTTAATACATGATTTTGGTTATTTGTTTAATGGTTTTAAGTCTGTTCTGTAATTATGTGTGATTTTACTGTTTCATATTCTAGCTTGTCTATTGGCATAACATTGTCATGCCTTTTAGTGTTATTGTGTTTGTCTGTATTTATCTTGTTTCTTGTTTGGTTTTTATTTGTTTTTTAACTCTTATTTCTCATTATTTATTACATAAAATATAACATAGAATCTTATGATTTAACAATTCCATAGATATAATTCTTATCCATTATAACATAATTATTTGAGACATAATTCTTATTCATTAAAACATACTTATTTACTTTTCATTACTGAAAAATGCTCATTTTCATCTCCTACTCATACTCTTTAATGAGTAATAATTATTATATAGTATTAACAAACAAACATATAAACATTAGTTAAATCTTTGAACAAAATTATATTTCCTTATTACTAAACTTATATGACATTGGGTCATTAAGACCCATGTTTTTCGGTATCCAAGCCACTTATAGTATATAATTAGTAAAATAGTTTACCTTTTTCCTGTCCGTCTGGTGGCCTTTTCTCTATATTTCATTCAACGCGTTTCAGGACATATGCCCCATCATCAGGATATCCCTTGTTGAAGTTCGTCGGTCGTTAAAATATTAAAAACACTGTATATACAATTCTACACATAACAATAAATATAATATAAACATAAAAACACATAAAATACCCAGATTTTAGACACACACGATATCGGTGGTGCGCACCACGACATGCTATAGTCGACTGCAGTGTTCATGTTGTTATATGTCGTGCACTATGGACCTTGCTCTGTATTCTTATCGCTGTGTCGTATAATAGATTGGACTGGAAATTCAGCTGATCGATAAGGATGACTTCTTATGTTTTTTTTATTTTTGTAGGCCTTATATATTTCGTATTCTTCTTAATGGCACAATACGACAAATAGAAAATATGAAAATATACATGAATAGTGTCAATAAAAACATACAGTTCACACTTGAGATGGAGATAAATAATAAACTTAACTTCCTCGACCTGACAATTACAAGACTAGATGAAAAATTCCAATATCAAATATACCGAAAACCGACAACCACGGATCTCACGATAAATGCTGAATCACATCATCCCTTTTCTCAGAAAATGGCAGCTTATCATAGTTTAATACATAGGTTACTTTCCATACCATTAGAAGACAAAGATTTTCACGAAGAACTGAACACGATCAAATACATAGCTAAGGCCAATGGTTATAAAAGATCAATCGTAGATAATTTAGTCAAGAAACACAGAAAAAAGAAAAACAACATAGAATTACAAGAAAATAATAGAAATAAAATTAGGTATATAGCATCAGAATATGGTAACACCCTACCCAAAATTTTAAACAAAGTATTCGGTGGGATAAATATAAAAATGGCTTACCGAACTAATAATAACATTAATAAGATACTTTTACCTAAACATTCAAAATCAATTGAAGACAGGACGGGCGTTTATAAGATAATATGCAATGACTGCGACAGCATTTACATTGGCCAAACTGATAGACCTTTTAAAAAACGATTCAAAGAACATTTACCTAAAAAAGAATTTAGTAAAACAGTGTCAAATTACGCGCGCCATCTGATGGACATCAACCATAGTTATACTGATTTCACAACGAAATTTCAACCCCTCCATATATGCAGAAAAGGAAATTACATGAATGCTATCGAAGAATACGAAATATATAAGGCCTACAAAAATAAAAAAACAGAAGAAGTCATCCTTAACGATCAGCTGAATTTCCAGTCCAATCTATTATACGACACAGCGATAAGAATACAGAGCAAGGTCCATAGTGCACGACATATAACAACATGAACACTGCAGTCGACTATAGCATGTCGTGGTGCGCACCACCGATATCGTGTGTGTCTAAAATCTGGGTATTTTATGTGTTTTTATGTTTATATTATATTTATTGTTATGTGTAGAATTGTATATACAGTGTTTTAAATATTTTAACGACCGACGAACTTCAACAAGGGATATCCTGATGATGGGGCATATGTCCTGAAACGCGTTGAATGAAATATAGAGAAAAGGCCACCAGACGGACAGGAAAAAGGTAAACTATTTTACTAATTATAAACTATAAGTGGCTTGGATACCGAAAAACATGGGTCTAAAACTAGAAGCTTGTCAAGCACATACGGTATTTAAATTTCAAAATATTAAATTAAAACTACTTAAAACAAGTTTACACATAAAGTTCAATCAAGAGTGTATTACAAATAATATAATACCTAGATATGCCTTCATCAAAATAAATAGAAAATCAGAGACTGCAATGAAAATCAAAAGACATGCTGAAATAATGTGGATGAGAGAGGAACTTAAATATTTGTATAAAAAGAAAGCAAAATTAAACAGAGATTTATATATGACTCATTTAAAACTACTTGATAGCATTCATGTGGCCCTACTAGATAACACAATCCAGGTTATCAACAAATACGTTCATGACGTACTGCAACGTGTTTACCAAAAACAAAAGATTAAACTTCAAGCTCTTAAACATAAGCAGATAAGAGAGGAGGACTTCGAATGTAAACACAAGTTCTACACGCGTGTCTCAAATTTGACGAGTATACAATTTACATCTGATGAAAGAGATATTCTTAACAAGGGGCTAAATTATAATATTCCTTATATCGGTAAAGACCACATGATTCGAGAAATTATTAGTGCAGAGGCCGCCGTAAAAACAATACCAAACCAGACTTTACAAAATGAAACCCGTGCCGTAATTAATAATAGCTTGAATAAATGCATAAAAACTATAACAAATAATGAAAAGCGCTGTAAAGTTAATCAAAGATACTTGAAAGAAAATAAAACCTTGAAACATATAAAAACTAAATTGGTAGATAACAATGCACTGATTACAAAGGCTGATAAGGGGAATACCGTAGTCGTAATAGACAGAGACGAATACACTTCAATGGTTAATGAGTTCATATCAAATAATAATATTGTAATGATACAATCGGACCCAACTGCAGAGTTCGTCAAAGTTTTGAATAATAAAATTAACCTATGTACACGGCTGTTTGATAACGCCACACGCCGTGCACTAAAACCCATTAACGCAGAAGCACCACAATTTGTTGGCCTACCAAAAATCCATAAGACCAATATACCGATTAGGCCATTGATAAATTTTACAACTGCGCAGAGCTACAATGTCAGCAAAAAACTTGCAGTGAAAATAAAAAACAGTATAAAGATAAGTAATAACCATAGTATAAGAAATAACACTGACCTTGTTAACAAATCGAAAAGCATTAAATTATGACCTAATTATAAAATAGCATCTTTTGATATTGTTGACTTGTATACGAATGTCCCTGTTCAAGAAACTCTCACTATCCTTAAAGAAAATCTTATTAACGCCAAAATATGTAATTCTGAAGAAAACAATGATTTAGTTAATTTACTGGAAGTTGTACTTGACCAAAATTATTTTACATTTAATAATAATTATTACATCCAAAAAAAGGGCCTAGCCATGGGGTCACCTTTATCTGGTTTATTGGCTGACATATACTTAAACCACTATGAGAATACATATTTGCTCAATAACGTAAATAAACTTTCCAAGAAAATAATATCATATACACGTTATGTTGATGATACGTTTATAATTTTTAATGGCACAATACGACAAATAGAAAATATGAAAATATACATGAATAGTGTCAATAAAAACATACAGTTCACACTTGAGATGGAGATAAATAATAAACTTAACTTCCTCGACCTGACAATTACAAGACTAGATGAAAAATTCCAATATCAAATATACCGAAAACCGACAACCACGGATCTCACGATAAATGCTGAATCACATCATCCCTTTTCTCAGAAAATGGCAGCTTATCATAGTTTAATACATAGGTTACTTTCCATACCATTAGAAGACAAAGATTTTCACGAAGAACTGAACACGATCAAATACATAGCTAAGGCCAATGGTTATAAAAGATCAATCGTAGATAATTTAGTCAAGAAACACAGAAAAAAAAAAAACAACATAGAATTACAAGAAAATAATAGAAATAAAATTAGGTATATAGCATCAGAATATGGTAACACCCTACCCAAAATTTTAAACAAAGTATTCGGTGGGATAAATATAAAAATGGCTTACCGAACTAATAATAACATTAATAAGATACTTTTACCTAAACATTCAAAATCAATTGAAGACAGGACGGGCGTTTATAAGATAATATGCAATGACTGCGACAGCTTTTACATTGGCCAAACTGGTAGACCTTTTAAAAAACGATTCAAAGAACATTTACCTAAAAATGAATTTAGTAAAACAGTGTCAAATTACGCGCGCCATCTGATGGACAACAACCATAGTTATACTGATTTCACAACGAAATTTCAACCCCTCCATATATGCAGAAAAGGAAATTACATGAATGCTATCGAAGAATACGAAATATATAAGGCCTACAAAAATAAAAAAACAGAAGAAGTCATCCTTAACGATCAGCTGAATTTCCAGTCCAATCTATTATACGACACAGCGATAAGAATACAGAGCAAGGTCCATAGTGCACGACATATAACAACATGAACACTGCAGTCGACTATAGCATGTCGTGGTGCGCACCACCGATATCGTGTGTGTCTAAAATCTGGGTATTTTATGTGTTTTTATGTTTATATTATATTTATTGTTATGTGTAGAATTGTATATACAGTGTTTTTAATATTTTAACGACCGACGAACTTCAACAAGGGATATCCTGATGATGGGGCATATGTCCTGAAACGCGTTGAATGAAATATAGAGAAAAGGCCACCAGACGGACAGGAAAAAGGTAAACTATTTTACTAATTATATACTATAAGTGGCTTGGATACCGAAAAACATGGGTCTAAAACTAGAAGCTTGTCAAGCACATACGGTATTTAAATTTCAAAATATTAAATTAAAACTACTTAAAACAAGTTTACACATAAAGTTCAATCAAGAGTGTATTACAAATAATATAATACCTAGATATGCCTTCATCAAAATAAATAGAAAATCAGAGACTGCAATGAAAATCAAAAGACATGCTGAAATAATGTGGATGAGAGAGGAACTTAAATATTTGTATAAAAAGAAAGCAAAATTAAACAGAGATTTATATATGACTCATTTAAAACTACTTGATAGCATTCATGTGGCCCTACTAGATAACACAATCCAGGTTATCAACAAATACGTTCATGACGTACTGCAACGTGTTTACCAAAAACAAAAGATTAAACTTCAAGCTCTTAAACATAAGCAGATAAGAGAGGAGGACTTCGAATGTAAACACAAGTTCTACACGCGTGTCTCAAATTTGACGAGTATACAATTTACATCTGATGAAAGAGATATTCTTAACAAGGGGCTAAATTATAATATTCCTTATATCGGTAAAGACCACATGATTCGAGAAATTATTAGTGCAGAGGCCGCCGTAAAAACAATACCAAACCAGACTTTACAAAATGAAACCCGTGCCGTAATTAATAATAGCTTGAATAAATGCATAAAAACTATAACAAATAATGAAAAGCGCTGTAAAGTTAATCAAAGATACTTGAAAGAAAATAAAACCTTGAAACATATAAAAACTAAATTGGTAGATAACAATGCACTGATTACAAAGGCTGATAAGGGGAATACCGTAGTCGTAATAGACAGAGACGAATACACTTCAATGGTTAATGAGTTCATATCAAATAATAATATTGTAATGATACAATCGGACCCAACTGCAGAGTTCGTCAAAGTTTTGAATAATAAAATTAACCTATGTACACGGCTGTTTGATAACGCCACACGCCGTGCACTAAAACCCATTAACGCAGAAGCACCACAATTTGTTGGCCTACCAAAAATCCATAAGACCAATATACCGATTAGGCCATTGATAAATTTTACAACTGCGCAGAGCTACAATGTCAGCAAAAAACTTGCAGTGAAAATAAAAAACAGTATAAAGATAAGTAATAACCATAGTATAAGAAATAACACTGACCTTGTTAACAAATCGAAAAGCATTAAATTATGACCTAATTATAAAATAGCATCTTTTGATATTGTTGACTTGTATACGAATGTCCCTGTTCAAGAAACTCTCACTATCCTTAAAGAAAATCTTATTAACGCCAAAATATGTAATTCTGAAGAAAACAATGATTTAGTTAATTTACTGGAAGTTGTACTTGACCAAAATTATTTTACATTTAATAATAATTATTACATCCAAAAAAAGGGCCTAGCCATGGGGTCACCTTTATCTGGTTTATTGGCTGACATATACTTAAACCACTATGAGAATACATATTTGCTCAATAACGTAAATAAACTTTCCAAGAAAATAATATCATATACACGTTATGTTGATGATACGTTTATAATTTTTAATGGCACAATACGACAAATAGAAAATATGAAAATATACATGAATAGTGTCAATAAAAACATACAGTTCACACTTGAGATGGAGATAAATAATAAACTTAACTTCCTCGACCTGACAATTACAAGACTAGATGAAAAATTCCAATATCAAATATACCGAAAACCGACAACCACGGATCTCACGATAAATGCTGAATCACATCATCCCTTTTCTCAGAAAATGGCAGCTTATCATAGTTTAATACATAGGTTACTTTCCATACCATTAGAAGACAAAGATTTTCACGAAGAACTGAACACGATCAAATACATAGCTAAGGCCAATGGTTATAAAAGATCAATCGTAGATAATTTAGTCAAGAAACACAGAAAAAAGAAAAACAACATAGAATTACAAGAAAATAATAGAAATAAAATTAGGTATATAGCATCAGAATATGGTAACACCCTACCCAAAATTTTAAACAAAGTATTCGGTGGGATAAATATAAAAATGGCTTACCGAACTAATAATAACATTAATAAGATACTTTTACCTAAACATTCAAAATCAATTGAAGACAGGACGGGCGTTTATAAGATAATATGCAATGACTGCGACAGCTTTTACATTGGCCAAACTGGTAGACCTTTTAAAAAACGATTCAAAGAACATTTACCTAAAAATGAATTTAGTAAAACAGTGTCAAATTACGCGCGCCATCTGATGGACAACAACCATAGTTATACTGATTTCACAACGAAATTTCAACCCCTCCATATATGCAGAAAAGGAAATTACATGAATGCTATCGAAGAATACGAAATATATAAGGCCTACAAAAATAAAAAAACAGAAGAAGTCATCCTTAACGATCAGCTGAATTTCCAGTCCAATCTATTATACGACACAGCGATAAGAATACAGAGCAAGGTCCATAGTGCACGACATATAACAACATGAACACTGCAGTCGACTATAGCATGTCGTGGTGCGCACCACCGATATCGTGTGTGTCTAAAATCTGGGTATTTTATGTGTTTTTATGTTTATATTATATTTATTGTTATGTGTAGAATTGTATATACAGTGTTTTTAATATTTTAACGACCGACGAACTTCAACAAGGGATATCCTGATGATGGGGCATATGTCCTGAAACGCGTTGAATGAAATATAGAGAAAAGGCCACCAGACGGACAGGAAAAAGGTAAACTATTTTACTAATTATATACTATAAGTGGCTTGGATACCGAAAAACATGGGTCTAAAACTAGAAGCTTGTCAAGCACATACGGTATTTAAATTTCAAAATATTAAATTAAAACTACTTAAAACAAGTTTACACATAAAGTTCAATCAAGAGTGTATTACAAATAATATAATACCTAGATATGCCTTCATCAAAATAAATAGAAAATCAGAGACTGCAATGAAAATCAAAAGACATGCTGAAATAATGTGGATGAGAGAGGAACTTAAATATTTGTATAAAAAGAAAGCAAAATTAAACAGAGATTTATATATGACTCATTTAAAACTACTTGATAGCATTCATGTGGCCCTACTAGATAACACAATCCAGGTTATCAACAAATACGTTCATGACGTACTGCAACGTGTTTACCAAAAACAAAAGATTAAACTTCAAGCTCTTAAACATAAGCAGATAAGAGAGGAGGACTTCGAATGTAAACACAAGTTCTACACGCGTGTCTCAAATTTGACGAGTATACAATTTACATCTGATGAAAGAGATATTCTTAACAAGGGGCTAAATTATAATATTCCTTATATCGGTAAAGACCACATGATTCGAGAAATTATTAGTGCAGAGGCCGCCGTAAAAACAATACCAAACCAGACTTTACAAAATGAAACCCGTGCCGTAATTAATAATAGCTTGAATAAATGCATAAAAACTATAACAAATAATGAAAAGCGCTGTAAAGTTAATCAAAGATACTTGAAAGAAAATAAAACCTTGAAACATATAAAAACTAAATTGGTAGATAACAATGCACTGATTACAAAGGCTGATAAGGGGAATACCGTAGTCGTAATAGACAGAGACGAATACACTTCAATGGTTAATGAGTTCATATCAAATAATAATATTGTAATGATACAATCGGACCCAACTGCAGAGTTCGTCAAAGTTTTGAATAATAAAATTAACCTATGTACACGGCTGTTTGATAACGCCACACGCCGTGCACTAAAACCCATTAACGCAGAAGCACCACAATTTGTTGGCCTACCAAAAATCCATAAGACCAATATACCGATTAGGCCATTGATAAATTTTACAACTGCGCAGAGCTACAATGTCAGCAAAAAACTTGCAGTGAAAATAAAAAACAGTATAAAGATAAGTAATAACCATAGTATAAGAAATAACATTGACCTTGTTAACAAATTGAAAAGCATTAAATTACGACCTAATTATAAAATAGCATCTTTTGATATTGTTGACTTGTATACGAATGTCCCTGTTCAAGAAACTCTCACTATCCTTAAAGAAAATCTTATTAACGCCAAAATATGTAATTCTGAAGAAAACAATGATTTAGTTAATTTACTGGAAGTTGTACTTGACCAAAATTATTTTACATTTAATAATAATTATTACATCCAAAAAAAGGGCCTAGCCATGGGGTCACCTTTATCTGGTTTATTGGCTGACATATACTTAAACCACTATGAGAATACATATTTGCTCAATAACGTAAATAAACTTTCCAAGAAAATAATATCATATACACGTTATGTTGATGATACGTTTATAATTTTTAATGGCACAATACGACAAATAGAAAATATGAAAATATACATGAATAGTGTCAATAAAAACATACAGTTCACACTTGAGATGGAGATAAATAATAAACTTAACTTCCTCGACCTGACAATTACAAGACTAGATGAAAAATTCCAATATCAAATATACCGAAAACCGACAACCACGGATCTCACGATAAATGCTGAATCACATCATCCCTTTTCTCAGAAAATGGCAGCTTATCATAGTTTAATACATAGGTTACTTTCCATACCATTAGAAGACAAAGATTTTCACGAAGAACTGAACACGATCAAATACATAGCTAAGGCCAATGGTTATAAAAGATCAATCGTAGATAATTTAGTCAAGAAACACAGAAAAAAGAAAAACAACATAGAATTACAAGAAAATAATAGAAATAAAATTAGGTATATAGCATCAGAATATGGTAACACCCTACCCAAAATTTTAAACAAAGTATTCGGTGGGATAAATATAAAAATGGCTTACCGAACTAATAATAACATTAATAAGATACTTTTACCTAAACATTCAAAATCAATTGAAGACAGGACGGGCGTTTATAAGATAATATGCAATGACTGCGACAGCTTTTACATTGGCCAAACTGGTAGACCTTTTAAAAAACGATTCAAAGAACATTTACCTAAAAATGAATTTAGTAAAACAGTGTCAAATTACGCGCGCCATCTGATGGACAACAACCATAGTTATACTGATTTCACAACGAAATTTCAACCCCTCCATATATGCAGAAAAGGAAATTACATGAATGCTATCGAAGAATACGAAATATATAAGGCCTACAAAAATAAAAAAACAGAAGAAGTCATCCTTAACGATCAGCTGAATTTCCAGTCCAATCTATTATACGACACAGCGATAAGAATACAGAGCAAGGTCCATAGTGCACGACATATAACAACATGAACACTGCAGTCGACTATAGCATGTCGTGGTGCGCACCACCGATATCGTGTGTGTCTAAAATCTGGGTATTTTATGTGTTTTTATGTTTATATTATATTTATTGTTATGTGTAGAATTGTATATACAGTGTTTTTAATATTTTAACGACCGACGAACTTCAACAAGGGATATCCTGATGATGGGGCATATGTCCTGAAACGCGTTGAATGAAATATAGAGAAAAGGCCACCAGACGGACAGGAAAAAGGTAAACTATTTTACTAATTATATACTATAAGTGGCTTGGATACCGAAAAACATGGGTCTAAAACTAGAAGCTTGTCAAGCACATACGGTATTTAAATTTCAAAATATTAAATTAAAACTACTTAAAACAAGTTTACACATAAAGTTCAATCAAGAGTGTATTACAAATAATATAATACCTAGATATGCCTTCATCAAAATAAATAGAAAATCAGAGACTGCAATGAAAATCAAAAGACATGCTGAAATAATGTGGATGAGAGAGGAACTTAAATATTTGTATAAAAAGAAAGCAAAATTAAACAGAGATTTATATATGACTCATTTAAAACTACTTGATAGCATTCATGTGGCCCTACTAGATAACACAATCCAGGTTATCAACAAATACGTTCATGACGTACTGCAACGTGTTTACCAAAAACAAAAGATTAAACTTCAAGCTCTTAAACATAAGCAGATAAGAGAGGAGGACTTCGAATGTAAGCACAAGTTCTACACGCGTGTCTCAAATTTGACGAGTATACAATTTACATCTGATGAAAGAGATATTCTTAACAAGGGGCTAAATTATAATATTCCTTATATCGGTAAAGACCACATGATTCGAGAAATTATTAGTGCAGAGGCCGCCGTAAAAACAATACCAAACCAGACTTTACAAAATGAAACCCGTGCCGTAATTAATAATAGCTTGAATAAATGCATAAAAACTATAACAAATAATGAAAAGCGCTGTAAAGTTAATCAAAGATACTTGAAAGAAAATAAAACCTTGAAACATATAAAAACTAAATTGGTAGATAACAATGCACTGATTACAAAGGCTGATAAGGGGAATACCGTAGTCGTAATAGACAGAGACGAATACACTTCAAAGGTTAATGAGTTCATATCAAATAATAATATTGTAATGATACAATCGGACCCAACTGCAGAGTTCGTCAAAGTTTTGAATAATAAAATTAACCTATGTACACGGCTGTTTGATAACGCCACACGCCGTGCACTAAAACCCATTAACGCAGAAGCACCACAATTTGTTGGCCTACCAAAAATCCATAAGACCAATATACCGATTAGGCCATTGATAAATTTTACAACTGCGCAGAGCTACAATGTCAGCAAAAAACTTGCAGTGAAAATAAAAAACAGTATAAAGATAAGTAATAACCATAGTATAAGAAATAACATTGACCTTGTTAACAAATTGAAAAGCATTAAATTACGACCTAATTATAAAATAGCATCTTTTGATATTGTTGACTTGTATACGAATGTCCCTGTTCAAGAAACTCTCACTATCCTTAAAGAAAATCTTATTAACGCCAAAATATGTAATTCTGAAGAAAACAATGATTTAGTTAATTTACTGGAAGTTGTACTTGACCAAAATTATTTTACATTTAATAATAATTATTACATCCAAAAAAAGGGCCTAGCCATGGGGTCACCTTTATCTGGTTTATTGGCTGACATATACTTAAACCACTATGAGAATACATATTTGCTCAATAACGTAAATAAACTTTCCAAGAAAATAATATCATATACACGTTATGTTGATGATATGTTTATAATTTTTAATGGCACAATACGACAAATAGAAAATATGAAAATATACGTGAATAGTGTCAATAAAAACATACAGTTCACACTTGAGATGGAGATAAATAATAAACTTAACTTCCTCGACCTGACAATTACAAGACTAGATGAAAAATTCCAATATCAAATATACCGAAAACCGACAACCACGGATCTCACGATAAATGCTGAATCACATCATCCCTTTTCTCAGAAAATGGCAGCTTATCATAGTTTAATACATAGGTTACTTTCCATACCATTAGAAGACAAAGATTTTCACGAAGAACTGAACACGATCAAATACATAGCTAAGGCCAATGGTTATAAAAGATCAATCGTAGATAATTTAGTCAAGAAACACAGAAAAAAGAAAAACAACATAGAATTACAAGAAAATAATAGAAATAAAATTAGGTATATAGCATCAGAATATGGTAACACCCTACCCAAAATTTTAAACAAAGTATTCGGTGGGATAAATATAAAAATGGCTTACCGAACTAATAATAACATTAATAAGATACTTTTACCTAAACATTCAAAATCAATTGAAGACAGGACGGGCGTTTATAAGATAATATGCAATGACTGCGACAGCATTTACATTGGCCAAACTGATAGACCTTTTAAAAAACGATTCAAAAAACATTTACCTAAAAAGAATTTAATAAAACAGTGTCAAATTACGCGCGCCATCTGATGGACAACAACCATAGTTATACTGATTTCACAACGAAATTTCAACCCCTCCATATATGCAGAAAAGGAAATTACATGAATGCTATCGAAGAATACGAAATATATAAGGCCTACAAAAATAAAAAAACAGAAGAAGTCATCCTTAACGATCAGCTGAATTTCCAGTCCAATCTATTATACGACACAGCGATAAGAATACAGAGCAAGGTCCATAGTGCACGACATATAACAACATGAACACTGCAGTCGACTATAGCATGTCGTGATGCGCACCACCGATATCGTGTGTGTCTAAAATCTGGGTATTTTATGTGTTTTTATGTTTATATTATATTTATTGTTATGTGTAGAATTGTATATACAGTGTTTTTAATATTTTAACGACCGACGAACTTCAACAAGGGATATCCTGATGATGGGGCATATGTCCTGAAACGCGTTGAATGAAATATAGAGAAAAGGCCACCAGACGGACAGGAAAAAGGTAAACTATTTTACTAATTATATGGGTCATTAACTTGATAATCTAATACTATTTTATTATGTTTCTACTAAAATCTTATAATGTTTATTAATTGTCCTTCCCTTATAAATTTTGGGTTAATAACATTTGTTTTTTTTTCATCTCGGTATTTCAGAAATTCTCTATAAGGTATTGACACTCTAATAGTCTATTTTTCTTACTCTCATGTAATAATATGAATTGTCACTGATAATCTTAATTGATAAAAATTTTAAACATGATAATTAGTTATTACTATTGATAACTTAATCATACTACCTTTAGTTTATTTTGTTACATTTTGGTGTCCACTTGTATTGGCTTTTAACTATCACAGTCCTTCCTGTGTTTAACCATTATTAGATCTCACTCACTTTTTGCACTTATAAACTTTTATCACTGTATTATCAGTGTCTATAACTATTAAGGGGGTTTATTTTCACATTAATAGTTATAGACTTGTGAATATGGGGATATAAATAATAACACTTTGCACTCATTATGGATTAAGTGTTACTGGTGGGCAAAAATTAGTGTATTGCTTACTTAAAATTCTCTTTCTCATTTTTATTTTTACAATGTTCATCATCATTATAACTTACTATCTCTCACTCTATCTGGTTGGGTTATACAATTAATAGGTTTGTGTCGTGTTAGTTCGATTTGTCCTAGTTTACTCTATTTGTTTGGGTTAGTGTACCCTTCTACATTTTAAGTCCTTAACAATTCAATACTTCTAACCTTTAGACTACTTGTCTGTTTTTACAATCATCGTTATTATATACAATTTATCATCGATTAGTCTTTTTTCTTGGTTTAACACTAGTTTCGTACTCTTTCACTGTGTTTATTTCACTTTGCCATATTTTATATATCACTTCCTTGGTGTTGTGGCTGATTATATCTTCACACTTCCATGCTAATTATTTATTCATCATTATTCTTATTATTTCCACACTCTTATGTTAGTGTGGTGGCTAGTTCTAGTTATCACTTACTATTGTCATATTTTATTTTATATTCTTGGTCTTTGGGGCTGGTGCTACTCTCTCACTTACCCTATTGGGTCATTGTGGTTAAATCGCCAGGTATTATCGTATTTAACATTTTTGTTCGTGGTTTGTTATTTTTTTTTTATTATAGGTTACTTTTCTGATTACCTTAATACGTTTGACCGTGTTATTGGTTATGAATCACCCACTCTTGAATCTCTGATTCATCCTTTTTTATTCTAGTGTTAATTATTTTAAATAACTTATTTTGTTATGTATCTTCATTATTGTTAGGTGAAGATATGTACCATTACAATATTTTGAAAAAGTTTGCTAAATGAAAGCACACTTTTTTATAATAGCTATTGTTTTTAAATGTGTTAGTATTAATCTGACATCAAATTACTTCTACAGTACATATATTACTTCAAAGTCACAGCTGGTGGGGGGGGGGGGCGCTCAGAAAACTTGGCCTAGGGCCTGAAAAATTATAAATCCGGCACTGCATGGTTAACAATCTTAAAAGACAATATGAGGGAACTGCCTTTTAAATCTACTACACATTTCAGAATAATAACCTAACTCATTCTAATCTAAACTAATCTAACCTATCAATAAATTTGATTTCAATAGTTTTCAGTACATCTTTGTGTTTATTTATACAAATCTTCCTTCATTCATACACGAATTATGTTCAAATTAATTATTAAGAATTCTACTCCTCTTCCTCCTTCTCCACCTCCTCCTCCTTCTCATATAGGAGATGTCTTCTGTGCCATACCATCAGATTCTTACAAGCTTTTACGCCAACCCTTCTCAGATTTCCTATTTCTCTTCACGCTGGACGCCATGTTATCGCTTGCAATCTTCTCTAATCTGTTCTACCATTCTAGTTACATGTTCAGCCCATATCCGTTATTTTTCCATTGTCAGTTTTGCTACAGTAAATCTGTTATTCCACAAATAGGTTCTCGTTGTATATTCTACTTTATCTTGCTTTCCGCAAAATTCTTATAATTACTATTTATCTCAAATCACTTATCTTTTCTTGAAGTGTTTCTGATCTAGCCCCTGAACCATATATCAACATGGATCTTATTGTGGTGTTGTAAATTCTAACGTTTAGCTTTGGTGTTAATTCTAAAACACTTATTGTCCCACAAAATTGTTTTTAAAAGGCTAATTTTTAAAATACCGAACAGATCACTATTTTGTGTAAAGGAGTGTGCTACAGTATTATTATAACAGCTTGTTCCTGGCACAACATGTTTATATCTAATGGCATGAAAATATGCTTTTTGGTGAAGATCGGTTAAGGGAAAGGGGTAGTTTACCGGCAACTTTTTTTTTAATCAAGGGTAATTTTTTTATGGCAAACGATAACAGCCACAAATTCAAACAGAATCAAATAATGTTTTGCATACAGCCCTGAATTGTAGAGTTCTCAAGGTCTATTGTTTTTGGTGAAGATCGGTTAAGGGAAAGGGGTAGTTTACCGGCAACGTTTTTTGTTTTAACAAGGGTATTTTCTATGGCAAACTATAACAGCCGCAAATTCAAACAGAATGAAATAATTTCTGCATACAGCCCTGAATTGTAGAGAACGCAATGTCTGTTGATTTTGGTGAAGATCGGTTAAGGGAAAGGGGTAGTTTACCAGCAACATTTTATGTTTTAACAACGGTAATTTTTTCTATGAGGAACGATAACTGCCGGACATTCAAACAGAATCAAATAATTTTGTGCATACCTTCCTCAATTGTAGATAACTCAAGGTCTGTTGATTTTGTTGAAGATCGGTTAAGGGAAAGGGGTAGTTTACCAGCAACATTTTATGTTGTAACAAGAGAACTTTTCCATGAAGAACGATAACTACCGTAAATTCAAACAGTATCAAATAATTTTTTACATATGTAACTGAGTTGTAGAGTACTCAAGGCCTATTGATTTTTGTGAAGATCGTTTAAGGAAAAGGGGTAGTTTACCAGCCACTTTTAATGTTTTAACAAGAGTAATTACTTTTATGACGAAAGATAACTGCCGCACATTCAAACAGAATCAAATAATGTTTTGCATGCATCCCTGAATTGTAGAAGACTCAAGACATATTGATTTTGGTGAAGATTAGTTAAGAGAAAGGGGTAGTTTACCAGCAAAATTTATGTGATAACAAGAGTAATTTTTTCTATGACGAACGATAACTGCCGTAAATTCAAACATAATCAAATATGTTTTTGCATACATCGCTTACTTGTAGAGTACTCAAAGCCTGTTGATTTTGGTGAAGATCGGTTAAGGGAAAGGGGTAGTTTACCGGCAACATTTTATGTTGTAACAAGAGACATTTTTTCATGACGAACGATAAATGCCGTAAATTCAAACAGAATCAAATTATTTTTTACATATGTGCCTGAGTTGTAGAATACTCAAGGCCTATTGATTTTGGTGAAGATCGGTTACGGGAAAAGGGCAGTTTACCTGAAACATTTTTTGTTGTAACAAGAGTAAAGTACTTAATTTTGATAAATAAAGTATCCTGATAAGAAGATCTTAATAATCCACTGTAGAAACGTAGATGAAATATCTATAAATGAAGAGGCTAGTTGAACGGGGTGGGGGTAATTTTCTATAAATGTAAATTATAGTTGAAGGGGGAGGGGATAATTTTTACTTCCATGTTCCTTAAGGAAATGGAAGTATGGTGATGGCAAAAAAAAATCGTGTTCGAGATTATTGCAGATTCTGATTGTACTACCCTCAAAACATGAAAAAAAGTAATTTTTCGAAAAGTCCCTGTGTGTGTGTGCGCGCGCGTGTGTAGATTTTTTGTCTATGGCAAACGATAACAGCCGCAAATTCAAACAGAATCAAATAATGTTTTGCATACAGCCCTAAATTGTAGAGTTCTCAAGACCGATTGATTTTGTTGAAGATCGGTTTAGGGAAAGGAGTAGTTTACCAGCAAAGTTTCATGTTTTAACATGGGTAATTTTTTCTATGACGAATGGTAACTGCCGTAAATTCAATCCGAATCAAACAATGTCTTGAAAACCCTCCTGATCTGTAGAGAGCTCAATGTCTGTAGATTTTGGTGAAGATCGGTTAAGGGAACGGGTAGTTTACCTGCAACATTTGATGTTTTAACAACAGTATGTTTACGAACGATAACTGCCGCACATTCAAAAAAATCAAATATTGTTTTGCATACGTTCATCAGTTATAAAAGACTGAAGGCCTATTGATTTTGGTGAAGATCGGTTAAGGGAAAGGGGTAGTTTACCTGCAACGTTTTATGTTTTAACAAGGGTATTTTCTATGGCAAACGATAACAGCCACAAATTCAAACAGAATCAAATAATGTTTTGCATACAGCCCTGAATTGTAGAGTACTGAAGATCTATTGTTTTTGTTGAAGATCGGTTTAGGGAAAGGGGTAGTTTACCTGCAACTTTTTATGTTTTAAAAGGGTAATTTTATTTTTATGACGATTGATAACTGCCGCATATTCAAAGAGAATCAAATAATTTTTACACACATTCCTGAAGTTTTAAGTACTGAAGGTCTGTTGATTTTGGTGAAGATCGGTTAAGTGGAAGGGGTAGTTTACCGGCCACATTTTATGTTTAACCATGGGTAATTTTTTCTATTCCAAACGATAACTGCCGCATATTCAAACAGAATCAAATAATATTTTGCATACGTCCCTGAATTGTAGAGAGCACAAGACCTGTTGATTTTGGTGAAGATCAGTTAAGAGAAAGGGGTAGTTTACCTGCAACATTTTATGTGATAACAAGGTTAATTTTTTCTATGACGAACGATAACTGCCGTAAATTCAAACATAATCAAATATGTTTTTGCATACATCCCTAAATTATAGAGATCTCAAGGTCTGTTGATTTTGGTGAAGATCAGTTTGGGGAAAGGGGTCGTTTACCTGCAACAATTTATGTTGTAACAATAGAAATATTTACATGACGAAAGATAACTGCCGTAGTTCAAACAGAATCAAATAATTTTTTCCATATGGGCCTGAGTTGTAGAGGACTCAAGGACTATTGATTTTGGTGAAGATCGGTTACGGGGAAAGGGCAGTTTACCGGAAATATTTTTTGTTTAACAAGAGTAAAGTACTTAATTTTGATAAATGAAGTATCCTGATAAGAAGATCTTAATAATCCACTGTAGAAACGTAGATGAAATATCTATAAATGAAGAGGCTAGTTGAACGGGGTGGGGGTAATTTTCTATAAATGAAAATTATAGTTGAAGGGGGAGGTGATAATTTTTATATGTGTACTACGTTATCGACAACAAAGTAGTAGTTTGTTGTTAAAATTCCTTCCCGGGCTGTTTCGCCGTAGTCCAATGTTTTCTGCAAAACCAGACGTTTCAGCAGTGCCGTCGACTGCCATCGTTAGTGTAATCGAGTGCGATAACGTGTGGTGGTATACGTTAGTGACCACAGTACTGTGGTTAAGGCTGAAGCAGTAAGTGGAAAGAAGTAGTTTCTATGGAAACATTTCATTTTTGTAAATGATTTTAAATATAAATCTTAGAACATGGAAGTCATGTATGGTTCTCCATACTGATTTTTTATTTACCCATACTACATATCATTTTCTGTTATATAAATAACTCAAGAGAGGAGACATTTTTCTCTTAAGTTAAATAATGATGACATTGTTTGTACTTCTTACTATTTCTCATCTTTATAGTTGCAACTCAGACCACTTCCATTCTAGATGTACAGCACAGTTATTCTTTCCAGATAATCCAACTTTCAAATTTTGTAAAACACAAAATCTACTTTTATCTGTTTATTTTTTTTTAATCACCGACAGAAGTCAGCGATCATTAGAGCACAACTTCGTTTAGTTGACTGAACTCATGACACACAAAGATAAATGGGATTTAATTCAGACACATTCTAGGAACTGGATATATGTGTTACTGAATGCACAAAGTTGTATTTATTTCCACCCTAATGACAAATAGCTTTTCAATAAACATTGTAGCATGACAGATAATGCCCATAATTCTGAATGGTAGAATGATCATAAAAATAAAATAAAAACATTTTAAAATCCGAGAAAGCAAAATAAAAAAAAATTAATTAAGAACCACCGTACAGTATAATCATAGATTAAAGTAAAAGTTTCATTTAAAACCAATGTTACAATGAGTGATGAATCATCAAAATAAACTGCAAAACTAAGAATATAGAAAAAGGTAATACCCAGGTAGGATAGGAGTAAGAAAGGAAGAAACCCAAACAAGACAACATCCACAATAAAGAAAAGGAAATATTTTTATAAGGAACAAGAAGAATAGGAGAAATTAATGAAGAAACAAGAACAAGACAGCATCCACAAGAAGGAAGAGTGCTCTTATAAAAAACCTAAACCCCAAAAGAAAGTGATAAAAATAAATAAAATGAAAGTATAACAAAAATATCAAATTTAGAAACTATGTAAATTAAATGTAAGCCAAAAGTGTAGAAAGTAAGAATTGAAAGTGAACCAATGTGAAATAATTATAATGCAAAAAACACACCTTCATTACCTTCTATAAATAGATTTCTTGATTTTAATAAAACTATAAAACTAATTAGAAATAAAATCAAAGAATAAAAAGGGATCAGTGCAAGTTTTTGTGTTATATTAAATAAACCAAATGTGTCAATATTGAAGTTCACAAACTAAGTAAATTGTGAAATAATACAACTTTGAAGTGTTTATATTGTGTCCATGAATAATAATAAATAAAGTATTATCAAGACAGATAATACAGGAGGTTCTAAATAATAGCTGCCACTCTTTATTTACAACATTCCTTGGAATGACAGTAAATAAAGCAAGAGCAGGCATATAAAAAGTGAAGTGAAGAATCATTACCACAAAAAAAAAACAGCTAAAAACTGAACCTAGTGTAAGAAATAGTGTATATGAGAGAAGGAAAGATATGTTTTGTTTATTTAGAATAAGTTTAAATAGCTCAAGGATAAAATATCTAAGAGTACAATCCTTTTAATATAAAAATTTTTATTATGAAAATGTTTATTGTGTTTCAAAAATATTTGATCCAGAGTCAAATGTCTGAGTTTGAAAGACTATTGTTCATTTCAATCATGTGTTATGAATTAAGAGTATAAATTATATACTAATTTGTTCTTTTGTTAAAATAAGAAAATGTTAATTGATGTCATATTAGAATAGAAAGTCAGAGAGGGTATAAACAAAATGTATTATTTAGTAACTTTGTATGTAAAAACTGTTAGAAATCTAGGCCAAATGTTAAAACTAAACAGCATTAAAATTAAGGAATTAAGTACAGAAAAACAATTAAACTGATGGAATTTATATAAGATAAATCAGTCATAGAGTCATGTAATTGGAACTATAAATAAGGAAGATTTTGTAAAAAGATAGTGAGAATTATTGTTAAAAATGCAAATGAAAAAACTGAAAATTGTAAGAGGAGAGTTACATATTAAGGTATAATATTTAAAAAGAGAACCAATTAATCTAATTACAAGAAATTAAGGAAAGATAAACCTTTTATATCAATCTGAGATTTAATACAATCATTAATATAACATGTAAAATGGCAACATTTTTGAAAAGGACAGGAAGTGAATTTTAAAACTTATAATTTTCAAACTGAAGTAAAAATGACATTTTAGATCAAAAACTTAGTAAAACTACCTTATTTGGTATCAAATCAAACAGAATGAACTGAAGAAGAAGATTATGTGTTTAGTAATTAATAAATTTAAATAATAACAAAAATATATTCAGTTATATAATGTCAAAATTTTAAATGCACAGGATGTAAAATAATTTTGAAACAATGGATTGCTAATATTAATTTGGCTAAGGCTTTATGAGAAGACGAAGGAAGTGAGTTAGTTCATTATTAGATGTCGAATAGTACACTTGAGACGAGCTCTTAGTCAATGTTAACCTAATAGCTAAAACAGAAATGGCGTATATGCAATAAGCCTAGCCTGAAGTGAAAAACGCGAGTTTTGTAAAAATACATTCTAAACGTAAATTCAGTGGAACGAACACCTACAAACATTAAATTAATACAAAACAGAACAGAACACCAGTGGATACAACATTTAAACGATTAAAACAGTAATAACACACCACGAAACAAAAGTGCAATTCTCGACCTAACTGACGAAAGTGAAATTAACTTAACACTACACAATTTTTCGAAGTGGACCACTAACACTCAACCAGAAACACTCCACAATAACCAGAAAGAAGAATCGCAACAGCAGGAACGAGAAATCAAAGGGAAAGGAGCCTTTATTGGAAGTAGAAACAGCGAGGTGCGTTCATCTGACATCTGAACTCGAAGCGGCCATCTTTTTCTTTCCACAATCCAATGCGACACTGCCTGTGAAGCTGAACGGTTTGAAAATTTCTTTAATCACATTTATATATTGTATGTCATATATGTATTTTAATTTTTAAGTTGATATAATATTGTAATGTTATACTTTCCATACTTTGCCCTTTTTCTCTGACTATCTATAAAATAACTGTTAAAAGAACTCGAATATAAATAATTGTACGAACTATTGAAAAATACCCTGAGAATCGATTAATCAATCGATAGAAAATCGATCAAATAACCATTTGTTAATAAAATTCCTTGTTTACTATAAAATTGAATATTGTTTATTTCTACATGATAATTAATATAATACATAATCTTAATTGAGCGATAACTCCCAGAATTTCACAACCACGAAGGAAGATAACCTCCAATTAAGGAAGTTCACCAATCGATTGTTCTTGGAGACAATTCTATTAACTGGTGAAGGAATTTTAAAATACAGAAAAGGAGTTAATTATTTTAAAACGAATAATAAAGAGTGCGAAACACCACGGAACATAATTAAATAATTAATATTTAATTAATTTAATTTTATAAAAAAAATAATAAATAAACATTCAAAACAAAAATTTTTTTTTTACAAAACAAAAACAAAAATTAACAAATCAAGTAAAGTTGTTACAATATTAAAAAATTTTTTACTAGAGGTGTTGGTTAATTAACATGCAAACGAAGTAATCAAAGGACACCACAAAAATATGGACTCGTGCGTGTTAATTCCTCACTCACAATCACGTAGGCCTAACCAGCAGAAAGCTAGTACTCACAGTGCTACACAGTGGTAATAACATATTTATAAGGTAGAACAATTTAGTTTTTAAAGTAATTTTGTTGGCATCGTCTGATATTAATAATAATTATACCAGCAATGACTCGAAGTCTCTTAACCGCGGCGAAAAGTGGAGTTAGTTGCTAAGATAAAACAAAAAAAGAATAACAAAATGAAAATTATCCCTCTTCATTCGAGAAATTTAAATTACTAAACATCTCAATAGAATTAACAAGGATGGGTCAAATGAAAATCGACTTGGCAAACGACAATGTACTTTGATTATGACTGTGTGGAACATAAAATGGTGGACAACCAAATACTACGATGTTGTTAAAGAAGTAGTGTAAACTAAATCTGATATAATAGTGTTAACGGAAATAAATAAAAAGGTCAATGCGAAAAGAAATTGCAGACTTTGTATAAATCTATAGTTGAGTTAATGAAAAGAGACCAGTGTAGAGGTGATAAACTTAATAAGGAAGAAGCTTATAAAATTACGAGAAGTCTTCTTCTTCTTCTTCTTCTTCTTCTTCTTCTTCTTCTTCTTCTTCTTCTTCTCCTCCTCCTCCTCCTCCTCCTCCTCATCATCATCATCATCATCATCATCATCATCATCATCCTTCTCCTCCTCCTCCTTCTTCTTCTTCTTCTTCTTCTTCTTCTTCTTCTTCTTCTTCTTCTTCTTCCTCTTCCTCTTCCTCTGCCCCCTCCTCTTCTTCTTCTTCTCTTCAAGGATTAGGGTATACAAACCTGTTCCGTCACGCATCTTATCCTCTGACGACCCACGTCTCTTCTACCACTGACTTTATAAAAATTTAAAAAGTCTGGAATAAAGAAGTGGAAGACTCGTTTTAGTAAACGTTTTGTATATCTATATTTTGCATAAGGAAATTAAGGTCAGAAAAAACAATAATATTGTATTCAGTTATTACAAACGAGATCTCAAAATTACACTTTTACAGAGTAATAGTCGTCGTTTTCTTCAGGACAGCACACACTTTATATACGTTCAGCAGGCGCACACTGGTATGCTTCACCATTAAGTTAGTAGTAGTAGTAGTAGTAGTAGTAGTAGTAGTAGTAGTAGTAGTAGTAGTAGTAGTAGCAGCAGCAGTAGTAGTAGTAGTAGTAGTAGTAGCAGTAGTAGTAGGAGCAGCAGCAGCAGCAGCAACAGCAGCAATGGTAGTATTTATTATAATTGTTAGTCGTTGTCGCTGTTGTTTTTCTTTATTAATATTATTATTATTATTATTGTTGTTGTTGTTGTTATACAATAATACTAATAATTATTACTAGTAATGTAATTATTAGTAAGTTCCAATGTAATTGTTTCCATAGTACTAATACCTGATATCGTTTCCAATCTTGATATCTGACAAAGACACAACCGTGTGTTGTTATTAAAAACACAAAGAAAAAATCCAAACAAAAAACAATAATTTTCCCTTCTATATAAATGTCCCTCTGTGACAGTCTGCTACCCCGCGGCGATTCATATTTAGTTGTTTGTTTGTTTGGAACGTGCAGCTTCTCTCAACAAACGGTTAAATCACAGTGCTCTACTGTAACACTTTATCCTAAGTACACATCGTTTCCACGCAAGGAGTAACATAAATATACTTTACCCTTTACATCTGTTATTACTGACAGATGTTTGAAAGACATTACGAGGTTTTGAATATTATGTGATGAATATTATAAAGAACCGAAACGCATTTTCTTATAATTAAATGAAAAGCTAATTTTATTAATCTTTTTATTTTTAGACGCATTAGTTCTTTTAAAATTAAATTTTACTGCAGGTAAGTTTTGGTTTCTTTATTTCTTGAAACACAAGTTTTTAAAATAAGAATTTAGTAGTAACACATTGAAATCTTAAAAAATTCAAAATTACCTTCACATACAGACCTACAAATTATATTAGTAGAAACAGATTGAGACTGAGGAGATTACAACGGGCAGAACGTGCCATTAGAACGGATAACAGAAGTATCCGGAAAAGAGTTGTTATACAAAATTTGAAAGGCAAAAACCCAAAAGGCCGCTCAAAAGAAGAATGAGATGTTGTTTCCATGGATGAGAGAGAGAGAGTGAGAGATATGCTGGGAATGCAAGGATGAAAGTCCTTTGTTACCAGTAGAAGGAAATGGAAGGTCAAAACAAAGCACGACAAGACTGTAGTGCACAGGAGGAGGAGAGACGGGGAAAACAAAAATACAGAAGAAAACATGTAAAGACACCAATGAAATAAAATGAATAAATAAGATAAATTAATGTGACATTCATGTAACCTTACTCACAGTTATATAGAATGGCAATATTTGTTAAAGGGTTTGGAAATGAAAAGAGCTTTCAGGTTTTAGTACGCAATAGCTCATGTCTGAAAATGTGTGAATGCATTTTATGTGTACTACATTGCTACTTTACAGGTATATTATGTAAAAGACGATCACTAAAGTGAGTTACATATTGGTTGAAGTGTTCCATCTAGAGTTGACGTTATGCGCAGTTATCATAAACATAAGTGATTAGTCAAAAACTGACAATTTACGGCGCTTTATGACATTTTGGTACACACAGTAAATGTATAGGATTATAAGGACAATATGTAGGTACCACTAACGTTTACAAAATTTCTATGTCAGTGCAGTCTCACATTTTGGTCCTAAAATCATGTCTTAAGTTGTATGTTATCAAAAAAAACCAAACAGAAATTATTCAGGACAATAACAAAATATTGAAAACAATAATAAAGTATGGTACACTTAAAAAAATTTTATTTTAGTTTTGGAATCTTTACATCTATCTTTACCTCATCTTTACATAACAAGTTTTCACAATCCTATTTTTAGGCAGACGTACTAACAAAATACAACATTTGACCCATTACAACTTCAAGAATTACGCTTATTGTAAACTTTAATAATGGAAATACAAATATTTAAAATTTTTAAAAATTATATAAATCAGTCAAGAGTATTATCACTGAAGAAAACAGACACTTGAGAATACACAGAGCAGCTAAACATAAAATTTTAAGACTGAAAGAGGAGAAACCAAAAGCCGGTAATAAACTTAAAGAGTAAAGAAACGTTTCACATCTAATCCGCTTGCGTTTTAGCTGAAATTTAAATTAAAGTTTCCTCCCCCCCCCCCCAAAATGGAATATATATATATTGCAACAAAACACAGGATGATGATCTAGAAAAAGAATATCAGAGCATGGATGACAGGCATTAGCATGTTTTAAATTGATTTATGCAATTTTGTCAATTAGCTATAAGTTTTGTATTTAGTGATGGATAAGGACATGTGTTATACCAAATTCTTTGTAAATTGTTGCTCTATAATGTCATGTACTTTGTTTGTGAATATGTGCGCGCGTTCGCGTGTGGTGAACCTTTGTGTTATATCTTCCGCGTTTGTTAACCGATCGGCATGAGACTTGGACAGTGAAGTATTTATGAAAATAGCTACATTTTCTATATACTCTGTTGTTCTCAGCTATTGTTTAAATGTGGTTTTTTAGTAATTGAAAACTCAACTTTTCACGCTTATCTACTGAAGAGTCATAAAATTTCTAGATAAAATCTAAGCAGGCATTCGCAGATTTATACAAAGATTCGCCTGCAACACGTCTATCTTTTGTCCAATCTACCATGTAGACAGCCGATTGACCAATCAGAAGCCCCTAAATTTAGTCAGATCCGTCGGCTGTCAGATGTATTTCGAGGGAGTTCATCGGAAGCCGTTGCCTAGTGAACGTGTGCTCTTCGTCAAGAGTTTTTCTTGTCCGAACTGGTTTAATCTAGAGTAACTCTAAGTCTTGGGACTCTTTTCGAGTTTGTCGATTAGAACCAAGCGGGTGAACTACCAGTTTTAAAACATTCAAGTGCTATTACGTGTTAGTGGAAAATTGTCCGCTTAGGGAAATTTATCTACCGTGATAAATTCCTATTAACGCGGAACACTTCAAGAATAGCCGGAAGGTGTAAGTAATATACACCGCTTTTAAAGAATATCATTCATTATCACCCTGAGTAACAATAATTAATAATACCCAATTGCGAGCGAGTAAACAAACGATTCGGAAAGTGACAATTTGTGTGTAAAATCTGCATCAGTGTTATCAGCTGTTTGGCGAACCCCAGCGCAGAGAGAAAGAGAGAGAAAGTGAGAGAGGAGAGCGGCGATCATTGCAGAGAAGAGCGTAACAGCGGCGGAGCGAGTGACGTCTCACCGAGTGTAAAGGAATTCTACGTTTCAAGTAAAACTTTCCAAAACTGAACTATATAAACTCTTTGATAACAAATAAAATACTATACATGACATTTTGTTTACTTTAAATATATCATATAAACAATTATTTACTTGTGTTATAAATAAATAATTTTTCTACACCTCCAATATAGACTTGTGCATAATTTCAACACACATAATTATCCTATGCGAAAATATTTATTTGTATCGTCGCAATATATATATATATATATAATATATATTAACGATGTTTTATCTACGTCTTAAAAGCCCCAATTCGTCAGACGTCAATTTGTAATGATGTTATTCTTTGTCGTTAAAATACTTACGAATGTCGAGTGTCTACTCACCAGTTCGGCCGTTCAAATTCGTATTTTCTGCCTTAAATTCGGGTTGGCCAACACTTCTTAGTAAACCAAAATTGTAACGTTTAATTGTGAGTACTCAAATTTCAAAGATTAGTTAAATAAAAACAAACATACAGTTTAATGCTTCTATTATGTTTATTAAAAATTATCAATTGGTTTTTTTCTTATTACAATTTCTTCTAAATTATAAATCTTATTTTTTCGCCGGCATGTTTGGCTATTCTATCTGCTCGTTGTTATCGAGACTCACGTATGGAGTTGATTTTTTCCTTTATTTATAATCTCAGGTCGAAGTTCTTGTGACTGCAGAAAATGTTATTAAATGGACTAATAAAAGTACAAAATTTTACAAATACCATATAAATAACATAGAACAGGTGATATACTTATAGTGGTAACCTATAGCTACTGGATTTAGCGTTTGGAGGTTATTTGAGTTTAGTAAATTTTACGTTTTAAAATATATTCACTTAAGGAATCAATGTTAGATTGAGATAGTTCTTCAATTTGAAGTGTTTATTAGATAAAAGAAAGTTAAAGTGTTTCTTAAAAAGTGATAAATGATGTTGAAAGTGTAGTTTTACTATTGTTTGGTTTTCGGGTGTGTTTTACTGTTAAGTCGTATTTTAAAATATACTTAACAATCCTCTGTCTCTGCTACTCGGGTAATATTTCTCACGAATATTGCTGATTGTCCTTTCTTGGGTGTTTCTGTTAATTCAAATCTTCGATTTTCTTAGTTATTTGGTTACGGTATTTATTTTTCATCAGTCATCCTGGTTATTGAAGGTTCCGTCATTTATTTATGGGTTTAAAATGTTTTCTTCCTTCCAATGGTTCGTATTCCGTTACTTGGGATTCTTCAGTAATTCCTCATGGATAATTTAATTTCTTCTGGTAAATTTTTTAATTCATTTTAATGTTAGTGTTATTTCTGTAATTTAGTTTACTAGTTTGATCATTAATTTTGATAAATTTTGTTTAATTAATTATTTCTTATTCCTTGTGGTTTAATACATCTGCCCTCATCAAGCTCTAATAATGGAATGATACAATTTATTTACTCGATACTATGGTTTCTCCTTCCAAACACTAACTCCCATTGGTTGACAATTTACAACATTGTTATATAAAACTAACGTTTTTCTATACAAAACTATTAAAAATCTTTAAACTATTAAAACTCCCTTATACTACCTGTAATCTTAAATACAATAACACCATTAGTTTGCTTTTTGTTTACAAATTATTTTGATATCCCACAAGTTTACCATTTTTCAAATTATAACAGATTACTACATTTCCATTTGGTTTTTCTTTTGTTAATTACCTTTAAACTAATTATTTTCTATCCATTTTTGTGTCCTACACTATTATTATGAAACCGAAACAGATTATCTACTTTATTTTATCAATGGTTATTGTTTTGTCTTAAACTTCACAAATTTCTGGTTACCAGTTATAGGCCTAATGCCTAGAGTTCATAATTCACCTACTCTATACTCATTACAACTGTTCATTGTCATTTTTGTTAATTTTAAATGCTGCTAAACATAATTACTGTAACAACCTAAATTAAATCATAACATTTGAGTATTTTTAATTATCATATAACATAACATAATTACTTAATACATCTTTTAAGCCCATGCCTGTATCTAAAGTTTTACATGTTTTTAAACGGTTTTGTTAAACATAATATTCAACATAATATCATTTGGGAAAAATTCCAACCAAAGAAAAATATAATAAAAATGAACACTAGATGTGCACTAGTATTTCCTTATAATCTCACTTATAGAATATAGTGTCTAACTCCCTTTACTGTATTCAGCATAACATATTAGTCTTTTATTCTTATTTTAACAGTGATTAATATAAATTTATAAACTGTATTCATTAACAATAAAACAATGTATCCCTTATCATCCTTATTCTATACTAACAAACTTATTTAACATAATGAAAAAACAATTATTAGTGGTTTGCTTCCAACAAACATTGTTATTTATATTAATACAAACATTTTATTTTTTCATTAAACTAGGCCCATGAATTCTTATAACTCACCCTTATAATTTGTACTGTTTATTTATTATATTTGGGTAGAGTTATTACTTATAATCTATTATTACAAGTTATTTCTTTATTTCTGACTACACTTCACTTTATTAACTAGTGTTTTTATGTAGTTCATTTATTAACACTGGGTATCATGGTTCATTATTGATTGTTATCTTTCTTATTTATTTATCACTTTTGTGTTCACCTCCTAACATTGTATTCTAGATTTCATGTATTTATTATCACTGGGTCCTATCAAGGTTTATTAATTATCATCACTTTCCTACTGAATTATTGTTATTCAAGTTTATTTTATATTATTGTCTTTTGATAGTTTAATTATTACCACTCTTTCTATATTTTATCAATATATTTATTCTTACATTTCATTTTCTTTTTAAACCTTCCAACACAAAGATTCTGCAGACAGTTCAGTCAAAAATCTTGCGTTGCATAACGAATGCTCCCTGGTTCATCTCTAATTATACTCTTCACAAAGACCTCAACATTCCATACATTTCTGATGTCATCAAGATGCACGCCGCTAAGTACAGGAACCGCAACATAGGACACAGCAATAACCTGATCAACGAGCTCCTCAATCCATCACTGGATGTAAGAAGGCTGAAGAGACAGTGGCCAGATGACCTGACCCGGTGAACGTGGTAATCATCGCTGGATGGTTCCCACCTCAAGTGACGACGTATACACCACTTTTACTTATTACTCTGTAAAATGAGTAGATTGTAAAACTGCATTATAATAAATAAAAAAAAATTTTCTTTTTACATTTCCTACAGTTTACATGCTATTTATTTTCCTACTTAATTTTGTACTTTTATTATCTGTGATTCTTATTAACACTTGGGTATTGTTATTATGTGACTTTAACTATTTTCTCTGGCTCACCTTATCCAATCTATTGGGTCTCGTCATTGTCATTGTCCTTGTCTAAGTCAGATTCAGTTAGTGGTGTTGATCTATCATTTTCTATTTAATAATTTTTATTTTCCTTTAGTATACAGCTTTTCTTCAATTATTTATACTTGTAAACCTTGTGCAATCGTAGGTCACGTTACATAATGCTCCACCGCCAAAATTGATTATTTCTAAAAATAACTTGGTTGTTTTTACTGAAATCATCATGTGACGATTTAAAAAAATATTTAAATCGCACAAATAAAAATTGCTTTCAATATAAGTAAGAGTATTATCCACCCCTTACCTATGCCTAGATTCATGCAACAACGTGCAAATTGTCCCGTACCAACACGTTAAGAACGGTGTTATTTAGCTAATAATAATAATTACTTTAATTAAATAAAATATGTACAAAATAAATAAAGAAATTCCTAATTCGTAACCAAAAGGTAAAATAATGTATTACGACTTAATTAGTAAATAATTAATATAACTTAAAAGAACGAACTATTTTCTCAGTGCGTAAAACCGCGCCAGCTACTGACCCCTTGCCGCAAAACTTTGCACTCACTCGCCCGATAGACACCGAGATATAAGGATGTAGCTGCTGTGTTGTGAACATACACATAGGTGTATACCGTTAAACAATATTTAATCAAGTTTATAATGAGTTCGATTTGACCTATGTAGTATAATAATAATAATAAAAACAAAATTATAATGTAGTGCGTGAAGAAACATTCAAAGAATTAAAAAAAAGAAACTTAGCCGACACATCTCTTAGCAAACTGTAAATGGTGAGAAATGTTACTTACCAGATTTAGTGCTGATAAAATAAGAACTGTAACTAAAAGTGAAATGTAAACTACCGACTCCGGGAGAAGATAACACGAACAGCAACCGGATGAACTTCTAGTACCAAAATCTAATCGTCTAGGAAGAGACTACCAGAAACAATCAACCCCTCATTTAACATCAAGAGGAAACATGGATCACACCCTAGAAGAGGACTGAAGATGACCATCATGGACCCCACAGCATACACATTGTTATATTCAGGTGATATCAAAACATAATATTTGTAACACAAATTCATTGTAAAACAACAACACCAGTAACAAAAGAACAGTAAAGAACTTTTGATAGTTTAAAGTTTAATATATATATTTTTGTAATCACTGTAATGAAGTAGTAATGACATTACGATGTTTAGATTTAAATTAATTTTAAAATTTACAACCAAAACTCTTCTTCTAATAATTTGGTTGAAGTTGTAATAAAAACGTAACTAAGTTGAAACCCGGATCCGTGGTACTGAAAACAATATCTAGCTGAATGATTTTTATATAAAAAGAATAAGAAGTTAATTTTCAAAATAATTAATGCAGAAATTTTAGAATTTGAGTTTTAAAAGTAAAGTAAAGTATGAGAGGTAAATATGTTAATAAAGAGATGTTTTTGCTAACACCCAACGAGTGAATAAATTTATACAATCCTTGCTTAATTCCTGAACAATAAAGTGTTATAATTTGTTAGTGATTAAGGTTTACTAACAACGGCAGCTAGTTCAATTCACAGGTAACAAATTGAACTTGTTCCCGACATTTGTGATATCTTAACAAGGGAGACGTCACATTCAATTACATTATCTTCTACTTTACATCTTCTTAAAGAATGTTGTTATTATTGTTGAACTCATCAATTAGATTGTCTTCTGTTTTACATTTATTTATTTCATATTTCATGATCCTTGATATGTTATTCTTTTCTTCTTTTCTTTTCTTATGAGTGTTATATCCCTCGAAGTGTTTTACTTCCCTAATTTCTCGTTCTGTTCATATAAATTGGTACTAGTCAGAGGGCACTTGTGGCTCTATTACTCTGCTCTCCATTATATATATATATATATATATATATATATATATATATATTCTGAGTTCAGAGGTCATGCCATCTGCTCAATAAAATTGATTGCTGGAACTTATCTCAACATACAATTGCCATTTAATAATAATAATAATAATAATAAATAGTCTATTTGCGACTATACAAAAAATATAACTAAAAACACTCTAGGGATTAATTACTCTGTTGTTATTCAGATCAAATAATTTTTCTTCTTATTGATTTATTCAGATGTTCTTTATCTATACTTGTGGCGATGTTCTTAACATATATATTCTGTAGTATTTCTCTATTTTCCTCCTTACAATAGTTGTTTTCCATGTCCTTACTTCTTTTATCATTTACAATTAAAATCTAACTTGTAGCTTTATCAATGGTTATTAATTCAATTCTTCTCATTATAATGATAGTCCGTTAGTGGTTCATTGTCCTTCTTATTTGATCGTCTTGTCTTATTAATTTATTGTTAATTGTCTCGTTTGTTCTCCCAAAAAATGTTATTTTTCCGTTATTCCCTTCAAAATTGGGTTATATGAATATTTTATGTAAGCTGTCCTCACTTCCTTTAACTTTTGGTAGTTTATCTCAGTTTTTATTATTCTTTATTTGTTCTTTTTTTTTAAATTACTTTGTTCTGAAAGATGTGGTTTACATTGTCCTTACTTTGGTTTTCCTTCAAAATTATTTTACTTTAAACATTTGGGTGTAAGCCTGTCTTACTTGGTTTTTGAATTTTGAAATTTTTCTTTTCAAAATTCCATACTAATATTTCCATATCAGTTTGTCTTTATTAATTATTATTTTAAACTTTTTCTTCTTTCTTCCTTAACTTTTCCATTCTTTTATAGCCTTTTATTCTTTTCTTCTACGTTGGAATGGACTATTTTTTGATTTCTTTTATTATAATAATAATTATTATTATTGTTGTTATTCTTCACCTTATTCATGCGTTGCCGGTTATCTCTAAAATCAGTCCCATTTTGCACTAGTTTTCACACTTGGTTTACCAGTGATCAAATATATCAGTTACCCTTGTTGTTCGGATCAATATGGTGTGCAGAACTATTTCCTTCCTTGTGATATAGGTCTCTGCTACCTTGTACAGCAATTCTTCTAATATCACATGTCCATTAGTATCAATGACTACCTCAATCCCTTTACCATTTAGTTTATTGAACAGATTAATGGTATTTCCATCCTTAATGCTATACCTGATGTTTTATTAGGTATTTTTACTTCTGGTATATTCAATTTGAACATAGACTCTTTTAAGTTTTCACCCACTGTTTTATGGTGAGTGGTGAGTCTCTTCGAGAATTTTTATTAAGTTCCTTCTAGAATTCTTACCATTAATTATTCATTTATGGTTGGTAATGGGTAGATTAAACACATTAATTAGTCCATTCTTTATCATCTCCCATTTTTCCCGTGTATTTATTAATTTCTGCTGGTGCATCTGTCTCATTTTCTTCGTCTTCATTTCCATGCGCCTAACATTCTCTTTGTTTCTGTTATCTTTGTTTCCAGATAACAATGCTCTGTTGTCTGCTTTATTTTCTATTTTCTTACTACCTACTATTTTCTGATATGCTGGTTCCTTTGACTGGTTCCTGTCATTATTTAATCTTTCTCTCCATCGTTTATTATCTTCTATAATATTGTCTAATTTCTCCTTAATTTTTTTATTTTGTTTATCACTTTTCTCATTATCCTCTTTACTCTGTTTTGTCAGAGCTTCCTGTAGCATTTCCATTATGTTAGTCAAATTGAAACCCTCAATGGTTCTGTTCGGTTCTGCTGGGGTTAATATTATTTCCACATCTTCAACCGATGTTACTTCCTTTTCTTCCATTCTGACTTCTTTCTCGGCCTCCTTCTCTAACATCTCGATTTCCTTTTCGGCCTCCGCCGCGCGTTTCTTTGATGCGGATCTTTTGTGCATTTTCTGTTCCTCTTTTCTGTAGTCGCCGCTAGAATCTTATTAATTTAATTATAGAATGTTGATTAATTCTAGTCCTACTAGTTGGTGAGCCAATTTGTAACCATACGAGATCTTGCTCGTTATAATTCTTACGAATGTCGAGTGTCTAAGTCAAAATCTGTTAGTGGTGTTATTCTATCATTTCCTATTTTTCAATTATTTATACTTGTAAACCTTGTGCTATCGTAGGTCACGTTACAATATATATATATATATATATATATATATATATATTGTATATTTTACGGTGATTGAGTGGGTATAATAAAATAAATAAAAGGTTGATGTATGTAGATTGTGCTCACCTGTAAGCCCCACTGGTTGGGCTAGCCAATTTTGTAATATAATACGTTGAAGTCCTGGTTTCTTCAACTTCTGCGATGGATGTATTTTTGTAATAATACTGTGAGTGGTGTCTATAATAAATGATAAATAATATTTCTGTCGTGTTATTCTGTCCCACGTTGGATACGTCAATTTGTAATAATACAAGGTGTTCTGTAACAAAATATTTTATGTACGTACGTGTGTAGTTTTCTGACGTTCCGCTCCGGAAACGTCAATTTGGTAATGTTCCTAGTCTTCGTAGTTGCAAATAAAATCTGTGTATATTGCTGTTATAGCAATTTGAAAAATAAAAATAAAATTTAAAATTTTATAAAAAAAATTTTAATTTTCTGGAAAATGTTCTTTGGGTAACTTGTTCTTAAAATTTAGGAACAAATCGAGTTAGTCGGTTGAAATTATAAATGAAATGGTATCGTGGTTATTCTAATAACAGTGTCATTTTCAGTAATTTTGTTGAAAAGATAATCTTGTTAACTCCCAGTTTGAATGAAAGACGGCTCTCTTCTTCTTCTTCTTTTTGAAACGTTGTTGTTTCGTGTATACCGCCCTTCAGTTAGTTGGGTTTCTTCATTAATTACTTGTTAAGTCTTTTTTATAATAAAGAATCAACTCCAATTTACCGAAATAGAATGTTTATTAACAAAAATAATGAAATTGTTTGATTAAAATTGATATCACAATACAGTATCGACTCGCTCAGGGACGGTCGATATAAACAATTTATATTGGTATTATAAAATAGGGTTCTTTAAACGGTTATTAAAATATATAGCCAGAGAAGGTTGTGGGAAGGAAAGTATAACACTTACACTTATTAAATGTCTTAAAATTTAACAATACAATAATAATTAAAAATATTAAAAGTTTATATATAATTTGATTTCGAACCAATAGTCGCCATATCGTTTCTTTATACTGCAGCGGACCAGACCGAAATGGTTGACTGACGCATGCGCAAGGAAGCCTCCAGCGTTGATGATGTTTTTGTTGTAATAAAGGTGTTCTTTCTTCAAGTAAATGCTCTCAGCAATTGTATACGATCGTCCTGGAGTATAGTTTATTGTCGCTGGTGTATCATGGAAAGTTCACTTTGTGTAGAATGTTGTCACTGGATATATTTCGTTGTGTTTATGTGTGTCGTTTTTAACCTCTAAATTTCGGTCTATATTTGGTGTAATATCAGTGTTATTCTGCTTATCTAGTTATGTGTGGTTCAATTTATTAGTGTTACTGTGTTCATTGGTCACTTTCACCACTTCACGATCTATAAAATAGTTTAAAATAATTATTTTCAAAATTTTCACTGAGATACGGTTTATAACAAAAACGCCATTAAAGGTTATTTCTGGCGAAAGGTTACTTTAAGTGCACTCGTCAACGCATAATAATGAACTGTCTGTATTTCCTTCGTCTCATGAAAATCTTAGCCTATATAATATATTTCAGACATTGTTTAAAATTGCCATAATTTCGTTACACTTTAAAAATGTACATTATGTTCATAAATTAAATTCGTTATTAGTTAACTGTTTGAAATATAAAATACATATTCGTTTTCACTATTCTATTCTACTTATTTTGATAGTAATTAAGTTAGTATTACAAAGTTTTATCTGAAAATTATATTTCTTATAATTTTTTGGGAGGTAGGCCTAAAATTATACTTCCCTGTCTTCTATGTAAATAATAGCCATTTTAACTAATATAATTATTATTCTATGAAATCTGAAATTTGTATAATTATCAATTCTCACTTATTTTATTGCAATTTAGTATACTAATGATGGTTTTTTAATATAATTCAATTGTATATGACTTCCCCTAGGATAGTGTTAGTTAATCTATTTCAGTTTTAATGGTATTTTATTAGACAATTAAATAATTTTACTCATATAATGACCATATCTTTAGAAAGCCTTATTTACATAGTATTTGATATGTTGAGTGTATCTTGCCTAAATATTGTCAGTTTGACTGGTTTATAAGATTAGGTTTATTAATTATTCTGCATTTTAACTTTATTATATTGCCTAGATTTGAATTGTGGCTATTTGCAGAATGTTTTACTAATGTAATTATTTTATTTCCTTCTCTGACTTCTGACTCTGATATATTTGATTAAAAATTAGTTCTCTGATCTGGCATAACAGTAATTATAGATTATACAATTAAAATATAATACCCAGATATATAACACTGGTGTTCTTAATAACATTGTTTTGGTATATCACCTAATAACATACTAAAAAAGTATTTCTACAACATTGGAATGATATCTAATTTTAGATAATGCATTCCTAAATTAACATGAACAATAAAATAACAATTATAATACTAATATCTCTTATGACTAACCCTTACTTATCTAAATGCTATATTTAATTGGAACCCCACATTTGGATCCATATATAATTGTTAATACCTTCTACTACTTCATCATAAACAGTTAGTTCTGTAATTCCCCATTTTATAAGATTTATGCCCCCTCTTAAAGTATAACCCTGGCTATCTAAGTTATATTCCATTCTATGGAATGTTCATACAGTTTTAGTAGCTTTTTATTAGTAAAATTACTACTCCATTATCAAAGTAGACACTGTTCACAAAACTTAAAGTTTGTTACTTTGTACTGCTACTCATGCACCTTTCTTAAAGTTTATTAGTTATAATTTGATCACTTACACTTTTCCATGGTGAATTATTACTATATTTACTAGTCTTTTTCTAGTTTTTAATATGAAATATTCAACCATGGGGGAACTGTGAAGATTTGTTTATGCACATTACACAATAACTTTTTGAATGCACTTATATTTACTACAGCTAACACTTTTAGTTTTTGTCAGTTTTACAGTGATATGGTTTTTTAGGGTGTTATACTTTCTCTTTGGGCATTCATTGATTTTGGGGTTTTTGGGGTTCTTTCCCTATGGGGTTTTTGTTTTATATGGGTCGTCTCACTTCCTTCTTCTTTCTTCAGTAGCTTTGATTGTTCTTCCTTCTTCTGTCTTCAGTAGTTTTGATTGTTCTTCTTTCTTCATTCTTCAGTAATAGTAGTTTTAATTATTCTTCTTTCTTTTTTAGTTCTAATTATTCTTCTTTCTTCTGTCTTCAGTAGTAGTAGTTTTAATTATTCTTCCTTCTTCTGTCTTCTGTATCTGTGATTGTTCTTCTTTCTTCATTCTTCAGTAATAGTAGTTTTAATTATTCTTCTTTCTTCTTTCTTCTGTATCTTTGATTGTTCTTCTTTCTTCATTCTTCAGTAATAGTAGTTTTAATTAGTTCTTCTTTCTTCAGTAATAGTAGTTTTAATTATTCTTCTTTCTTCTGTATCTTTGATTGTTCTTCTTTCTTCAGTAATAGTAGTTTTAATTATTCTTCTTTCTTCTGTCTTCTGTATCTTTGATTGTTCTTCTTTCTTCTGTCTTCAGTAGCTTTGATTGTTCTTCTTTCTTCCTTCTTCTGTAGTAGTAGTTTTAATTAGTTCTTCTTTCTTCTCTAGATTTAGTTTGTTCTTCTTTCTTCCTTCTTCAGTAATAGTAGTTTTAATTAGTTCTTCCTTCTTCCTTCTTCAGTAGTTTTAATTATTCTTCTTTCTTCTGTCTTCAGTAGCTTTGATTGTTCTTCTTTCTTCCTTCTTCTGTAGTAGTAGTTTTAATTAGTCTTCTTTCTTCTTTAGTTTTAATTGTTCTTCTTTCTTCTGTCTTCAGTAGTTTTGATTGTTCTTCTTTCTTCCTTCTTCTGTAGTAGTAGTTTTAATTAGTCTTCTTTCTTCTTTAGTTTTAATTGTTCTTCTTTCTTCTGTCTTCAGTAGTTTTGATTGTTCTTCTTTCTTCCTTCTTCTGTAGTAGTAGTTTTAATTAGTCTTCTTTCTTCTTTAGTTTTAATTATTCTTCTTTCTTCTGTCTTCTGTATCTTTGATTGTTCTTCTTTCTTCATTCTTCAGTAATAGTAGTTTTAATTATTCTTCTTTCTTCTTTCTTCTGTATCTTTGATTGTTCTTCTTTCTTCATTCTTCAGTAATAGTAGTTTTAATTAGTTCTTCTTTCTTCAGTAATAGTAGTTTGAATTATTCTTCTTTCTTCTGTAGTTTTAATTGTTCTTCTTTCTTCTGTCTTCAGTAGTTTTGATTGTTCTTCTTTCTTCCTTCTTCTGTAGTAGTAGTTTTAATTAGTCTTCTTTCTTCTTTAGTTTTAATTGTTCTTCTTTCTTCTGTCTTCAGTAGTTTTGATTGTTCTTCTTTCTTCCTTCTTCTGTAGTAGTAGTTTTAATTAGTCTTCTTTCTTCTTTAGTTTTAATTATTCTTCTTTCTTCTGTCTTCTGTATCTTTGATTGTTCTTCTTTCTTCATTCTTCAGTAATAGTAGTTTTAATTATTCTTCTTTCTTCTTTCTTCTGTATCTTTGATTGTTCTTCTTTCTTCATTCTTCAGTAATAGTAGTTTTAATTAGTTCTTCTTTCTTCAGTAATAGTAGTTTTAATTATTCTTCTTTCTTCTGTCTTCTGTATCTTTGATTGTTCTTCTTTCTTCAGTAATAGTAGTTTTAATTATTCTTCTTTCTTCTGTCTTCTGTATCTTTGATTGTTCTTCTTTCTTCTGTCTTCAGTAGCTTTGATTGTTCTTCTTTCTTCCTTCTTCTGTAGTAGTAGTTTTAATTATTCTTCTTTCTTCTTTGAGTTTTAATTGTTCTTCCTTCTTCTTTAGCTTTGATTGTTCTTCCTTCTTCTGTCTTCAGTAGCTTTGATTGTTCTTCTTTCTTCCTTCTTCTGTAGTAGTAGTTTTAATTAGTCTTCTTTCTTCTTTAGTTTTAATTGTTCTTCTTTCTTCTGTCTTCAGTAGTTTTGATTGTTCTTCTTTCTTCCTTCTTCTGTAGTAGTAGTTTTAATTAGTCTTCTTTCTTCTTTAGTTTTAATTATTCTTCTTTCTTCTGTCTTCAGTAGCTTTGACTGTTCTTCTGTCTTCTTTGAGTTTTAATTGTTCTTCTTTCTTCTTTCTTCAGTAGCTTAGATTGTTCTTCTTTCTTCTTTGAGTTTTAATTGTTCTTCTTTCTTCTTTCTTCAGTAGCTTAGATTGTTCTTCTTTCTTCTTTGAGTTTTAATTGTTCTTCTTTCTTCTTTCTTCAGTAGCTTAGATTGTTCTTCTTTCTTCTGTCTTCAGTAGTTTTTCGCTGTGTATGCCTTGGTTTCTTCTAGTCTGGTTTCCTTGACGGGGTATATTAATTGCCTGCTTCTATCTTACCTGGGTAATTTTGTTATTATTATTTTTAGTCTTCTGGGTTTTTAAATTTGTATTATATTATATTATATTGTTTGCAGAAATTTTCTTTATTCAACCTTTCTTGTGAATATATTATTAAACAGTGCATTTTAATTAATTCTCATCTGGATATTCCATATATTAGAGCTTTATTAATGATCATTGAGTAATGTATTTGTGTGGATTATCTGTCATGCTACAGATTGCTCTCTTCCAGAAGTGATTAGTTCAGATCATACTTAGTTTGTCTGAAGTAATTGCTTATGACATTATATTATAAATTATATTCCTTTACTTCCTTCACATTTCTAAAATTTTTTCTCCTATATTTTTGAGCTTATTTATATCTCATTATTAACTGGATTCTTACTGATAGTAATAGTCATCTGAGGTTCGTTATTTTTTATTTTTCCATTTTCTTCTTAACTCGTTTCTTTATCCTTGGGATATTTATTCCCTAAAATTCCCTAATACGTTAGCTGGGGCAGTGTCCAGAGGGGCTCTGTAGGCTTCACACTCTGCTGGCCATACTACGTCATTTATTGATAACAGAGGTAAATCATCTCTGACCAATACATAATAATACTGCTGGACTTATCTCAGACAGTCATTTATAAAAATTATATAAGAATAGTCCACCTTATGACTATAAAAAAAAAAATTAAATATCTTTGGATATTTCACTTCGTATACGAACAGATCTATTTATATATCTATCTTAGTGAATCTCTATCTCAGTTATTTTTCTCAATGGTTAGCTCTGCTGGCATTTTATTTCTCCTTGTGATTGGAAGCTGGTATAATATAATTATCACTTATTATTCAGTGTAAAATTTTTAATTCTCTGTCATTTTTTGACTGTTATCACAATCTCCTTCTGGTCATTGGTAGCATATATTTTGTATTATATTTTTGTTCCTTTCTTAATTCTTGTGAATCGTTCCACTAGTATTATGTTTTTTCAATTACTCTTTTAATTGTCTTTTTAATAATTGACATTGATTATATGATCATCTTTTTCTTATGGATTTATTTATATATGGTTTTTTCTTTCTTAATCAAAATTTTATTTTGCTCTTGCTTTTTATCCAAATGCACTCTTTATTATTAATGTCATATGTTTAATATCTCTGTTTATTTGACATAAAATTCTCATTAATTTCACTTCACAATAAGTTTATTCATTTAAATGGTATCAGTGGTTTGTATTGCCATTTCTTTATTCTGGAAAGTTTTTCAGAATTGGTCCCATATATAATTGTTTGTAATGTGTTATCCAAATTCTTTTTCTCCTTGTTCATTTCTAAAAGTTGTTTTTAAAATAAGGTAGTAAATTGTTTTTACTTGGGTTTTTGAATTTTGATGATTTAATTCAAAATTCATTTTCTCTTTGATTCATAAATTGTTTCCTAAATGGTAGGCAGTAAGTAGTCATTACTTCATTTTTGAATTTAGTGGTTTAATTCAAAATTCATTTTCTCTTGTCCATAAATTGTTTTCTAAATAATAGGTAGTAAGTAGTCATTACTTCATTTTTGAATTTTGAGATTTTCTTATTTCTTCTATACCTTCCCTTACTCATAATATTTTTTCATGGAAGCCTGGTTATATACTCCCTTTATCCTGTCTGAATCGATCTCCTTTATTTCATAGGTATTGTTATTTTTCACATTGGATATTATATATGGTCCGGTGTATAATAGTAATAACTTTTTCGTTATTCCTTCCAGTGTGCTGGGAAGTTCACGATTTCTTAGTAAAATTTTTTCTCCCTTCTCATATATTATTACTTTGCCACTGGCCTTTTGATATTTATTCTGCCGTTTTAACTGGTCTTCTGCCACCTTGTTGAAGAACTTAGCTTTATCAAATCTGTACACATGGTTACTGGGGAACTCGAGGATATCTGTGATCTCTCGTGGGGGTGGTTTCTCGTACATAGCAGAATATGGGGTTATCCCTATAGCTGGATGGTAAGCTAAGTTGAGGAATTCCTCCGTGGCTTCTAAATAGTCTTGCCACCTTTTTTGTTGATGGTGACAATAAGTCCTGAGGATCCTCCCCACTTCTCGCAACACCCGCTCTGCCGGATTACTGCTCGGATGGTAGACCGAGGTCTTGTATGTACGAATGCCCATTGACAATAACGTATCCCGCCAATTTCCACCCTTAAACTGGGTTCCATGATCAGTAATGATCGAAGATGGTTTCCCCAGGTGTGGGATATACTGTTCAGTTAGTATCCCCAGAATTTTCCGTGTAGTCGCTCGGTTAGTAGGGTATAGCTTAATATATTTGGTGAAGTGGTCCATTATGATTGTTAGGTACCGATATCGGTGTCGACCTCCACTACGGGGAAATGGTCCGCAGATATCGAGGAACACCTTCTCCAATTTCGCTTGGGAAGTGATTGGGATCATCACACCTTCCTTCTTCTCGTTATTAGTTTTTACCAGCTGGCAGATCTTACAACTCTTTATATACATTCGGACCTTTCTATTGATGTTTTTTATATAGCAGCTCTCCTCCAGAGCCTTTATTACCTTGAGGGCACCCATGTGCCCGTAACGTATATGGTAATTCACGATCAATTCCTTTTCGATCTGTGTCGGGACAACTACCTTCCAAATCTCTTCCTTCAAAGATGTTTTAATGAACAGTATTTGTTTATTCATCTGGTAATATATAGCAACGGTTTCATCTCCCTCTTCTAGCCGAAGTTTGAGGTTTCTCAATTTTGGGTCCGCTTGTTGGTGGGTACTCATGTTGGTTAATATTGTTGTTAAATCGGCCCTGGTGCTAAGAAGATGATATATTTTCAGCACGCTTTCTTTCTCCCCTTCGAAAGTTTGTTCCTCCACATTGACCCGGGATAACACATCTGCTACTATATTTTTCTTACCAGGGATGTATTCCCATTGTAGATGGTATTCTTGAAGGGCAAGTATCCACCTCGTTAGTCTGCCATGGTTCAGTTTGCAGCTTTTTAAGAATGAAATAGATTCATGGTCAGTTCGGACAGTTACCGGGTATCCCAAAATGTAAGTGCGGAACTTACCGCAAGCGAATACCACGCTCAGTAACTCTTTTTCCGTCACCGTGTAATTCCTTTCGCATTGGTTCAAAGACCTGCTTGCGAAGCTAATTACTTGAGGTTGACCCTTCTCGTCCTCTTGATACAGTGTCGTTCCCAGACTGATGTTGCTGGCATCGCAATTCATGAAGAACGGTAACTTAAAGTTTGGGTGGCGAAGGATTATGGTAGCCAGAAATTTGTCCTTAATTTGTTGAAAAATCCCCTCTTGTTCCTTACACCATACCCACTTGTTTTTAGATGATAATTGATGTTGAAACCTCGCAGTTAACTCTGAATATTGTTCCTGGAACTTTCTATAATAATTGCAGAGTCCCAGGAATTACTGCAATTGCTTCCTGTTTTTGGGTGCCGGGAATTTCTGGATGGCTTCTACCTTTTCTGCCGACGGTGCGATTCCTTGATCGTCCAAGTTAAATCCTAAAAATTGCACTTCTCTGGCAATAAACTTGGATTTTTCCAACTTCAGCGTGACGTTACTGGCAGATAATTTTTTTAGCACATGTTCCACCCGGTAACAGTGTTCCTCCCACGTCTTAGATGTTATCAGTAAGTCGTCGACGTATACCGTTGTAAACTGAAGTGCTTCTTGTCCCAATATCTGGTCCATGCAGGTCACAAAGATGGCAACTGAGTTTACCAATCCGAAGGGCAATCTTTTGAATTGGTAATTACGCCCCTCGAATATGAAAGCCAGATATTGGCGACTCCGTGGGTGCAACTCTACCTGCCAGTATCCGCACACCGTATCCCAAGTGCTGAAGTATTGGGTACCATGGAAGCGTTTCAGGATTTCCTCAATCTCACCGGGCGATGTTCTATCATTAATGATTTTCTTGTTTATTTCACGAGCATCCAAACAAAGCCGGACTTCGCCGTTTTTCTTGGGAATTGCGACAATAGGGCTGGTGTACGGGGATTGACTAGGTTCTATTATATCGTTATTAATCATTCGATTAATTTCCGCTCTTACTGCCTCTTTTCGAGAATGTGCGATAGGGTAGGATTTCCTATTAAACTCTACTGTATCTCGGAATTGAAGTGTACATTGATAGTTTCTAACCTTGCCTGGCTCATCGGAAAATACTGATCGGTACCTTTCATAAATCTGTATCAACTGATTCGCTTGGGTATTGGGTAACTTTTCTCTATTAATTCCGCTTCGGAAATCCCTTATCTCCTGTATTTTCTGGTACCATAAATCTTCGTCTGTAGTTTCATATACTATATTATTGGAAATAGTGTTAATATTAGTATGATTTATACTACGTATTTGCTGGTGGATACTGCTGGGAAGTGTCATCTCACTACCGACTAAATCGGCCGTCCAGGTCAGATCTCCGGTAAAGAGTGATACCTTCTCCATTCGTAAATCAATAATAGCCGAGTTCCTTCTCAGTACATCACATCCCACTAATATGTTGAAAGGTAATCCTGCCGCAATTAAGAAGACCATGTTCATCGCTACACCCTTACTAACGACATTCAATGATACTTGTTTTCTGATTGTCTTGTTTTGGCGACCCGTGGCACCGATTAATACAATGTTATTTATAGGTAAGGTTGGCAATAACTTACCACAATTTCCTTGGATTCTTTCCAATTCTGTTGTATTAATTATGGATACATTCGCACCGGTATCAATCATTAGTTGTGCGAATGTTCCTTCGACTTCTGCATTAATGTATATTATTTCATTATTTATTATAGGGAGGCGAGCGTTGTCCTCCTCCAGTAATTCATTTCTAATATTTTTCAAGTAATTACATCGAATGATTGTAATTTTATTGGGATTATTTACTATCGGCAATTCATTTACATACCCAGGCGATAGAAGCAGCAAAAGGTCCTTATTGTTTATTACTGCCTCCTCCCGTTTAAATTCTCCTCATCTTGGTTATTACTCGGACCAACAGAGGCATCAGTGGGGAAACCTTGAGTAGGTTCCAGTCCTTCAGTTCTCGGTTCGTAGGTTTGTTCTCTATTCGTACGCCGCTCCGGGTCATCTAGGCTAGTACTTCGCCTCGGCAAATTATAACTAGAGTTGTCCCGTTCTCGGCTTCGGTTTAGATCTTCGTACTCGCGTACGCTGTTTCGCCGTTGCTGGTTATACCTGCGGTGGTTGTTTCCTTCCGCCCGTATAAAATTTACCCGGGGTCGGGAGAACCTGTTGTTGTTGTTATTCTGATTAGGGTAACCCCTATTGTTATTGTCAAACCGCTCGGTGTTATTTGTAGGATTGGCGTTTCTTTGTCTATTCATATAATTATTCGGGTAATAATTACCTCGATTTCCGGAGAACCCGTTATTATTTCTGTTATTATTTGGGTTTATATTCCCATGGTTATTATTGTTGTTGTTACCATTCGTGGGGTGTTGATTATGGTAATTCGGGTTATATCTATTTCCTTGGTACCCAATGTTGACCGGTTGATTATTATTGTTTGATGACGGATTATTTCGAACTTCCGGCCGCTCGTTTCTTCTTCTGCTCTGCCTGTAGTATTCTTCATTCTCATAGTTTTCCAATAGCTCCGTCATCGCCTGTATGGTCTTTATCTGACTACCTCTTCGAGCTCTTATGACTTCTTCGTCGTAATGATAAGAAAGCTTGTTCACCAGGCATTCCTCCGGTATAGCTGGTTCCAGGTGCTTGGCCAGGCACACCTTCCCAAGAAAGTACGCAGTCATGGTACTGCCAAACTGAGTTCTATATCGGCCATTGCAGATGTTGTCCCTTATTAAATTCTGGGTGGTCTCTGACCAATACTTAGACTTGAACAGACTTTTGAACTGCGGATAATCGGTTATTTCGCTCCTGTTCGCCATCCACCAATTATCCGTCATATCACGGAATGATTCGTCTAATAGTTCACGATTATTGGACCATCGATTACTTTTATGTTTGGCCATATATTCTTCGATACGGGCCAAGAACTCCATTGGCTTCCTTTTATACTGGCGAAAGTTAAGCCATTCTCTGTTCTCGTTTATTGGGATATTAGTAAAGCTGGTTGGTCGGCTCCGAATTGCTTCCATGTCCTCCTGGTTCTGTCTCACTTGACCAGTGATGTTAGTCATTGCTTCCTCCATTCCGTCGCATCTTTCTGTAATTCGAGTTCGTACCTTGCTAAGTTCTTCCTGGCTTTCCCTTCGGTTTTCTTCTGCTTTCTTGCGAGTAGATTCTTCAAGATTTGTGACCTTGGTGTTCACCACTTCCTTGAACTCTTGTACCTCCACTTCCGTCATTCGACATCTTCCATCAACTTCTCTTATCTGTTGATTTATAGTTATGGTTTCGTCTTCCAGCCTTTTGGTCATAGATTTCTTGTTTTCCATGAGTTCCTTGTTCATTTCTTTTCTTAATAGCTCCATTCGTTCGTCTAATTTGTCGAGATTCTCCTGGTTCACTTCCCGTAATTCTTCCCGTAACAGTTGGTTATCTTCTCTTAACTCTTCCCTTAACTGTTGATGATCACTTTCGATTTTCTTATTGGTTTCTTCCATCTTTTCTTCCAAATTCTTCTTATTTTCTCCCATTTTCTTTTCCACCTTTTTACTGGTTTCCTCAATTCTCTTATTGGTCCTTTCTATTTTACGGCCCAATTCTTCTTTTGTTTCTTGGTTGTCCTTCTTCAATTCTTCCCTTAAAGATTGGTTATCATTCTTCAAATCTTCAAATCTTTTATTATTTTCTTCTGTGGTAGAATCCATTTTCTTGTTCAAGTTTTCTTCGGTGGAATCCATTTTCTTGTTCAAGTTTTCTTCGGTGGAATCCATTTTCTTGCTTAATTCTTCCTTGGTTGCTTGGTTGTCCTTCTTCAAGTTTTCTTCCATCTTCTTGCTGTTTTCTTCCATGTCTTTTTTCAACTCTTCCTTTGTTGCTTGGTTGTCCTTCCTTATTTGCATGAACATTTCCATTAATTTGTCCATTTTACTTTCTTCTGTTGTTTTGGATTTCTCCTGGTCTTGGACATGGACGTCCCCTGTTTGAGTGGGTTTTTCGGGTTGTTTCTCTGGTGGTGCTGGTTGTTGATGTTCTACCCGTTCTAGTATCTTTTCCACGTCCTCCACTGGGGTCGCCTCCTTATCCTCCATCTCGAGTTCTTTCTCGGCCTCCGCCGCTCTCTTCTTTGATGTGGCACGACGCCTCATCTTCCCTGATTCCCTGGCTGACTAACCGCTGCCAAGCTGAATTAGGAATTGGGTAAGTAATTACAGTAATTTCAACCCCTAATTACAGCCTTTTAGTTGGACGCCAATCTTGTAATATAACGGTGATTGAGTGGGTATAATAAAATAAATAAAAGGTTGATGTATGTAGATTGTGCTCACCTGTAAGCCCCACTGGTTGGGCTAGCCAATTTTGTAATAATACGTTGAAGTCCTGGTTTCTTCAACTTCTGCGATGGATGTATTTTTGTAATAATACTGTGAGTGGTGTCTATAATAAATGATAAATAATATTTCTGTCGTGTTATTCTGTCCCACGTTGGATACGTCAATTTGTAATAATACAAGGTGTTCTGTAACAAAATATTTTATGTACGTACGTGTGTAGTTTTCTGACGTTCCGCTCCGGAAACGTCAATTTGGTAATGTTCCTAGTCTTCGTAGTTACAAATAAAATCTGTGTATATTGCTGTTGTAGCAATTTGAAAAATAAAAATAAAATTTAAAATTTTATAAAAAAAAAAATTTTAATTTTCTGGAAAATGTTCTTTGGGTAACTTGTTCTTAAAATTTAGGAACAAATCGAGTTAGTCGGTTGAAATTATAAATGAAATGGTATCGTGGTTATTCTAATAACAGTGTCATTTCAGTAATTTTGTTGAAAAGATAATCTTGTTAACTCCCAGTTTGAATGAAAGACGGCTCTCTTCTTCTTCTTCTTCTTTTTGAAACGTTGTTGTTTCGTGTATACCGCCCTTCAGTTAGTTGGGTTTCTTCATTAATTACTTGTTAAGTCTTTTTTATAATAAAGAATCAACTCCAATTTACCGAAATAGAATGTTTATTAACAAAAATAATGAAATTGTTTGATTAAAATTGATATCACAATACAGTATCGACTCGCTCAGGGACGGTCGATATAAACAATTTATATTGGTATTATAAAATAGGGTTCTTTAAACGGTTATTAAAATATATAGCCAGAGAAGGTTGTGGGAAGGAAAGTATAACACTTACACTTATTAAATGTCTTAAAATTTAACAATACAATAATAATTAAAAATATTAAAAGTTTATATATAATTTGATTTCGAACCAATAGTCGCCATATCGTTTCTTTATACTGCAGCGGACCAGACCGAAATGGTTGACTGACGCATGCGCAAGGAAGCCTCCAGCGTTGATGATGTTTTTGTTGTAATAAAGGTGTTCTTTCTTCAAGTAAATGCTCTCAGCAATTGTATACGATCGACCTGGAGTATAGTTTATTGTCGCTGGTGTATCATGGAAAGTTCACTTTGTGTAGAATGTTGTCACTGGATATATCTCGTTGTGTTTATGTGTGTCGTTTTTAACCTCTAAATTTCGGTCTATATTTGGTGTAATATCAGTGTTATTCTGCTTATCTAGTTATGTGTGGTTCAATTTATTAGTGTTACTGTGTTCATTGGTCACTTTCACCACTTCACGATCTATAAAATAGTTTAAAATAATTATTTTCAAAATTTTCACTGAGATACGGTTTATAACAAAAACGCCATTAAAGGTTATTTCTGGCGAAAGGTTACTTTAAGTGCACTCGTCAACGCATAATAATGAACTGTCTGTATTTCCTTCGTCTCATGAAAATCTTAGCCTATATAATATATTTCAGACATTGTTTAAAATTGCCATAATTTCGTTACACTTTAAAAATGTACATTATGTTCATAAATTAAATTCGTTATTAGTTAACTGTTTGAAATATAAAATACATATTCGTTTTCACTATTCTATTCTACTTATTTTGATAGTAATTAAGTTAGTATTACAAAGTTTTATCTGAAAATTATATTTCTTATAATTTTTTGGGAGGTAGGCCTAAAATTATACTTCCCTGTCTTCTATGTAAATAATAGCCATTTTAACTAATATAATTATTATTCTATGAAATCTGAAATTTGTATAATTATCAATTCTCACTTATTTTATTGCAATTTAGTATACTAATGATGGTTTTTTAATATAATTCAATTGTATATGACTTCCCCTAGGATAGTGTTAGTTAATCTATTTCAGTTTTAATGGTATTTTATTAGACAATTAAATAATTTTACTCATATAATGACCATATCTTTAGAAAGCCTTATTTACATAGTATTTGATATGTTGAGTGTATCTTGCCTAAATATTGTCAGTTTGACTGGTTTATAAGATTAGGTTTATTAATTATTCTGCATTTTAACTTTATTATATTGCCTAGATTTGAATTGTGGCTATTTGCAGAATGTTTTACTAATGTAATTATTTTATTTCCTTCTCTGACTTCTGACTCTGATATATTTGATTAAAAATTAGTTCTCTGATCTGGCATAACAGTAATTATAGATTATACAATTAAAATATAACACCCAGATATATAACACTGGTGTTCTTAATAACATTGTTTTGGTATATCACCTAATAACATACTAAAAAAGTATTTCTACAACATTGGAATGATATCTAATTTTAGATAATGCATTCCTAAATTAACATGAACAATAAAATAACAATTATAATACTAATATCTCTTATGACTAACCCTTACTTATCTAAATGCTATATTTAATTGGAACCCCACATTTGGATCCATATATAATTGTTAATACCTTCTACTACTTCATCATAAACAGTTAGTTCTGTAATTCCCCATTTTATAAGATTTATGCCCCCTCTTAAAGTATAACCCTGGCTATCTAAGTTATATTCCATTCTATGGAATGTTCATACAGTTTTAGTAGCTTTTTATTAGTAAAATTACTACTCCATTATCAAAGTAGACACTGTTCACAAAACTTAAAGTTTGTTACTTTGTACTGCTACTCATGCACCTTTCTTAAAGTTTATTAGTTATAATTTGATCACTTACACTTTTCCATGGTGAATTATTACTATATTTACTAGTCTTTTTCTAGTTTTTAATATGAAATATTCAACCATGGGGGAACTGTGAAGATTTGTTTATGCACATTACACAATAACTTTTTGAATGCACTTATATTTACTACAGCTAACACTTTTAGTTTTTGTCAGTTTTACAGTGATATGGTTTTTTAGGGTGTTATACTTTCTCTTTGGGCATTCATTGATTTTGGGGTTTTTGGGGTTCTTTCCCTATGGGGTTTTTGTTTTATATGGGTCGTCTCACTTCCTTCTTCTTTCTTCAGTAGCTTTGATTGTTCTTCCTTCTTCTGTCTTCAGTAGTTTTGATTGTTCTTCTTTCTTCATTCTTCAGTAATAGTAGTTTTAATTATTCTTCTTTCTTTTTTAGTTCTAATTATTCTTCTTTCTTCTGCCTTCAGTAGTAGTAGTTTTAATTATTCTTCCTTCTTCTGTCTTCTGTATCTGTGATTGTTCTTCTTTCTTCATTCTTCAGTAATAGTAGTTTTAATTATTCTTCTTTCTTCTTTCTTCTGTATCTTTGATTGTTCTTCTTTCTTCATTCTTCAGTAATAGTAGTTTTAATTAGTTCTTCTTTCTTCAGTAATAGTAGTTTTAATTATTCTTCTTTCTTCTGTCTTCTGTATCTTTGATTGTTCTTCTTTCTTCAGTAATAGTAGTTTTAATTATTCTTCTTTCTTCTGTCTTCTGTATCTTTGATTGTTCTTCTTTCTTCTGTCTTCAGTAGCTTTGATTGTTCTTCTTTCTTCCTTCTTCAGTAGTAGTAGTTTTAATTATTCTTCCTTCTTCTGTCTTCTGTATCTTTGATTGTTCTTCTTTCTTCATTCTTCAGTAATAGTAGTTTTAATTATTCTTCTTTCTTCTTTCTTCTGTATCTTTGATCGTTCTTCTTTCTTCATTCTTCAGTAATAGTAGTTTTAATTAGTTCTTCTTTCTTCAGTAATAGTAGTTTTAATTATTCTTCTTTCTTCTGTCTTCTGTATCTTTGATTGTTCTTCTTTCTTCAGTAATAGTAGTTTTAATTATTATTCTTTCTTCTGTCTTCTGTATCTTTGATTGTTCTTCTTTCTTCTGTCTTCAGTAGCTTTGATTGTTCTTCTTTCTTCCTTCTTCTGTAGTAGTAGTTTTAATTAGTTCTTCTTTCTTCTCTAGATTTAGTTTGTTCTTCTTTCTTCCTTCTTCAGTAGTAGTAGTTTTAATTAGTTCTTCCTTCCTCCTTCTTCAGTAGTTTTAATTATTCTTCTTTCTTCTGTCTTCAGTAGCTTTGATTGTTCTTCTTTCTTCCTTCTTCTGTAGTAGTAGTTTTAATTAGTCTTCTTTCTTCTTTAGTTTTAATTGTTCTTCTTTCTTCTGTCTTCAGTAGTTTTGATTGTTCTTCTTTCTTCCTTCTTCTGTAGTAGTAGTTTTAATTAGTCTTCTTTCTTCTTTAGTTTTAATTGTTCTTCTTTCTTCTGTCTTCAGTAGTTTGATTGTTCTTCTTTCTTCCTTCTTCTGTAGTAGTAGTTTTAATTAGTCTTCTTTCTTCTTTAGTTTTAATTATTCTTCTTTCTTCTGTCTTCTGTATCTTTGATTGTTCTTCTTTCTTCATTCTTCAGTAATAGTAGTTTTAATTATTCTTCTTTCTTCTTTCTTCTGTATCTTTGATTGTTCTTCTTTCTTCATTCTTCAGTAATAGAAGTTTTAATTAGTTCTTCTTTCTTCAGTAATAGTAGTTTTAATTATTCTTCTTTCTTCTGTAGTTTTAATTGTTCTTCTTTCTTCTGTCTTCAGTAGTTTTGATTGTCCTTCTTTCTTCCTTCTTCTGTAGTAGTAGTTTTAATTAGTCTTCTTTCTTCTTTAGTTTTAATTGTTCTTCTTTCTTCTGTCTTCAGTAGTTTTGATTGTTCTTCTTTCTTCCTTCTTCTGTAGTAGTAGTTTTAATTAGTCTTCTTTCTTCTTTAGTTTTAATTATTCTTCTTTCTTCTGTCTTCTGTATCTTTGATTGTTCTTCTTTCTTCATTCTTCAGTAATAGTAGTCTTAATTATTCTTCTTTCTTCTTTCTTCTGTATCTTTGATTGTTCTTCTTTCTTCATTCTTCAGTAATAGTAGTTTTAATTAGTTCTTCTTTCTTCAGTAATAGTAGTTTTAATTATTCTTCTTTCTTCTGTCTTCTGTATTTTTGATTGTTCTTCTTTCTTCAGTAATAGTAGTTTTAATTATTCTTCTTTCTTCTGTCTTCTGTATCTTTGATTGTTCTTCTTTCTTCTGTCTTCAGTAGCTTTGATTGTTCTTCTTTCTTCCTTCTTCTGTAGTAGTAGTTTTAATTATTCTTCTTTCTTCTTTGAGTTTTAATTGTTCTTCCTTCTTCTTTAGCTTTGATTGTTCTTCCTTCTTCTGTCTTCAGTAGCTTTGATTGTTCTCCTTTCTTCCTTCTTCTGTAGTAGTAGTTTTAATTAGTCTTCTTTCTTCTTTAGTTTTAATTGTTCTTCTTTCTTCTGTCTTCAGTAGTTTTGATTGTTCTTCTTTCTTCCTTCTTCTGTAGTAGTAGTTTTAATTAGTCTTCTTTCTTCTTTAGTTTTAATTATTCTTCTTTCTTCTGTCTTCAGTAGCTTTGACTGTTCTTCTGTCTTCTTTGAGTTTTAATTGTTCTTCTTTCTTCTTTCTTCAGTAGCTTAGATTGTTCTTCTTTCTTCTTTGAGTTTTAATTGTTCTTCTTTCTTCTTTCTTCAGTAGCTTAGATTGTTCTTCTTTCTTCTTTGAGTTTTAATTGTTCTTCTTTCTTCTTTCTTCAGTAGCTTAGATTGTTCTTCTTTCTTCTGTCTTCAGTAGTTTTTCGCTGTGTATGCCTTGGTTTCTTCTAGTCTGGTTTCCTTGACGGGGTATATTAATTGCCTGCTTCTATCTTACCTGGGTAATTTTGTTATTATTATTTTTAGTCTTCTGGGTTTTTAAATTTGTATTATATTATATTGTTTGCAGAAATTTTCTTTATTCAACCTTTCTTGTGAATATATTATTAAACAGTGCATTTTAATTAATTCTCATCTGGATATTCCATATATTAGAGCTTTATTAATGATCATTGAGTAATGTATTTGTGTGGATTATCTGTCATGCTACAATATATATATAATAACTTTACTATCTGCGTGTTGTTGTGTTGTGTGAATGTATGAGCACCTATCTGCTGTCCGATCTTGCGGTTTTCTTCCGACTAGGGCGTGTGGATTTTGGATTTGATATCGCAAGTATGTAAACTCAAGTGTATAACAACAGCACACTAAATAAGTTATTTTAAAAGTGAAGAGTTTTGTGAGGTTGGTAGGCTCCGTAGTACAGCAATAAAAATACAATATGGGGTAATAAAACGGTGTTTATTACTCCAATGACACACAAGAATGAAATGCTTATATGATCAAATATTCTTACAAACTAAACAATGAATAAATCTTGAATAATGTTTTCTGAATGATTAATAATTTTCAGAAGTTGAGCTCGTTATTTTGAAAGAGTTTATTTGAACTGAGAATTTAATTAATCAATTTAATTTAATTCAATTTAATTTCAATGTCTTTAAACATTTGATTCTAATGAAATAAAAACTCTAAATTTACTTGAAAATATTCAAAACAAACTAGGCGTGACAATCTAGTTCACGTCCCTTTATTTACTAGTGATCTGACTCACGTATACTGCAGTATGAGCAAATTATTTAATTCTTTGTTAAGATTTGTATAGCGCTTTTTGTTTTATCTACTCTTAATTCTTAACTAATGCTTATTAATTACTTATACTGGCTATACAGATTATCTCACATGAATAATTCTTATTTAACTAGAGTCTTTGATTTCTGGCATCTGAATGATTTATATTACATTGATTTTAATTAAAAAAGAAAGAAAAATTTAACGGTTGAAAAATAGATAACTTGATTTTGACTTTCCTGATTCTGAAGTGGATTGTAGAGATGTTCCAGATGTCCCTCGCTGTCCTTGTCCAATCGGCTAGAGATAGTGATCTACTTGAGCGTCCTGGGTTTTGGCGGTGAGCTCGGAAATCAGCAACACTCTGCTCTCCTGCTATTTGATGAAGTTTTTACGTCTGTAGCTTTCTGCGAGAACTGCTTCACGTCCCTCGTCGATTCACGTTCCACGTCAGCGTGTGTGTGTGTCGTTTCGAGTTGTAGCTCTGCTTGTCAGCTGATTCTCAAATGGTTTAGACGGCCTCTCTGTCGTATTCTTGAAGTAATGTCTTGTAGTCCTCTTGCGTGCTTACGCCCACAATTAGTGTAGTGCACAATACGCTTGTTAGATGGTGTGGAAGAGTATCTTGACTGAACGCTGTAATTACGAGTCGTTACAGTTGATCTGTTTTATGATGATCGTAATTAGGCGTGTTTACCACGTAGGTCTTCAGATGAGTCTTCACAAAACTATGGTTTTAAGACGATCGAAGATATACGTCTGTTCTTCTTGAATACTGGCAGTAGAGTGTTTGATCAGCCCCAAAACTCCGCGTTGGTTCCAATTTCTTCGAATGATTTGATTGGCTGACACACTCTCCCTACTACTCAAAATTTGAATCACCTCAGCCCGTGAAAACGAAACTACTTTCCCACAGACGGAGAATTTATATTATTATTAATATTTTTAATACAACGGAACTGAATTGTCGTTCCGGATTTCCTGTGGCACTTTTATATTGCAATTATCTTGGCTGCAAACCAAGTTGTGCTAATTCTAAAATATACAATTTGTTGTAAATTCTTATAGCTATAACACATTAAAAGCTCTTTTATGTAGCTCAATTATTACGGAAGTTATTAACATAAAATTAATTAACTCTGTTATTATTTAATTATATTGCATAAAATTCGCACACCCTATTACTAAAATTTCGGCAAACATTTTGGCTATAATGGATTTCGCCTGAATTTACTGGTTTCCGAAATATTAATAATTGAAAGTTTGGGTGTGGTCGTATTCGTTACACAGTGAGTTGATTATGTAACAGCCGCGTGTGCGCCTTGTACAATGCATTATTATGATCGCTATAACATATGAGTGGAGTTTCGACTATTAAAATTTATTTAAACATCAATAGAGTATACCCTTAACATATAACTCCAAATTAATGATATTTGGTCCTGTTATATACTCCTCCACCCGCTTTAAAAAAAAATGAGTGTAGTGTATACAATTTTTTTTTCAATTATTTTAAATGTACATTGAATTGATTATGCTTGCTACTATACATTGTATTAATTATCTATGGACACATACATTGGTGTCAATGTTCTTTACATATATAACTTAATTCTAATTGAACAAAATCAATAACAATATTATTGTGCATGTAAATTATTATACAGTAAATGTTTGTAGTAAGGCTAGTAGTTAATTGCAGCGTTTACCTAAGAATGTGAGGTAAGCGCCAGGCAACAGCTGAACGCACGCGCTCGAGGAATGTACAGGGTTTGTTTACCGTGATATCAAAGAACGCGCGACGTTAATTACTTGACCTACATTCTAACAGCTGAGCGCTACACTGCGTTACATAACAATTTCGGCCACTGTGGTTCGCTTCGCCTTGCTTTATTATCCGCGTGTACGCTTGTTAGTTACCGCGCTACAAATGAATTGTCATTCATACACAACTTATTATTAATATTATATAACACACGTTTAATTTATTTTAATATTAATTATTATTATTTAAATTATTATTAACCTTATGTATTATATTACAAAGTCGTATTATTTCGTACCGACGCGCCTTGGAATTTCATCTTACTCATAATATTTTCTTAAAGAGCTCGCATGATATTTTCCTACCGTTTTTGTTCGATCGGGCGTCGTAACGATGAAGGTGTGAGGTGCTAGATGCTCAGCTAAGAGGTACGGTACGTTGTATAACCGAAAAACTTTGCGGCGACATTTATGTCTCTCCGTCCCACGGGGTTTGCCTTGAGAAGCACTTTCTCTCCTACTACAAAGTTGGTTAATTTATGAGTTGTATTAAACCTCTCCGCCCTTTTACGCCCTTTCGCAACTATCCTGTCTTTCACTAGTTGGTTTTTACACTGAACTGGCAGAGGTAGATTATAGGTTTTCGGCGTGCGCAAATAAATCTGCCAAAATCTCTCTGGTTTTGTTCCAGAGTCTAACTCTGCTGGTGTGTATTCAGTGGTGTCATGATAATTTTCATTTATCGCCGTTTCAAAGAATGATAGGAACTCGGGCCATTTGCTTTGCTCTTTATAGCAATATATCCGGAACATTTTTCCTATTTCCCTATTCACTCTTTCGGCGAGGTTGCCCTGTGGTCGTCTTATGGAGGTGAGGACCGCCTTAATGCCATTTCGTTCCAGGGTTGCTGCCCAGTGCTTATTCTGGAATTGTTTTCCCTGGTCACTAAGCACTCTCTTTATCGGTCCATGTTGCGGAATATACTTGTTGAGTATAATGTTCAATACGGATTTTGTGGTGGGTCTAGGGATCGCGTATAGGCTAACTTTCTTTGTAAATACGTCTACACAAACTACAATATGTTTTAAATTTCTGGTAGCCTTAGGTAGGGGTCCCAGGAAGTCGGTGGCGATCATCTGTCCCTTACCTTCCGTTATCACATTTGCCATGGGAACGTAAGTGTTCAAATTCGGTGCTTTCGCGGTTGTGCATGGATGACACGTTTTTAATAACTTCCTCACTCTTCGATACATGTTCGTGATAGTAAAATCTTCCTGTAATATCTTTACACATTTTACTGGTGACGCGTGTGCCATTTTTACATGTAATGGGTGTGTTACACACGCAAGCATAGCTGGAGATAATACCACCTTCCATTCGCCCTGTAACAATTTATACATGATATTATCTTGTATCAGATAATGCGGACTTGGGTGAGTTGCTATGATTTGCTTTTTAGCAAGGAGTCAGGTGTCATTGTCCTGCTCGCGTCCTATGTTTCGTAGCATGTCGGTTGCTTCAGGCGCGACAGTGTACTGCATATTTAATACCCTCAACTCGTCGTCAGCTGCTTCGTATACCTCTTCCTTTTCTACGGGCGGATATCTGCTTAAGGTGTCGGCTGTGGTATTCTCTGCTCCTTTGCCGTATTTAATGGTAAAAGAATACTCTTGAATAGCTAACACCCATCGTGTTAGTCGGGAATTGGCTAGTCGGCATTTCAATATGAAGGATAACGCCTGATTTTCTGTGTGGATCTCGAAATGGGTACCGTATAGGTAATGTCTGAATTTTCTGAGAGCGTTTATGATGGCGAGTATTTCTTTCTCAGATGTACAATAATGCAACTCAGCGCCTTTGAGCGTTCTATTAGCGTATGCAACAACATGAAGACTTCCTTGATCGTCTTCCTGGTGCAACACGGCGCCAATAGCATACTCGCTAGCGTCAGTATACATTACGTACTTCCTGCCCTGTTGTGGATGGAACAACTGTAGGTTAGTTTGGAATAAACCCTTAACCCTCTCAAACGCATCGTTTTGTTCAGAACCCCATTTCCACTTTATATTTTTGCGTACCAGCTGTAGCAAGGGGACTGTGTATTCGGCGTATTTGCTGGTGAATTTCCTGTAGTATCCCGTGAGTCCTAGAAATGCTCGTAGTGCTTTGAGGTTCTTGGGCACCGGGAACTCCACAATACTCCTGAGCTTCTCTGGGTCCGTACTGATGTCTGTAGCCGAGATTATGTGTCCCAGGAACTTCATTTGAGACTTAATGAACTCACACTTGTGTAGTTTGAGTTTGATGTTGGCTAGCCTCAGTTTCTGGAAGACGCTCCTCAGATGCTCAAAGTGTTCTTCCAAAGTGCGGGATATCACGAGGATGTCATCTACGAATATCACAGTGTAAGGGTCTACCTCGGGTCCTAGAGCTCTCTCGAGGCATCTTACAATAGCGGCGAGACACGTGCTAAGGCCAAAAGGTACCACCTTGTGCTGGTAGCATTTATTGTTATAAATAAATGCTGTATACTTACGGTCTTGCTCGCACAGCGGGACCTGCCAGAAGCTTGCTGTCAGATCTAGCTTCGTGAGGTACCTGGCTCCTTCACATTTTATGAAGAGGTCCTCCGCTGTTGGCGCGCAGTCGAATTCCTTTTCTACCAGGTTATTTAAATTCCGCATGTCCAGGCAGAGTCGGATTTCTCCAGTCTTCTTGCGGACAACAAGCAGTGGGTTGAGAAAGCTGCTATTAGATCTTTCTATAATGTCTTCCTCCAACATCCGCTGTATCTCCTGCTGGACCTCGGCCTGGTACTTTATAGGTACCTGGTAGATTCTTCTTACGAACTTCTCCGGTTCTATGAGGTTGATCTTATGTTCATAAACTGACGTGACCGAATGTTCCTCACTGAAGATATCGCTGAACTCTTCTTGCAGCAACGACAATCTCCGTTCAGTTTGGGAATCTAAGGTTGTTTTCCCCTGTTCACCGTTTTCGTAATTAATTATCTGTTTTGGTGGCCGCGTTATTTTAATTGGGTCACCGTGGTTTTGTATGTGTGTGTGTGTGTGTGTGTGTGTTCAATTTGAAGGTGTAACTAATGTTGTTAATGTTACTTTTTTATAGGTGTTCACAAGAGTAGGGTAATAATGCCGGTTCTGACTCACAAAGGATGCCGCCTTTCCCACGGTCCAAGATTTTTTCCCACGCTCTCCCCACCACCGCTGGACCCGCAGCATCCCAATGGACCACAGCATCCGTGAATTTCCGCGAATAAATTTTTTTATTTTTTTAATTAAATTGATTTGCATATCAAGGGGAGGGTGGGGTGGGGTGAGGTTCAATGGACCACCTGCATCCGTGAATATAATTTTTTATTTTTTTAATAAAGCTGATTTGCATTCCAGTGGGTGGGTGGTGGGTGGTGGGTTCCAACTTGATGCATTATAGTGTATATTAAAATATATGATCAGAGTTACCAACCTTTGCACTAGTTCAAATTTGTTGTGTGTTATAATGTATATTGAATCTATATGATCAGGTTTACCCACCTTTGTATTATTATTATTATTATAGTGTACAGATATTTTATATGAGCAGGTTTGCCAACATTTTCTGTGGCGGGGGGAGGGAAATTCAAACGTGTGATACATTATTAGCAACACGTTATAATGTATATATATACCTATATGTGTGTGCGGTTAGTCGATCGTGACGACGACGAAATCAACTTTCAATGGCGAAAAATTCAAACATTGATACATTAAGCGGTCTCCCTAAATCATATGTTATGTTCAAACCGTTGTGAGGGAAATTCAAATATGTGTGTTATATAGTGTATATATTAAAATATATGATCAGGGTTACCAATCTTGCATTATTGTTTATAGAACAGATCTGCCAACTTTTTTTTTTCTGTGGTAGGAAATTCAAACTATATGATCATGATTGTTGTCGATATCAATTCTCTCTTTGAATGTAAGTAACTCTCTGTCTCTAGACATAGTTATCCATCTCTCTCTCTCTCTCTCTCGTTGTCAAACGTTATGTTCAAACCGTTTCTCCTCACCCTCTCTCTCTCTCTCACTGTGTACATGAGTAGATCTCTCTCTCTCTCTCTCTCTCTCTCTCTCTCTCACTCGTTGACAAAACGTCGACTTCATTTTCAATGTATTAAATAATTAATAGTTTTATAATGTAGGGTGTATCAGTCAGTGTGAAGGATCACTGTTAGTGGTCATTACCGTGCATGTACATGATTTTAGAAAGTTTATATATTCGACAAATATTAACTGTGTACGTACTTAGAAGCGCCCTCTATCTTTCTCTCTCTCTCTCTCACTCGTTGTCAAAACGCCGACTTCATCTTTCAATGTATTAAATAATTAATTAATAGTTTTATAATGCGGGATGTATCAGTCAGTGTGACTGATCCTTGTTAGGGGAGGTCTGTATATGATTTAGAAATATATATAGTTGACAAATATTAACTATGTGTGTGCGTGTGTGTGTTGTTGTCAATGAACTACTTACATGTGTCCACTCTAAGAATTCCCTTATTCAACACTCTCACTCTCTTTCTCGCTCGCAGACGTCAGAAGAAATTCCTACTTTATAATGTAATTACCTGTGCGTGTGCTGTTACAGATGACTCCTCAAAAATCTATTGTACAACATCTCTCGCTCGCAGACGTCAGAAGAAATTCCTACTTTATAATGTAATTACCTGTGCGTGTGCTGTTACAGATGACAAATCCATACGTTAACGGCTTAACAAACTCTCTCTCTCACAAAATTAATTGTACACATGTTCAGAGGTGTATAGTGAAATAAATGAAAATAAACCATAATTTGTTTAAATGATTAAATATATATATTTACACCACTGTATAGAAAGATTAACTATGTGCGCGCACACACACACACACACACACACAACGATACAGAAGTATTCACTAACTTAAGCCTAGGGTCATTGATTCGGTGCGTCCTACTTTCTAATCCGTAAGTAACTCGTAAAGATCACTACCGCCAATAACTTGTGGTACAATACTTCTATTCGATGGTAAAACCTAAGACAAAAAGCATTAAATAAAACATACAATCAGTAGTAATAATACAAAATCACTGTTTTATTAATTTAAAATACTGTATGAAAGAGTGGTGTGTAATTTTCATCCAAAATATGTAAAACAAGAATACAGATTATATGAAACGTATATTAACAAATGTGTATTTACAAAATAAGTATATTACAACTCGGGAAAGAGTGGTATGTAATTTTCACCCACCCAATCTTCCACAAATCTGCCATAATTTACTCCGCCAGCATGGTCGGTAATGAACTGCGTATAAATATTTGACAAGTCTTTTTTTACTTGTGTCTCGCCTGGAGACTGGCAATCGGAGCAACGTTGTAATAATAGTTCCTTGTTATGCTTCACTTGAGCCGCATGTCTGTCTACCCAATCCGCCATGTAACGTTCGAAACTGCTTGCGGGAGACATTATACGCGACTAAAACAAAGACATTCACAATGTTTATCACTTAATATATTATCATAACTACACAGTGTCGACTGATTATGGTCCTACATAACATTCGAAATTTTAACGTTACAATCTATATAACGTTCTGTTTCTGTTTCAGATAATAATAGTTTTAATATAAAATGAAAGGGTACGTTGTATTTTGTTATGAGAAAATGCATTTCTAAATTTTGTTACATTTGTAAATTACAGAATTGTTCTCTAACTACAGCTACAATCGTTCAGTTTCATTAACATTTGAAAAATTGTTGGATTTGGTACTCGATATAATCTACTCTCACAGTATTTTCATTGATACATTTCAGAAACTGAGTACAGAATAAATCTACAATCACCTAGGCGGAATCATTAAGTTTTACAAAAGATCTTATTGATCAGACGTGTGAGTAATTATATTAATCTTTATGTAGCAAATACGCGCGCATTCATAAAATACAGCACTCAGGTGTAGGGCAATTAATCCTTTTTGTATTGAACGTATTTAAGTAGGCCTACTCGTGATGTCAGTAAATTCTGTCTAAACGTCAACTCAAATGTCTGGTACATAAACGTACCTGGTAATCGCTTCTTGAGTCGTAGTCATTATTAAACTCGACATAACTACTTGTGTTAGGTGATTGATGTTCGTGTTAAACGATTGATGACTCATGTAATAATACATATTAACCTCGTATAATAATTAAAGTAACATGAGTATTAAATTATACAATATTTATTGTCATCATCAAGACTGTGTATGAATACAAAGAAATATCAAACACAACAGATCAATTATTTGAGTGAACGTGATTGTGTATGTGAGCGCGTGTGTGTGTGTGTGTGTGCGTACGCGTGCGCGTGTATATCATTGTATATGTGAATTAGTTGAAGCAATACGAGGGAGAATGGGTGTGATTGTTGACATAGGCCTATACATAATTTTAAATTCTGTATAATTGTCTACGATTAACAAATAAGAGAAAAGACTACTTTACGGAATTTCTTGAAATTTTTGTAGTTAGTCTTCACCTCATCACCCTCACATGTACTAGCAGTGTGTTTGGGTACAATGTTCTGAGAAGTACACATATTCATCTCCTCGCCTCCCTCTTGTGTACTGACAGTATGTTTGGATGCAGTTAACCATTCAATGTTCTGATAAGAATTCATCTTCTTGTTCCTATAATAATAACAGTACCTGCTTCATTATAATATACATTATGTGCTATATATACACATAAGGCTTTCAACACACATACACACACACACACACACAGCACATACCATAAATCCAGAACATGAAAGGTATTATAACAAACATTACGAAAACAAGTACGTATGGTCACGTACATAGATCAACGTTTAAACAAACAGATTAATACCTGAATAAATTTTTTAAAAACAGGACAGCGTATTTAGAACACTTAAAATTGGAAATCTGCAAACACATAAAAAATATCTGTCAAACCCCTATCAAACATCGTACCCAACAAAAACCTCGTTCTTATCGAGAGACAACAGTAACTGACCTAAGCACATGTGCTTCATTAGGCAACAGACCAAAAAATCAATAATAGACGACTATAAGCTCAATTTAAATAAAATCTGAATATTCAATAAAATTATGTTTACTTACCTCTTAAATGTTGTTGTTATACACACACACACACACACACACACACACACACACACAATAGTCGATTGCACGATGAGTGTCTCGTACAAATGAGAAATAGTGACAAGTCTTCTTGTATATATATATCATACGACGGTAGGGTAGCTCGCGTACACGTTTGAAAGTTGATGCATGACATATACCCGAAGGGGTTCCTTATTCAAAGCGATTACTGTACACAAACTGAAATATGGTTTACAGACCATTGTAATTTTTGCATTAATTAAATATATATCGTAAACAATGAAATAATAATATTTCGTCATTGTAAGATTTTAATAAAACAATTATCAGTTTTAAATAATAATTTTCGTGATTGCAAGAAACAACCCGCGACTTAAAAATATAGTTTACCGTTGTGGCGTTATGGTAGGAAATTCAAACTATTAAATTGTCTCTCTCTCGCTCTCTCTCTCTCTCTCACACATTTCTGATTACTATACAAATAATTGCATGTATGTTCAGAGGTTTATAACGAAATAAATTAAAAAATAAACCATTGTGTACTTGCGAACTGAAACAGGAGTCTAAATCGATGCATTCTACTTTCACTTTCTAATTTGACACATGGCTTACTTTCATACAGAAATAGTTATCGCCTGCGTCCGTGTACAAGTTTCCTAAACGAAATTAACAATGCTGTAAGACATAACGTCCCGTGAAATAGATATGGTATGTTTTTAGGACAGCCAATGTCATCAAGATTTATTATATGATGATGGATTATTTTCGAGAGCGGAGTTGTCGGCAATTAATTTGTCACGTATCCGATAATAACCGTACACAAGTGTACCACGACCATTGTCTAGTATATAGCGCTTATCATCATACGGTGACAACGCTTGCTTTCAAAGCGTGTAGGTCCGACGGCATGTCTGCATACAAGTCAGGTGTTTGAATACTATACATCAGACCGACTGTATCTGTCATTAGCAATCTAACGTTACGGCCGTACTTGCCGACAGCATAACAATAATGCGTTTGACAACGAGAGAGAGAGAGAGAGAGAGAGAGAGAGAGAGAGAGAGAGAGAGAGAGAGAGAGAGAGAGAGAGAGAGGAGAAACGGTTTGAACATAACGTTTGACATTGTATATTGCAAGCGTGAAATTATTATTATTTAAATCTGTTATCTGCTTTTGTATGGAAGTCATCTATAAATATCAGGTCAGTGCGACACAACGTGTAACAAACGTAATTGGATTTGCTTCAACCCAACGTGCGCGCTCGTTGTGTATGCGTGCGTGCGTGCGTGTGTGTGTGTGTGTGTGTGTGTGTGTGTGTGTGTGTGTGTGTGTGTGTGTGTGTGTGTGTGTGTGTGTGTGTGTGTGTGTGTGTGTGTGTGTGTGTGTGTGTGTGTGTGTGTGTGTGTGTGTGTGTGTGTGTGTGTGTGTGTGTGTGTGTGTGTGTGTGTGTGTGTGTGTGGTTACGTTGCGTGCGTATGTGTACAACCCAACGAAGGATATATAGTTTGATGCTTTATAAGTTTGTGTACATAGGTTGTATATTGCAAGCATGAAATTATTATTTAAATCTGTTATCCTTTTTTGTATGGAGGTCATCTATAAATATCAGGTCAGTGCGACACAACGTGTAACAAACGTAATTGGACCTAACGTGTACATGATTCAACCCAATGTGTGCGTGCGTTGCGCGTGTGTATGGTTACGTCGCGCGCGCGCGCGTGTGTGTGTGTGTGTGTGTGTGTGTGTGTGTGTGTGTGTGTGTGTGTGTGTGTGTGTGTGTGTGTGTGTGTGTGTGTGTGTGTGTGTGTGTGTGTGTGTGTGTGTGTGTGTGTGTGTGTGTGTGTGTGTGTTTAAAGCCTTGTGTGTATATATATATATAGCACATAATGTATATGATAATGAAGCAGGTACTGTTATTATTATAGGAACAAGAAGATGAATTCTTATCAGAACATTGAATGGTTGACTGCATCCAAACATACTGTCAGTACACGAGAGGGAGGCGAGCAGATGAATATGTGTACTTCTCAGAACATTGAATTTAAATCGTTAATTGTACCCAAACACACTGCTAGTACATGCAAGGGTGATGAGGTGAAGAATAACTACAAATATTATTCGTAATGACCGAGGCACGTCCTTTATTGGATGAGGATATTCAGGCAGAGCAGGCACGTTTACGCAATATCAAGTGGCATATTGCGTGCACACACACACACACACACACACACACACACACACACGAAACAGCCTACACACATGTTAGGTTAAAATGCAGTCCACTTACGTTTCACGTTAGGTTAAAATGCAGTCCACTTACGTTTCACGTTAGGTTGAATGCAAACACACACACACGTGTTAGGTTGCAACCTAACACGTGTGTATGTTATTTAAATAATAATTTAAATAACACATGTGTGTGTGTGTGTGTGTGTTTGCATTCAACCTAACGTGAAACGTAAGTGGACTGCATTTTAACCTAACGTGAAACGTAAGTGGACTTTTTTTACCTAACATGTGTGTAGGCTGTTTCGTGTGTGTGTGTGTGTGTGTGTGTGTGTGTGTGTGTGTGTGTGTGTGTGTGTGTGTGTGTGTGCACGCAATATGCCACTTGATATTGCGTAAACGTGCCTGCTCTGCCTGAATATCCTTATCCAATAAAGGACGTGCCTCGGTCATTACGAATACTATTTGTAGTTAGTCTTCACCTCATCACCTTGGCATGTACTAGCAGTGCATTTGGGTACAATTAACGATTTAAATTCAATGTTCTGAGAAGTACACATATTCATCTGCTCGCCTCCCTCTCGTGTACTGACAGTATGTTTGGATGCAGTCAACCATTCAATGTTCTGATAAGAATTCATCTCCTTGTTCCTATAATAATAACAGTACCTGCTTCATTATCATATACATTATGTGCTATATATATATACACATAAGGCTTTTTCAACACACACACACACACACACGACGTAACCATACACACGCGCAACGCACGCACACATTGGGTTGAATCATGTACACGTTAGGTCCAATTACGTTTGTTACACGTTGTGCCGCACTGACCTGATATTTATAGATGACCTCCATACAAAAACAGATAACAGATTTAAATAATAATAATTTCATGCTTGCAATATACAACCTATGTACACAAACTTATAAAGCATCAAACTATATATCCTTCGTTGGGTTGTAATTATTACTAAACAGTAATACATGCTTAGAATGAAAATATTTGCTATGATTTTAGTAACATACAACCACGTTCCTGCTGAAGGTTGGCCATGATCTTCAAGACAGAGAGAGAGAAAATGAATGAATACTGAAAAACAAAAGGAACTGTTATAACGCTGGTATTATGTTAGTGTATCTTAAACGTTTTATATCAATTTGTAGCGCAGCAACATGAACGAGTGGTAAGTAAGACGCTGTTGCAAAGTTCATCGGTTATATATATATAGTGCGAGTGTCGATGTGTGTGTGCAACTGTACTAAAAAAGCTGTTATGCGCATGCGCAAATAATTCAATGCACTTCCGTAGATGAATGAAAAAGAGATGATTTACATAGTAAATGTACGCTTAGACCAACAGTTTGTTAGATCGAGAAAATTAAGTTTATTTTCGCACATGCACACACACGCACACACACACGCACACGCACACGACGTAACCATACACACGTGCAACGCGCGCACACATTGGGTTGAATCATGTACACGTTAGGTCCAATTACGTTTGGTACACGTTGTGTCGCACTGACCTGATATTTATAGATGACCTCCATACAAAAACAGATAACAGATTTAAATAATAATAATTTCATGCTTGCAATATACAACCTATGTACACAAACTTATAAAGCATCAAACTATATATCCTTCGTTGGGTTGTAATTATTACTAAACAGTAATACACACACACACACACACACACACACACGACGTAACCATACACACGTGCAACGCGCACACACATTGGGTTGAATCATGTACACGTTAGGTCCAATTACGTTTGTTACACGTTGTGTCGCACTGACCTGATATTTATAGATGACCTCCATACAAAAACAGATAACAGATTTAAATAATAATTTCATGCTTGCAATATACAACCTATGTACACAAACTTATAAAGCATCAAACTATATATCCTTCGTTGGGTTGTACACATACGCACGCAACGTAACCACACACACACACACACACACACACACACACACACACACACACACGCATACACAACGAGCGCGCACGTTGGGTTGAAAGCAAATCCAATTACGTTTGTTACACGTTGTGTCGCACTGACCTGATATTTATAGATGACTTCCATACAAAAGCAGATAACAGATTTAAATAATAATAATTTCACGCTTGCAATATACAATGTCAAACGTTATGTTCAAACCGTTTCTCCTCTCTCACTCTCTCTCTCTCTCTCTCTCTCTCTCTCTCTCTCTCTCTCTCTCACTCTCTCTCATTCTCTCTCTCTCTCGTTGTCAAACGCATTATCGTTATGCTGTCGGCAAGTACGGCCGTAACGTTAGATTGCTAATGACAGATACAGACGGTCTGATGTATAGTATTCAAACACCTGACTTGTATGCAGACATGCCGTCGGACCTACACGCTTTGAAAGCAAGCGTTGTCACCGTATGATGATAAGCGCTATATACTAGACAATGGTCGTGATACACTTGCGTACGGTTATTATCGGATACGTGACAAATTAATTGCCGACAACTCCGCTCTCGAAAATAATCCATCATCATATAATAAATCTTGATGACATTGGCTGTCCTAAAAACATACCATATCTATTTCACGGGACGTTATGTCTTACAGCATTGTTAATTTCGTTTAGGAAACTTGTACACGGACGCAGGCGATAACTATTTCTGTATGAAAGTAAGCCATGTGTCAAATTAGAAAGTGAAATTAGAATGCATCGATTTAGATTCCTGTTTCAGTTCGCAAATACACAATGGTTTATTTTTTAATTTATTTCGTTATAAACCTCTGAACATACATGCAATTATTTGTATAGTAATCAGAAATGTGTGTGTGAGAGAGAGAGAGCGAGAGAGAGACAATTAATAGTTTGAATTTCCTACCATAACGCCACAACGGTAAACTATATTTTTAAGTCGCGGGTTGTTTCTTGCAATCACGAAAATTATTATTTAAAACTGATAATTGTTTTATTAAAATCTTACAATGACGAAATATTATTATTTCATTGTTTACGATATATATTTAATTAATGAAAAAATTACAATGGTCTGTAAACCATATTTCAGTTTGTGTACAGTAATCGCTTTGAATAAGGAACCCCTTCGGGTATATGTCATGCATCAACTTTCAAACGTGTACGCGAGCTACCCTACCGTCGTATGATATATATATATATATATATATACAAGAAGACTTGTCACTATTTCTCATTTGTATGAGACACTCATCGTGCAATCGACTATTGTGTGTGTGTGTGTGTGTGTGTGTGTGTGTGTGTGTGTGTGTGTGTGTGTGTGTGTGTGTGTGTGTGTGTGTGTGTGTGTGTGTGTGTGTGTGTGTGTGTGTGTGTGTGTGTGTGTGTGTGTGTGTGTGTGTGTAACAACAACATTTAAGAGGTAAGTAAACTTAATTTTATTGAATATTCAGATTTTATTTAAATTGAGCTTATAGTCGTCTATTTTTGATTTTTTGGTCTGTTGCCTAATGAAGCACATGTGCTTAGGTCAGTTACTGTTGTCTCTCGATAAGAACGAGGTTTTTGTTGGGTACGATGTTTGATAGGGGTTTGACAGATATTTTTTTATGTGTTTGCAGATTTCCAATTTTAAGTGTTCTAAATACGCTGTCCTGTTTTTAAAAAATTTATTCACGTATTAATCTGTTTGTTTAAACGTTGATCTATGTACGTGACCATACGTACTTGTTTTCGTAATGTTTGTTATAATACATTTCATGTTCTGGATTTATGGTATGTGCTGTGTGTGTGTGTGTGTGTGTGTGTGTGTGTGTGTGTGTGTGTGTGTGTGTGTGTGTGTGTGTGTGTGTGTGTGTGTGTGTGTGTGTGTGTGTGTGTGTGTGTGTGTTGAAAGCCTTATGTGTATATATAGCACATAATGTATATGATAATGAAGCAGGTACTGTTATTATTATAGGAACAAGAAGATGAATTCTTATCAGAACATTGAATGGTTAACTGCATCCAAACATACTGTCAGTACACAAGAAGGAGGCGAGCAGATGAATATGTGTACTTCTCAGAACATTGTACCCAAACACACTGCTAGTACATGTGAGGGTGATGAGGTGAAGACTAACTACAAAAATTTCAAGAAATTCCGTAAAGTATGTCTTTTCTCTTATTTGTTAATCGTAGACAATTATACAGTATTTAAAATTATGTATAGGCCTATGTCAACAATACCCATTCTCCCTCGTATTGCTTCAACTAATTCACATATACAATGATATACACGCGCACGCGTACGCACACACACACACACGCGCTCACATACACAATCACGTTCACTCAAATAATTGATCTGTTGTGTTTGATATTTCTTTGTATTCATACACAGTCTTGATGATGACAATAAATATTGTATAATTTAATACTCATGTTACTTTAATTATTATACGAGGTTAATATGTATTATTACATGAGTCATCAATCGTTTAACACGAACATCAATCACCTAACACAAGTAGTTATGTCGAGTTTAATAATGACTACGACTCAAGAAGCGATTACCAGGTACGTTTATGTACCAGACATTTGAGTTGACGTTTAGACAGAATTTACTGACATCACGAGTAGGCCTGCTTAAATACGTTCAATACAAAAAGGATTAATTGCCCTACACCTGAGTGCTGTATTTTATGAATGCGCGCGTATTTGCTACATAAAGATTAATATAATTACTCACACGTCTGATCAATAAGATCTTTTGTAAAACTTAATGATTCCGCCTAGGTGATTGTAGATTTATTCTGTACTCAGTTTCTGAAATGTATCAATGAAAATACTGTGAGAGTAGATTATATCGAGTACCAAATCCAACAATTTTTCAAATGTTAATGAAACTGAACGATTGTAGCTGTAGTTAGAGAACAATTCTGTAATTTACAAATGTAACAAAATTTAGAAATGCATTTTCTCATAACAAAATACAACGTACCCTTTCATTTTATATTAAAACTATTATTATCTGAAACAGAAACAGAACGTTATATAGATTGTAACGTTAAAATTTCGAATGTTATGTAGGACCATAATCAGTCGACACTGTGTAGTTATGATAATATATTAAGTGATAAACATTGTGAATGTCTTTGTTTTAGTCGCGTATAATGTCTCCCGCAAGCAGTTTCGAACGTTACATGGCGGATTGGGTAGACAGACATGCGGCTCAAGTGAAGCATAACAAGGAACTATTATTACAACGTTGCTCCGATTGCCAGTCTCCAGGCGAGACACAAGTAAAAAAAGACTTGTCAAATATTTATACGCAGTTCATTACCGACCATGCTGGCGGAGTAAATTATGGCAGATTTGTGGAAGATTGGGTGGGTGAAAATTACATACCACTCTTTCCCGAGTTGTAATATACTTATTTTGTAAATACACATTTGTTAATATACGTTTCATATAATCTGTATTCTTGTTTTACATATTTTGGATGAAAATTACACACCACTCTTTCATACAGTATTTTAAATTAATAAAACAGTGATTTTGTATTATTACTACTGATTGTATGTTTTATTTAATGCTTTTTGTCTTAGGTTTTACCATCGAATAGAAGTATTGTACCACAAGTTATTGGCGGTAGTGATCTTTACGAGTTACTTACGGATTAGAAAGTAGGACGCACCGAATCAATGACCCTAGGCTTAAGTTAGTGAATACTTCTGTATCGTTGTGTGTGTGTGTGTGTGTGTGTGCGCGCACATAGTTAATCTTTCTATACAGTGGTGTAAATATATATATTTAATCATTTAAACAAATTATGGTTTATTTTCATTTATTTCACTATACACCTCTGAACATGTGTACAATTAATTTTGTGAGAGAGAGAGAGTTTGTTAAGCCGTTAACGTATGGATTTGTCATCTGTAACAGCACACGCACAGGTAATTACATTATAAAGTAGGAATTTCTTCTGACGTCTGCGAGCGAGAGATGTTGTACAATAGATTTTTGAGGAGTCATCTGTAACAGCACACGCACAGGTAATTACATTATAAAGTAGGAATTTCTTCTGACGTCTGCGAGCGAGAAAGAGAGTGAGAGTGTTGAATAAGGGAATTCTTAGAGTGGACACATGTAAGTAGTTCATTGACAACAACACACACACGCACACACATAGTTAATATTTGTCAACTATATATATTTCTAAATCATATACAGACCTCCCCTAACAAGGATCAGTCACACTGACTGATACATCCCGCATTATAAAACTATTAATTAATTATTTAATACATTGAAAGATGAAGTCGGCGTTTTGACAACGAGTGAGAGAGAGAGAGAGAAAGATAGAGGGCGCTTCTAAGTACGTACACAGTTAATATTTGTCGAATATATAAACTTTCTAAAATCATGTACATGCACGGTAATGACCACTAACAGTGATCCTTCACACTGACTGATACACCCTACATTATAAAACTATTAATTATTTAATACATTGAAAATGAAGTCGACGTTTTGTCAACGAGAGAGAGAGAGAGAGAGAGAGAGAGAGAGAGAGAGAGAGAGAGAGAGAGAGAGAGAGAGAGAGAGATCTACCCATGTACACAGTGAGAGAGAGAGAGAGGGAGAGGAGAAACGGTTTGAACATAACGTTTGACAACGAGAGAGAGAGAGAGAGAGATGGATAACTATGTCTAGAGACAGAGAGTTACTTACATTCAAAGAGAGAATTGATATCGACAACAATCATGATCATATAGTTTGAATTTCCTACCACAGAAAAAAAAAAGTTGGCAGATCTGTTCTATACACAATAATGCAAGATTGGTAACCCTGATCATATATTTTAATATATACACTATATAACACACATATTTGAATTTCCCTCACAACGGTTTGAACATAACATATGATTTAGGGAGACCGCTTAATGTATCAATGTTTGAATTTTTCGCCATTGAAAGTTGATTTCGTCGTCGTCACGATCGACTAACCGCACACACATATAGGTATATATATACATTATAACGTGTTGCTAATAATGTATCACACGTTTGAATTTCCCTCCCCCCGCCACAGAAAATGTTGGCAAACCTGCTCATATTAAATATCTATACACTACAATAATAATAATACAAAGGTTGGTAAACCTGATCATATAGATTTAATATACATTATAACAGACAACAAATTTGAACTAGTGCAAAGGTTGGTAACTCTGATCATATATTTTAATATACACTATAATGCATCAAGTTGGAACCCACCACCCACCCACTGATATGCAAATCAGCTTTATTAAAAAAATAAAAAATTATATTCACGGATGCAGGTGGTCCATTGAACCTCACCCCACCCCCACCCGCCCCTTGATATGCAAATCAATTTAATTGAAAAAAAAAATCAAATTAAAAAAATAAAAAATTTATTCGCGGAAATTCGCGGATGCTGTGGTCCATTGGGATGCTGCGGGTCCAGCGGTGGTGGGGAGAGCGTGGGAAAAAATCTTGGACCGTGGGAAAGGCGGCATCCTTTGTGAGTTAGAACCGGCATTATTACCCTACTCACAAGTGTTAATCTCCGCGCGTATTTGCTCTAATACGTCCACCCCCAATAACACATCACATATCAAATTTTTTATACCTACTACGCACACCTCAAATTGCACGTTTTCTACCATAATTGTTAGATAGTACTGCGTGTCAATTTTTTCTTTTGTATCTGTGGCTGTACTATATAGAATTGATTTATTGGAAGTGACGGGGCTGTACGAAAATGCTGTTTGTTCGCACGTAGGAATCTTTCACTTACGCCGGAAACAACGCTGCCGGTGTCCAACAAAATTTGTGTGGGAACACCGTTGACAAAGACGTGCAATACCGGACACGCCGCGCTCACTGGCCTTTGTTGTGCGGTACTGGATTCCAGCAACGGATCCCTGACGTCCGGTGGGAACACATTATTAACAGGCATATAAATTACATAATCAAAAGTACACTTTTCACACAACATATGGTTCTTATATCTAGCATGCTTACATCTACTTATTTTTGCCGGGTTTATAGCGCGTCCTTCCTGGAGGCGCATTTCGGCACGTTTTTTGCAGATTGATGGCTTTTTGATTTTTCGCTAGGGTCCTTAACGCTTTGTGTATCGCTGTCTTTCGGAGTCGTATCGCTTTTCGATATTTCGATTGTCTGTATAGTTCTGATCGGGGTCCCATCGTTGCCCTTACTTTGCCCCTTCTGTCTACCGACATTTGGTTTACCTTTATATTCAAAGGTCTTATTTTGCGGTTTTGACGGTGTTTGGGGTGGAGTAGAACTCGTACTTGGTCTCTGATCAGGTTGAGGATGGTATTGTACCCGGGTATTATGACCGTCGTTATTTCGGCGAAAATCTGGGTTATAACGCCAACCGCCTAAATCAAAAACTGTCTCGCTTTGCGACACTAAAATGAGCAACTCGTCAACCGTGCGTATACCTTGTGTAAACACAGCTACCCGTATATTGTGGTTGAAATGATAGGCTAGTTTAGTGACAATGTCGATCTCTGAAAATGCTTGGGTTAAATGCTTTGCGCGCTCGACCTGCTGGATGATATAATTTTCGGGCGTTATACCTAATTTTCTGTCATAACGTCCGTATTCTAACTCGTTCCGTAACAGTCTTTGTGTGTGAGAATTCCAATACCGGCTTTCGAACTTCTGTTTGAATTCCGCGTATGTGGTTACTTTATCACGTACAATATTATACCATTTGCGCGCAGAATCACACATCGCGTTTACTACCCATTGTATTTTATCTTGATCTTCGAGTCTCGAACCTACTCTCGCCATTTGATTTTCACAGGCTAACAAAAATTCTATTCGGTTTTCATTATTTTCCCCTGTAAAATATACACGATTCTTTTCATCGGCTGGTCCCTGTACTAGGATATTAGGAGCGGATCTCCTACGTACTTCCTGTCGTACCTTCAAGATCTCGTCATTAAGTGCTTGCAATACACTTTCTTTATTAGAATCTATATTTGATCGCGTTTCTACTATTGAAGCATCAAGTCTGTCAACGCGCCGTTGTGTTTCCGTCACGTCCGCTTGAATTTTTACTTCTAGCGAGTCAACTTTTTTCGCAACATCAGCGGTCTGTTTTTCACACCTACTGATGTGTTCTTTGAATCGGCCCTCCATACGCGTAACTTGTTCGATAAACGATTTCTGCATGGTGGTCTCAAAAACCTTGAACCGTTCGTTTATTTTCGTTTCTACCGTATGCACTTTTTCTCCGATTTCCGTGACTTTAGCGGTTAATTCTTTATTACTTTCTTTTATTTCCGTGACTTTAGCGTCTAAATTTTTCGCGCTTTCATCGATTTTCGCGGTCGTTTCTTTATTACTTTGTTTTATTTCGGCATTTATATCCGCGTTACTATGTTCTAATGCTTCGGTTAAACTTGATTTTTGCGCGTCAATTTTAGCCGTTATTTCCGCGTTACTTAGTTCAGCTTTGGCTGCACTTTGTTCAAATTTCGCGTCTATTTTCTCAAATTTCGCGTTCATATTAGCAGTTAATTCCGCGTTTGCTATCTCAGCTTTATCCGCATTTTGTTTAATTTCTTGCAATAATTGTTTAAGCATTTTCTCAGTATCCATTTCAAATACACAATAATTTCCAATACACAATAATTTCAAATACTTCACTGCTGTACCACTACCAATCACAAAACTTTTCTTTTACTTTTCTTTGGGGATTGTTCAGTTGGACGCCAGCTGTTTTAAAAGTTAAAACAGCAAACTTTGTTTTAACGCGAAATGAAATTTAAATTTAATGTAATTTAAATTTATCGAGCCCCACGATATTGGAGCGCCATTTATAACAATATTATAAATGTGGCGTTTCAAGATCGTTATGATTTAAATTGAAATTTATTGAATTTCGGGCCCCACGTTCAGGGCGACATTTATAACTTTACTATCTGCGTGTTGTTGTGTTGTGTGAATGTATGAGCACCTACCTGCTGTCCGATCTTGCGGTTTTCTTCCGACTAGGGCGTGTGGATTTTGGATTTGATATCGCAAGTATGTAAACTCAAGTGTATAACAACAGCACACTAAATAAGTTATTTTAAAAGTGAAGAGTTCTGAGAGGTTGGTAGGCTCCGTAGTACAGCAATAAAAATACAATATGGGGTAATAAAACGGTGTTTATTACTCCAATTGTGCCGAATCTGAGAGAGATCGGCGCGTATACGGCATTTAACGCCAAAGGACGTAAAATACGGTACTGTATTTAGCGGTTGAGAAACGCATACAATCTGCATCTGTGATAATCAATCTGCAGCTGTGCTTGATTGGTGCTGCACTCTAGTGCAGGATACTGATTGCGGGCAAACTATAGTTGGAATTACGTTCTAAACGGTTGTCTCTGGCTGGCCGACTAAACGTTAGCTTCGCCTGCATTTTCCTCCGACAGAAAGGAGCTTTTGCTGCACCATCTACTACCTATGGCAGGCTAAACAAATACAGATCTGCGGTAAGTTACGGCAATATGATTATATACATCAATTTAAAGTAATACGAAAGAAAAAATTGTTTAATAAGCCCACATTAAGTAAATTCAGTTAACCTATTACGCCACGTGGTGAGTTGTGAAATGCGTAATTTAAATGTAACTTTTATTGGTAATTATAGTAATACTATATTAATTTCAGAAGTCTTAACTAAGGCACCAGAATTGAGAATAATGTAAATGCAAAAAGGTATTTGTTTATTAAGTACAGAAATGATTGTAATCAGGTAACCTTTCACACCACGTGGCCAATAAGACTAGGTGTAAATTTTATTAATGTTATAACAAACTGAATAATTATATAATCATAATTGAATTATGTTAACCCACAAGGGTAAAGTTTATAATATGAAATTTAACAAAACTAAATGTTTTCAAGATAGGTCCAGGTGGCCATATAACCGTTGCAAAGTGTGTAAAACTATCATTTTAAGTAGCCCTACAGCTGTGTTAATATTATATATGGGTTTTGGTGCGTGTGAGGTTTCTGGGGGAATTAGTTTTGAGAACTTATCGCTGATAATATGTTGTATGACTAGGGTCCCTCGCTGAAGACGGGGAACAGCTCCATCCTGAACCATTAACATCTAGACTCTCTCTCTCAACTTCATCTGCCGGAGGAGAATAGCGAGGATAGGCCACCAACACTCTAACATGAGACCAGAATAACACCACTTCACACCCATGGAAAAAATAAGGTGACATCAATCCATATTATTTTTTTAAACAGTGTGATGTACCCCACTAGAACCAGTGGACATAGAGTCACTCTACAACAATGACTTTAAGCTTTAAACATTTTAATTGGGTCCCCGGTTAACGGGACAGAATAGTGCGTGGACTTGGGGGGGGGGGAATCTTTTGTACATTTTGTAAATCTGTTGTATAAAATGTGAGCCCATAGGTTGGCATGTATCTGTGGCTGCTTCCCATTCAGGCGTGTAAATTTCCTTCTTATTTTCAGTATAAGGGTTTCATTAGTGCTACTAATTCATTCAATCAACATGTAATTTCACTGGTTCAATTTAGTTTTCATTTTATGTTTTAATTTCTCATTTTTAAATTCAGTTTGGATCATATAGGGATAGAAGTTTCTTTGGTAGTTAAGTCGGGTCACCAGTTTAATCCTGTATAGATGCATTTTCATGCAGACTTGAACATGCTCTTGGGACAGGTTGAGTTATGCACTATCTTGCCTAGGAACATGTCGGCCTTTGGGCCAAATTAATTTTAAAAGGTTATAAGGCATTATGACACGTAACTGTTTTCAATATTCAACAAAATTTATCATATTTAAATTCTTTTAATTGATTATGATCACTTGTGTAATTACTGGATTCTAATTATAATTACTCCAAGTCTAAGTGCTCAATGTGGGAGCACTTTATAATAGTATCAGGCACTATGCCAACTCTTGAATTTAGTATGTCCTGGGGCCACTGGTGTTACATACATAATCAGATACACATGTAATATGTTATACACATATTAAGTATTAAAACCTAATATGGATATTTATAGATTGTTAATTATGTACCTCATGGCGTGGAAAAGGGTGTGGCAAGAGATAGATGTTATAATTGTCCTGTGTTGTGGAACATGTATATGTATTGTATATTCGTGTGTATTTTTGGGGGTTATATATGTATTGTACATTCGTGTGTATTTTTGGGGGGTTAGATATAGGGCTACAAGGAGAATATAAAACCAAGATTTTATATAAATTTATTTTCAGATAATATTTTAAAAGGGAAAATATAGATTTTATATTTATGAATTTCTAATGACAATTTTAAAAGGGAGAATATGGATTTTATATTTATTAATTTCAATTAATCTTTTTTTTTGCGGAGAATCTAAATGTTATATTCATTGATTTTGTAAGTAACAGTTTCGAAGGAGATAATGAGTTCTGTTATAATAAAAAGATTTATTGGTCGTTAATTTTGTGAGTTTTAATTGCAAGTCCCGTCTCACTGGATCCAGCGCATTTTTGGCTTCTCTAGGTTTTGGTCTAGTTTTAATTATCTTGTGGCCCCTCTTTAGAAAAAAAAAAATTCAAAAAAAATTAAAAAAAAAAAATTTTTTTACAAGTCAAAGTTAAAGAGGGGTTACACAATGACACACAAGAATTAAATGCTTATATGATCAAATATTCTTACAAACTAAACAATGAATAAATCTTGAATAATGTTTTCTGAATGAGTAATAATTTTCAGAAGTTGAGCTCGTTATTTTGAAAGAGTTTATTTGAACTGAGAATTTAATTAATCAATTTAATTTAATTCAATTTAATTTCAATGTCTTTAAACATTTGATTCTAATGAAATAAAAACTCTAAATTTACTTGAAAATATTCAAAATAAACTAGGCGTGACAATCTAGTTCACGTCCCTTTATTTACTAGTGATCTGACTCACGTATACTGCAGTATGAGCAAATTATTTAATTCTTTGTTAAGATTTGTATAGCGCTTTTTGTTTTATCTACTCTTAATTCTTAACTAATGCTTATTAATTACTTATACTGGCTATACAGATTATCTCACATGAATAATTCTTATTTAACTAGAGTCTTTGATTTCTGGCATCTGAATGATTTATATTACATTGATTTTAATTAAAAAAGAAAGAAAAATTTAACGGTTGCAAAATAGATAACTTGATTTTGACTTTCCTGATTCTGAAGTGGATTGTAGAGACGTTCCAGATGTCCCTCGCTGTCCTTGTCCAATCGGCTAGAGATAGTGATCTACTTGAGCGTCCTGGGTTTTGGCGGTGAGCTCGGAAATCAGCAACACTCTGCTCTCCTGCTATTTGATGAAGTTTTTACGTCTGTAGCTTTCTGCGAGAACTGCTTCACGTCCCTCGTCGATTCACGTTCCACGTCAGCGTGTGTGCGTGTCGTTTCGAGTTGTAGCTCTGCTTGTCAGCTGATTCGTAAATGGTTTAGACGGCCTCTCTGTCGTATTCTTGAAGTAATGTCTTGTAGTCTTGTAGATCCCTTGCGTGCGTACGCCCACAGTTAGTGTAGTGCACAATACGCTTGTTAGATGGTGTGGAAGAGTATCTTGACTGAACGCTGTAATTACGAGTCGTTACAGTTGATCTGTTTTATGATGATCGTAATTAGGCGTGTTTACCACGTAGAGTCTTCAGATGAGTCTTCACAAAACTATGGTTTTGAGACGATCGAAGATATACGTCTGTTCTTCTTGAATACTGGCAGTAGAGTGTTTGATCAGCCCCAAAACTCCGCGTTGGTTCCAATTTCTTCGAATGATTTGATTGGCTGACACACTCTCCCTACTACTCAAAATTTGAATCACCTCAGCCCGTGAGAACGAAACTACTTTCCCACAGACGGAGAATTTATATTATTGTTAATATTTTTAATACAACGGAACTGAATTGTCGTTCCGGATTTCCTGTGGCACTTTTATATTGCAATTATCTTGGCTGCAAACCAAGTTGTGCTAATTCTAAAATATACAATTTGTTGTAAATTCTTATAGCTATAACATATTAAAAGCTCTTTTATGTAGCTCAATTATTACGGAAGTTATTAACATAAAATTAATTAACTCTGTTATTATGTAATTATATTGCATAAAATTCGCACACCCTATTATTAATATTTCGGCAAACATTTTGGCTATAATGGATTTCGCCTGAATTTACTGGTTTCCGAAATATTAATAATTGAAAGTTTGGGTGTGGTCGTATTCGTTACACAGTGAGTTGATTATGTAACAGCCGCGTGTGCGCCTTGTACAATGCATTATTATCATCGCCATAACATATGAGTGGAATTTCGACTATTAAAATTTATTTAAACATCAATATAGTATACCCTTAACATATAACTCCAAATTAATGATATTTGGTCCTGTTATAATATATATATTGTAACGTGTCGTTTCACCAAACATAAAGCTAATAACATACTAACTAAAAGATAATTTACTGACTGTAACAAACTATTGCTGACAATGACCAAAATACCAAGAAGTTAAAGATCCCAGATGTAATTAATCGCACTGTTGAGTACATTTACATATGTTTTTATTTGTGTTAATCTGATTCATTCTAATAAGACATTTTATAATATTATTAATAACTTCATTACTAGTTAAAATGTAAATAAATCTAGTTTAACTATGGGGAGGTATGCGCACCTCAGACCGTATTTTATTTATAAAAAAAAAAATTTACATAAAGTGAATTATTTAAATTTTACAAATATAATAAGATCAAACTATAATTATAAAAGTGGTATGGTATGACAGTGCTAGAAAGTGAGAATAACAGTGAAATACTGTAAAAAGGAAAAATTGCATATAATGAAAGTGATTGAACATAATTATAATGAGCATTGAAGAAATATATAATCTATATGAAACAGGTATATAACACATATAGTGAAACAAAACAAATTAACTATTTAAAACGGATAAAATTTTACATTAAAAACTTATAATAAAATAGTGTAAGGAAGAAAAGATAAAGTTCAGCTGAATATTATTAATTAGAAATGGTACACCGAACCTGTGACCCATAAAATAGAGCCAAGGCCTTTAACTAAATAAATTAATGTTTTGAGTGGAAGAAGAATGATTGTTGAAAATTGTGAATTGCAAGCTAGAACGTAAAAGATAAATTACTGCTGAGTTTGATGGAAATTGAAGATCAATAAAAGCTGAGATGACCAGGAAAACCAACCCAAAACCTAGAGGAATGATGTTTTGACAGAGAGAGACCAAAAAACCAGGTGTCCAGGATCAGAATCAACCAATAAATCCGTTGGGAAAACTGCAAGATTGGTGAGATCACTCCAAAACAATAACTGAAATATTCGAGCTAACATTGTGACAGTAAAAATATGAATTACCACAAAAACAATAACTGAAAAACAATAAAAAAAAATAATAATTGTGAATTATTTTAGTACACTATTATAAAATAGTCGAGAATCATAAGAGTTTTTGTTGTAGTTTCTAGTTGTTTAAAAGAACCCACAAACATTCAACAGACATTTACAACACCATATTACCAAGTCTCATGTATTAATTATATTGTCTGTTCTATGTGTAACCTGTACCAGAATTTAATGATACTTGTATGTTAACCCTGAGATTCATGAGATTCAGATAAATAATCATCTAATTAAAAATAAAACACAGGTTTTTTTTATTTAGTTACAAATCAACGTCAGAGATACTAATTATTTTAATATTACATATTGGTGATCCCAAAACAGGGCTGAAAAAAAGATCAGTATCCATAAAAGAAGAGGAAGATATTTACTGAATATTACATATTGACGCTCAAACGTGGGGCCTTCCACATTCGCAGAATAGATTTGGTACTATATTTACTGAATATTACATATTGACGCTTAAACGTGGGGCCTTCCACATTCGCAGAATAGGAAGATATTTACTGAATACTACAGTATATATATATATATATATTACAACGATACATATCATATATAATTTATTTTGTGGAGCCCCTTCGTTCGTAGGGTGCAACAATTATACTACGTTACAACTTATGTGTTATATAACGATACCTTTTATGTATGCAGGTTGTATGGCGATACCAGGTGTAACTATAATAAGAGTAGTAGATTTATGAGTAGTTAACATTTCATGTTTATTGTTTCAACAAACATTATAAATAATAAACATTGTTAATACTCTCCGATCAAGATATCACTCATTATTAAGTGTTTATGTCTTAAGCTATACGGTGCTACACACATTTAAAACACTCTTACATCTAGACATGGTAATAATCTTAATCTAGACATTCATTCAATGTGATTTACTAAAACAAAATAAAATTTAAATGTAATTTTAATTGAATTCATTTACTCAGATCTGACCTCAGCTTGCTCAGTCTATACCAATGTTTTTTAAAAATTAAATTCAAAATTATATTATTTACTCTTAGACTGGCATTTGTTTCATATTAAAAATTTAAATTATTCTCTTCTACAAAATGAAAATATCAAATCATTTCAATTATTTTACTTTGATAAAAAAAAATATTATCTCAAAATTAAACTCTCTCTTTTTTCTATATTTCTCTGTATGCGATCGCTCATTCTTACGACTAAAACATTTACCTAAGACTCTATTACATTATTTCTAATTATAAATTGTTTTTGTTTTAATTCATTGTCTCTTTATATAATCTTTATGAGCTCTTTAACAGAATCATTTATAAATGCATTATTCATGTCACCTCGAGTTTTGATGACCTTACGACTTATTGACGGGGTCCAGCATTGTCCAGAGTTGGGTTTCCGTTACTCCTGGCTTGGCGTGGTCCTGGATATGTCCAGAGTCTAGCGTCGTTCTCCAGTAGTGTGTGGTCCGTCCCAGAGGATTACTATCTGCTGCGAGGTGGATCTCGTACGGCTGTTAGGTGTTTAAAAAGCATCTCCTAACGTCGAGCATCTCGTGGCACTCTTGTAGCTCCTCTGTTGGTACTCTTGCTGACTTAAACGGTCTTACCTTGTAAACGGCCTCATCTTGTACAATCACTATTTAAGTCAATTTTATCCTCTGACTTTCTTAATTACTATTACAGGTTGTTGTGATAATTATAATAAAGTATTTGCATTCTAAAAGGAATAATTTATATTAATTTGGTCCAGGTTTTCACTAAATTATTTCCTCTGATTTAATTACAGGGTCAAAGTTGAATTTGGCATGATTATCAATTTTCATTTTTCCTATCAACATTATAATTATTTCACATTATTATTATTATCTTTTCTGAGTTACTATTTATAGGACATTTGAATTAATATGTTGCCTTTCCTTCCTTAACAAAATTCTGACATAAACTAACATTCTTTAAATACAATAAACACTTATTTTCTAACATCTAGTATATACTAATATCAACATAGTATGTATTGAATACCAATATAATAATTAACTATAATAACTAAACAAATAAACAAATCACGGTCTTAGCCTAATTACAGTCTTTTGCTGTCCTCTCAAAACTGGTTTGGGGCTTTTCCCTTAATTATACACTATTCACTTTATTCTCTCACATAGTTTGTCATAAGGTTTCTAATTTGTGGAGAATAAGGAATTTCACTTTATACACACTATTTATTATCCTTAATCTTTTTTTTTAATTTCCATTGTTTTATTTATAATTATGTTTACATTAAATCAACCTACTGGTATTGTATTCTCTTACTTTTTTATATGGGTTTCTAAATTTGTATAAAAACTATAGTTTAATTTCATTTATTTATTGTGGTTTACTTTGATAGAGTGTTCTGTCTTTAAAATAGGTTTTGGTACCTTGGAGATTTTTCATTTTAATCAATTTGTTCTTGGCTGTATTTCCTTACTGCTCCTTATCTTACTGGGTATACTGATGATTTTACTGGGCTAATAATCATCCTATATGGTTTAATACTTTTGTTCTGAATTGAATGTGCTTAATTTCTTTGGATTGAGAGCTTTTATAGTATTGTTAAGGCATTTTATTTATTATTGTGATTACTTCTTTTATGTTACTTTTATCTAGGTTTATTCTATTCATTCCAGATTGCTTCTTCCTTTCTTTTTCTATGTGATATTAAATTGTAAAATAAGGCAAAATTTCCGTTATGCTACATATGCCCTCCTGTAAAAGTGATTAGTTCAGATCATACGTTTAGTATGGATGAAATAATTGCTTCTGACACTTGTCCTTATTATATTCTTGGTTTTGTATACACTTATATACCTGCTTCTTTATGGTTGAGCTCTAAGTTGACATGTATATTTTCTGTTTCATTTTATATTTCACTCTTATTAGATAGTCATTTTAATCTTATTTATGTTATTATTATTATTATTAATATTATATATTTTTTCTTTTCTTACTTGGTGCTTCATCCTTGGGATATTCACTTCTTAACATTCCTTAACATCATGTGAGCTGGAACAGTTCAGAGTGGCACATTTTGGCTACATTCTCGGCTGACCATACTTCACTTATTTGAGCTCAGAGGAATTATCATCTCTGCTCAATTATGAAAACTGGTGGAATTATCTACATCCAGTCATTAAAATATAAATTATAAAAGTAGTCTATTTCGACTAATAATAAACATCCTTAGAATCATCATTTCATAATTGTTCAGATTAATTAATACTTCTATCTATTTGGTTCTTCTTATATTTTAAAGCACATTTTATATTATGTATCACTAGGTATATTGCATAATATCCATTTCATCCTCCTTTTTGAAATTCTTTTATTTTGGTTAGTTGTTTGTACAACCTGTTTCTTGTTTACATTTTGAGTAGAATATATACATTTTTTTCTATTTAATCAATTATTCTATTGCTCATGGCATAATGTCTGGTCTTAATACCTTATCCTTATTTGAATTGGTTGTTTGGTTCTTCTCTTCATTCTTCTATAAAATTATTTTTATTATGAGTTTCATCAAATTATAATATTTAAAACATATCAACGATCTGGTCTTTTATTCCCTTTTCACTTAAAAGTTCCGTATCATCTTTGTTTCAAGAAATATTTCATTTACATAGTTGTTGTGAGTTGTCACTATTTAGCCTTCATAATGTTGATAATTATTTTCTATGCTTCCCTTCCGAATTAGTTCATTCAAATCACTGGTGTACCTTCTTCTTATAATGCTGATAATCTTCATGGATATATTTTTTTTTCTTTGTAAAATTATTTCATTCAGTTTATTGACATCAGTTGTTCTTATTATTTTAGACTTTTGATATTTTATTTTTATTCCTTCTTTCTGAAATATACTGTAAGATGGTCTTAATTCTTTTTAGAATTTTGGGGGTTTATTTTCCTTTCCTTTATTATTTGATTCAAAATCACTTCTTTCTGAACTATAGTGTAAGATGGTCTTACTTCTTTTGGAATTTTGATAATTTATTTCTTTTCTTTTCTTATTTGATTCAAAATAATTTCGTTGAAATATACTGTAAGATGTCCTTACTTATTTTAGAATTTAGATGGTTTGTCCTCATCAAAATATTTTTTTATTGATAGCTTATTATACGTGCCTTTTATCTTATGTGAATTAATATCTTTCAACTCATAAGTGTTATTATTATTATCTTTAGTAATCACATATGGTCCGGTATACAGAAGTAATAATTTTTTAGTAATCCATTCCATAGTACTGGGTAATTTCCGGTTCTTAAGTAATACCTTTTCTCCAATTTTGTATTTTAACACCTTTTTAATTGCTTTTTTATATTTGTTATTTCGCCTTTCCTGGTCCTCGGCCAATTTATTATAAAACTTTATCTGGTTAAATTTATATTCATTATTGGTAGGAAATTCAATATCTCTTGGGGAGGTGGTTTCTCATGCATTGCAGTATACGGTGTAATCCCTATAGCTGGATGATAGGCCAAATTGAGGAATTCTTCTATGGCTAATAGATATTCTTGCCATTTTTTCTGTTGATGGTGGCAGTACGTTCTAAGTATCCTTCCTACCTCTCTCAACACTCTCTCCGCCGGATTACTACTGGGGTGGTAAACAGATGTTTTATAGGTTTTGATACCTAGTGCCAATAAAATATCTCTCCATCTTCTCCCTTTAAATTGAGTCCCATGATCGGTAATGATTGACATAGGTTTTCCTATCTCGGGAAGGTATTGATTGGTAATCACTCCCAAAACTTTCAAAGTGGTTGCTCAGTTAACCGGGTATAATTTTATAAACTTAGTGAAATGGTCCATCATTATTATAATATATTTATATCGATGGCGCCCGCCACTACGTGGAAATGGCCCACAGATATCCAAGAAAACCTTTTCCAGCTTCTTCTGTGATGTAATAGGTATCATTACACCCTCTTTCTTTTCATTGTTGGATTTTACTAACTGACAAATAAAGCAAGTTTTAATATACCTTCTTACCTTACGATTAATATTTTTTATGTGGCAATTTTCCTCTAACGCCTTTACCACTTTCATGGCCCCCATATGGCCATATCGGATATGGTAGTCCAGGATGATTTCCTTCTCAATATTAGTAGGGATTATTATTTTTCAGATTTCCTCATCAAGAGATGTTTTAATAAATAATACCCCATTGTGTATACAATAAAATTTTGTTACTGTGTCGTCTTGATTTGCTAGACGATTTTGAATATTGCTTAGCTTTGGATCGGACTGCTGGTGTATGCTGATGTTCCGTACCACTTCCTCCAAATCGGACCTGTCCCTGATGATATTGTAAATTTTGAGTATGCTCTCCTTCTCCCCCTCAAATGTCTGATTTTCCAAATCCACCCGTGATAATACGTCAGCTACAACATTATTATTCCCTGGGATCTATTCCCACTGTAAATTATATTCTTGCAGGGCAAGTATCCACCTGGTTAGTCTACCGTGGCTTAACTTACACCTCCTTAAGAATGATATTGATTTATGATCTGTACGGACCGTCACCGGATATCCCAAAATATAAGTACGGAATTTTCCGCAAGAAAACACTACACTGAGCAATTCCTTTTCCGTTACGTTATAGTTTTTCTCACATTGATTCAGTGTCCTGCTAGCAAAACTAATAACGAAATGATTGCCATTTTCGTCTTCTTGGTACAAGGTCGTCCCCAGATTGATATTACTGGCATCGCAGTTTAAGAAGAAAGGCTGGTTAAAATTTGGGTGATGAAGTATTACTGCACCAGGTACAGACTTGATTCCTGCAGAACTGCTTAAAGCTGGAGGTGCTGATGTTGCGGTCGCACTGCACTCCTTAATCGTGGATATATGGCAAACGGAACGAATCCCCATGGAATGGAATAAGTGCATTGTATGCCCCATTTATAAAAAAGGCGACAAACTTCAATGTAGAAATTACAGAGGCATTTCGTTGCTGTGCACCTCCTACAAGGTTTTTGCGTACATCTTGAACCAAAGGCGTACTTCGCATTGCTGCCATCATTTAGGTCTGGGGATGTGCACAGGGAAACAAAAATGAAAATATATAGGACTGTCATCAGACCGGTGCTATGCTACGGGTGTGAGGCATGGGCAATCACACAGAAAACAGTCGACAGAGTAGACACCTTTGAAAGGAAAATCCTCAGACGCATTATAGGCCCAATACAAGAAAATGGCTCATGGAGACTGAGATACAACAACGAACTGTATCAAATATATAAAGAGATACCAGTCTCAAAATTTATAAGAATTCAAAGATTACGTTGGGCCGGACATGTTATGAGAATGGAGGGTGGCAGGAACCCTAAGAGGGCTTTGCTGGGTACATGGGAGGGAACGAGACCTAGAGGTAGACCGAGGAAGAGGTGGGAAGATGGCGTTGCGGAGGACGCGAGAGACATGGGGATAAGAAACTGGAGGAGGGTTGCAGTGGATAGAGTGGATTGGAGGCGGAGATTGGTGGAGGCCAGGGCCCGACTTGGGCTGTAGCGCCATAGGAGAGAGAGAAGTATTACTACTTCTAAAAACTTGTCTTTAATTAGCTGGAAAGTCTCGTCTTGTTCTTGACACCATCTCCATTTATTTTTGGCGGATAGTTGATACTGGAACTTGGCCGTTAACTCTGAATAATTGTTTCGAAACTTTCGATAGTAATTACAAATGCCTAAAAATTATTGTAATTGCTTCCTATTTTTAGGTTTAGGGAATTTCTGGATGGCGTCTATTTTGTCTGAGGATGGTGAGATTCCTTGGTTATTCAGATTGAATCCCAAAAACTGAACTTCCTTGGCGATAAGCTTGAATTTTTCTAATTTTAACGTGATATTATTCGCAGCTAATTTATTTAATATATGCTCCACTCGGTAGCAGTGTTACTCCCAGTAGTCTGAGGTGATTAACAGATCATCAACGTATACCGTCGTAAACTGTAGCGCTTCCTGACCGAGTATTTGGTCCATACAGGCTACAAAGATGGCTACTGAATTTACCAAACCGAAGGGCAATCTCTTAAAATGGTAATTGCGTCCTTCGAAGATAAACGTTATGTATTGACGACTTTGTGGGTGCAACTCCACTTGCCAATACCCACACACGGTGTCCCATGTAGTAATAAATTTAGTGCCGTGGAATCTCTTTAGGATTTCTTCGATTTCTCCGGGCGAGGTGCAATCATTGACAATCATTTTATTAATTTCTCGTGCGTCCAGACATAGTCGGACCTTACCGTTTTTCTTCTGAATAGTCACAATCGGACTGGTGAATGGTGGCTAACTGCTTTCTATTATGTCTCTATTTATCATATTATTGATTTCGGTTCGGACCGCTTCTTTCAGTATCGGGTAGGATTTACTGTTGAACTCCACTGGTTCCCTGAATCGGATTTCACACTGATAGTTCTTGATCTTTCCTGGCTCATCGGAAAATACGGCACGATATTTTTCATATATTACTATCAAATGATTTATTTGGTTCTCCGTTAATTTTTCCGTCGTGTTCTCGCACTGGAAATCCCTTATCTCCTGTATTTTCTGCGCCCATAGTTTATCTTCTGTCTCCCGGCCTATTGGTTTATTGTATGATGAGTTATCGGCTAAATAGTTTATTTCAACCAGTCGGTTGTGAATCTGTTGGGAGTTTACCATCTCGCTACTTATTAAATCGGCTATCCATGTTGAACCCTCTGAAAATAGTGACACTTTCTCTCTGCACAGGTCAATAACAGCAGAGTTTCTTCTTAACAAATCACATCCTATTAAGATATTAAATGGTAATCCGGCTGCAATGAGAAACACCATGTCCAAACTTACACCCTTACTTGTAACACTTAAAGATACTTGTTTTCGTATCATTTTATTTTGCCGACCAGTGGCTCCTATTAGTATTATATTATTAATTGGTAATACCGGTAATGTTCGGTGACATTCTCGTTGTATTCGGTCTAATTCACTATTACTGATTATTGAGACATTCGCACCTGTGTCTATCATGATTTGAGCTGAAATACCTTCTACTTCTGCCATTATGTAGATTACCTCATTGTTATGACTGTTAATCTTTGTATCATTTTCTTCTAATAAATCGGTTCTAATATCTTTGAGGTAATTATTGTAAATAATTGTGATTTTCTGATTTTCATTTTGATTGTTCGACTCTCCTCCATACCCAGTAGATAGGAGCAGTGAAGGGTTGTGGTAGTTTATCACCGCCTCCTCTAGTTCAAATGTTGAGTGTTATCACTGATGGGGCCGACTGCAATGTCGGTCTGAAATCCTTGGACTGGTTCCTGCCGTTCAATGCGATCCTCAAAATGTACTTAATTCCTCGGTTGTCTATTTTGATCCTCCAGGCTAGAACTTCGCCTGTGTACATAGTTCCCATGATCATTCCCTTCGTGGTTTATCGGTTGTGTCCTATACTCGTGGAAACTGTTCCTCCTTTGGTGTTGGTACCTTCGCTGACCACTTCCTTCTGTTTTTATATAATTCACTCTAGGTCGATATGTCCTGTTATTATTATTACCACCTGGTTGATAATTTCTATTGTTATTGGGGTAATGATAATTATTAATTTGGTTTGGGTTTCTCTGACTATTTCCGATATTTTGACTGTTATTATAATAATTATTTCTATTTGGTTGGTTGTTATTATTACTACCATTATTATTATTATTATTGTTGTTGTTGTTATTATTATTATTATTATTATTATTATTATTATTATTATTATTATTATTATTATTATTATAGTAACTATTATTCCGGTTCGTGGGGTTATAGTTATTATTATTCCCGTTATAATGATTGTTATTTGAGTAATTATTATGATTCCTTAACTCAGGTCTATCGGTTCTCCTTCTACTCTGTCTGTAATAATCTTCGTGCTCGTACATCTCGAGTAACTCCGTCATAGCTTGTACGGTTTTAATTTGACTACTTCTGCCTGCTCTAATTATATCCTCCTCGTAATGATATGATAGTTTACTGACCAGGCACTCCTCGGGTATTTTAGGCTCTAGATGTTTGGCTATGCACACCTTTCCCAGGAAATACGAGGTCAAAGTATTACCTCGATATGGGTTATATTTCCCATGACATATGTTGTCTCTTGCTATGTTTTGTGTGGATTCTGATCAATACTTAGCTTTAAATAACCTCTTAAACTGTTGGTAGTCCGTGATGTCATCCCTGATAGCCATCCACCAGTTATCCGTCATTCCTTTAAACGACTCATCGAGTACTTCTTTGTTGGTACTCTAGCGGTTACCCCGATCTTTTGCGAAATATTCTTCGATCCGAGCTATGAACTCCATGGGTTTTCTCTGGTATAATCGGAAATTAATCCATTCACGATTTTCAGTAGTGGGAAAATTAGTAAGGCTATACGGTCTACTCAGACAAGTGTCTATATCTGCTTGGTTTTGGCGTACCTGACCATTTATACTGGTAACAGCAGCTTCTATACCGTCACACTTTTCTGTGAATCGGTTTTGCACCTTCTCCCATTCTTCACGTGCTTCTTTTTGTTTCTCTTCTATATTTGTTACCTTGATGTTGACTTCTGCTTTAAGAATCTGTACTTCTCGCTCAGTCTGACTCCATTTTTCGTCAGCTTCCGTAATTTTTTGTTCTATCACGGTCATTTCCTCTTCTACCTTCTTGCTGGTTGTTTCATTATTCTCTACCATCTTCTGGCTCAACTCTTCTTTTAACTAACTTTCTATCCTTTCGTCTAACTTGTCCATATTTTTCTGAATAACCTCTCTTAATTCTTCTCTTAATAGTTGGTTATCCTCTTTCAATTCTTCCAATTTCTCCCCCATCTTTTCTTCCATCTTCTTATTATTTTCCTCCATCTTCTCTTCCATCTTCTTACTATTCTCTCTTAACTCTTCCCTCCACTGTTGGTTGTCACATTCCTTCTTCTTACTGGTTTCTCCAATTTGGTTACTCAATTCTTCCTTTGTCGATTTGAATTCTTCCCTGGCTTTCTTGTTATCCTCTTTCATTTCCTTACTCATTTGTAAGAACATTTCCATCATCTTATCCATTTTCGTATCTTCTGTTGTGGTGGAATTCTCTAACTGTTTCTCCTTTTGTTGTGTGGCTTGGTTCGGTTCTGCCGGAGGTAATATCATCTCCATATCTTCTACTGGAGTTGCCTCCTTGTTCTCCATGTCTATCTCCTTTTCGGCTTCTGCCGCCCTTTTCTTCGACGTCGCCCTCCTGTGCATCTTGATTACTTTCCTGACCTGTTAACAGCTGCCAGCTAAAATAGGAAATTGGGCAAATTATCTTTATTTTATTGGCCTATCAATTGCTATTTTTAGCCCCTTAAGTTGAGCGCCAATTTGTAATAATACAAATAAAATCTGGTTTTTGTGTTTTATTAATGGCTTAATAAAATTTTTATTATTATATTTTTATATTTTTTTGTATAATTAATTTTTTATTATTTAATTATGTTCAGTATTTTTATTATTATTATTCAATCAATTAAAATAATAATTATTAATTGTGTATGACTCCTTGAAGAAATATTTGTTTCACCGCGTTAAATAGATTGTCGTAGCCAAATCGATTGGAGGTCGTGGTCAATTCTGTGTCTTTATTTCTTCTTCTGCTCGTCTTTTTCCCTCAGAAGTCCTCGTTTATGAATTGAGAATTGATGTATTTTATTTTAGTTCTTAACTAATCAAATAAACGACAATTTAACACAAATAATTAAGTTTATTATGATCAATGCGATTATTCGACTTGCGTCGACTAATTCGAGTCGGAGTCGAAACTGGACCTCAGGTCGATTAATACATATTCCAAAATTATTTTAACTTAAATTATTATTTAACATGGATTCTTTGAACTGTCGAAATAGTCAGGAAAGGCAAGTGAGAGATTGAATACTTACAATTAGAAAATAAAAAAGACTTATTCACTAACAGATAATAATTAAAAAAGTATAGTATATAGTAAAATGATATTCGAACCGCCGGCTGGGTATGCTGACGTCACGCCTTCGTCATCTCGAGCTGGTTTGAAGTTAAAAGATGGCTGCTCTCATGTGTTGTCCCACGCTAAGAATCTGTCTCTGAAATTTTACTTCAATAAAGTGCTCAAATGCTTTAATAAAGTGCTTTAGTTGATAAATTCCTCTTCTGGGATCTAGTTATTACAAGATCTTCAAATTGTGGTGTTTGGTTTTCGTCCTCCACTGGATTTCGTCCGGTAATACGTGTATTGTGCCGAATGGTTTACTCAATCAGTTCGCTATTCGTATACTAGGTTAGATTATAATTCCGTCGTGACCATTCGTTCTGGGAGTTAGTTTAGTGTTTTTCAATTCTGGTTTATTATTCCAATGACTATTCAAATTGGGTTTATTAATTTACTGTATATTCTTCATTCTTTCATAATTCCATAATACATCTTGGTTTAAGCTAGTTAAAAATTTTTTAATTCAGATTTCTTTTCAATACTCTCACACGTCCGTCTTGCTTGGAGTCTAACAATCAACTAACTATATTAGTTTCTTCATATAGAAAATTCTGTAAGATTTTGGTTGCATTTTTCATTGTTCACTATCAGCTGTTTGCCTAATTACCGATTTAATTTTATAGAAATAAATGACATTTTTTATATTTTACTGGCAATAATTTAGTTAATTAGTATTTTTATGAAATTTTAATTACATGGCTATATTCCTGCTTTGATTTTTATACAAGTTAATATTAAACATGACCTAGTTTGGTTTGAATTAAATTCGAAAGTTACAATCCTTGAAATTTACTTCTAGGCCTTATCATGATTCACATAATTACCCATTAAATGGTTTACAGTATGTTTCATGTTACCATTGTCCTTAAATAAGATCACTAATTAAATCATTATAATTTTCCTTCACTACTTTGTCATTATACTAAACATTTACTAATTTACTTACATTTTAATTATACTTGGTTCATTGCCTAGGCCTTATCTTGTACAATCACTATTTAAGTCAATTTTATCCTCTGAATTTCTTAATTACTATTACAGGTTGTTGTGATAATTATAATGAAGTATTTGCATTCTAAAAGGAATAATATATATTAATTTGGTCCAGGTTTTCATTAAATTATTTCCTCTGACTTAATTACAGGGTCAAAGTTGAATTTGGCATGATTATCAATTTTCATTTTTCCTATCAACATTATAATTATTTCACATTATTATTATTATTATCTTTTCTGAGTTACTATTTATAGGACATTTGAATTAATATGTTGCCTTTCCTTCCTTAACAAAATTCTGACATAAACTAACATTCTTTAAATACAATAAACACTTATTTTCTAACATCTAGTATATACTAATATCAACATAGTATGCATTGAATACCAATATAATAATTAACTATAATAACTAAACAAATCACGGTCTTAGCCTAATTACAGTCTTTGCTGTCCTCTCAAAACTGGTTTGGGGCTTTTTCCCTTAATTATACACTATTCACTTTATTCTCTCACATAGTTTGTCATAAGGTTTCTAATTTGTGGAGAATAAGGAATTTCACTTTATACACACTATTTATTATCCTTAATCTTTTTTTTAATTTCCACTGTTTTATTTATAATTATGTTTACATTAAATAAATCAACCTACTGGTATTGTATTCTGTTACTTTTTTATATGGGTTTCTAAATTTGTATAACAACTATAGTTTAATTTCATTTATTTATTGTGGTTTACTTTGATAGAGTGTTCTGTTTTTAAAATAGGTTTTGGTACCTTGGAGATTTTTCATTTTAATCAATTTGTTCTTGGCTGTATTTCCTTACTGCTCCTTATCTTACTGGGTATACTGATGATGTTACTGGGCTAATAATCATCCTATATGGTTTAATACTTTTGTTCTGAATTGAACGTGCTTAATTTCTTTGGATTGAGAGCTTTTATAGTACTGTTAAGGCATTTTATTTATTATTGTGATTACTTCTTTTATGTTACTTTTATCTAGATTTATCCTATTCATTCCAGATTGCTTCTTCCTTTCTTTTTCTATGTGATATTAAATTGTAAAATAAGGCAAAATTTCCGTTATGCTACTATATATATATATATATATATATATATATATATATATATTGCGACAGTACAAATATATAAGGTACTGTGTGTTGCACAAAGTAATTTAAATAGTAATGAGAATAAATAAAATAATGCATTTTTGATAATAATAATAATTCAGCCTGCAATCTGAATTTTAAAAAAAACGCCAAATTTTCATGCTGGAACAGGTGAATAAGGCAGTTGCCCTCTGTATGTGTGTACACACGTAACAAGCGTGTGTGTGTGTGTGTGTGTGTGTGCGCGCGCGCTACCTGTCCGTTCATGAAAGCGCCACCCTTTCAGGAACGATATAAATTATTTTCATTTATTTAATTTATAATACCTGTGTGCACAGTAGCGAAAAACTGAATACACCAAAATGTGTATTTAAAGAACACGAATAAGTAAATAAAAAATAGTGAAAAACGAATAAAAAGTGTAATTCATAGGAAGTTAAAAATCAATAGTAATTATGTTAATTAAGATAAAGAAAAACGGTTTGTGCATGATGAATACCTATAAATTACCGACCGAGTGACTATCGGGTAATATGCAAAAGACTTTGCAATTCCCGAAGTCGAGCAAATTAAGTATGACAAGAAAGCGTGGATTAGGAGTTACGCTCTCGACAATATCAAACCTGCAGAATATTGTCGAGACATGATTTTCGCGCCCTGGGTATAAATATAGGGGACGCGCTAACATCATTCTCTTTCTCGTTCAAACATCGTGGCAGCCGGAGGCTATGCCCCGCAACTAGAGCTATTTTCTCAATCAACCATAGTCGCAGCCGGAGACTCTACTCGAAAACTAGAACTTCTGTAGCTGATCGACTACCATGGCAGCCAGAGAATCTACTTAGAAACAACAACGACAGTAGATCAACCACAAGCAGCAGCCAGGGACTTCAAGACTACACATCCGTTCGAGTGAGCAGTTGGAACCGGAGGCCATGACAAGGAACGAGGGTGCAGCAGAGTACGAGGATCCAGTAATCCAGAGTACGAGAATCTAGCAGACGATGGACTACAAGACTCCAAGAGGACAAGACTCCAGGACTACCAGACTTCAGGAATCCAGGACGATTAAGGAGCATCCCGTATCAAGGACCGAAGAGGACACGCTACAGATATACCACAATTAATAAGGTGACAAATAAACATGCATTTTAAAAACCAAGACGTAATCAAAAGACTTTAAATAACAAAGAAAAAATAGATAATTCAACTAAAATATGAATCAAGAAATTGTATAGCTGTAAATACGTTTTGGTACAATAAGTAAGGTAATATGTAAGAATGTTTAACGATAATTGTTAGCAGTACCTGTAATTTGAAATCTATAATTTTAGTAGTTAAATTGAAAACGTCATTAGAGAAATTTATAGAAAGCAATGCATATACAGAAATAAAGAAAAAAAAGAGCTTAGATAATTAAAAGATTAGATAATTAATATAGTATAAATAAGATAGCTGAGAGCAATATAAAAAAATTTATTTCAATGTATTAGAATATAAGATTATATAATATGGATTGTGTGTAATATAAGATTACGAAGTACACGTAATAAGTACGTGAAAATAATAATCATTTTGAATCGCAAAGTAAATAATAAATGTGTTTGTAATATAAGATTACGAATTACACGTAATAATTATGTGAAAATAGTAATGATTTTTAATCGCCAAACAAATAAGAAATGCTACTAATAAATAAATTTAAATGAGTTTAAACAATTTTACAGTGTCATGATTATTACGATTACACCCTTCATTCATACACACACGCGCGCGCGCGCGAATTAAATGTGTCGTCGTGTTACATAAAGATTTGTCGCACATCAATAAATTAAACACATTAAAATCGTCGTAGTGTTGTTGTAATATATATATATATATATATTACAACGTAACAAGTTGCAAATTTAATATAATTTAAATTTGTGATGCCCCACGTTGGAAGCGACATTTTATACACCATAACATTTTTGCAAATTTAATTGGTACATTAATTGAACTCATACACTTTATATAACATTACTAACAACATGTACGTGTATTTGGGGTTCAGGTGTAAATATAATAAGAGTATTTTTATTATCAACATTAAAAACTCATATTTATTATTTTTTCATTATTAAAATTATTCATAAATATCATTAATTTGTCGGTCACGATATTGCTCATTATTTAATGTTTATATCTTACGATATGCAATATTACACATATTTAAAAAATTCTTATATCTAAACATGTTAATCTTATATCGATATATGTTAAATAATTTTTATTAATTTATTATAAAATTAAAACATTCTTATATTGAAATAAATTGTCTTATCTCAGATCTGACCTCTACTCGCTCAGTCTATACCAATGTTTTGACTTCAATTTAACTTTATATTAATTTCTTGTAGACTAGCTTTTGTTTTAATATTCAACTTTAAATTAATCTTTCTATACTTCAAATATCTAATTACTTTACTATTTATTTTGATAATAAACTCTACTCTTTTTACTTTAAATTCTCTTTCATTTATTACTGCTTTTATGAATATGCGATCGCTCATTCTTACGACTAAAAGTTTATTTACATTTTAACATATTATTACTAAATATAAACTTTTTCTGTTTCAATTTACTGTCTTTTGAAATCGTCTTTATGAGCTCTTTTATTTTTACAAATCATTTCAAAATGCATTAAGCATGTCACCTCGATTTCTGATGATCTTACGACTGTTGTCCGGGGTTCCAGCGTTGTCTAGAGTTAATTTTCCATTCCTCTTGTCCTAGCGTGGTCCTGGATACGTCTAGGGTCCAGCGTCGATCTACGGCAGCTTCCCTGGATACGTCTAGCGTCCAGCGTCGATCTACGGCAGCTTCCCTGGATACGTCTAGAGTCCAGCGTCGATCTACGGCAGCTTTGTGTTCCTGGATACGTCTAGGGTCCAGCGTCGATCTACGGCAGCTTCCCTGGATACGTCTAGAGTCCAGCGTCGATCAACGGCATATTTCCTGGATATACTCTTGATAGACTAACTATTGCTGTATTTACTTTTCCCGTAATCTTGTCGTGACTTTAATAAACGTCATTTCGTTTGTTACTGCGACTTGTAATAGGATAAAAAAAATAAACTGTTTTGCCGACGGACAGCATGTCCGGCTGCAACTGAGTCTTGAAATGAAGAGAAGGGTTTTTGGTCGAACCCTTAATTTATACCCTGTCGAGATTCCGCGCTGGTCGGCTCCAAAATCGTCCTGTCGATATCTGCGTATCTCGTGACAGCCCCCACTACCGAACCTTTTCATCTATTTGCAATTATTAGCAAATAGCACTGTTTTGCACAGAATCGAGATAGCACAAATCGTAGCTACTTCGATTAATCACTCACTATATTAATTTGAGCGTCTTAGGGTAATTTGCGTATTTTTAGCACGTTTATTTTGCACTGTCTTCGCATAACGTGTTCTATCAACGTCATCTTTTCACTGGGGATAACTATAATTTTTACCCACACTTTGGTGCCTTTGGTTTGATCATACATTAATTAGTTTTCTCACAGTGAATTAAAACAATTATTTTATTAATTACTTGGGGCGGGTTGCTGAGTTTCCTGTCTATGCCTGCTTCACTCACACACACAAGACACACGTGTAACACACATACAATTGAGCAGGTGTTCACTGCGTGTCGGAACAGGTTAATTGCTATCCTAATCTAACAATGAAATATTTCTGCAATCTCAGACCTGTCCATTTACCCGTAACTTATACAAATTATACAAAATTTGCATTTATTTAAATTAATGCCTAATACAGCTGCGACTGTATCGTTGCTATATATATATATATATATAAAGCCTCACTTCAAATTCGTCAATTTGTAACCAGATTTTTCGTTACGTACAATGTTATTAGTAATAGGTTACTTGTATTAATGTCGTGTGCACTTGGATTACACCGCCTGTTGGAAGTGTCAACTTGTAATATAGATAAATAATGTAGCGACAAACTCGCACTGGAGTCGTCGATGTGTAATTATAAATGTGTTATGTTGAACGGCGAATGGTTTTGTAAATTGCCGCTTGCTTCCACTATGCCGCACGTTTCCGTGACGTCACTCAACGATGCCAACTGTCGTGTCCGCTGCAATCTGTGAATTTTATTTCCTAAATGTAACAGCAATAATAACGACACACAAATATCATCAAACATATATCCTTATGGAATCCTTTATTCGGAAAAAACACTGGTTAACTGTTTTAATAAATTTAAACAGAATAATCACAATTGTAGCGCAAACTATAAGTCTTCTTTTACCAGTTGGCAGCAGTAGCCAAACATTCAGTATTTCTTCGAGACCAAAACAATGCTCTTGTTAACGTTTCTAATAAAAATATAATTTATCTCAGGGCGTATATGGTTCGGGGGTTATAATTAAACAAAATATTATACTATTAATCAAAATACAAGTTTTACAATTACAGGATATTACAATGTTAGAGTGTAACGTGCACACAGAAGTTGTATAGTGGTTACCAGTTTTAAAAAGGTTATGTCCAGTTCAGGCTTTGATAGTTATTTGTAAATTAAAAGTTCTTGTTGTGTTTGAAAAGGTGTTAATCTTATATAGTGTTATTAGTGATTGTTCTTAGTGTTTGTGTCATATGGTGTCTGTAGTTTAGTTGATTATTACTTAAAAGTCGTGTATACAAATGTGGGTGTTGAAGTACAATATAATAATTTGTCAAAATCACCAAATCCTCTTCTTGTATTCTTCCTGGTTGAAGATAGGGCCCACGTCCACTTCAGATCTTCTTCCTGGTTCTTGTATCTTCTATTCCATGTAATGGGTATTCTTCTGTTATTGCAAAAAGTTCGTGTAGTGTACCTCTAACTGTATTTATCTGTTTGTATAGTTTTTTCACAATTTATCTTATATAATGCAGGACGTTTTAAAAACGCGTCTATCCACTAAGATCGTTGTCAAAGAAGTCTCATTTTATTTATCCGAAATTTCTGGTTGCTAAGGGTAAACTTGGAATCTGGTTGGCTAATTCGGATATACATTGTCATATACTTTCATTATTTCAAAGTCTAAAATTTGTTCAAAATCTTTAAATTAACATAACTTTTCTATACTGAATGGGAATTTAAAACCATTATCAGCATTATTTTGATCTTCACATTTGTTATATTTAGACACTAAACATGCCTACTTTTACTTAAGAACTATAGTTGTTACAATTTTGTTATTTGAAATTTTCTTAAATAACTTGATATGTGTTATTTTGTTTCTATATTCCTTGTATACATTATTACCTATAAATACATCTACCCTTTCACATTTGTTTTACAAAATTTTTAGCATTATTATTCAAAATTTACTAAAGTTGGTTTCACCTGGCCTATGTACTGGTATTATTTTCATCACCATGTTTTAAAATCTTTAACAATTAAATTAACTTTTAACACTCATCAAAATTGTTCAACATATAACGTTATTTTAACAACACAAAAGATATATTATTCTAAAAGTTAAATTCATGCCCACATGGCTATGATTATACCAAATCCTTGCACAAATAACTGTTTTCTACTCAAACTGTATAAGTGTTTGACACTTAACAAAACATCTTTATATAGTCCATTCCGCTTTGTCAATCAATTTACCATGGTTTAACACCAGTTCTATGGTTATATTTGTTAACACAACATAAAAAAATTGGAATTAATATCATTAAATTGACATTCCTTTAAACTAACTGTATTACCTGCTACATACAAAAAACACAACACAAATACTATGATATAACACTGTGCTAAAACATAAAACATGCACATTTTACAAAACAAATTCTACACTAATTAGTTAGTCCTTTGTCAGTTAATTTACTAATTACTCTGACACTGTCTATGTTACATTTACTGTTTATATGGGTTTCAACATCTGTATACTTACTGATGTCTGACTTACAAAAATTACAATAAAGTGAACACTGTTGCTCCACCTCACCACACAGTTCTAATAATCTTGTTACATTTACTGTTTATATGGGTTTCACTCTTGTTATAAATGTTATTGTGTCCAAGTTATTCCTTGTTGTTTACTGGACAATCTTATGAACGCTATATGTGACAATTATTTGTATGGTTCAAGTATCTATAATCAGGTGTATTTATATTTTCATTACATCAATTAACTTAATTATTTACTAATATTTCTTTTACATAATGTTACATATTTGGGCCTATTATCCCTCAATTTGTATTTTGATTATCTGGATATTATGATACATTAAATGAAACCATTTGTTTCTTTATAGTACTGGTTCATAAGCCGTCTGTCTTTATAATTCTTTATTTGGCCAATACTGAAAATTCATGTCATAATTGGGGTTAAAGGTATTTTGCATCACTTAGGCGTAATCATTAATTTGGGTACGGTCAGTTGTCTTACTAGTCAGTCTAAAATGGTTAGTCATTCCTCTTCACTATCATCTTGGAAGATATTGTTCTTCTTGTTAGTTTCTTGACCAAAGTCTTCATTAAATCAGGTACGATATTATGTTGTTCCAAATGTAATGTTACATATTACCCTGCCACCAAATTTGATCATTTTAATAAAATATTGTTTTTGTTGAAATTATCAATTATCTTATCTTTCACATTGTCATTTGTTATTCTTATTATGATCTGGTATTCTTGTCTTTAATTATAAGTGTTCTATCCCTGGAACATGTTACTTCCCTAACAAATTAATCACCATATATTCTGGAATCAGTCGGGGGGCTCTCTTGACCTAATACCCCGCTGTCCTTATAATACATAATACATAAATAATATCGATTGCTGGAGCTATCTCGTCAGTCAATCACATTTAATAATCACTAGTCTATTCACGACTAAAATAAAATAAAATAATATAATATATTCTTGGGATTGTTCACTCAGTCTAACTTCTCAGATCTAAATATTTCTTTCCATTGATTCTTTCAGATGTTTATTTTCTTGTGGCGATATTAATAACATTTTTTATTTTCAGTTGGTATTATCTTCTTTCCTTCTTTATCAGTAGGCCTACTGCTTAATCTTCATTTTTTCATTCACTATTTTCATTCAATTAAAACATAACAAGTTTTTGCATCTTTAGTTGTTGTTAATTCTCTCACAATCATGACAGGTTATTTGTAGTAAATTCGTTTCTAGTCTTGTCTCATTTTCATCATCGATTGTCTACATTTGTCCTTTCTTGTTCATTTTATAGCACTATGGTTTCTTCTAATTTATGGATGTTGCATCTTTCTTTTATATTTCAATAATAAGTTCATAACTGTGTTTAATAAGAGGTGCTTATTTTGTTTAGAATTTGGAAATTTATTCCCAGTTGTTTATCTGCTTGATTCATAATAACATTATCAAACTGTACTGTAAGTTGTCCTTACTATTTATTTGAATTCTGAGATATTCAAATTTGTTTATTTGGCTTCATTTAAAATTATATTCTGGATTATCAAAGTTGGTAAGATGAGCTTACTATATTCTTTCAATTTTGAGGTATTATAATAATAAATTCTTCAGTTTCATATTAACTCTTATAAATAATTAGTTGTAAGTTGATCTTACTATTTGTTTGGAATTTTGGTGGTATTCTAATAATAAATTCTTCAGTTCCAAATTAATTCTCATAAATAATTAGTTGTAAGTTGTTCTTACTATTTCTTTAGAATTTTGTGGGTATTATTCAACTTTGTTTATTAGGTTCATAATACATTTTTAAGGAAACTTGGTTGTATGTCCCCTTAATCTTTTTTGTTTCCACATCACTAATGACATAAGTATTATTGTTATTGTTTTTTTATAACAACATATGGTCCATTATACAGTAATAATAGCTTTTTTGCTATTCCTTCCTTGGAACTTGGCAATTCGCGGTTTTTTAACAATACCTTGTCTCCAGTCTTGTACTGGATCACCTTCTGCTGAATTATTTTGTATTTTTTCCTTCTTTTCTCCACTTGTTCATTCAGTTTGCTGTGGAATCTTACGTTGTCGAACTGGTAAGCTGGGTTGTTTGGGAAATTGATTATTTCACTAATTTCTCGGGGTGGTAGTCTTTCATGCATTATGGTATATGGAGTATCTTGTATTGCTTCATGGTAAGCTAAGTTGATAAAGCTCTCTGTTTGTGTAATGTAGTCACTCCACTTCTGGTGTTTATCAAAACAATATGTCCTGAGTATACGGCCGACCTCCCTCAGTACTCTTTCCGCCGGGTTGCTATTTGGGTGATAGACAGATGTTTTATATGTCTTGACACCTAAGTCTAACAAAGTCTCCTTCCAAACCCTTCCTCGAAACTGAGTTCCGTGATCGGTAATAATTGATCGTGGAGCTCCTAACTCTGGTATGTATTGTTGGATCACTATTTGCAGAATCTTTTTTGTAGTTGCCCGATTAATGGGGTATAGTTTTGTAAATTTGGAGTAATGGTCGAACATGATTATAATAAATTTATACTGTTTTCTCCCTCCACTACGAGGTAACGGTCCACACACATCTAAAAATACTCTCTCTAATTTACCAGTTGATGTAATAGGTTGCATAATTCCTTCTGTTTTTTCGTTATTGCATTTTGCCAATTGACAGATGTGACACTGCCGAATACATTCTCTAATTCTTCTGTTGATATTCTTAATGTAAGTGTGTTCCTCAAGTGCCTTCATTACTTTTAATGCACCCATATGCCCATATCGACTATGGTAGTCCAGTATTAATTCTGTTTCTAAAGCTTTAGGTATCACCACCTTCCATGATCCTTGGTTATTATTTGGTTTGTAAAATAATATGTCTTCATGTAGACAGTAATATGCAGTGATTTTTTCATCCTGTTGGATCAGTCTTTGTCTAAAATTGTTGATTTTGGTATCCTCTGTTTGTTGTTGTGAAATTGATTTCATGATGTTTTCCAAATCTGACTTGTTTTTTATTATAGTGTATACCTTGATGATTGTTTCTTTTTCCCCTTCAAAAGTTTGTTGTTCTATGTTAATCCGGGACAATATATCTGCAGCAATATTCTGTTTTCCTGGAACATACTCCCAATTTATATGGTACTCCTGTAGTGCGAGTATCCACCTTGTCAATCTCCCATGGTTGATCTTGCAATTTTTTAGGAAAGATATTGACTTATGATCGCTCCTCACAGTTATCGGGTATCCAAGAATGTAGGTTCTGAATTTCCCACAAGCGAATACAACGCTTAATAACTCCTTTTCTGTTACACTATAATTGCGTTCACATCCATTAAGTATTCTGCTTGCAAAACTCACCACCTGATGTTCTCCCTCACTATCTTCTTGATATAATACAGATCCTAAACTTATATCACTGGCATCACAGTTCATGAAGAAAGGTTGATTGAAATTAGGATGTTTTAATACAACTGAACTTAGGAAATTATGCTTGATCATTTGGAGTAAATTGTCTTGTTCCTGTCCCCAGGACCATTTGTTCTTAGAGGATAATTGTGGAGAAAACTTTGCTGTCATTTCAGAATAATTTCTCTGAAACTTCCTATAATAATTGCAAAGTCCCAGAAATGATTGAAGTTGCTTTTTATTTTTAGGACTTGGGAACTTCTGGATAGCTTCAATTTTTTCATTGGATGGTGTTATTCCTTGTCTTGTTAGGTTAAAACCCAGGAATTGGACTTCACTGGCGATAAGCTTGGATTTTTGAAGTTTTAGGGTAACGTTATTGTCTGATAGTTTTTGTAATACTTGTCCTACTCGGTCACAATGATCTTCCCAATTCACTGAAGTAATCAACAAGTCATCAACATAGCCTGTGGTATATGGAATAGTATCTGGACCCAACACCTGGTCCATACATCTTACGAATACAGCTACTGAATTTACCAGTCCAAATGGTAGTCTCTTGAACTGATAGTTCCTTCCTTCGAAAATAAAGGCGACGTACTTTCGACTATCTGGGTGTAACTCCACCTGCCAATACCCACAAACCGTATCCCAGGTGCTAATAAATTGTATGCCATTGAATTTTTTCAATAGCTCCTCAATCTCTCCGGGAGATGTTCTGTCATTAATTATGATCTTATTAATCTCTCTAGCATCCAAACAGAGTCGTACTTTGCCATCTTTCTTTGGAACTGCTATTAACGGACTGGTATATGGGGAACAGCTATATTCAATAATGTCTTCTGCTATCATTTTGTCTAATTCAGTCCTCACTGCTTCTTTTAATGCATAAGCAATGGGATATGATTTTTTATTAAAATTTACAGGCTCCTTGAATTGTAGTGCAAATTGATAATCTTTTACTTTGCCAGGTATATCAGAGAAAACATAGCGGTATTTCTTATATATTGAAATTAACTTTTCTATTTGTTGTGTGGTTAAATTACATTCATTTTGTTCTGACCAAAATTGTCGGATCTCTTCTAATTTTTCCAACCATAAACTATCTTCACACCCAAAGTATTCCCTTCTTACATTCCATGACTCATCTTGATTATTATTGAATTTTCTTATACTATTGCATGAAGGTACATTTTTGTTTTCTACTAATTTTGCTGTCCATTCTATATTATCCACTTTTAATGACACTATGGTTTGTCTCATGTCAATTATTGCTGAGTATTTTCTCAAAATATCACAGCCTATTAGTAGATTAAATGGTAGATTACTAGCTATTAGAAAAATCATAGGTATAGCTACATTTCTGCTGGTCATTGTTAATGATACCTGTTTCCTTATTGACTTGTTTTGCCTTCCAGTGGCTCCGATTAAAATTATATTTTGAATTGGTAAAGTTGGTAAGATGGCCTTACTATATTTTTGAATTTTGATGTATTCATTGTTGTCGATCAACGACACGTTTGCGCCCGTATCTATCATGCATCTTGTCTCTAGTCCATTCACTTGGGCGATGATATAAACGATCTCATTATTCGAATTATTTTGTGTTATCGTGTCTTCGTTCAGTAGTTCTTCTCTAACATTTTTTAGGAAATGATTGTGCACTATTGTCAATGTATCGTCAGTCGTTTTGTCTCGTCCTAGTAAGTACCCAAATTGCCGGTTCAGTGATGGGACCTGGTGGATTTTCACTGCCGCAGTTCGTTTAAATCAGGGCTGATCTCCTCAGTCCTGTTGTCTGATTGATTGGGTCTGTCTCTGCTCTGTGACTCTTGTACCTCAATGGCGTTATTATCGAACGTCACTGAGTTTCGGTTGTTTCTGTTGTCGTCGCAGCTTCTACTTCGCCGATGTTCATCGCGGTAGTGCTGGTTACTCTCCTCCTGAAAACTCCTTCCACGGTTCCCATTATAATTTGCTCGTCCCTGGTACCAACGTCTTCCCACATCCCTATCGTCAACGCTTACATAATTCACTTGTCTTCTATATGTTTGATTTTGACTGTTATTATTGCCGTTATTATTATGCCTGTATCGGTTATCATAGTTGTTGTTATTACCTCGGTTGTTCTGGTACTGGTGTTCTCTGTCGTTGGCACGCTGGTATCCATTATTGTTATTATTCGTAGGAGGGCTACGGTAATAGTGGTTGTTTTTATTGTTGTTATTATTCGCGTTATTTCGTGGATAGTTATTAGTGTTATTTTGGTTTTGGTAACCGCGCTGATAGTGGTTACCGTTGTTGTTATAACTATTGTTTGGTCGTTGCCCATTGTTTTCATATGGGGCGTCGCGGCGACCATTATTTCTATTTATTTCATCTTTCCTTCGTCTATACTGGAGGAAGTTCTTCTCTTGTTCCATCTCTGCCAATAATGTTGACATCTCCTCGATGGTTTGTATGCTTCCATTTATTCGGCCTCTTGTAATTTCGCCACCATAGTGGTAGGCTAATAGCCGCACTAAACATTCTGTAGAATTGCAGGCTCTAAATGTCTGGCTATGTTTATTTTGCCAAGAAAATATGCGGTTGGAGTTTGCTTGCCGTCCAGGTCATACCTGCCCAATCCTATGTCACTTCTTATCATGTGTTGTGTGGCATCGGACCAATATTTAGATTTGAACTGTTTTTTAAATTCCTGGAAGTTTTGTATACTCGGCCGCATCGCCGTCCACCAGTTGTCATATACTTTTCGGAACATCTCGTCCAACATGCTCCTTATTACAAACCATCTGTCTTCTCCGGTTTTGGCTATCTTCTCTTCGACTCGTTCTAAGAATAGCATGGGGTTTCTTCTATAGTTTTGGAAATCGATCACTTCTCGATTTTCCTCGCATGTTGTATGGGCACCGGTAAACTGTCTGTTTTTTAAGGAATTAATTTCATCTCTATGTGCAGTTGTTTGGTCTTGCACTCGATTGAGACTAGTACTCATACCTTCTAACCTCTCTCCCATCACTGCTTGGTTGGTTCTTATGTTTTCAACTCGTCCGTTCATTTCTTCCCGGACGCTCAGTGTCTCTTGATTCATCCGCTCACACTTTTCCTTGTCTCGGATTCTACCCTTTTAATTTCAGTCACCGGTTCTTCCAGCTTCTTGTCCCATTCTTCCTGCAATTGCTGGTTATTAATTTCCATCTTGCTATTCCACTCTTCCTTTAATAAATCTTTGTGCTCATCCAATTTTTTCATGGTTTCCTGGTAATTTTCCTTCAATTCTTCCCTCAATGCTCTATTATTTTCGTCTATTTTCTCTTCCATTTTATTGCTATTCTCCTTCAATTCCCGGCTCAATTCCTCCTTGGTGTGTTTATTATCACTCTTTATTTCCTCCATCTTCTTACCCAAGTCTTCCTTCAATTTTTCTAAGTTCTTTTTACTGTTCTCACTTAATTCTTCTTTCAATTTTTTTAAGTTCTTATTACTCTTCTCGCTTAATTCTTCCATTTTTTCTTCCGTTCTCTTACTACTCTCCTCCATTTTCTTACTGAAATCTTCCTTCATTTCGTCCTTTAGTTTCTTATTACTCTCCTCCGTTTTCTTACTAGTTTCCTTCATTAATTCCATCATACATTGAACATTTCTTGCGTCTTCTCGCCTTCCGTTTGTGTGGTTTCTTCTGGTTGTTTTTCCGGATCCTTTCTTGTTATAATTTCTATTTCCTCAACCGGAGTCGCTTCTTTATCTTCCATATTTAACTCGTCTACCTTCTCGGTTTCGGCCGCTCTTTTGCGTGATACTTCTCGCTTCCTCATCTTGTTTATTTTGGTTTATTTGTCTATTAATAATAATTTAATTTATATTAAATTACACGCCTCACACGTTGGTGCGCCAATTTGTAACGATGTGATAAAATAGAGTTTCGTTACTTATAATGTTAAAAGCCTCACTTCAAATTCGTCAATTTGTAACCAGATTTTTCGTTACGTACAATGTTATTAGTAATAGGTTACTTGTATTAATGTCGTGTGCACTTGGATTACACCGCCTGTTGGAAGTGTCAACTTGTAATATAGATAAATAATGTAGCGACAAACTCGCACTGGAGTCGTCGATGTGTAATTATAAATGTCTTATGTTGAACGGCGAATGGTTTTGTAAATTGCCGCTTGCTTCCACTATGCCGCACGTTTCCGTGACGTCACTCAACGATGCCAACTGTCGTGTCCGCTGCAATCTGTGAATTTTATTTCCTAAATGTAACAGCAGTAATAACGACACACAAATATCATCAAACATATATCCTTATGGAATCCTTTATTCGGAAAAAACACTGGTTAACTGTTTTAATAAATTTAAACAGAATAATCACAATTGTAGCGCAAACTATAAGTCTTCTTTTACCAGTTGGCAGCAGTAGCCAAACATTCAGTATTTCTTCGAGACCAAAACAATGCTCTTGTTAACGTTTCTAATAAAAATATAATTTATCTCAGGGCGTATATGGTTCGGGGGTTATAATTAAACAAAATATTATACTATTAATCAAAATACAAGTTTTACAATTACAGGATATTACAATGTTAGAGTGTAACGTGCACACAGAAGTTGTATAGTGGTTACCAGTTTTAAAAAGGTTATGTCCAGTTCAGGCTTTGATAGTTATTATGTAAATTAAAAGTTCTTGTTGTGTTTGAAAAGGTGTTAATCTTATATAGTGTTATTAGTGATTGTGTCATATGGTGTCTGTAGTTTAGTTGATTATTACTTAAAAGTCGTGTATACAAATGTGGGTGTTGAAGTACAATATAATAATTTGTCAAAATCACCAAATCCCTTTCTTGTATTCTTCCTGGTTGAAGATAGGGCCCACGTCCACTTCAGATCTTCTTCCTGGTTCTTGTATCTTCTATTCCATGTAATGGGTATTCTTCTGTTATTGCAAAAAGTTCGTGTAGTGTACCTCTAACTGTATTTATCTGTTTGTATAGTTTTTTCACAATTTATATTATATAATGCAGGACGTTTTAAAAACGCGTCTATCCGCTAAGATCGTTGTCAAAGAAGTCTCATTTTATTTATCCGAAATTTCTGGTTGCTAAGGGTAAACTTGGAATCTGGTTGGCTAATTCGGATGTACATTGTCATATACTTTCATTATTTCAAAGTCTAAAATTTGTTCAAAATCTTTAAATTAGCATAACTTTTCTATACTGAATGGGAATTTAAAACCATTATCAGCATTATTTTGATCTTCACATTTGTTATATTTAGACACTAAACACGCCTACTTTTACTTAAGAACTATAGATGTTACAATTTTGTTATTTGAAATTTTCTTAAATAACTTGATATGTGTTATTTTGTTTCTATATTCCTTGTATACATTATTACCTATAAATACATCTACCCTTTCACATTTGTTTTACAAAATTTTTAGCATTATTATTCAAAATTTACTAAAGTTGGTTTCACCTGGCCTATGTACTGGTATTATTTTCATCACCATGTTTTAAAATCTTTAACAATTAAATTAACTTTTAACACTCATCAAAATTGTTCAACATATAACGTTATTTTAACAACACAAAAGATATATTATTCTAAAAGTTAAATTCATGCCCACATGGCTATGATTATACCAAATCCTTGCACAAATAACTGTTTTCTACTCAAACTGTATAAGTGTTTGACACTTAACAAAACATCTTTATATAGTCCATTCCGCTTTGTCAATCAATTTACCATGGTTTAACACCAGTTCTATGGTTATATTTGTTAACACAACATAAAAAAATTGGAATTAATATCATTAAAGTGACATTCCTTTAAACTAACTGTATTACCTGCTATATACAAAAAACACAACACAAATACTATGATATAACACTGTGCTAAAACATAAAACATGCACATTTTACAAAACAAATTCTACACTAATTAGTTAGTCCTTTGTCAGTTAATTTACTAAATACTCTGACACTGTCTATGTTACATTTACTGTTTATATGGGTTTCAACATCTGTATACTTACTGATGTCTGACTTACAAAAATTACAATAAAGTGAACACTGTTGCTCCACCTCACCACACAGTTCTAATAATCTTGTTACATTTACTGTTTATATGGGTTTCACTCTTGTTATAAATGTTATTGTGACCAAGTTATTCCTTGTTGTTTACTGGACAATCTTATGAACGCTATATGTGACAATTATTTGTATGGTTCAAGTATCTATAATCAGGTGTCTTTATATTTTCATTACATCAATTAACTTAATTATTTACTAATATTTCTTTTACATAATGTTACATATTTGGGCCTATTATCCCTCAATTTGTATTTTGATTATCTGGATATTATGATACATTAAATGAAACCATTTGTTTCTTTATAGTACTGGTTCATAAGCCGTCTGTCTTTATAATTCTTTATTTGGTCAATACTGAAAATTCATGTCATAATTGGGGTTAAAGGTATTTTGCATCACTTAGCCGTAATCATTAATTTGGGTACGGTCAGTTGTCTTACTAGTCAGTCTAAAATGGTTAGTCATTCCTCTTCACTCTCATCTTGGAAGATATTGTTCTTCTTGTTAGTTTCTTGACCAAAGTCTTCATTAAATCAGGTACGATATTATGTTGTTCCAAATGTAATGTTACATATTACCCTGCCACCAAATTTGATCATTTTAATAAAATATTGTTTTTGTTGAAATTATCAATTATCTTATCTTTCACATTGTCATTTGTTATTCTTATTATGATCTGGTATACTTGTCTTTAATTATAAGTGTTCTATCCCTGGAACATGTTACTTCCCTAACAAATTAATCACCATATATTCTGGAATCAGTCGGGGGGCTCTCTTGACCTAATACCCCGCTGTCCTTATAATACATAATACATAAATAATATCGATTGCTGGAGCTATCTCGTCAGTCAATCACATTTAATAATCACTAGTCTATTCACGACTAAAATAAAATAAAATAATATAATATATTCTTGGGATTGTTCACTCAGTCTAACTTCTCAGATCTAAATATTTCTTTCCATTGATTCTTTCAGATGTTTATTTTCTTGTGGCGATATTAATAACATTTTTTATTTTCAGTTGGTATTATCTTCTTTCCTTCTTTATCAGTAGGCCTACTGCTTAATCTTCATTTTTTCATTCACTATTTTCATTCAATTAAAACATAACAAGTTTTTGCATCTTTAGTTGTTGTTAATTCTCTCACAATCATGACAGGTTATTTGTAGTAAATTCGTTTCTAGTCTTGTCTCATTTTCATCATCGATTGTCTACATTTGTCCTTTCTTGTTCATTTTATAGCACTATGGTTTCTTCTAATTTATGGATGTTGCATCTTTCTTTTATATTTCAATAATAAGTTCATAACTGTGTTTAATAAGAGGTGCTTATTTTGTTTAGAATTTGGAAATTTATTCCCAGTTGTTTATCTGCTTGATTCATAATAACATTATCAAACTGTACTGTAAGTTGTCCTTACTATTTATTTGAATTCTGAGATATTCAAATTTGTTTATTTGGCTTCATTTAAAATTATATTCTGGATTATCAAAGTTGGTAAGATGAGCTTACTATATTCTTTCAATTTTGAGGTATTATAATAATAAATTCTTCAGTTTCATATTAACTCTTATAAATAATTAGTTGTAAGTTGATCTTACTATTTGTTTGGAATTTTGGTGGTATTCTAATAATAAATTCTTCAGTTCCAAATTAATTCTCATAAATAATTAGTTGTAAGTTGTTCTTACTATTTCTTTAGAATTTTGTGGGTATTATTCAACTTTGTTTATTAGGTTCATAATACATTTTTAAGGAAACTTGGTTGTATGTCCCCTTAATCTTTTTTGTTTCCACATCACTAATGACATAAGTATTATTGTTATTGTTTTTTTATAACAACATATGGTCCATTATACAGTAATAATAGCTTTTTTGCTATTCCTTCCTTGGAACTTGGCAATTCGCGGTTTTTTAACAATACCTTGTCTCCAGTCTTGTACTGGATCACCTTCTGCTGAATTATTTTGTATTTTTTCCTTCTTTTCTCCACTTGTTCATTCAGTTTGCTGTGGAATCTTACGTTGTCGAACTGGTAAGCTGGGTTGTTTGGGAAATTGATTATTTCACTAATTTCTCGGGGTGGTAGTCTTTCATGCATTATGGTATATGGAGTATCTTGTATTGCTTCATGGTAAGCTAAGTTGATAAAGCTCTCTGTTTGTGTAATGTAGTCACTCCACTTCTGGTGTTTATCAAAACAATATGTCCTGAGTATACGGCCGACCTCCCTCAGTACTCTTTCCGCCGGGTTGCTATTTGGGTGATAGACAGATGTTTTATATGTCTTGACACCTAAGTCTAACAAAGTCTCCTTCCAAACCCTTCCTCGAAACTGAGTTCCGTGATCGGTAATAATTGATCGTGGAGCTCCTAACTCTGGTATGTATTGTTGGATCACTATTTGCAGAATCTTTTTTGTAGTTGCCCGATTAATGGGGTATAGTTTTGTAAATTTGGAGTAATGGTCGAACATGATTATAATAAATTTATACTGTTTTCTCCCTCCACTACGAGGTAACGGTCCACACACATCTAAAAATACTCTCTCTAATTTACCAGTTGATGTAATAGGTTGCATAATTCCTTCTGTTTTTTCGTTATTGCATTTTGCCAATTGACAGATGTGACACTGCCGAATACATTCTCTAATTCTTCTGTTGATATTCTTAATGTAAGTGTGTTCCTCAAGTGCCTTCATTACTTTTAATGCACCCGTATGCCCATATCGACTATGGTAGTCCAGTATTAATTCTGTTTCTAAAGCTTTAGGTATCACCACCTTCCATGATCCTTGGTTATTATTTGGTTTGTAAAATAATATGTCTTCATGTAGACAGTAATATGCAGTGATTTTTTCATCCTGTTGGATCAGTCTTTGTCTAAAATTGTTGATTTTGGTATCCTCTGTTTGTTGTTGTGAAATTGATTTCATGATGTTTTCCAAATCTGACTTGTTTTTTATTATAGTGTATACCTTGATGATTGTTTCTTTTTCCCCTTCAAAAGTTTGTTGTTCTATGTTAATCCGGGACAATATATCTGCAGCAATATTCTGTTTTCCTGGAACATACTCCCAATTTATATGGTACTCCTGTAGTGCGAGTATCCACCTTGTCAATCTCCCATGGTTGATCTTGCAATTTTTTAGGAAAGATATTGACTTATGATCGCTCCTCACAGTTATCGGGTATCCAAGAATGTAGGTTCTGAATTTCCCACAAGCGAATACAACGCTTAATAACTCCTTTTCTGTTACACTATAATTGCGTTCACATCCATTAAGTATTCTGCTTGCAAAACTCACCACCTGATGTTCTCCCTCACTATCTTCTTGATATAATACAGATCCTAAACTTATATCACTGGCATCACAGTTCATGAAGAAAGGTTGATTGAAATTAGGATGTTTTAATACAACTGAACTTAGGAAATTATGCTTGATCATTTGGAGTAAATTGTCTTGTTCCTGTCCCCAGGACCATTTGTTCTTAGAGGATAATTGTGGAGAAAACTTTGCTGTCATTTCAGAATAATTTCTCTGAAACTTCCTATAATAATTGCAAAGTCCCAGAAATGATTGAAGTTGCTTTTTATTTTTAGGACTTGGGAACTTCTGGATAGCTTCAATTTTTTCATTGGATGGTGTTATTCCTTGTCTTGTTAGGTTAAAACCCAGGAATTGGACTTCACTGGCGATAAGCTTGGATTTTTGAAGTTTTAGGGTAACGTTATTGTCTGATAGTTTTTGTAATACTTGTCCTACTCGGTCACAATGATCTTCCCAATTCACTGAAGTAATCAACAAGTCATCAACATAGCCTGTGGTATATGGAATAGTATCTGGACCCAACACCTGGTCCATACATCTTACGAATACAGCTACTGAATTTACCAGTCCAAATGGTAGTCTCTTGAACTGATAGTTCCTTCCTTCGAAAATAAAGGCGACGTACTTTCGACTATCTGGGTGTAACTCCACCTGCCAATACCCACAAACCGTATCCCAGGTGCTAATAAATTGTATGCCATTGAATTTTTTCAATAGCTCCTCAATCTCTCCGGGAGATGTTCTGTCATTAATTATGATCTTATTAATCTCTCTAGCATCCAAACAGAGTCGTACTTTGCCATCTTTCTTTGGAACTGCTATTAACGGACTGGTATATGGGGAACAGCTATATTCAATAATGTCTTCTGCTATCATTTTGTCTAATTCAGTCCTCACTGCTTCTTTTAATGCATAAGCAATGGGATATGATTTTTTATTAAAATTTACAGGCTCCTTGAATTGTAGTGCAAATTGATAATCTTTTACTTTGCCAGGTATATCAGAGAAAACATAGCGGTATTTCTTATATATTGAAATTAACTTTTCTATTTGTTGTGTGGTTAAATTACATTCATTTTGTTCTGACCAAAATTGTCGGATCTCTTCTAATTTTTCCAACCATAAACTATCTTCACACCCAAAGTATTCCCTTCTTACATTCCATGACTCATCTTGATTATTATTGAATTTTCTTATACTATTGCATGAAGGTACATTTTTGTTTTCTACTAATTTTGCTGTCCATTCTATATTATCCACTTTTAATGACACTATGGTTTGTCTCATGTCAATTATTGCTGAGTATTTTCTCAAAATATCACAGCCTATTAGTAGATTAAATGGTAGATTACTAGCTATTAGAAAAATCATAGGTATAGCTACATTTCTGCTGGTCATTGTTAATGATACCTGTTTCCTTATTGACTTGTTTTGCCTTCCAGTGGCTCCGATTAAAATTATATTTTGAATTGGTAAAGTTGGTAAGATGGCCTTACTATATTTTTGAATTTTGATGTATTCATTGTTGTCGATCAACGACACGGTTGCGCCCGTATCTATCATGCATCTTGTCTCTAGTCCATTCACTTGGGCGATGATATAAACGATCTCATTATTCGAATTATTTTGTGTTATCGTGTCTTCGTTCAGTAGTTCTTCTCTAACATTTTTTAGGAAATGATTGTGCACTATTGTCAATGTATCGTCAGTCGATTTGTCTCGTCCTAGTAAGTACCCAAATTGCCGGTTCAGTGATGGGACCTGGTGGATTTTCACTGCCGCAGTTCGTTTAAATCAGGGCTGATCTCCTCAGTCCTGTTGTCTGATTGATTGGGTCTGTCTCTGCTCTGTGACTCTTGTACCTCAATGGCGTTATTATCGAACGTCACTGAGTTTCGGTTGTTTCTGTTGTCGTCGCAGCTTCTACTTCGCCGATGTTCATCGCGGTAATGCTGGTTACTCTCCTCCTGAAAACTCCTTCCACGGTTCCCATTATAATTTGCTTGTCCCTGGTACCAACGTCTTCCCACATCCCTATCGTCAACGCTTACATAATTCACTTGTCTTCTATATGTTTGATTTTGACTGTTATTATTGCCGTTATTATTATGCCTGTATCGGTTATCATAGTTGTTGTTATTACCTCGGTTGTTCTGGTACTGGTGTTCTCTGTCGTTGGCACGCTGGTATCCATTATTGTTATTATTCGTAGGAGGGCTACGGTAATAGTGGTTGTTGTTATTGTTGTTATTATTCGCGTTATTTCGTGGATAGTTATTAGTGTTATTTTGGTTTTGGTAACCGCGCTGATAGTGGTTACCGTTGTTGTTATAACTATTGTTTGGTCGTTGCCCATTGTTTTCATATGGGGCGTCGCGGCGACCATTATTTCTATTTATTTCATCGTTCCTTCGTCTATACTGGAGGAAGTTCTTCTCTTGTTCCATCTCTGCCAATAATGTTGACATCTCCTCGATGGTTTGTATGCTTCCATTTATTCGGCCTCTTGTAATTTCGCCACCATAGTGGTAGGCTAATAGCCGCACTAAACATTCTGTAGAATTGCAGGCTCTAAATGTCTGGCTATGTTTATTTTGCCAAGAAAATATGCGGTTGGAGTTTGCTTGCCATCCAGGTCATACCTGCCCAATCCTATGTCACTTCTTATCATGTGTTGTGTGGCATCGGACCAATATTTAGATTTGAACTGTTTTTTAAATTCCTGGAAGTTTTGTATACTCGGCCGCATCGCCGTCCACCAGTTGTCATATACTTTTCGGAACATCTCGTCCAACATGCTCCTTATTACAAACCATCTGTCTTCTCCGGTTTTGGCTATCTTCTCTTCGACTCGTTCTAAGAATAGCATGGGGTTTCTTCTATAGTTTTGGAAATCGATCACTTCTCGATTTTCCTCGCATGTTGTATGGGCACCGGTACACTGTCTGTTTTTTAAGGAATTAATTTCATCTCTATGTGCAGTTGTTTGGTCTTGCACTCGATTGAGACTAGTACTCATACCTTCTAACCTCTCTCCCATCACTGCTTGGTTGGTTCTTATGTTTTCAACTCGTCCGTTCGTTTCTTCCCGGACGCTCAGTATCTCTTGATTCATCCGCTCACACTTTTCCTTGGTCTCAGATTCTACCCTTTTAATTTCAGTCACCGGTTCTTCCAGCTTCTTGTCCCATTCTTCCTGCAATTGCCGGTTATTAATTTCCATCTTGCTATTCCACTCTTCCTTTAATGACTCTTTGTGCTCATCCAATTTTTTCATGGTTTCCTGGTAATTTTCCTTCAATTCTTCCCTCAATGCTCTATTATTTTCGTCTATTTTCTCTTCCATTTTATTGCTATTCTCCTTCAATTCCCGGCTCAATTCCTCCTTGGTTTGTTTATTATCACTCTTTATTTCCTCCATCTTCTTACCCAAGTCTTCCTTCAATTTTTCTAAGTTCTTTTTACTGTGCTCACTTAATTCTTCTTTCAATTTTTCTAAGTTCTTATTACTCTTCTCGCTTAATTCATTCATTTTTTCTTCCGTTCTCTTACTACTCTCCTCCATTTTCTTACTGAAATCTTCCTTCATTTCGTCCTTTAGTTTCTTATTACTCTCCTCCGTTTTCTTACTAGTTTCCTTCATTAATTCCATCATACATTTGAACATTTCTTGCGTCTTCTCGCCTTCCGTTTGTATGGTTTCTTCTGGTTGTTTTTCCGGATCCTTTCTTGTTATAATTTCTATTTCCTCAACCGGCGTCGCTTCTTTATCTTCCATATTTAACTCGTCTACCTTCTCGGTTTCGGCCGCTCTTTTGCGTGATACTTCTCGCTTCCTCATCTTGTTTATTTTGGTTTATTTGTCTATTAATAATAATTTAATTTATATTAAATTACACGCCTCATACGTTGGTGCGCCAATTTGTAACGATGTGATAAAATAGAGTTTCGTTACTTATAATGTTAAAAGCCTCACTTCAAATTCGTCAATTTGTAACCAGATTTTTCGTTACGTACAATGTTATTAGTAATAGGTTACTTGTATTAATGTCGTGTGCACTTGGATTACACCGCCTGTTGGAAGTGTCAACTTGTAATATAGATAAATAATGTAGCGACAAACTCGCACTGGAGTCGTCGATGTGTAATTATAAATGTGTTATGTTGAACGGCGAATGGTTTTGTAAATTGCCGCTTGCTTCCACTATGCCGCACGTTTCCGTGACGTCACTCAACGATGCCAACTGTCGTGTCTGCTGCAATCTGTGAATTTTATTTCCTAAATGTAACAGCAATAATAACGACACACAAATATCATCAAACATATATCCTTATGGAATCCTTTGTTCGGAAAAAACACTGGTTAACTGTTTTAATAAATTTAAACAGAATAATCACAATTGTAGCGCAAAATATAAGTCTTCTTTTACCAGTTGGCAGCAGTAGCCAAACATTCAGTATTTCTTCGAGACCAAAACAATGCTCTTGTTAACGTTTCTAATAAAAATATAATTTATCTCAGGGCGTATATGGTTCGGGGGTTATAATTAAACAAAATATTATACTATTAATCAAAATACAAGTTTTACAATTACAGGATATTACAATGTTAGAGTGTAACGTGCACACAGAAGTTGTATAGTGGTTACCAGTTTTAAAAAGGTTATGTCCAGTTCAGGCTTTGATAGTTATTATGTAAATTAAATGTTCTTGTTGTGTTTGAAAAGGTGTTAATCTTATATAGTGTTATTAGTGATTGTTCTTAGTGTTTGTGTCATATGGTGTCTGTAGTTTAGTTGATTATTACTTAAAAGTCGTGTATACAAATGTGGGTGTTGAAGTACAATATAATAATTTGTCAAAATCACCAAATCCTATTTTTGTATTCTTCCTGGTTGAAGATAGGGCCCACGTACACGTCAGATCTTCTTCCTCGGCCTACGTCCACTTCAGATCTTCTTCCTGGTTCTTGTATCTTCTATTCCATGTAATGGGTATTCTTCTGTTATTGCAAAAAGTTCGTGTAGTGTACCTCTAACTGTATTTATCTGTTTGTATAGTTTTTTCACAATTTATATTATATAATGCAGGACATTTTAAAAACGCGTCTATCCGCTAAGATCGTTGTCAAAGAAGTCTCATTTTATTTATCCGAAATTTCTGGTTGCTAAGGGTAAACTTGGAATCTGGTTGGCTAATTCGGATATACATTGTCATATACTTTCATTATTTCAAAATCTAAAATTTGTTCAAAATCTTTAAATTAACATAACTTTTCTATACTAAATGGGAATTTAAAACCATTATCAGCATTATTTTGATCTTCACATTTGTTATATTTAGACACTAAACATGCCTACTTTTACTTAAGAACTATAGTTGTTACAATTTTGTTATTTGAAATTTTCTTAAATAACTTGATATGTGTTATTTTGTTTCTATATTCCTTGTATACATTATTACCTATAAATACATCTACCCTTTCACATTTGTTTTACAAAATTTTTAGCATTATTATTCAAAATTTACTAAAGTTGGTTTCACCTGGCCTATGTACTGGTATTATTTTCATCACCATGTTTTAAAATCTTTAACAATTAAATTAACTTTTAACACTCATCAAAATTGTTCAACATATAACGTTATTTTAACAACACAAAAGATATATTATTCTAAAAGTTAAATTCATGCCCACATGGCTATGATTATACCAAATCCTTGCACAAATAACTGTTTTCTACTCAAACTGTATAAGTGTTTGACACTTAACAAAACATCTTTATATAGTCCATTCCGCTTTGTCAATCAATTTACCATGGTTTAACACCAGTTCTATGGTTATATTTGTTAACACAACATAAAAAAATTGGAATTAATATCATTAAATTGACATTCCTTTAAACTAACTGTATTACCTGCTACATACAAAAAACACAACACAAATACTATGATATAACACTGTGCTAAAACATAAAACATGCACATTTTACAAAACAAATTCTACACTAATTAGTTAGTCCTTTGTCAGTTAATTTACTAATTACTCTGACACTGTCTATGTTACATTTACTGTTTATATGGGTTTCAACATCTGTATACTTACTGATGTCTGACTTACAAAAATTACAATAAAGTGAACACTGTTGCTCCACCTCACCACACAGTTCTAATAATCTTGTTACATTTACTGTTTATATGGGTTTCACTCTTGTTATAAATGTTATTGTGACCAAGTTATTCCTTGTTGTTTACTGGACAATCTTATGAACGCTATATGTGACAATTATTTGTATGGTTCAAGTATCTATAATCAGGTGTCTTTATATTTTCATTACATCAATTAACTTAATTATTTACTAATATTTCTTTTACATAATGTTACATATTTGGGCCTATTATCCCTCAATTTGTATTTTGATTATCTGGATATTATGATACATTAAATGAAACCATTTGTTTCTTTATAGTACTGGTTCATAAGCCGTCTGTCTTTATAATTCTTTATTTGGTCAATACTGAAAATTCATGTCATAATTGGGGTTAAAGGTATTTTGCATCACTTAGCCATAATCATTAATTTGGGTACGGTCAGTTGTCTTACTAGTCAGTCTAAAATGGTTAGTCATTCCTCTTCACTATCATCTTGGAAGATATTGTTCTTCTTGTTAGTTTCTTGACCAAAGTCTTCATTAAATCAGGTACGATATTATGTTGTTCCAAATGTAATGTTACAAAATATATATATATATATATATATATATTCTTACGACGGTCTACTCGATCGTCGTAGGAACAGTGGAAAACAAATTACAAGTACAAGACACCAATTAAGTCACTAATCACACCTTTAATTGTTACAGTAAAACAGTTCGTAATTAACAACACAGTCTCTACAGCAAATCAAATTAAAATTGTTCACACACAATAAAATGTCCACTAATATTAAAACTCAATTGTATTACAATTATACCGTCCGAATATAAAACGCAACACTTCACTACTAACTACTTGAACGTACACAGTAATAACCCGAACCGCTCTGTAAATATATCGCACTAATACTCTCGAACCGCACTATCCAAAATCTCGCATGGAACTGAAAATTAAGGCCGCTACCCGATATATTTATAGTCACGCTCACACACCAGAAGCTTCCAAACTGCGTCTTATATCTCATGAACTACGTAATTACTACGGCCTTGACACAGTCTGAGCGAAGCCCGGCACAGTCGAGAAGATTCTCGCAAAATGCGTCTAGTAGCACGTACACCACACGCTTACATCGAGATCCTTCTGGCATATTCGATAAACGCGTAGATTGTTCTGGGCTGTCGTAGCAATATATATATTTATATATATATATTGCAATAGGTGGAATTTGCGTATAAAGTGTTACCCACCTACCTGTCTGGGTTCTGTAACTCTAGGTGTGTAACATACATAACACAATACAACAAAATTATATCAGTAAAACACAGTACATCACAATAACTAACAAACTTAACTAATACCTCTAATTATTCTTATTTATAGTATTCTTCAAACTTACTTTGAGACTGAATTATGAGTAATGAGAAGGGCGCATATTGTAACGATACAATTAAGCCAAATCCCGTACCAGTGATAAAAAAGATAATCCTTGATATAAAAATACTTCATATAAAATACAATGTTTAAAAAAATGATTAAAATGATTACTTTGACACGACGTACAACGATATTACCCAACCCAAGTGATTGAGCCAACAACCTAAACATAAAGAAGGGAACCACGTAACATACTCAAGAAAAATATGATAGACAAAACAATGAACTAACGAGAGAAGAATCAGAGGAAGAATGAAGAGGAGAACCGAACCAAGATGAAGACGATTGAAGATGAAGACTATTGAAGATGATGAAGAGGAAGAATGAAGAGGAGACAGGTTAAACCCAAGGGGAAACTAACACACATATATAAGGGAAAGATAGTATACTTAAAGATAGAATACAGTCAATAAACCTCAAATAATTATGTATTAATGAAACCAATATTATTATTATCATTAACTTAACCTATGTACCCATTTTAAAGACAATACAATTGTAAAGCAATGTAATATAAGAAAAGTACACTAACCCAGTCAGAAAGGTTAGATTTAACAAAACACAACTAACCTAATATTGTTAATAGTAAATATCATACTCAAACAAAATAGTGAGAAATGGTAGGAGAAAGTATAGGGATTACCCATTAAATAACACTAAATACAAAACAGTGAATCAAAGTGAAGTGCTTTAGTGAAGTGTAAATACCCTAAAAAATAGTGAAAGTGTATGTGAAACATTCAAAATAGAATGATAAGTAAGCAGACACTGTGAAACATTGATAAACAACCAATGATTGGAGTGATATTATAAACAGTAATATATCTAGAAGTAATTAGAAATAGTAGTCCAAATTAATATAAGGGAAGCTTGTGATATTATTCAGGGAGAAAGCCCAGACAAATAACTTGTGTTAACATGGTAGGATAGAATAGAATTAAAGTTTTGTTATTAAAATTAAGATTGCAAAGAATACAACACCCCATGTTGAAAGGGGAATTAACCTTCATAATTTTATGAAAAGTGACAATGTTTATCACTTTAGTTTGTAACACAAGAAAGAAATCAATGTTAGTACTAATAATAACTCATGACTTATAAAGAATAGTTGGTTCAATGTTAAAAGAGGAATATGGCTGAAAGGAACCTACAGTCCATAAACCTAATTATTATATTTTAAAGGAAGAGTAATGAAAATGTATGTTGAATAGTAGTTAAAACACAAACAAATAAGTGAAGCCCATCAGGCTGAATTCAGAATGTAATTTAAAAGGAAATACACCAAAAAAAACAATCATGGCTGAGTTTGACTATGAAAAAACATTTAACTGCCAAAGACATTCAAATGTAAATTGTATCAATTTCACAAGAAATCTTACTAATCTAAGACCAGTGAATGGACAGTAATTATATATCAGTTATTTTAACACAGAAATATCATTGTAATAGTTTAATTTAAGAAAAATATGTTATTTATTAAATGTCAAATAATTAGACTATAGTTAATGTATAACAGAATATGACCTTATGAGGTATCATTGTAAACTTTGAAAGGAAAGAAAAATAATAGTGATGTCATTTATTATCCCAAAGGAATTATAAAGGAATAAAACCATTAGGAAAATACTTAATAAATTTGAATAAAAATTCAAATATTTTAACAATGTCTTAAAGGAGTAATTAACCAATCATCGAATTATGGTTACTATGACAACGAGACGTTGAGGGCTTATTTTCCGTTAAATTATATAGACTCTGAAAAACGACGCGTGGGTAAGCGGCACGCAAAATTGGAACGATTAAAATTTTAATTTAAACAGTTATAAAAAGTCGAATCAGTGAATCAAGATAACCAAAGACGAACAGATGTCAATCTACGAAGAATTCACGAGGTCCAGGAACCAAATTAACTAAATTAATTAAAGAAAAACCCAAGACCAGATTGAAGAAGATGTTGGAAGCTTAACACCAGCCCAAATTGGAAGAATATATGACTATCCTGATGACGACATTTCAACGTGAGATGAACTGATAAGTACCGAATAAATTCCTTAATCCCAAAACCCCAAATTACTTAAATTATTTTTCAAACAATAAAATTTCTCACTATTTAAAAAGTAGTATTTTCTTTCAAAGGTAAATGCATAATTTACTTACTTAAAAAACATTTTATTAAACTAAATATAACCTTATTTGAGAGCACAACTTTTGTAACAGAAATACGACACTACCGAACAAATTGTATAAACACATTATAATTTCTAAGTACGTATAAGGTATGGTAGTGTACTTTTTTAATGTAACCAACGTGTATGTCTTATTTCATGATCAAAATAACTCCAGATTTTAAACATTGTAATTTATTAAAAGTGACGGATGCCATTTCGGCAACGATTATGTTTTGAAATCAATTTTGCCAACTCTGAGATATTTTGTGTTTCAAGCTCTAAGCCGGAGCCGAATGTTATAAAATTATTTATAATTCATTTGTCATATTTATTGATGACCAAATTTGTATTAAAAAACACAGTACAGAACATTACTATCTTGTTATTTCATAGGATTTTGTAGAATATATGTGTGTTAGCGAAGTTTTAAGCAACAGCCAACTAGCGCTCATTACGAGTGGACGAGTCGACAACCTGTATAGCAGCGGGAACAATTCGAACGCCACAGCGGTCCATGTATTACGTATTACGTATTATCTTAGAAATTAAATATTTTAATTATTTTAACAGAAACAATTTGGCGCCACCCGGGAATAGCAATCCCTATGAATTACAGGTAGGTTGTACTGGTAACGTTGACAACGCTACGGACTCCAGTAGTGACGTCGATTTATGTAACGACCAGTGTGAGGCAAACACACTACATTCACACTAATACACAAAATAAACAAGTGTGATACATTTTGACAGGTACGACCACATTTACACGTTACATATTGGCGACCAGCAACGTGAGGCTAGAAGGACTAACTAGCGGCGGTCATGAATAGACACGGTATGGTTACGAGGCGCAAAGGGAAGGAAACATCAAACCAAGAAGGAAACCCAGAAGAAATGGAGGAAGTTGAGGAAGTAGAAGTGGAGGAAACGACTGGAGAATTGTCAGAAGAAAACCCACAGGAGGACCAAATGGAAAATCCCAATCCACCTGAACCGGAAATAGAAGCAGAAGTCAGGGTAAATAACCAACCAGTTAAACCGACAGAAGAAACGAAACTCGATAGTTTGATGAGAATGATGATGGAACAAATGAACAGATTAGAGTCGGACAAGGAAGAGAGAAGACGAGACAAGGAAGATTTAAATAAAAAATTAGAATCCGACAAGGAAGAATTGAAGAAGCAAATGAAGGAGAGTATAGAATTCCTGAATGACAAAATAGAAAGCAACCATGAAGACTTGAAGAGAAGTCAGGAGGCACTGGAAAAGAAGAGCGAAGAGCTGAAGAAACAGATCAAAAAGGATCTAGAATTAGTAAATAAAAAGATGGAAAATAACCAGGATATTCTCCAACGAAAAATCGAGGAAGAAAGCAAGAAAACCAAGGAGGAATGGAAGCAACAGCTAGTCGAATGTCGAGAAGAGATCAGACAAACGGTAACGGAGACCAACGAAACAGTGATACAAATCAGAGAAGAATTAAATAATAAAATTAATAACGTTGAGGAGGAAAGTAAGTTGAGAGCGACTGAATTCTACCAAGTCCTTACTGAAGGGTGCCAGAAGAAAAAACAGGAGGTGGTCAAGGAACTGGAGGAGAGGCACCAAGAGCTACAACTGGATGTAAACAATCGGGTGGAGAAAGTATACACCGTCATAGATAAAATAGACGGACTGACCCGAGAAAACAGAGAAAAAATCCAGGGGATCAATATACGAGAGAAACAGATGCAGGAAGAATTGGATGCATTAAGAGAAAACCATATAATCACACACAGTTCATAACCAGTGAAAATCGAGAAATAATCAATTTCCGTAGCTACCGGAGAAACCCGATAGAATTCCTCAAACAGGTAGAAGAACTGATAGAGAAGAACAGAGAAACCAGGTGGTCCAGTGTGAGAAGTATGATCGATGAAATGTTCCGTGACACCCATGACAATTGGTGGACGGCCACACGACCTGAGATCAATGATACCCAAGAGTTCAAGAAACAGTTCAGGGAGAAGTATTGGTCCGAATCAACACAGAATGTGGTCCGCAATGACATCAGTAACGGAAGGTACGAGACCCAAGGAGGACACACGTTAACCTCTTACTTTCTGGGAAAAGTATGCTTAGCCAGAAATTTGGAACCCAAGATACCCGAGGAGTCGTTGGTAATACAACTGGGTTTATCATTACGAAGAAGCCATCCAGAAGGCCAGAAGACAAGGGCAAATTAAAACAATTCAAGGAATGGTTAGTCTATTGGAGGACCTGGAGAACGATAACCAGTATCGAAAAAACAGGATCACAAACCAAAGATACAATAAGTGGAATGAACATAACAATACGCCTAATTTCCATGCACCATACAATAATCCACAAAGCAATAATCGGAATAACTGGGGCCGAAATAACAATGATAATAATGCAGAACAAACATTCAATGGAAATAATCAGCATCACCCTCCGAATAATCAGCCTGGTAACAGAGGTCAACAGAACCATCACTCAGGAAATCAAAACAATAATAGAAACAGCCCAAATAATAATAACCGACCAAATGAGAATTACCGAGGAGTGGAACCTGAACAACGTACCAACGGTCACCCCAATGAGCATAATTACTACGGCAACCGGTATCATCCCAATTACCAATACAACCGGGGACCCGGGGGTAATCCAAATAGAAGTGACAATCGACGTCATGTAAATTTTATTAGTGGGAGAAGGCGGAATAACCACCGAAGATACAACTCAAATTGGCACCCAGAACCATGGTACCACGCGTCCGACGAGACTAACAATAGACCATCAGTGAACAGGAACCATGAACCGCTACAAAATGGAAGTAACCAGCAAAATGTGCCGAACGATGAAACGAACGACCAGCCAAGCAACCTGGCCGTCAGCCAGCAACCACCTTTAAACTAAAAAGGTCAGTGATAAAGTATGAACGCCCTTCACATGACCAATCACTTGGGTTGATACGTCAAACAATGTCAGATAAGAAAACCAAAGTAATCACGATAATCTATAATAATTATTTAAAAGATATTCGAGAAGAACTTCTCGAGGAAGAGGCCACTCAATTACCACAGAATAATAGTGAAATTGATCATATAAAGGCGACAATAAACGGTACCATAACCATTATCATGGTACACACGGGGTCTAATATCTCTCTCATCAACCAGCCTGAATTAGAAAGAAATCAAGCTCACTCTCGAACACCAATACCTACATTGCCAATAAATAATATAATCATCATTGGCGCAACTGGTAAACAGAACAAAACGGTGAGAAAACAAGTGTCATTGGAGCTAGATAATCTAGAATCAACCATCCCTATTATATTTCTCGTGGCAAGTGGGCTACCTTTCAATATGCTTATCGGATGTGATGTACTAAGAAGGTATTCAGCAGTAATAAACCTGCAGAAGGGAGTAGTGTTGTTAAATTCAGAACAAGGAACCTGGTCCGCGAACATTATAAATTGTGTACCAAGTCCAACTGCTTTAAGCCAAAACACAGAACTGAAGAGTTATTATTGCCAGAGACATGAGCCATCTATCACCATGGTAGAGGAGGAGGAGCGTAAGACCTTATGGAACCAGAAGTTGGAAGAGATTATCACCTTCCAAAGAGAACGGCCTATGCAGGAGATTAGTGAGCAACAGTCTAAAAAACTAATCGCCATTTATAATGATTATCAGCATGTCTTTTCGAACACCCCAGGAAAGGTTAAAGGATACCAATGTGAAAGTCAATTCCGAGAACCAGTGGATTTCCACAGGAAATCATATCCAATAGCACATTCTCTAAAAAACGAAGTTAGAATGGAAATAAATAGAATGATTGCTGAAGATATAATTGAGGATAGTCATTCTCAATATACCAGCCCCATAGTTGCCATACCCAAGAAAAATGGCAAGGTACAAATTTGCCTGGACGCCCGAGAAATAAATAAGATGATTATCAATGACAGAACCTCACCAGGAGAAATAGAAGAAATTCTGAAGAGATTCCATGGAATCAGGTATATTAGCACCTGGGATACTGTATGTGGGTATTGGCAGGTAGAGCTGCACCCACACAGTAGACAGTACATGGCTTTCATATTTGACGGTAGAAACTACCAGTTCAAAAGGTTACCATTTGGACTCATCAATTCAGTAGCAGTGTTCGTGAAGTGCATGGACCAAGTGTTAGGTCAAGAGGCACTGGAATTTACTACCGTGTACGTTGACGACCTACTTATCACGTCAGCAAACTGGGACGAACACTGTGAAAGAGTCAGACATGTATTGGAAAAATTATCTAACAACAATATCACACTTAAGTTAGACAAATCAAAGTTCATTGCTAAAGAAGTGAAGTTCTTAGGATTCAACCTAACCGAGGAGGGAATCTCTCCATCCCAAGAGAAGGTTGACGCCATACAAAATTTCCCATCACCAAGAAACAAAAAGCAGTTGCAATCCTTCCTAGGAGTATGCAATTACTATAGGAAGTTTCAGACCAACTACTCCCACCTAACAGCAAAATTTTCCAAACAACTCTCTTCAAAAGAAAAATGGACATGGGGAGCGGAACAAGAAGAAGTGCTCAAATTAATCAAACAAAAATTTGTTGATACTGTTATTTTACACCACCCTAATTTTGCAAAACAGTTCTACCTAAACTGCGACGCTAGTGATGTAAGTCTAGGCGCAGAGTTATACCAGGAAGACGAAGATGGCAATCACCTAGTCATTAGCTTCGCCAGCCGAATACTCAATAGCTGTGAGCGTAACTACAATGTTACAGAAAAGGAGTTGCTCAGCATAGTATTCGCGTGCGGCAAGTTTAGGACGTACATACTTGGATATAATATCACGGTCCGAAGCGATCATAAATCAATATCGTTTCTAAAACAATGTAAGTTGAATCATGGCCGACTTACTCGATGGATACTTGCTTTGCAAGAATACCACATTACATGGGAGTATATTCCAGGATGAAAAAATATAGTGGCTGATGTATTATCCAGAATAAATGTAGTAAATCAGACATTTGAAGGAGAAAAGGGGAAGATAGCAAAAGTGTATTATATATTGAAGGATAGGAAGGACCTGGAAAATATTGTAAACCAAATAGTATTGCAACAAGAGCAAGATACAAAAATATCCAACATCAGAAAAAGACTGATGGAGTCTGAAGCCATTATTAACAAATTTTACTGTGTATACAATGATATTTTATTTATAAAAACAAAAAAGAACCAAGACACTTGGAAACTAGTAATTCCTCAATCATTAGAAAATCAAATCATCAAAGATTATCATGTGAGATACGGCCACATGGGAACAATTAAAATGGTAAAAGCATTAGAGGAAGATTTGTTCATAAAAAAATATTGCAAGAAAAGTAAGTAAAAACATAAAAACCTGCACATTGTGTCAGATGGTCAAAACCAATAACGAAAAGAAAGATGGAACGATGATACCCATCACATCAAGTGCCAAACTAGAGAAGGCGTTCCTCGACATATGTGGACCATTCCCACGTAGCGGAGGAAGACATGGCTAAAAATTCATTGTTATCATACTTAACCATTACACCAAGTACACCAAATTATATGCTATAAACAGAGCCACAACAAAGAAAATATTAGATATTATCAAAACTAAATACATAGTAGAGATTGGAAAACCGTACATGTTAATAACAGATCATGGAACGCAATTTAAAGGAAGGAGGTGGAGAGAAGAGTTATTAAAACTAAATATCAAAACATATAAAACTTCAGTCTACCACCCTAGTAGCAATCCCGCAGAAAGAATGTTGAGAGAGGTGGGACGCATTTTGAGAACTTATTGTCATAACAACCAGAGAGAATGGTACAAATATTTACCTTCAACCGAAGTGTTTTTAAACATCAGTCATCACCAATTCACTGAAAGTACACCTTACTTGATGATGTTCGAGAGGAAGCCAAACAGAGAGATACAAGAGATAATAGAATTCGCAAAAAACCCAGAAGACCCGTATGACAAAAACAAATGGTACAGCCTAACAGTGGAAAAGATTGAGAAACAAAAGGCCAAATATGCAAAAAACCAACCCAAAATAATCAAATATAAAGAGGGAGAAAAAATATTAATTAAAAATCGTGAACTGCCAAGTACAATGGAAGGTATAGCAAAGAAATTATTATTGCTATATACCGGTCCATATATCATCACAAAAGATAATGGTAATAATACTTACCAGATCAGTAATATCAATACAAGGAAAATCAAGGGAGTTTATAACCAAACTTCGATAAAAGTTTTACGAAGAAGAATAAAACCATCGTGAAATGAAACATATTTCAAAATTCCAAAAGAGATTGTAAGAGCAGCTTACTAATTTATTTAGATGATATATGCGGAACAATAAAAAGAATTAATATAAGTATATAATAATGAAAAAAAAACAAAGGAAACAGTTACACAAATTCCTTTCAATTTAAATTAATTTACAGTATAATAAAAGATTGATATATGAAGTATGAAGTAAAAAGTGAAATAATAAGGAATAAGTTACACACATTCCTTAATAATAAAAATGCAAGAAGCACAAACTTACAATTATAATTAAAACAAAAAAATAGCTAAGAAGGAATACGCTACAAACATTCCTTTAAGGTAAGACAATTAACTTACCAAAGAATTATCAAAAATGATGTTGAATACCGAATAAAATAAACAAAAATAAAATCAAGCTCAAATTACTGAGATAAATACTTGAAATCATACTGAACAAAAGTATTATAAGAAAAAAAATAAAATAAAAGTTTACCTGGTACAAGGAGAGAAAGAGAAATTGTATATAAAACAAATATACAAATATGGCTAAAGCAGAATCCTGCTAAATGACTAAGAAAAAAAAAATGTCTAAGAAAATTAAAATGATCACAACGAGCATTGAAAATAAAATAATGAAAAGTGAGATATGATGAAATTAACATATAAATAAATATAGAAACAATCAGTGTATAAGTAGATGATAGTGTATAGTTAAGGTATAGCGGAAGGAAGAATGAGTAGTAATGACAAAGTGATCTAAGAACAATCCACAAGGTGGACAATCCCAAATTATATTATATTATATTATTATTATTATATTACTATTATTAAGTCACAAGTTGACAAAGAAGGTATTTAAGATTGACTGTTGCAAAGTCCTGCAATCCAAATGAACTGAGTAGAGAAGATGTGCCTCTAGTCTCAGAGAAATGAGTAGTAATGGGAGAAACCAGCTACTGTATAAAAGTTAGGGAAAAATTTATGTATGAGGGAAAATGCACCAATGGAAATAAATAAAAACAGATCCAAATAAAATGGAGTGAATTAAGTAAGAAGAGAAATGAAGAATGGAGAAACAAACAAGGAAGAGAAGGAAACAATTTATCTATAACTGATAATTTCATAAAAAACTATGCTAGTGTTTTATTAAAATGATCAATTTTAGAGGAGAGGCATTATGTAATGATACAATTAAGCCAAATCCCGTACCAGAGATAAAAAAGATAATTCTTGATATAAAAATACTTCATATAAAATAAAATGTTTAAAAAAATGATTAAAATGTAAATACTTTGACACGACGTACAACGATATTACCCAACCCAAGTGATTGAGCCAACAACCTAAACATAAAGAAGGGAACCACGTAACATACTCAAGAAAAATATGATAGACAAAACAATGAACTAACGAGAGAAGAATCAGAGGAGAACCGAACCAAGATGAAGACGATTGAAGATGAAGACTATTGAAGATGATGAAGAGGAAGAATGAAGAGGAGACAGGTTAAACCCAAGGGGAAACTAACACACATATAAAAGGGAAAGATAGTATACTTAAAGATAGAATACGGTCAATAAACCTCGAATAATTATGTATTAATGAAACCAATATTATTATTATCATTAACTTAACCTATGTACCCATTTTAAAGACAATACAATTGTAAAGCAATGTAATATAAGAAAAGTACACTAACCCAGTCAGAAAGGTTAGATTTAACAAAACACAACTAACCTAATATTGTTAATAGTAAATATCATACTCAAACAAAATAGTGAGAAATGGTAGGAGAAAGTATAGGGATTACCCATTAAATAACACTAAATACAAAACAGTGAATCAAAGTGAAGTGCTTTAGTGAAGTGTAAATACCCTAAAAAATAGTGAAAGTGTATGTGAAACATTCAAAATAGAATGATAAGTAAGCAGACACTCTGTGAAACATTGATAAACAACCAATGATTGGAGTGATATTATAAACAGTAATATATCTAGAAGTAATTAGAAATAGTAGTCCAAATTAATATAAGGGAAGCTTGTGATATTATTCAGGGAGAAAGCCCAGACAAATAACTTGTGTTAACATGGTAGGATAGAATAGAATTAAAGTTTTGTTATTAAAATTAAGATTGCAAAGAATACAACACCCCATGTTGAAAGGGGAATTAACCTTCATAATTTTATGAAAAGTGACAATGTTTATCACTTTAGTTTGTAACACAAGAAAGAAATCAATGTTAGTACTAATAATAACTCATGACTTATAAAGAATAGTTGGTTCAATGTTAAAAGAGGAATATGGCTGAAAGGAACCTACAGTCCATAAACTTAATTATTATATTTTAAAGGAAGAGTAATGAAAATGTATGTTGAATAGTAGTTAAAACACAAACAAATAAGTGAAGCCCATCAGGCTGAATTCAGAATGTAATTTAAAAGGAAATACACAAAAACAATCATGGCTGAGTTTGACTATGAAAAAACATTTAACTGCCAAAGACATTCAAATGTAAATTGTATCAATTTCACAAGAAATCTTACTAATCTAAGACCAGTGAATGGACAGTAATTATATATCAGTTATTTTAACACAGAAATATCATTGTAATAGTTTAATTTAAGAAAAATATGTTATTTATTAAATGTCAAATAATTAGACTATAGTTAATGTATAACAGAATATGACCTTATGAGGTATCATTGTAAACTTTGAAAGGAAAGAAAAATAATAGTGATGTCATTTATTATCCCAAAGGAATTATAAAGGAATAAAACCATTAGGAAAATACTTAATAAATTTGAATAAAAATTCAAATATTTTAACAATGTCTTAAAGGAGTAATTAACCAATCATCGAATTATGGTTACTATGACAACGAGACGTTGAGGGCTTATTTTCCGTTAAATTATATAGACTCTGAAAAACGACGCGTGGGTAAGCGGCACGCAAAATTGGAACGATTAAAATTTTAATTTAAACAGTTATAAAAAGTCGAATCAGTGAATCAAGATAACCAAAGACGAACAGATGTCAATCTACGAAGAATTCACGAGGTCCAGGAACCAAATTAACTAAATTAATTAAAGAAAAACCCAAGACCAGATTGAAGAAGATGTTGGAAGCTTAACACCAGCCCAAATTGGAAGAATATATGACTATCCTGATGACGACATTTCAACGTGAGATGAACTGATAAGTACCGAATAAATTCCTTAATCCCAAAACCCCAAATTACTTAAATTATTTTTCAAACAATAAAATTTCTCACTATTTAAAAAGTAGTATTTTCTTTCAAAGGTAAATGCATAATTTACTTACTTAAAAACATTTTATTAAACTAAATATAACCTTATTTGAGAGCACAACTTTTGTAACAGAAATACGACACTACCAAACAAATTGTATAAACACATTATAATTTCTAAGTACGTATAAGGTATGGTAGTGTACTTTTTTAATGTAACCAACGTGTATGTCTTATTTCATGATCAAAATAACTCCAGATTTTAAACATTGTAATTTATTAAAAGTGACGGATGCCATTTCGGCAACGATTATGTTTTGAAATCAATTTTGCCAACTCTGAGATATTTTGTGTTTCAAGCTCTAAGCCGGAGCCGAATGTTATAAAATTATTTATAATTCATTTGTCATATTTATTGATGACCAAATTTGTATTAAAAAACACAGTACAGAACATTACTATCTTGTTATTTCATAGGATTTTGTAGAATATATGTGTGTTAGCGAAGTTTTAAGCAACAGCCAACTAGCGCTCATTACGAGTGGACGAGTCGACAACCTGTATAGCAGCGGGAACAATTCGAACGCCACAGTGGTCCATGCTACTATCACGTATTATCTTAGAAATTAAATATTTTAATTATTTTAACAGAAACAATTTGGCACCACCCGGGAATAGCAATCCCTATGAATTACAGGTAGGTTGTACTGGTAACGTTGACAACGCTACGGACTCCAGTAGTGACGTCGATTTATGTAACGACCAGTGTGAGGCAAACACACTACATTCACACTAATACACAAAATAAACAAGTGTGATACATTTTGACAGGTACGACCACATTTACACGTTACATATTGGCGACCAGCAACGTGAGGCTAGAAGGACTAACTAGCGGCGGTCATGAATAGACACGGTATGGTTACGAGGCGCAAAGGGAAGGAAACATCAAACCAAGAAGGAAACCCAGAAGAAATGGAGGAAGTTGAGGAAGTAGAAGTGGAGGAAACGACTGGAGAATTGTCAGAAGAAAACCCACAGGAGGACCAAATGGAAAATCCCAATCCACCTGAACCGGAAATAGAAGCAGAAGTCAGGGTAAATAACCAACCAGTTAAACCGACAGAAGAAACGAAACTCGATAGTTTGATGAGAATGATGATGGAACAAATGAACAGATTAGAGTCGGACAAGGAAGAGAGAAGACGAGACAAGGAAGATTTAAATAAAAAATTAGAATCCGACAAGGAAGAATTGAAGAAGCAAATGAAGGAGAGTATAGAATTCCTGAATGACAAAATAGAAAGCAACCATGAAGACTTGAAGAGAAGTCAGGAGGCATTGGAAAAGAAGAGCGAAGAGCTGAAGAAACAGATCAAAAAGGATCTAGAATTAGTAAATAAAAAGATGGAAAATAACCAGGATATTCTCCAACGAAAAATCGAGGAAGAAAGCAAGAAAACCAAGGAGGAATGGAAGCAACAGCTAGTCGAATGTCGAGAAGAGATCAGACAAACGGTAACGGAGACCAACGAAACAGTGATACAAATCAGAGAAGAATTAAATAATAAAATTAATAACGTTGAGGAGGAAAGTAAGTTGAGAGCGACTGAATTCTACCAAGTCCTTACTGAAGGGTGCCAGAAGAACAAACAGGAGGTGGTCAAGGAACTGGAGGAGAGGCACCAAGAGCAACAACTGGATGTAAACAATCGGGTGGAGAAAGTATACACCGTCATAGATAAAATAGACGGACTGACCCGAGAAAACAGAGAAAAAATCCAGGGGATCAATATACGAGAGAAACAGATGCAGGAAGAATTGGATGCATTAAGAGAAAACCATATAATCACACACAGTTCATAACCAGTGAAAATCGAGAAATAATCAATTTCCGTAGCTACCGGAGAAACCCGATAGAATTCCTCAAACGGGTAGAAGAACTGATAGAGAAGAACAGAGAAACCAGGTGGTCCAGTGTGAGAAGTATGATCGATGAAATGTTCCGTGACACCCATGACAATTGGTGGACGGCCACACGACCTGAGATCAATGATACCCAAGAGTTCAAGAAACAGTTCAGGGAGAAGTATTGGTCCGAATCAACACAGAATGTGGTCCGCAATGACATCAGTAACGGAAGGTACGAGACCCAAGGAGGACACACGTTAACCTCTTACTTTCTGGGAAAAGTATGCTTAGCCAGAAATTTGGAACCCAAGATACCCGAGGAGTCGTTGGTAATACAACTGGGTTTATCATTACGAAGAAGCCATCCAGAAGGCCAGAAGACAAGGGCAAATTAAAACAATTCAAGGAATGGTTAGTCTATTGGAGGACCTGGAGAACGATAACCAGTATCGAAAAAACAGGATCACAAACCAAAGATACAATAAGTGGAATGAACATAACAATACGCCTAATTTCCATGCACCATACAATAATCCACAAAGCAATAATCGGAATAACTGGGGCCGAAATAACAATGATAATAATGCAGAACAAACATTCAATGGAAATAATCAGCATCACCCTCTGAATAATCAGCCTGGTAACAGAGGTCAACAGAACCATCACTCAGGAAATCAAAACAATAATAGAAACAGCCCAAATAATAATAACCGACCAAATGAGAATTACCGAGGAGTGGAACCTGAACAACGTACCAACGGTCACCCCAATGAGCATAATTACTACGGCAACCGGTATCATCCCAATTACCAATACAACCGGGGACCCGGGGGTAATCCAAATAGAAGTGACAATCGACGTCATGTAAATTTTATTAGTGGGAGAAGGCGGAATAACCACCGAAGATACAACTCAAATTGGCACCCAGAACCATGGTACCACGCGTCCGACGAGACTAACAATAGACCATCAGTGAACAGGAACCATGAACCGCTACAAAATGGAAATAACCAGCAAAATGTGCCAAACGATGAAACGAACGACCAGCCAAGCAACCTGGCCGTCAGCCAGCAACCACCTTTAAACTAAAAAGGTCAGTGATAAAGTATGAACGCCCTTCACATGACCAATCACTTGGGTTGATACGTCAAACAATGTCAGATAAGAAAACCAAAGTAATCACGATAATCTATAATAATTATTTAAAAGATATTCGAGAAGAACTTCTTGAGGAAGAGGCCACTCAATTACCACAGAATAATAGTGAAATTGATCATATAAAGGCGACAATAAACGGTACCATAACCATTATCATGGTAGACACGGGGTCTAATATCTCTCTCATCAACCAGCCTGAATTAGAAAGAACTCAAGCTCACTCTCGAACACCAATACCTACATTGCCAATAAATAATATAATCATCATTGGCGCAACTGGTAAACAGAACAAAACGGTGAGAAAACAAGTGTCATTGGAGCTAGATAATCTAGAATCAACCATCCCTATTATATTTCTCGTGGCAAGTGGGCTACCTTTCAATATGCTTATCGGATGTGATGTACTAAGAAGGTATTCAGCAGTAATAAACCTGCAGAAGGGAGTAGTGTTGTTAAATTCAGAACAAGGAACCTGGTCCGCGAACATTATAAATTGTGTACCAAGTCCAACTGCTTTAAGCCAAAACACAGAACTGAAGAGTTATTATTGCCAGAGACATGAGCCATCTATCACCATGGTAGAGGAGGAGGAGCGTAAGACCTTATGGAACCAGAAGTTGGAAGAGATTATCACCTTCCAAAGAGAACGGCCTATGCAGGAGATTAGTGAGCAACAGTCTAAAAAACTAATCGCCATTTATAATGATTATCAGCATGTCTTTTCGAACACCCCAGGAAAGGTTAAAGGATACCAATGTGAAAGTCAATTCCGAGAACCAGTGGATTTCCACAGGAAATCATATCCAATAGCACATTCTCTAAAAAACGAAGTTAGAATGGAAATAAATAGAATGATTGCTGAAGATATAATTGAGGATAGTCATTCTCAATATACCAGCCCCATAGTTGCCATACCCAAGAAAAATGGCAAGGTACAAATTTGCCTGGACGCCCGAGAAATAAATAAGATGATTATCAATGACAGAACCTCACCAGGAGAAATAGAAGAAATTCTGAAGAGATTCCATGGAATCAGGTATATTAGCACCTGGGATACTGTATGTGGGTATTGGCAGGTAGAGCTGCACCCACACAGTAGACAGTACATGGCTTTCATATTTGACGGTAGAAACTACCAGTTCAAAGGTTACCATTTGGACTCATCAATTCAGTAGCAGTGTTCGTGAAGTGCATGGACCAAGTGTTAGGTCAAGAGGCACTGGAATTTACTACCGTGTACGTTGACGACCTACTTATCAAGTCAGCAAACTGGGACGAACACTGTGAAAGAGTCAGACATGTATTGGAAAAATTATCTAACAACAATATCACACTTAAGTTAGACAAATCAAAGTTCATTGCTAAAGAAGTGAAGTTCTTAGGATTCAACCTAACCGAGGAGGGAATCTCTCCATCCCAAGAGAAGGTTGACGTCATACAAAATTTCCCATCACCAAGAAACAAAAAGCAGTTGCAATCCTTCCTAGGAGTATGCAATTACTATAGGAAGTTTCAGACCAACTACTCCCACCTAACAGCAAAATTTTCCAAACAACTCTCTTCAAAAGAAAAATGGACGTGGGGAGCGGAACAAGAAGAAGTGCTCAAATTAATCAAACAAAAATTTGTTGATACTGTTATTTTACACCACCCTAATTTTGCAAAACAGTTCTACCTAAACTGCGACGCTAGTGATGTAAGTCTAGGCGCAGAGTTATACCAGGAAGACGAAGATGGCAATCACCTAGTCATTAGCTTCGCCAGCCGAATACTCAATAGCTGTGAGCGTAACTACAATGTTACAGAAAAGGAGTTGCTCAGCATAGTATTCGCGTGCGGCAAGTTTAGGACGTACATACTTGGATATAATATCACGGTCCGAAGCGATCATAAATCAATATCGTTTCTAAAACAATGTAAGTTGAATCATGGCCGACTTACTCGATGGATACTTGCTTTGCAAGAATACCACATTACATGGGAGTATATTCCAGGATGAAAAAATATAGTGGCTGATGTATTATCCAGAATAAATGTAGTAAATCAGACATTTGAAGGAGAAAAGGGGAAGATAGCAAAAGTGTATTATATATTGAAGGATAGGAAGGACCTGGAAAATATTGTAAACCAAATAGTATTGCAACAAGAGCAAGATACAAAAATATCCAACATCAGAAAAAGACTGATGGAGTCTGAAGCCATTATTAACAAATTTTACTGTGTATACAATGATATTTTATTTATAAAAACAAAAAAGAACCAAGACACTTGGAAACTAGTAATTCCTCAATCATTAGAAAATCAAATCATCAAAGATTATCATGTGAGATACGGCCACATGGGAACAATTAAAATGGTAAAAGCATTAGAGGAAGATTTGTTCATAAAAAAATATTGCAAGAAAAGTAAGTAAAAACATAAAAACCTGCACATTGTGTCAGATGGTCAAAACCAATAACGAAAAGAAAGATGGAACGATGATACCCATCACATCAAGTGCCAAACTAGAGAAGGCGTTCCTCGACATATGTGGACCATTCCCACGTAGCGGAGGAAGACATGGCTAAAAATTCATTGTTATCATACTTAACCATTACACCAAGTACACCAAATTATATGCTATAAACAGAGCCACAACAAAGAAAATATTAGATATTATCAAAACTAAATACATAGTAGAGATTGGAAAACCGTACATGTTAATAACAGATCATGGAATGCAATTTAAAGGAAGGAGGTGGAGAGAAGAGTTATTAAAACTAAATATCAAAACATATAAAACTTCAGTCTACCACCCTAGTAGCAATCCCGCAGAAAGAATGTTGAGAGAGGTGGGACGCATTTTGAGAACTTATTGTCATAACAACCAGAGAGAATGGTACAAATATTTACCTTCAACCGAAGTGTTTTTAAACATCAGTCATCACCAATTCACTGAAAGTACACCTTACTTGATGATGTTCGAGAGGAAGCCAAACAGAGAGATACAAGAGATAATAGAATTCGCAAAAAACCCAGAAGACCCGTATGACAAAAACAAATGGTACAGCCTAACAGTGGAAAAGATTGAGAAACAAAAGGCCAAATATGCAAAAAACCAACCCAAAATAATCAAATATAAAGAGGGAGAAAAAATATTAATTAAAAATCGTGAACTGCCAAGTACAATGGAAGGTATAGCAAAGAAATTATTATTGCTATATACCGGTCCATATATCATCACAAAAGATAATGGTAATAATACTTACCAGATCAGTAATATCAATACAAGGAAAATCAAGGGAGTTTATAACCAAACTTCGATAAAAAAGTTTTACGAAGAAGAATAAAACCATCGTGAAATGAAACATATTTCAAAATTCCAAAAGAGATTGTAAGAGCAGCTTACTAATTTATTTAGATGATATATGCGGAACAATAAAAAGAATTAATATAAGTATATAATAATGAAAAAAAAAACAAAGGAAACAGTTACACAAATTCCTTTCAATTTAAATTAATTTACAGTATAATAAAAGATTGATATATGAAGTATGAAGTAAAAAGTGAGATAATAAGGAATAAGTTACACACATTCCTATATAATAAAAATGCAAGAAGCACAAACTTACAATTATAATTAAAACAAAAAAATAGCTAAGAAGGAATACGCTACAAACATTCCTTTAAGGTAAGACAATTAACTTACCAAAGAATTATCAAAAATGATGTTGAATACCGAATAAAATAAACAAAAATAAAATCAAGCTCAAATTACTGAGATAAATACTTGAAATCATACTGAACAAAAGTATTATAAGAAAAAAAATAAAATAAAAGTTTACCTGGTACAAGGAGAGAAAGAGAAATTGTATATAAAACAAATATACAAATATGGCTAAAGCAGAATCCTGCTAAATGACTAAGAAAAAAAAAATGTCTAAGACAATTAAAATGATCACAACGAGCATTGAAAATAAAATAATGAAAAGTGAGATATGATGAAATTAACATATAAATAAATATAGAAACAATCAAGTGTATAGGTAGATGACAGTGTATAGTTAAGGTATAGCGGAAGGAAGAATGAGTAGTAATGACAAAGTGATCTAAGAACAAACCACAAGGTGGACAATCCCAAATTATATTATATTATATTTTTATTATTATATTACTATTATTAAGTCACAAGTTGACAAAGAAGGTATTTAAGATTGACTGTTGAAAAGTCCTGCAATCCAAATGAACTGAGTAGAGAAGATGTGCCTCTAGTCTCAGAGAAATGAGTAGTAATGGGAGAAACCAGCTACTGTATAAAAGTTAGGGAAAAATTTATGTATGAGGGAAAATGCACCAATGGAAATAAATAAAAACAGATCCAAATAAAATGGAGTGAATTAAGTAAGAAGAGAAATGAAGAATGGAGAAACAAACAAGGAAGAGAAGGAAACAATTTATCTATAACTGATAATTTCATAAAAAACTATGCTAGTGTTTTATTAAAATGATCAATTTTAGAGGAGAGGCATTATGTAATGATACAATTAAGCCAAATCCCGTACCAGAGATAAAAAAGATAATTCTTGATATAAAAATACTTCATATAAAATAAAATGTTTAAAAAAATGATTAAAATGTAAATACTTTGACACGACGTACAACGATATTACCCAACCCAAGTGATTGAGCCAACAACCTAAACATAAAGAAGGGAACCACGTAACATACTCAAGAAAAATATGATAGACAAAACAATGAACTAACGAGAGAAGAATCAGAGGAAGAATGAAGAGGAGAACCGAACCAAGATGAAGACGATTGAAGATGATGAAGAGGAAGAATGAAGAGGAGACAGGTTAAACCCAAGGGGAAACTAACACACATATAAAAGGGAAAGATAGTATACTTAAAGATAGAATACGGTCAATAAACCTCGAATAATTATGTATTAATGAAACCAATATTATTATTATCATTAACTTAACCTATGTACCCATTTTAAAGACAATACAGTTGTAAAGCAATGTAATATAAGAAAAGTACACTAACCCAGTCAGAAAGGTTAGATTTAACAAAACACAACTAACCTAATATTGTTAATAGTAAATATCATACTCAAACAAAATAGTGAGAAATGGTAGGAGAAAGTATAGGGATTACCCATTAAATAACACTAAATACAAAACAGTGAATCAAAGTGAAGTGCTTTAGTGAAGTGTAAATACCCTAAAAAATAGTGAAAGTGTATGTGAAACATTCAAAATAGAATGATAAGTAAGCAGACACTCTGTGAAACATTGATAAACAACCAATGATTGGAGTGATATTATAAACAGGAATATATCTAGAAGTAATTAGAAATAGTAGTCCAAATTAATATAAGGGAAGCTTGTGATATTATTCAGGGAGAAAGCCCAGACAAATAACTTGTGTTAACATGGTAGGATAGAATAGAATTAAAGTTTTGTTATTAAAATTAAGATTGCAAAGAATACAACACCCCATGTTGAAAGGGGAATTAACCTTCATAATTTTATGAAAAGTGACAATGTTTATCACTTTAGTTTGTAACACAAGAAAGAAATCAATGTTAGTACTAATAATAACTCATGACTTATAAAGAATAGTTGGTTCAATGTTAAAAGAGGAATATGGCTGAAAGGAACCTACAGTCCATAAACCTAATTATTATATTTTAAAGGAAGAGTAATGAAAATGTATGTTGAATAGTAGTTAAAACACAAACAAATAAGTGAAGCCCATCAGGCTGAATTCAGAATGTAATTTAAAAGGAAATACACAAAAACAATCATGGCTGAGTTTGACTATGAAAAAACATTTAACTGCCAAAGACATTCAAATGTAAATTGTATCAATTTCACAAGAAATCTTACTAATCTAAGACCAGTGAATGGACAGTAATTATATATCAGTTATTTTAACACAGAAATATCATTGTAATAGTTTAATTTAAGAAAAATATGTTATTTATTAAATGTCAAATAATTAGACTATAGTTAATGTATAACAGAATATGACCTTATGAGGTATCATTGTAAACTTTGAAAGGAAAGAAAAATAATAGTGATGTCATTTATTATCCCAAAGGAATTATAAAGGAATAAAACCATTAGGAAAATACTTAATAAATTTGAATAAAAATTCAAATATTTTAACAATGTCTTAAAGGAGTAATTAACCAATCATCGAATTATGGTTACTATGACAACGAGACGTTGAGGGCTTATTTTCCGTTAAATTATATAGACTCTGAAAAACGACGCGTGGGTAAGCGGCACGCAAAATTGGAACGATTAAAATTTTAATTTAAACAGTTATAAAAAGTCGAATCAGTGAATCAAGATAACCAAAGACGAACAGATGTCAATCTACGAAGAATTCACGAGGTCCAGGAACCAAATTAACTAAATTAATTAAAGAAAAACCCAAGACCAGATTGAAGAAGACGTTGGAAGCTTAACACCAGCCCAAATTGGAAGAATATATGACTATCCTGATGACGACATTTCAACGTGAGATGAACTGATAAGTACCGAATAAATTCCTTAATCCCAAAACCCCAAATTACTTAAATTATTTTTCAAACAATAAAATTTCTCACTATTTAAAAAGTAGTATTTTCTTTCAAAGGTAAATGCATAATTTACTTACTTAAAAAACATTTTATTAAACTAAATATAACCTTATTTGAGAGCACAACTTTTGTAACAGAAATACGACACTACCGAACAAATTGTATAAACACATTATAATTTCTAAGTACATATAAGGTATGGTAGTGTACTTTTTTAATGTAACCAACGTGTATGTCTTATTTCATGATCAAAATAACTCCAGATTTTAAACATTGTAATTTATTAAAAGTGACGGATGCCATTTCGGCAACGATTATGTTTTGAAATCAATTTTGCCAACTCTGAGATATTTTGTGTTTCAAGCTCTAAGCCGGAGCCGAATGTTATAAAATTATTTATAATTCATTTGTCATATTTATTGATGACCAAATTTGTATTAAAAAACACAGTACAGAACATTACTATCTTGTTATTTCATAGGATTTTGTAGAATATATGTGTGTTAGCGAAGTTTTAAGCAACAGCCAACTAGCGCTCATTACGAGTGGACGAGTCGACAACCTGTATAGCAGCGGGAACAATTCGAACGCCACAGCGGTCCATGCTACTATCACGTATTATCTTAGAAATTAAATATTTTAATTATTTTAACAGAAAAAATTTGGCGCCACCCGGGAATAGCAATCCCTATGAATTACAGGTAGGTTGTACTGGTAACATTGACAACGCTACGGACTCCAGTAGTGACGTCGATTTATGTAACGACCAGTGTGAGGCAAACACACTACATTCACACTAATACACAAAATAAACAAGTGTGATACATTTTGACAGGTACGACCACATTTACACGTTACATATTGGCGACCAGCAACGTGAGGCTAGAAAGACTAACTAGCGGCGGTCATGAATAGACACGGTATGGTTACGAGGCGCAAAGGGAAGGAAACATCAAACCAAGAAGGAAACCCAGAAGAAATGGAGGAAGTTGAGGAAGTAGAAGTGGAGGAAACGACTGGAGAATTGTCAGAAGAAAACCCACAGGAGGACCAAATGGAAAATCCCAATCCACCTGAACCGGAAATAGAAGCAGAAGTCAGGGTAAATAACCAACCAGTTAAACCGACAGAAGAAACGAAACTCGATAGTTTGATGAGAATGATGATGGAACAAATGAACAGATTAGAGTCGGACAAGGAAGAGAGAAGACGAGACAAGGAAGATTTAAATAAAAAATTAGAATCCGACAAGGAAGAATTGAAGAAGCAAATGAAGGAGAGTATAGAATTCCTGAATGACAAAATAGAAAGCAACCATGAAGACTTGAAGAGAAGTCAGGAGGCATTGGAAAAGAAGAGCGAAGAGCTGAAGAAACAGATCAAAAAGGATCTAGAATTAGTAAATAAAAAGATGGAAAATAACCAGGATATTCTCCAACGAAAAATCGAAGAAGAAAGCAAGAAAACCAAGGAGGAATGGAAGCAACAGCTAGTCGAATGTCGAGAAGAGATCAGACAAACGGTAACGGAGACCAACGAAACAGTGATACAAATCAGAGAAGAATTAAATAATAAAATTAATAACGTTGAGGAGGAAAGTAAGTTGAGAGCGACTGAATTCTACCAAGTCCTTACTGAAGGGTGCCAGAAGAACAAACAGGAGGTGGTCAAGGAACTGGAGGAGAGGCACCAAGAGCTACAACTGGATGTAAACAATCGGGTGGAGAAAGTATACACCGTCATAGATAAAATAGACGGACTGACCCGAGAAAACAGAGAAAAAATCCAGGGGATCAATATACGAGAGAAACAGATGCAGGAAGAATTGGATGCATTAAGAGAAAACCATATAATCACACACAGTTCATAACCAGTGAAAATCGAGAAATAATCAATTTCCGTAGCTACCGGAGAAACCCGATAGAATTCCTCAAACGGGTAGAAGAACTGATAGAGAAGAACAGAGAAACCAGGTGGTCCAGTGTGAGAAGTATGATCGATGAAATGTTCCGTGACACCCATGACAATTGGTGGACGGCCACACGACCTGAGATCAATGATACCCAAGAGTTCAAGAAACAGTTCAGGGAGAAGTATTGGTCCGAATCAACACAGAATGTGGTCCGCAATGACATCAGTAACGGAAGGTACGAGACCCAAGGAGGACACACGTTAACCTCTTACTTTCTGGGAAAAGTATGCTTAGCCAGAAATTTGGAACCCAAGATACCCGAGGAGTCGTTGGTAATACAACTGGGTTTATCATTACGAAGAAGCCATCCAGAAGGCCAGAAGACAAGGGCAAATTAAAACAATTCAAGGAATGGTTAGTCTATTGGAGGACCTGGAGAACGATAACCAGTATCGAAAAAACAGGATCACAAACCAAAGATACAATAAGTGGAATGAACATAACAATACGCCTAATTTCCATGCACCATACAATAATCCACAAAGCAATAATCGGAATAACTGGGGCCGAAATAACAATGATAATAATGCAGAACAAACATTCAATGGAAATAATCAGCATCACCCTCCGAATAATCAGCCTGGTAACAGAGGTCAACAGAACCATCACTCAGGAAATCAAAACAATAATAGAAACAGCCCAAATAATAATAACCGACCAAATGAGAATTACCGAGGAGTGGAACCTGAACAACGTACCAACGGTCACCCCAATGAGCATAATTACTACGGCAACCGGTACCATCCCAATTACCAATACAACCGGGGACCCGGGGGTAATCCAAATAGAAGTGACAATCGACGTCATGTAAATTTTATTAGTGGGAGAAGGCGGAATAACCACCGAAGATACAACTCAAATTGGCACCCAGAACCATGGTACCACGCGTCCGACGAGACTAACAATAGACCATCAGTGAACAGGAACCATGAACCGCTACAAAATGGAAATAACCAGCAAAATGTGCCGAACGATGAAACGAACGACCAGCCAAGCAACCTGGCCGTCAGTCAGCAACCACCTTTAAACTAAAAAGGTCAGTGATAAAGTATGAACGCCCTTCACATGACCAATCACTTGGGTTGATACGTCAAACAATGTCAGATAAGAAAACCAAAGTAATCACGATAATCTATAATAATTATTTAAAAGATATTCGAGAAGAACTTCTCGAGGAAGAGGCCACTCAATTACCACAGAATAATAGTGAAATTGATCATATAAAGGCGACAATAAACGGTACCATAACCATTATCATGGTAGACACGGGGTCTAATATCTCTCTCATCAACCAGCCTGAATTAGAAAGAACTCAAGCTCACTCTCGAACACCAATACCTACATTGCCAATAAATAATATAATCATCATTGGCGCAACTGGTAAACAGAACAAAACGGTGAGAAAACAAGTGTCATTGGAGCTAGATAATCTAGAATCAACCATCCCTATTATATTTCTCGTGGCAAGTGGGCTACCTTTCAATATGCTTATCGGATGTGATGTACTAAGAAGGTATTCAGCAGTAATAAACCTGCAGAAGGGAGTAGTGTTGTTAAATTCAGAACAAGGAACCTGGTCCGCGAACATTATAAATTGTGTACCAAGTCCAACTGCTTTAAGCCAAAACACAGAACTGAAGAGTTATTATTGCCAGAGACATGAGCCATCTATCACCATGGTAGAGGAGGAGGAGCGTAAGACCTTATGGAACCAGAAGTTGGAAGAGATTATCACCTTCCAAAGAGAACGGCCTATGCAGGAGATTAGTGAGCAATAGTCTAAAAAACTAATCGCCATTTATAATGATTATCAGCATGTCTTTTCGAACACCCCAGGAAAGGTTAAAGGATACCAATGTGAAAGTCAATTCCGAGAACCAGTGGATTTCCACAGGAAATCATATCCAATAGCACATTCTCTAAAAAACGAAGTTAGAATGGAAATAAATAGAATGATTGCTGAAGATATAATTGAGGATAGTCATTCTCAATATACCAGCCCCATAGTTGCCATACCCAAGAAAAATGGCAAGGTACAAATTTGCCTGGACGCCCGAGAAATAAATAAGATGATTATCAATGACAGAACCTCACCAGGAGAAATAGAAGAAATTCTGAAGAGATTCCATGGAATCAGGTATATTAGCAACTGGGATACTGTATGTGGGTATTGGCAAGTAGAGCTGCACACACAGTAGACAGTACATGGCTTTCATATTTGACGGTAGAAACTACCAGTTCAAAAGGTTACCATTTGGACTCATCAATTCAGTAGCAGTGTTCGTGAAGTGCATGGACCAAGTGTTAGGTCAAGAGGCACTGGAATTTACTACCGTGTACGTTGATGACCTACTTATCACGTCAGCAAACTGGGACGAACACTGTGAAAGAGTCAGACATGTATTGGAAAAATTATCTAACAACAATATCACACTTAAGTTAGACAAATCAAAGTTCATTGCTAAAGAAGTGAAGTTCTTAGGATTCAACCTAACCGAGGAGGGAATCTCTCCATCCCAAGAGAAGGTTGACGCCATACAAAATTTCCCATCACCAAGAAACAAAAAGCAGTTGCAATCCTTCCTAGGAGTATGCAATTACTATAGGAAGTTTCAGACCAACTACTCCCACCTAACAGCAAAATTTTCCAAACAACTCTCTTCAAAAGAAAAATGGACGTGGGGAGCGGAACAAGAAGAAGTGCTCAAATTAATCAAACAAAAATTTGTTGATACTGTTATTTTACACCACCCTAATTTTGCAAAACAGTTCTACCTAAACTGCGACGCTAGTGATGTAAGTCTAGGCGCAGAGTTATACCAGGAAGACGAAGATGCCAATCACCTAGTCATTAGCTTCGCCAGCCGAATACTCAATAGCTGTGAGCGTAACTACAATGTTACAGAAAAGGAGTTGCTCAGCATAGTATTCGCGTGCGGCAAGTTTAGGACGTACATACTTGGATATAATATCACGGTCCGAAGCGATCATAAATCAATATCGTTTCTAAAACAATGTAAGTTGAATCATGGCCGACTTACTCGATGGATACTTGCTTTGCAAGAATACCACATTACATGGGAGTATATTCCAGGATGAAAAAATATAGTGGCTGATGTATTATCCAGAATAAATGTAGTAAATCAGACATTTGAAGGAGAAAAGGGGAAGATAGCAAAAGTGTATTATATATTGAAGGATAGGAAGGACCTGGAAAATATTGTAAACCAAATAGTATTGCAACAAGAGCAAGATACAAAAATATCCAACATCAGAAAAAGACTGATGGAGTCTGAAGCCATTATTAACAAATTTTACTGTGTATACAATGATATTTTATTTATAAAAACAAAAAAGAACCAAGACACTTGGAAACTAGTAATTCCTCAATCATTAGAAAATCAAATCATCAAAGATTATCATGTGAGATACGGCCACATGGGAACAATTAAAATGGTAAAAGCATTAGAGGAAGATTTGTTCATAAAAAAATATTGCAAGAAAAGTAAGTAAAAACATAAAAACCTGCACATTGTGTCAGATGGTCAAAACCAATAACGAAAAGAAAGATGGAACGATGATACCCATCACATCAAGTGCCAAACTAGAGAAGGCGTTCCTCGACATATGTGGACCATTCCCACGTAGCGGAGGAAGACATGGCTAAAAATTCATTGTTATCATACTTAACCATTACACCAAGTACACCAAATTATATGCTATAAACAGAGCCACAACAAAGAAAATATTAGATATTATCAAAACTAAATACATAGTAGAGATTGGAAAACCGTACATGTTAATAACAGATCATGGAACGCAATTTAAAGGAAGGAGGTGGAGAGAAGAGTTATTAAAACTAAATATCAAAACATATAAAACTTCAGTCTACCACCCTAGTAGCAATCCCGCAGAAAGAATGTTGAGAGAGGTGGGACGCATTTTGAGAACTTATTGTCATAACAACCAGAGAGAATGGTACAAATATTTACCTTCAACCAAAGTGTTTTTAAACATCAGTCATCACCAATTCACTGAAAGTACACCTTACTTGATGATGTTCGAGAGGAAGCCAAACAGAGAGATACAAGAGATAATAGAATTCCCAAAAAACCCAGAAGACCCGTATGACAAAAACAAATGGTACAGCCTAACAGTGGAAAAGATTGAGAAACAAAAGGCCAAATATGCAAAAAACCAACCCAAAATAATCAAATATAAAGAGGGAGAAAAAATATTAATTAAAAATCGTGAACTGCCAAGTACAATGGAAGGTATAGCAAAGAAATTATTATTGCTATATACCGGTCCATATATCATCACAAAAGATAATGGTAATAATACTTACCAGATCAGTAATATCAATACAAGGAAAATCAAGGGAGTTTATAACCAAACTTCGATAAAAGTTTTACGAAGAAGAATAAAACCATCGTGAAATGAAACATATTTCAAAATTCCAAAAGAGATTGTAAGAGCAGCTTACTAATTTATTTAGATGATATATGCGGAACAATAAAAAGAATTAATATAAGTATATAATAATGAAAAAAAAAACAAAGGAAACAGTTACACAAATTCCTTTCAATTTAAATTAATTTACAGTATAATAAAAGATTGATATATGAAGTATGAAGTAAAAAGTGAGATAATAAGGAATAAGTTACACACATTCCTATATAATAAAAATGCAAGAAGCACAAACTTACAATTATAATTAAAACAAAAAAATAGCTAAGAAGGAATACGCTACAAACATTCCTTTAAGGTAAGACAATTAACTTACCAAAGAATTATCAAAAATGATGTTGAATACCGAATAAAATAAACAAAAATAAAATCAAGCTCAAATTACTGAGATAAATACTTGAAATCATACTGAACAAAAGTATTATAAGAAAAAAAATAAAATAAAAGTTTACCTGGTACAAGGAGAGAAAGAGAAATTGTATATAAAACAAATATACAAATATGGCTAAAGCAGAATCCTGCTAAATGACTAAGAAAAAAAAAATGTCTAAGACAATTAAAATGATCACAACGAGCATTGAAAATAAAATAATGAAAAGTGAGATATGATGAAATTAACATATAAATAAATATAGAAACAATCAAGTGTATAGGTAGATGACAGTGTATAGTTAAGGTATAGCGGAAGGAAGAATGAGTAGTAATGACAAAGTGATCTAAGAACAAACCACAAGGTGGACAATCCCAAATTATATTATATTATATTTTTATTATTATATTACTATTATTAAGTCACAAGTTGACAAAGAAGGTATTTAAGATTGACTGTTGAAAAGTCCTGCAATCCAAATGAACTGAGTAGAGAAGATGTGCCTCTAGTCTCAGAGAAATGAGTAGTAATGGGAGAAACCAGCTACTGTATAAAAGTTAGGGAAAAATTTATGTATGAGGGAAAATGCACCAATGGAAATAAATAAAAACAGATCCAAATAAAATGGAGTGAATTAAGTAAGAAGAGAAATGAAGAATGGAGAAACAAACAAGGAAGAGAAGGAAACAATTTATCTATAACTGATAATTTCATAAAAAACTATGCTAGTGTTTTATTAAAATGATCAATTTTAGAGGAGAGGCATTATGTAATGATACAATTAAGCCAAATCCCGTACCAGAGATAAAAAAGATAATTCTTGATATAAAAATACTTCATATAAAATAAAATGTTTAAAAAAATGATTAAAATGTAAATACTTTGACACGACGTACAACGATATTACCCAACCCAAGTGATTGAGCCAACAACCTAAACATAAAGAAGGGAACCACGTAACATACTCAAGAAAAATATGATAGACAAAACAATGAACTAACGAGAGAAGAATCAGAGGAAGAATGAAGAGGAGAACCGAACCAAGATGAAGACGATTGAAGATGAAGACTATTGAAGATGATGAAGAGGAAGAATGAAGAGGAGACAGGTTAAACCCAAGGGGAAACTAACACACATATAAAAGGGAAAGATAGTATACTTAAAGATAGAATACGGTCAATAAACCTCGAATAATTATGTATTAATGAAACCAATATTATTATTATCATTAACTTAACCTATGTACCCATTTTAAAGACAATACAATTGTAAAGCAATGTAATATAAGAAAAGTACACTAACCCAGTCAGAAAGGTTAGATTTAACAAAACACAACTAACCTAATATTGTTAATAGTAAATATCATACTCAAACAAAATAGTGAGAAATGGTAGGAGAAAGTATAGGGATTACCCATTAAATAACACTAAATACAAAACTGAATCAAAGTGAAGTGCTTTAGTGAAGTGTAAATACCCTAAAAAATAGTGAAAGTGTATGTGAAACATTCAAAATAGAATGATAAGTAAGCAGACACTCTGTGAAACATTGATAAACAACCAATGATTGGAGTGATATTATAAACAGTAATATATCTAGAAGTAATTAGAAATAGTAGTCCAAATTAATATAAGGGAAGCTTGTGATATTATTCAGGGAGAAAGCCCAGACAAATAACTTGTGTTAACATGGTAGGATAGAATAGAATTAAAGTTTTGTTATTAAAATTAAGATTGCAAAGAATACAACACCCCATGTTGAAAGGGGAATTAACCTTCATAATTTTATGAAAAGTGACAATGTTTATCACTTTAGTTTGTAACACAAGAAAGAAATCAATGTTAGTACTAATAATAACTCATGACTTGTAAAGAATAGTTGGTTCAATGTTAAAAGAGGAATATGGCTGAAAGGAACCTACAGTCCATAAACCTAATTATTATATTTTAAAGGAAGAGTAATGAAAATGTATGTTGAATAGTAGTTAAAACGCAAACAAATAAGTGAAGCCCATCAGGCTGAATTCAGAATGTAATTTAAAAGGAAATACACCAAAAAAAACAATCATGGCTGAGTTTGACTATGAAAAAACATTTAACTGCCAAAGACATTCAAATGTAAATTGTATCAATTTCACAAGAAATCTTACTAATCTAAGACCAGTGAATGGACAGTAATTATATATCAGTTATTTTAACACAGAAATATCATTGTAATAGTTTAATTTAAGAAAAATATGTTATTTATTAAATGTCAAATAATTAGACTATAGTTAATGTATAACAGAATATGACCTTATGAGGTATCATTGTAAACTTTGAAAGGAAAGAAAAATAATAGTGATGTCATTTATTATCCCAAAGGAATTATAAAGGAATAAAACCATTAGGAAAATACTTAATAAATTTGAATAAAAATTCAAATATTTTAACAATGTCTTAAAGGAGTAATTAACCAATCATCGAATTATGGTTACTATGACAACGAGACATTGAGGGCTTATTTTCCGTTAAATTATATAGACTCTGAAAAACGACGCGTGGGTAAGCGGCACGCAAAATTGGAACGATTAAAATTTTAATTTAAACAGTTATAAAAAGTCGAATCAGTGAATCAAGATAACCAAAGACGAACAGATGTCAATCTACGAAGAATTCACGAGGTCCAGGAACCAAATTAACTAAATTAATTAAAGAAAAAGCCAAGACCAGATTGAAGAAGACGTTGGAAGCTTAACACCAGCCCAAATTGGAAGAATATATGACTATCCTGATGACGACATTTCAACGTGAGATGAACTGATAAGTACCGAATAAATTCCTTAATCCCAAAACCCCAAATTACTTAAATTATTTTTCAAACAATAAAATTTCTCACTATTTAAAAAGTAGTATTTTCTTTCAAAGGTAAATGCATAATTTACTTACTTAAAAAACATTTTATTAAACTAAATATAACCTTATTTGAGAGCACAACTTTTGTAACAGAAATACGACACTACCGAACAAATTGTATAAACACATTATAATTTCTAAGTACATATAAGGTATGGTAGTGTACTTTTTTAATGTAACCAACGTGTATGTCTTATTTCATGATCAAAATAACTCCAGATTTTAAACATTGTAATTTATTAAAAGTGACGGATGCCATTTCGGCAACGATTATGTTTTGAAATCAATTTTGCCAACTCTGAGATATTTTGTGTTTCAAGCTCTAAGCCGGAGCCGAATGTTATAAAATTATTTATAATTCATTTGTCATATTTATTGATGACCAAATTTGTATTAAAAAACACAGTACAGAACATTACTATCTTGTTATTTCATAGGATTTTGTAGAATATATGTGTGTTAGCGAAGTTTTAAGCAACAGCCAACTAGCGCTCATTACGAGTGGACGAGTCGACAACCTGTATAGCAGCGGGAACAATTCGAACGCCACAGCGGTCCATGTATTACGTATTACGTATTATCTTAGAAATTAAATATTTTAATTATTTTAACAGAAACAATTTGGCGCCACCCGGGAATAGCAATCCCTATGAATTACAGGTAGGTTGTACTGGTAACGTTGACAACGCTACGGACTCCAGTAGTGACGTCGATTTATGTAACGACCAGTGTGAGGCAAACACACTACATTCACACTAATACACAAAATAAACAAGTGTGATACATTTTGACAGGTACGACCACATTTACACGTTACATATTGGCGACCAGCAACGTGAGGCTAGAAGGACTAACTAGCGGCGGTCATGAATAGACACGGTATGGTTACGAGGCGCAAAGGGAAGGAAACATCAAACCAAGAAGGAAACCCAGAAGAAATGGAGGAAGTTGAGGAAGTAGAAGTGGAGGAAACGACTGGAGAATTGTCAGAAGAAAACCCACAGGAGGACCAAATGGAAAATCCCAATCCACCTGAACCGGAAATAGAAGCAGAAGTCAGGGTAAATAACCAACCAGTTAAACCGACAGAAGAAACGAAACTCGATAGTTTGATGAGAATGATGATGGAACAAATGAACAGATTAGAGTCGGACAAGGAAGAGAGAAGACGAGACAAGGAAGATTTAAATAAAAAATTAGAATCCGACAAGGAAGAATTGAAGAAGCAAATGAAGGAGAGTATAGAATTCCTGAATGACAAAATAGAAAGCAACCATGAAGACTTGAAGAGAAGTCAGGAGGCATTGGAAAAGAAGAGCGAAGAGCTGAAGAAACAGATCAAAAAGGATCTAGAATTAGTAAATAAAAAGATGGAAAATAACCAGGATATTCTCCAACAAAAAATCGAGGAAGAAAGCAAGAAAACCAAGGAGGAATGGAAGCAACAGCTAGTCGAATGTCGAGAAGAGATCAGACAAACGGTAACGGAGACCAACGAAACAGTGATACAAATCAGAGAAGAATTAAATAATAAAATTAATAACGTTGAGGAGGAAAGTAAGTTGAGAGCGACTGAATTCTACCAAGTCCTTACTGAAGGGTGCCAGAAGAACAAACAGGAGGTGGTCAAGGAACTGGAGGAGAGGCACCAAGAGCTACAACTGGATGTAAACAATCGGGTGGAGAAAGTATACACCGTCATAGATAAAATAGATGGACTGACCCGAGAAAACAGAGAAAAAATCCAGGGGATCAATATACGAGAGAAACAGATGCAGGAAGAATTGGATGCATTAAGAGAAAACCATATAATCACACACAGTTCATAACCAGTGAAAATCGAGAAATAATCAATTTCCGTAGCTACCGGAGAAACCCGATAGAATTCCTCAAACGGGTAGAAGAACTGATAGAGAAGAACAGAGAAACCAGGTGGTCCAGTGTGAGAAGTATGATCGATGAAATGTTCCGTGACACCCATGACAATTGGTGGACGGCCAAACGACCTGAGATCAATGATACCCAAGAGTTCAAGAAACAGTTCAGGGAGAAGTATTGGTCCGAATCAACACAGAATGTGGTCCGCAATGACATCAGTAACGGAAGGTACGAGACCCAAGGAGGACACACGTTAACCTCTTACTTTCTGGGAAAAGTATGCTTAGCCAGAAATTTGGAACCCAAGATACCCGAGGAGTCGTTGGTAATACAACTGGGTTTATCATTACGAAGAAGCCATCCAGAAGGCCAGAAGACAAGGGCAAATTAAAACAATTCAAGGAATGGTTAGTCTATTGGAGGACCTGGAGAACGATAACCAGTATCGAAAAAACAGGATCACAAACCAAAGATACAATAAGTGGAATGAACATAACAATACGCCTAATTTCCATGCACCATACAATAATCCACAAAGCAATAATCGGAATAACTGGGGCCGAAATAACAATGATAATAATGCAGAACAAACATTCAATGGAAATAATCAGCATCACCCTCCGAATAATCAGCCTGGTAACAGAGGTCAACAGAACCATCACTCAGGAAATCAAAACAATAATAGAAACAGCCCAAATAATAATAACCGACCAAATGAGAATTACCGAGGAGTGGAACCTGAACAACGTACCAACGGTCACCCCAATGAGCATAATTACTACGGCAACCGGTATCATCCCAATTACCAATACAACCGGGGACCCGGGGGTAATCCAAATAGAAGTGACAATCGACGTCATGTAAATTTTATTAGTGGGAGAAGGCGGAATAACCACCGAAGATACAACTCAAATTGGCACCCAGAACCATGGTACCACGCGTCCGACGAGACTAACAATAGACCATCAGTGAACAGGAACCATGAACCGCTACAAAATGGAAATAACCAGCAAAATGTGCCGAACGATGAAACGAACGACCAGCCAAGCAACCTGGCCGTCAGCCAGCAACCACCTTTAAACTAAAAAGGTCAGTGATAAAGTATGAACGCCCTTCACATGACCAATCACTTGGGTTGATACGTCAAACAATGTCAGATAAGAAAACCAAAGTAATCACGATAATCTATAATAATTATTTAAAAGATATTCGAGAAGAACTTCTCGAGGAAGAGGCCACTCAATTACCACAGAATAATAGTGAAATTGATCATATAAAGGCGACAATAAACGGTACCATAACCATTATCATGGTACACACGGGGTCTAATATCTCTCTCATCAACCAGCCTGAATTAGAAAGAACTCAAGCTCACTCTCGAACACCAATACCTACATTGCCAATAAATAATATAATCATCATTGGCGCAACTGGTAAACAGAACAAAACGGTGAGAAAACAAGTGTCATTGGAGCTAGATAATCTAGAATCAACCATCCCTATTATATTTCTCGTGGCAAGTGGGCTACCTTTCAATATGCTTATCGGATGTGATGTACTAAGAAGGTATTCAGCAGTAATAAACCTGCAGAAGGGAGTAGTGTTGTTAAATTCAGAACAAGGAACCTGGTCCGCGAACATTATAAATTGTGTACCAAGTCCAACTGCTTTAAGCCAAAACACAGAACTGAAGAGTTATTATTGCCAGAGACATGAGCCATCTATCACCATGGTAGAGGAGGAGGAGCGTAAGACCTTATGGAACCAGAAGTTGGAAGAGATTATCACCTTCCAAAGAGAACGGCCTATGCAGGAGATTAGTGAGCAACAGTCTAAAAAACTAATCGCCATTTATAATGATTATCAGCATGTCTTTTCGAACACCCCAGGAAAGGTTAAAGGATACCAATGTGAAAGTCAATTCCGAGAACCAGTGGATTTCCACAGGAAATCATATCCAATAGCACATTCTCTAAAAAACGAAGTTAGAATGGAAATAAATAGAATGATTGCTGAAGATATAATTGAGGATAGTCATTCTCAATATACCAGCCCCATAGTTGCCATACCCAAGAAAAATGGCAAGGTACAAATTTGCCTGGACGCCCGAGAAATAAATAAGATGATTATCAATGACAGAACCTCACCAGGAGAAATAGAAGAAATTCTGAAGAGATTCCATGGAATCAGGTATATTAGCACCTGGGATACTGTATGTGGGTATTGGCAGGTAGAGCTGCACCCACACAGTAGACAGTACATGGCTTTCATATTTGACGGTAGAAACTACCAGTTCAAAAGGTTACCATTTGGACTCATCAATTCAGTAGCAGTGTTCGTGAAGTGCATGGACCAAGTGTTAGGTCAAGAGGCACTGGAATTTACTACCGTGTACGTTGACGACCTACTTATCACGTCAGCAAACTGGGACGAACACTGTGAAAGAGTCAGACATGTATTGGAAAAATTATCTAACAACAATATCACACTTAAGTTAGACAAATCAAAGTTCATTGCTAAAGAAGTGAAGTTCTTAGGATTCAACCTAACCGAGGAGGGAATCTCTCCATCCCAAGAGAAGGTTGACGCCATACAAAATTTCCCATCACCAAGAAACAAAAAGCAGTTGCAATCCTTCCTAGGAGTATGCAATTACTATAGGAAGTTTCAGACCAACTACTCCCACCTAACAGCAAAATTTTCCAAACAACTCTCTTCAAAAGAAAAATGGACGTGGGGAGCGGAACAAGAAGAAGTGCTCAAATTAATCAAACAAAAATTTGTTGATACTGTTATTTTACACCACCCTAATTTTGCAAAACAGTTCTACCTAAACTGCGACGCTAGTGATGTAAGTCTAGGCGCAGAGTTATACCAGGAAGACGAAGATGGCAATCACCTAGTCATTAGCTTCGCCAGCCGAATACTCAATAGCTGTGAGCGTAACTACAATGTTACAGAAAAGGAGTTGCTCAGCATAGTATTCGCGTGCGGCAAGTTTAGGATGTACATACTTGGATATAATATCACGGTCCGAAGCGATCATAAATCAATATCGTTTCTAAAACAATGTAAGTTGAATCATGGCCGACTTACTCGATGGATACTTGCTTTGCAAGAATACCACATTACATGGGAGTATATTCCAGGATGAAAAAATATAGTGGCTGATGTATTATCCAGAATAAATGTAGTAAATCAGACATTTGAAGGAGAAAAGGGGAAGATAGCAAAAGTGTATTATATATTGAAGGATAGGAAGGACCTGGAAAATATTGTAAACCAAATAGTATTGCAACAAGAGCAAGATACAAAAATATCCAACATCAGAAAAAGACTGATGGAGTCTGAAGCCATTATTAACAAATTTTACTGTGTATACAATGATATTTTATTTATAAAAACAAAAAAGAACCAAGACACTTGGAAACTAGTAATTCCTCAATCATTAGAAAATCAAATCATCAAAGATTATCATGTGAGATACGGCCACATGGGAACAATTAAAATGGTAAAAGCATTAGAGGAAGATTTGTTCATAAAAAAATATTGCAAGAAAAGTAAGTAAAAACATAAAAACCTGCACATTGTGTCAGATGGTCAAAACCAATAACGAAAAGAAAGATGGAACGATGATACCCATCACATCAAGTGCCAAACTAGAGAAGGCGTTCCTCGACATATGTGGACCATTCCCACGTAGCGGAGGAAGACATGGCTAAAAATTCATTGTTATCATACTTAACCATTACACCAAGTACACCAAATTATATGCTATAAACAGAGCCACAACAAAGAAAATATTAGATATTATCAAAACTAAATACATAGTAGAGATTGGAAAACCGTACATGTTAATAACAGATCATGGAACGCAATTTAAAGGAAGGAGGTGGAGAGAAGAGTTACTAAAACTAAATATCAAAACATATAAAACTTCAGTCTACCACCCTAGTAGCAATCCCGCAGAAAGAATGTTGAGAGAGGTGGGACGCATTTTGAGAACTTATTGTCATAACAACCAGAGAGAATGGTACAAATATTTACCTTCAACCGAAGTGTTTTTAAACATCAGTCATCACCAATTCACTGAAAGTACACCTTACTTGATGATGTTCGAGAGGAAGCCAAACAGAGAGATACAAGAGATAATAGAATTCCCAAAAAACCCAGAAGACCCGTATGACAAAAACAAATGGTACAGCCTAACAGTGGAAAAGATTGAGAAACAAAAGGCCAAATATGCAAAAAACCAACCCAAAATAATCAAATATAAAGAGGGAGAAAAAATATTAATTAAAAATCGTGAACTGCCAAGTACAATGGAAGGTATAGCAAAGAAATTATTATTGCTATATACCGGTCCATATATCATCACAAAAGATAATGGTAATAATACTTACCAGATCAGTAATATCAATACAAGGAAAATCAAGGGAGTTTATAACCAAACTTCGATAAAAAAGTTTTACGAAGAAGAATAAAACCATCGTGAAATGAAACATATTTCAAAATTCCAAAAGAGATTGTAAGAGCAGCTTACTAATTTATTTAGATGATATATGCGGAACAATAAAAAGAATTAATATAAGTATATAATAATGAAAAAAAACAAAGGAAACAGTTACACAAATTCCTTTCAATTTAAATTAATTTACAGTATAATAAAAGATTGATATATGAAGTATGAAGTAAAAAGTGAGATAATAAGGAATAAGTTACACACATTCCTATATAATAAAAATGCAAGAAGCACAAACTTACAATTATAATTAAAACAAAAAAATAGCTAAGAAGGAATACGCTACAAACATTCCTTTAAGGTAAGACAATTAACTTACCAAAGAATTATCAAAAATGATGTTGAATACCGAATAAAATAAACAAAAATAAAATCAAGCTCAAATTACTGAGATAAATACTTGAAATCATACTGAACAAAAGTATTATAAGAAAAAAAAATAAAATAAAAGTTTACCTGGTACAAGGAGAGAAAGAGAAATTGTATATAAAACAAATATACAAATATGGCTAAAGCAGAATCCTGCTAAATGACTAAGAAAAAAAAAATGTCTAAGACAATTAAAATGATCACAACGAGCATTGAAAATAAAATAATGAAAAGTGAGATATGATGAAATTAACATATAAATAAATATAGAAACAATCAAGTGTATAAGTAGATGATAGTGTATAGTTAAGGTATAGCGGAAGGAAGAATGAGTAGTAATGACAAAGTGATCTAAGAACAAACCACAAGGTGGACAATCCCAAATTATATTATATTATATTATTATTATTATATTACTATTATTAAGTCACAAGTTGACAAAGAAGGTATTTAAGATTGACTGTTGAAAAGTCCTGCAATCCAAATGAACTGAGTAGAGAAGATGTGCCTCTAGTCTCAGAGAAATGAGTAGTAATGGGAGAAACCAGCTACTGTATAAAAGTTAGGGAAAAATTTATGTATGAGGGAAAATGCACCAATGGAAATAAATAAAAACAGATCCAAATAAAATGGAGTGAATTAAGTAAGAAGAGAAATGAAGAATGGAGAAACAAACAAGGAAGAGAAGGAAACAATTTATCTATAACTGATAATTTCATAAAAAACTATGCTAGTGTTTTATTAAAATGATCAATTTTAGAGGAGAGGCATTATGTAATGATACAATTAAGCCAAATCCCGTACCAGAGATAAAAAAGATAATTCTTGATATAAAAATACTTCATATAAAATAAAATGTTTAAAAAAATGATTAAAATGTAAATACTTTGACACGACGTACAACGATATTACCCAACCCAAGTGATTGAGCCAACAACCTAAACATAAAGAAGGGAACCACGTAACATACTCAAGAAAAATATGATAGATAAAACAATGAACTAACGAGAGAAGAATCAGAGGAAGAATGAAGAGGAGAACCGAACCAAGATGAAGACGATTGAAGATGAAGACTATTGAAGATGATGAAGAGGAAGAATGAAGAGGAGACAGGTTAAACCCAAGGGGAAACTAACACACATATAAAAGGGAAAGATAGTATACTTAAAGATAGAATACGGTCAACAAACCTCGAATAATTATGTATTAATGAAACCAATATTATTATTATCATTAACTTAACCTATGTACCCATTTTAAAGACAATACAAAGCAAGAGTAATATAAGAAAAGTACACTAACCCAGTCAGAAAGGTTAGATTTAACAAAACACAACTAACCTAATATTGTTAATAGTAAATATCATACTCAAACAAAATAGTGAGAAATGGTAGGAGAAAGTATAGGGATTACCCATTAAATAACACTAAATACAAAACAGTGAATCAAAGTGAAGTGCTTTAGTGAAGTGTAAATACCCTAAAAAATAGTGAAAGTGTATGTGAAACATTCAAAATAGAATGATAAGTAAGCAGACACTCTGTGAAACATTGATAAACAACCAATGATTGGAGTGATATTATAAACAGTAATATATCTAGAAGTAATTAGAAATAGTAGTCCAAATTAATATAAGGGAAGCTTGTGATATTATTCAGGGAGAAAGCCCAGACAAATAACTTGTGTTAACATGGTAGGATAGAATAGAATTAAAGTTTTGTTATTAAAATTAAGATTGCAAAGAATACAACACCCCATGTTGAAAGGGGAATTAACCTTCATAATTTTATGAAAAGTGACAATGTTTATCACTTTAGTTTGTAACACAAGAAAGAAATCAATGTTAGTACTAATAATAACTCATGACTTGTAAAGAATAGTTGGTTCAATGTTAAAAGAGGAATATGGCTGAAAGGAACCTACAGTCCATAAACCTAATTATTATATTTTAAAGGAAGAGTAATGAAAATGTATGTTGAATAGTAGTTAAAACGCAAACAAATAAGTGAAGCCCATCAGGCTGAATTCAGAATGTAATTTAAAAGGAAATACACCAAAAAAAACAATCATGGCTGAGTTTGACTATGAAAAAACATTTAACTGCCAAAGACATTCAAATGTAAATTGTATCAATTTCACAAGAAATCTTACTAATCTAAGACCAGTGAATGGACAGTAATTATATATCAGTTATTTTAACACAGAAATATCATTGTAATAGTTTAATTTAAGAAAAATATGTTATTTATTAAATGTCAAATAATTAGACTATAGTTAATGTATAACAGAATATGACCTTATGAGGTATCATTGTAAACTTTGAAAGGAAAGAAAAATAATAGTGATGTCATTTATTATCCCAAAGGAATTATAAAGGAATAAAACCATTAGGAAAATACTTAATAAATTTGAATAAAAATTCAAATATTTTAACAATGTCTTAAAGGAGTAATTAACCAATCATCGAATTATGGTTACTATGACAACGAGACGTTGAGGGCTTATTTTCCGTTAAATTATATAGACTCTGAAAAACGACGCGTGGGTAAGCGGCACGCAAAATTGGAACGATTAAAATTTTAATTTAAACAGTTATAAAAAGTCGAATCAGTGAATCAAGATAACCAAAGACGAACAGATGTCAATCTACGAAGAATTCACGAGGTCCAGGAACCAAATTAACTAAATTAATTAAAGAAAAACCCAAGACCAGATTGAAGAAGATGTTGGAAGCTTAACACCAGCCCAAATTGGAAGAATATATGACTATCCTGATGACGACATTTCAACGTGAGATGAACTGATAAGTACCGAATAAATTCCTTAATCCCAAAACCCCAAATTACTTAAATTATTTTTCAAACAATAAAATTTCTCACTATTTAAAAAGTAGTATTTTCTTTCAAAGGTAAATGCATAATTTACTTACTTAAAAAACATTTTATTAAACTAAATATAACCTTATTTGAGAGCACAACTTTTGTAACAGAAATACGACACTACCGAACAAATTGTATAAACACATTATAATTTCTAAGTACGTATAAGGTATGGTAGTGTACTTTTTTAATGTAACCAACGTGTATGTCTTATTTCATGATCAAAATAACTCCAGATTTTAAACATTGTAATTTATTAAAAGTGACGGATGCCATTTCGGCAACGATTATGTTTTGAAATCAATTTTGCCAACTCTGAGATATTTTGTGTTTCAAGCTCTAAGCCGGAGCCGAATGTTATAAAATTATTTATAATTCATTTGTCATATTTATTGATGACCAAATTTGTATTAAAAAACACAGTACAGAACATTACTATCTTGTTATTTCATAGGATTTTGTAGAATATATGTGTGTTAGCGAAGTTTTAAGCAACAGCCAACTAGCGCTCATTACGAGTGGACGAGTCGACAACCTGTATAGCAGCGGGAACAATTCGAACGCCACAGCGGTCCATGTATTACGTATTACGTATTATCTTAGAAATTAAATATTTTAATTATTTTAACAGAAACAATTTGGCGCCACCCGGGAATAGCAATCCCTATGAATTACAGGTAGGTTGTACTGGTAACGTTGACAACGCTACGGACTCCAGTAGTGACGTCGATTTATGTAACGACCAGTGTGAGGCAAACACACTACATTCACACTAATACACAAAATAAACAAGTGTGATACATTTTGACAGGTACGACCACATTTACACGTTACATATTGGCGACCAGCAACGTGAGGCTAGAAGGACTAACTAGCGGCGGTCATGAATAGACACGGTATGGTTACGAGGCGCAAAGGGAAGGAAACATCAAACCAAGAAGGAAACCCAGAAGAAATGGAGGAAGTTGAGGAAGTAGAAGTGGAGGAAACGACTGGAGAATTGTCAGAAGAAAACCCACAGGAGGACCAAATGGAAAATCCCAATCCACCTGAACCGGAAATAGAAGCAGAAGTCAGGGTAAATAACCAACCAGTTAAACCGACAGAAGAAACGAAACTCGATAGTTTGATGAGAATGATGATGGAACAAATGAACAGATTAGAGTCGGACAAGGAAGAGAGAAGACGAGACAAGGAAGATTTAAATAAAAAATTAGAATCCGACAAGGAAGAATTGAAGAAGCAAATGAAGGAGAGTATAGAATTCCTGAATGACAAAATAGAAAGCAACCATGAAGACTTGAAGAGAAGTCAGGAGGCATTGGAAAAGAAGAGCGAAGAGCTGAAGAAACAGATCAAAAAGGATCTAGAATTAGTAAATAAAAAGATGGAAAATAACCAGGATATTCTCCAACAAAAAATCGAGGAAGAAAGCAAGAAAACCAAGGAGGAATGGAAGCAACAGCTAGTCGAATGTCGAGAAGAGATCAGACAAACGGTAACGGAGACCAACGAAACAGTGATACAAATCAGAGAAGAATTAAATAATAAAATTAATAACGTTGAGGAGGAAAGTAAGTTGAGAGCGACTGAATTCTACCAAGTCCTTACTGAAGGGTGCCAGAAGAACAAACAGGAGGTGGTCAAGGAACTGGAGGAGAGGCACCAAGAGCTACAACTGGATGTAAACAATCGGGTGGAGAAAGTATACACCGTCATAGATAAAATAGATGGACTGACCCGAGAAAACAGAGAAAAAATCCAGGGGATCAATATACGAGAGAAACAGATGCAGGAAGAATTGGATGCATTAAGAGAAAACCATATAATCACACACAGTTCATAACCAGTGAAAATCGAGAAATAATCAATTTCCGTAGCTACCGGAGAAACCCGATAGAATTCCTCAAACGGGTAGAAGAACTGATAGAGAAGAACAGAGAAACCAGGTGGTCCAGTGTGAGAAGTATGATCGATGAAATGTTCCGTGACACCCATGACAATTGGTGGACGGCCAAACGACCTGAGATCAATGATACCCAAGAGTTCAAGAAACAGTTCAGGGAGAAGTATTGGTCCGAATCAACACAGAATGTGGTCCGCAATGACATCAGTAACGGAAGGTACGAGACCCAAGGAGGACACACGTTAACCTCTTACTTTCTGGGAAAAGTATGCTTAGCCAGAAATTTGGAACCCAAGATACCCGAGGAGTCGTTGGTAATACAACTGGGTTTATCATTACGAAGAAGCCATCCAGAAGGCCAGAAGACAAGGGCAAATTAAAACAATTCAAGGAATGGTTAGTCTATTGGAGGACCTGGAGAACGATAACCAGTATCGAAAAAACAGGATCACAAACCAAAGATACAATAAGTGGAATGAACATAACAATACGCCTAATTTCCATGCACCATACAATAATCCACAAAGCAATAATCGGAATAACTGGGGCCGAAATAACAATGATAATAATGCAGAACAAACATTCAATGGAAATAATCAGCATCACCCTCCGAATAATCAGCCTGGTAACAGAGGTCAACAGAACCATCACTCAGGAAATCAAAACAATAATAGAAACAGCCCAAATAATAATAACCGACCAAATGAGAATTACCGAGGAGTGGAACCTGAACAACGTACCAACGGTCACCCCAATGAGCATAATTACTACGGCAACCGGTATCATCCCAATTACCAATACAACCGGGGACCCGGGGGTAATCCAAATAGAAGTGACAATCGACGTCATGTAAATTTTATTAGTGGGAGAAGGCGGAATAACCACCGAAGATACAACTCAAATTGGCACCCAGAACCATGGTACCACGCGTCCGACGAGACTAACAATAGACCATCAGTGAACAGGAACCATGAACCGCTACAAAATGGAAATAACCACCAAAATGTGCCGAACGATGAAACGAACGACCAGCCAAGCAACCTGGCCGTCAGCCAGCAACCACCTTTAAACTAAAAAGGTCAGTGATAAAGTATGAACGCCCTTCACATGACCAATCACTTGGGTTGATACGTCAAACAATGTCAGATAAGAAAACCAAAGTAATCACGATAATCTATAATAATTATTTAAAAGATATTCGAGAAGAACTTCTCGAGGAAGAGGCCACTCAATTACCACAGAATAATAGTGAAATTGATCATATAAAGGCGACAATAAACGGTACCATAACCATTATCATGGTACACACGGGGTCTAATATCTCTCTCATCAACCAGCCTGAATTAGAAAGAACTCAAGCTCACTCTCGAACACCAATACCTACATTGCCAATAAATAATATAATCATCATTGGCGCAACTGGTAAACAGAACAAAACGGTGAGAAAACAAGTGTCATTGGAGCTAGATAATCTAGAATCAACCATCCCTATTATATTTCTCGTGGCAAGTGGGCTACCTTTCAATATGCTTATCGGATGTGATGTACTAAGAAGGTATTCAGCAGTAATAAACCTGCAGAAGGGAGTAGTGTTGTTAAATTCAGAACAAGGAACCTGGTCCGCGAACATTATAAATTGTGTACCAAGTCCAACTGCTTTAAGCCAAAACACAGAACTGAAGAGTTATTATTGCCAGAGACATGAGCCATCTATCACCATGGTAGAGGAGGAGGAGCGTAAGACCTTATGGAACCAGAAGTTGGAAGAGATTATCACCTTCCAAAGAGAACGGCCTATGCAGGAGATTAGTGAGCAACAGTCTAAAAAACTAATCGCCATTTATAATGATTATCAGCATGTCTTTTCGAACACCCCAGGAAAGGTTAAAGGATACCAATGTGAAAGTCAATTCCGAGAACCAGTGGATTTCCACAGGAAATCATATCCAATAGCACATTCTCTAAAAAACGAAGTTAGAATGGAAATAAATAGAATGATTGCTGAAGATATAATTGAGGATAGTCATTCTCAATATACCAGCCCCATAGTTGCCATACCCAAGAAAAATGGCAAGGTACAAATTTGCCTGGACGCCCGAGAAATAAATAAGATGATTATCAATGACAGAACCTCACCAGGAGAAATAGAAGAAATTCTGAAGAGATTCCATGGAATCAGGTATATTAGCACCTGGGATACTGTATGTGAGTATTGGCAGGTAGAGCTGCACCCACACAGTAGACAGTACATGGCTTTCATATTTGACGGTAGAAACTACCAGTTCAAAAGGTTACCATTTGGACTCATCAATTCAGTAGCAGTGTTCGTGAAGTGCATGGACCAAGTGTTAGGTCAAGAGGCACTGGAATTTACTACCGTGTACGTTGACGACCTACTTATCACGTCAGCAAACTGGGACGAACACTGTGAAAGAGTCAGACATGTATTGGAAAAATTATCTAACAACAATATCACACTTAAGTTAGACAAATCAAAGTTCATTGCTAAAGAAGTGAAGTTCTTAGGATTCAACCTAACCGAGGAGGGAATCTCTCCATCCCAAGAGAAGGTTGACGCCCTACAAAATTTCCCATCACCAAGAAACAAAAAGCAGTTGCAATCCTTCCTAGGAGTATGCAATTACTATAGGAAGTTTCAGACCAACTACTCCCACCTAACAGCAAAATTTTCCAAACAACTCTCTTCAAAAGAAAAATGGACGTGGGGAGCGGAACAAGAAGAAGTGCTCAAATTAATCAAACAAAAATTTGTTGATACTGTTATTTTACACCACCCTAATTTTGCAAAACAGTTCTACCTAAACTGCGACGCTAGTGATGTAAGTCTAGGCGCAGAGTTATACCAGGAAGACGAAGATGCCAATCACCTAGTCATTAGCTTCGCCAGCCGAATACTCAATAGCTGTGAGCGTAACTACAATGTTACAGAAAAGGAGTTGCTCAGCATAGTATTCGCGTGCGGCAAGTTTAGGACGTACATACTTGGATATAATATCACGGTCCGAAGCGATCATAAATCAATATCGTTTCTAAAACAATGTAAGTTGAATCATGGCCGACTTACTCGATGGATACTTGCTTTGCAAGAATACCACATTACATGGGAGTATATTCCAGGATGAAAAAATATAGTGGCTGATGTATTATCCAGAATAAATGTAGTAAATCAGACATTTGAAGGAGAAAAGGGGAAGATAGCAAAAGTGTATTATATATTGAAGGATAGGAAGGACCTGGAAAATATTGTAAACCAAATAGTATTGCAACAAGAGCAAGATACAAAAATATCCAACATCAGAAAAAGACTGATGGAGTCTGAAGCCATTATTAACAAATTTTACTGTGTATACAATGATATTTTATTTATAAAAACAAAAAAGAACCAAGACACTTGGAAACTAGTAATTCCTCAATCATTAGAAAATCAAATCATCAAAGATTATCATGTGAGATACGGCCACATGGGAACAATTAAAATGGTAAAAGCATTAGAGGAAGATTTGTTCATAAAAAAATATTGCAAGAAAAGTAAGTAAAAACATAAAAACCTGCACATTGTGTCAGATGGTCAAAACCAATAACGAAAAGAAAGATGGAACGATGATACCCATCACATCAAGTGCCAAACTAGAGAAGGCGTTCCTCGACATATGTGGACCATTCCCACGTAGCGGAGGAAGACATGGCTAAAAATTCATTGTTATCATACTTAACCATTACACCAAGTACACCAAATTATATGCTATAAACAGAGCCACAACAAAGAAAATATTAGATATTATCAAAACTAAATACATAGTAGAGATTGGAAAACCGTACATGTTAATAACAGATCATGGAACGCAATTTAAAGGAAGGAGGTGGAGAGAAGAGTTATTAAAACTAAATATCAAAACATATAAAACTTCAGTCTACCACCCTAGTAGCAATCCCGCAGAAAGAATGTTGAGAGAGGTGGGACGCATTTTGAGAACTTATTGTCATAACAACCAGAGAGAATGGTACAAATATTTACCTTCAACCGAAGTGTTTTTAAACATCAGTCATCACCAATTCACTGAAAGTACACCTTACTTGATGATGTTCGAGAGGAAGCCAAACAGAGAGATACAAGAGATAATAGAATTCCCAAAAAACCCAGAAGACCCGTATGACAAAAACAAATGGTACAGCCTAACAGTGGAAAAGATTGAGAAACAAAAGGCCAAATATGCAAAAAACCAACCCAAAATAATCAAATATAAAGAGGGAGAAAAAATATTAATTAAAAATCGTGAACTGCCAAGTACAATGGAAGGTATAGCAAAGAAATTATTATTGCTATATACCGGTCCATATATCATCACAGAAGATAATGGTAATAATACTTACCAGATCAGTAATATCAATACAAGGAAAATCAAGGGAGTTTATAACCAAACTTCGATAAAAAAGTTTTACGAAGAAGAATAAAACCATCGTGAAATGAAACATATTTCAAAATTCCAAAAGAGATTGTAAGAGCAGCTTACTAATTTATTTAGATGATATATGCGGAACAATAAAAAGAATTAATATAAGTATATAATAATGAAAAAAAAACAAAGGAAACAGTTACACAAATTCCTTTCAATTTAAATTAATTTACAGTATAATAAAAGATTGATATATGAAGTATGAAGTAAAAAGTGAGATAATAAGGAATAAGTTACACACATTCCTATATAATAAAAATGCAAGAAGCACAAACTTACAATTATAATTAAAACAAAAAAATAGCTAAGAAGGAATACGCTACAAACATTCCTTTAAGGTAAGACAATTAACTTACCAAAGAATTATCAAAAATGATGTTGAATACCGAATAAAATAAACAAAAATAAAATCAAGCTCAAATTACTGAGATAAATACTTGAAATCATACTGAACAAAAGTATTATAAGAAAAAAAAATAAAATAAAAGTTTACCTGGTACAAGGAGAGAAAGAGAAATTGTATATAAAACAAATATACAAATATGGCTAAAGCAGAATCCTGCTAAATGACTAAGAAAAAAAAATGTCTAAGACAATTAAAATGATCACAACGAGCATTGAAAATAAAATAATGAAAAGTGAGATATGATGAAATTAACATATAAATAAATATAGAAACAATCAAGTGTATAAGTAGATGATAGTGTATAGTTAAGGTATAGCGGAAGGAAGAATGAGTAGTAATGACAAAGTGATCTAAGAACAAACCACAAGGTGGACAATCCCAAATTATATTATATTATATTATTATTATTATATTACTATTATTAAGTCACAAGTTGACAAAGAAGGTATTTAAGATTGACTGTTGAAAAGTCCTGCAATCCAAATGAACTGAGTAGAGAAGATGTGCCTCTAGTCTCAGAGAAATGAGTAGTAATGGGAGAAACCAGCTACTGTATAAAAGTTAGGGAAAAATTTATGTATGAGGGAAAATGCACCAATGGAAATAAATAAAAACAGATCCAAATAAAATGGAGTGAATTAAGTAAGAAGAGAAATGAAGAATGGAGAAACAAACAAGGAAGAGAAGGAAAAAATTTATCTATAACTGATAATTTCATAAAAAACTATGCTAGTGTTTTATTAAAATGATCAATTTTAGAGGAGAGGCATTATGTAATGATACAATTAAGCCAAATCCCGTACCAGAGATAAAAAAGATAATTCTTGATATAAAAATACTTCATATAAAATAAAATGTTTAAAAAAATGATTAAAATGTAAATACTTTGACACGACGTACAACGATATTACCCAACCCAAGTGATTGAGCCAACAACCTAAACATAAAGAAGGGAACCACGTAACATACTCAAGAAAAATATGATAGACAAAACAATGAACTAACGAGAGAAGAATCAGAGGAAGAATGAAGAGGAGAACCGAACCAAGATGAAGACGATTGAAGATGAAGACTATTGAAGATGATGAAGAGGAAGAATGAAGAGGAGACAGGTTAAACCCAAGGGGAAACTAACACACATATAAAAGGGAAAGATAGTATACTTAAAGATAGAATACGGTCAATAAACCTCGAATAATTATGTATTAATGAAACCAATATTATTATTATCATTAACTTAACCTATGTACCCATTTTAAAGACAATACAATTGTAAAGCAATGTAATATAAGAAAAGTACACTAACCCAGTCAGAAAGGTTAGATTTAACAAAACACAACTAACCTAATATTGTTAATAGTAAATATCATACTCAAACAAAATAGTGAGAAATGGTAGGAGAAAGTATAGGGATTACCCATTAAATAACACTAAATACAAAACAGTGAATCAAAGTGAAGTGCTTTAGTGAAGTGTAAATACCCTAAAAAATAGTGAAAGTGTATGTGAAACATTCAAAATAGAATGATAAGTAAGCAGACACTCTGTGAAACATTGATAAACAACCAATGATTGGAGTGATATTATAAACAGTAATATATCTAGAAGTAATTAGAAATAGTAGTCCAAATTAATATAAGGGAAGCTTGTGATATTATTCAGGGAGAAAGCCCAGACAAATAACTTGTGTTAACATGGTAGGATAGAATAGAATTAAAGTTTTGTTATTAAAATTAAGATTGCAAAGAATACAACACCCCATGTTGAAAGGGGAATTAACCTTCATAATTTTATGAAAAGTGACAATGTTTATCACTTTAGTTTGTAACACAAGAAAGAAATCAATGTTAGTACTAATAATAACTCATGACTTATAAAGAATAGTTGGTTCAATGTTAAAAGAGGAATATGGCTGAAAGGAACCTACAGTCCATAAACCTAATTATTATATTTTAAAGGAAGAGTAATGAAAATGTATGTTGAATAGTAGTTAAAACGCAAACAAATAAGTGAAGCCCATCAGGCTGAATTCAGAATGTAATTTAAAAGGAAATACACCAAAAAAAACAATCATGGCTGAGTTTGACTATGAAAAAACATTTAACTGCCAAAGACATTCAAATGTAAATTGTATCAATTTCACAAGAAATCTTACTAATCTAAGACCAGTGAATGGACAGTAATTATATATCAGTTATTTTAACACAGAAATATCATTGTAATAGTTTAATTTAAGAAAAATATGTTATTTATTAAATGTCAAATAATTAGACTATAGTTAATGTATAACAGAATATGACCTTATGAGGTATCATTGTAAACTTTGAAAGGAAAGAAAAATAATAGTGATGTCATTTATTATCCCAAAGGAATTATAAAGGAATAAAACCATTAGGAAAATACTTAATAAATTTGAATAAAAATTCAAATATTTTAACAATGTCTTAAAGGAGTAATTAACCAATCATCGAATTATGGTTACTATGACAACGAGACGTTGAGGGCTTATTTTCCGTTAAATTATATAGACTCTGAAAAACGACGCGTGGGTAAGCGGCACGCAAAATTGGAACGATTAAAATTTTAATTTAAACAGTTATAAAAAGTCGAATCAGTGAATCAAGATAACCAAAGACGAACAGATGTCAATCTACAAAGAATTCACGAGGTCCAGGAACCAAATTAACTAAATTAATTAAAGAAAAACCCAAGACCAGATTGAAGAAGATGTTGGAAGCTTAACACCAGCCCAAATTTGAAGAATATATGACTATCCTGATGACGACATTTCAACGTGAGATGAACTGATAAGTACCGAATAAATTCCTTAATACCAAAACCCCAAATTACTTAAATTATTTTTCAAACAATAAAATTTCTCACTATTTAAAAAGTAGTATTTTCTTTCAAAGGTAAATGCATAATTTACTTACTTAAAAAACATTTTATTAAACTAAATATAACCTTATTTGAGAGCACAACTTTTGTAACAGAAATACGACACTACCGAACAAATTGTATAAACACATTATATTTTCTAAGTACGTATAAGGTATGGTAGTGTACTTTTTTAATGTAACCAACGTGTATGTCTTATTTCATGATCAAAATAACTCCAGATTTTAAACATTGTAATTTATTAAAAGTGACGGATGCCATTTCGGCAACGATTATGTTTTGAAATCAATTTTGCCAACTCTGAGATATTTTGTGTTTCAAGCTCTAAGCCGGAGCCGAATGTTATAAAATTATTTATAATTCATTTGTCATATTTATTGATGACCAAATTTGTATTAAAAAACACAGTACAGAACATTACTATCTTGTTATTTCATAGGATTTTGTAGAATATATGTGTGTTAGCGAAGTTTTAAGCAACAGCCAACTAGCGCTCATTACGAGTGGACGAGTCGACAACCTATATAGCAGCGGGAACAATTCGAACGCCACAGCGGTCCATGCTAATATCACGTATTATCTTAGAAATTAAATATTTTAATTATTTTAACAGAAACAATTTGGCGCCACCCGGGAATAGCAATCCCTATGAATTACAGGTAGGTTGTACTGGTAACGTTGACAACGCTACGGACTCCAGTAGTGACGTCGATTTATGTAACGACCAGTGTGAGGCAAACACACTACATTCACACTAATACACAAAATAAACAAGTGTGATACATTTTGACAGGTACGACCACATTTACACGTTACATATTGGCGACCAGCAACGTGAGGCTAGAAGGACTAACTAGCGGCGGTCATGAATAGACACGGTATGGTTACGAGGCGCAAAGGGAAGGAAACATCAAACCAAGAAGGAAACCCAGAAGAAATGGAGGAAGTTGAGGAAGTAGAAGTGGAGGAAACGACTGGAGAATTGTCAGAAGAAAACCCACAGGAGGACCAAATGGAAAATCCCAATCCACCTGAACCGGAAATAGAAGCAGAAGTCAGGGTAAATAACCAACCAGTTAAACTGACAGAAGAAACGAAACTCGATAGTTTGATGAGAATGATGATGGAACAAATGAACAGATTAGAGTCGGACAAGGAAGAGAGAAGACGAGACAAGGAAGATTTAAATAAAAAATTAGAATCCGACAAGGAAGAATTGAAGAAGCAAATGAAGGAGAGTATAGAATTCCTGAATGACAAAATAGAAAGCAACCATGAAGACTTGAAGAGAAATCAGGAGGCATTGGAAAAGAAGAGCGAAGAGCTGAAGAAACAGATCAAAAAGGATCTAGAATTAGTAAATAAAAAGATGGAAAATAACCAGGATATTCTCCAACGAAAAATCGAGGAAGAAAGCAAGAAAACCAAGGAGGAATGGAAGCAACAGCTAGTCGAATGTCGAGAAGAGATCAGACAAACGGTAACGGAGACCAACGAAACAGTGATACAAATCAGAGAAGAATTAAATAATAAAATTAATAACGTTGAGGAGGAAAGTAAGTTGAGAGCGACTGAATTCTACCAAGTCCTTACTGAAGGGTGCCAGAAGAACAAACAGGAGGTGGTCAAGGAACTGGAGGAGAGGCACCAAGAGCTACAACTGGATGTAAACAATCGGGTGGAGAAAGTATACACCGTCATAGATAAAATAGACGGACTGACCCGAGAAAACAGAGAAAAAATCCAGGGGATCAATATACGAGAGAAACAGATGCAGGAAGAATTGGATGCATTAAGAGAAAAGCATATAATCACACACAGTTCATAACCAGTGAAAATCGAGAAATAATCAATTTCCGTAGCTACCGGAGAAACCCGATAGAATTCCTCAAACGGGTAGAAGAACTGATAGAGAAGAACAGAGAAACCAGGTGGTCCAGTGTGAGAAGTATGATCGATGAAATGTTCCGTGACACCCATGACAATTGGTGGACGGCCACACGACCTGAGATCAATGATACCCAAGAGTTCAAGAAACAGTTCAGGGAGAAGTATTGGTCCGAATCAACACAGAATGTGGTCCGCAATGACATCAGTAATGGAAGGTACGAGACCCAAGGAGGACACACGTTAACCTCTTACTTTCTGGGAAAAGTATGCTTAGCCAGAAATTTGGAACCCAAGATACCCGAGGAGTCGTTGGTAATACAACTGGGTTTATCATTACGAAGAAGCCATCCAGAAGGCCAGAAGACAAGGGCAAATTAAAACAATTCAAGGAATGGTTAGTCTATTGGAGGACCTGGAGAACGATAACCAGTATCGAAAAAACAGGATCACAAACCAAAGATACAATAAGTGGAATAAACATAACAATACGCCTAATTTCCATGCACCATACAATAATCCACAAAGCAATAATCGGAATAACTGGGGCCGAAATAACAATGATAATAATGCAGAACAAACATTCAATGGAAATAATCAGCATCACCCTCCGAATAATCAGCCTGGTAACAGAGGTCAACAGAACCATCACTCAGGAAATCAAAACAATAATAGAAACAGCCCAAATAATAATAACCGACCAAATGAGAATTACCGAGGAGTGGAACCTGAACAACGTACCAACGGTCACCCCAATGAGCATAATTACTACGGCAACCGGTACCATCCCAATTACCAATACAACCGGGGACCCGGGGGTAATCCAAATAGAAGTGACAATCGACGTCATGTAAATTTTATTAGTGGGAGAAGGCGGAATAACCACCGAAGATACAACTCAAATTGGCACCCAGAACCATGGTACCACGCGTCCGACGAGACTAACAATAGACCATCAGTGAACAGGAACCATGAACCGCTACAAAATGGAAATAACCAGCAAAATGTGCCGAACGATGAAACGAACGACCAGCCAAGCAACCTGGCCGTCAGCCAGCAACCACCTTTAAACTAAAAAGGTCAGTGATAAAGTATGAACGCCCTTCACATGACCAATCACTTGGGTTGATACGTCAAACAATGTCAGATAAGAAAACCAAAGTAATCACGATAATCTATAATAATTATTTAAAAGATATTCGAGAAGAACTTCTCGAGGAAGAGGCCACTCAATTACCACAGAATAATAGTGAAATTGATCATATAAAGGCGACAATAAACGGTACCATAACCATTATCATGGTACACACGGGGTCTAATATCTCTCTCATCAACCAGCCTGAATTAGAAAGAACTCAAGCTCACTCTCGAACACCAATACCTACATTGCCAATAAATAATATAATCATCATTGGCGCAACTGGTAAACAGAACAAAACGGTGAGAAAACAAGTGTCATTGGAGCTAGATAATCTAGAATCAACCATCCCTATTATATTTCTCGTGGCAAGTGGGCTACCTTTCAATATGCTTATCGGATGTGATGTACTAAGAAGGTATTCAGCAGTAATAAACCTGCAGAAGGGAGTAGTGTTGTTAAATTCAGAACAAGGAACCTGGTCCGCGAACATTATAAATTGTGTACCAAGTCCAACTGCTTTAAGCCAAAACACAGAACTGAAGAGTTATTATTGCCAGAGACATGAGCCATCTATCACCATGGTAGAGGAGGAGGAGCGTAAGACCTTATGGAACCAGAAGTTGGAAGAGATTATCACCTTCCAAAGAGAACGGCCTATGCAGGAGATTAGTGAGCAACAGTCTAAAAAACTAATCGCCATTTATAATGATTATCAGCATGTCTTTTCGAACACCCCAGGAAAGGTTAAAGGATACCAATGTGAAAGTCAATTCCGAGAACCAGTGGATTTCCACAGGAAATCATATCCAATAGCACATTCTCTAAAAAACGAAGTTAGAATGGAAATAAATAGAATGATTGCTGAAGATATAATTGAGGATAGTCATTCTCAATATACCAGCCCCATAGTTGCCATACCCAAGAAAAATGGCAAGGTACAAATTTGCCTGGACGCCCGAGAAATAAATAAGATGATTATCAATGACAGAACCTCACCAGGAGAAATAGAAGAAATTCTGAAGAGATTCCATGGAATCAGGTATATTAGCACCTGGGATACTGTATGTGAGTATTGGCAGGTAGAGCTGCACCCACACAGTAGACAGTACATGGCTTTCATATTTGACGGTAGAAACTACCAGTTCAAAAGGTTACCATTTGGACTCATCAATTCAGTAGCAGTGTTCGTGAAGTGCATGGACCAAGTGTTAGGTCAAGAGGCACTGGAATTTACTACCGTGTACGTTGACGACCTACTTATCACGTCAGCAAACTGGGACGAACACTGTGAAAGAGTCAGACATGTATTGGAAAAATTATCTAACAACAATATCACACTTAAGTTAGACAAATCAAAGTTCATTGCTAAAGAAGTGAAGTTCTTAGGATTCAACCTAACCGAGGAGGGAATCTCTCCATCCCAAGAGAAGGTTGACGCCATACAAAATTTCCCATCACCAAGAAACAAAAAGCAGTTGCAATCCTTCCTAGGAGTATGCAATTACTATAGGAAGTTTCAGACCAACTACTCCCACCTAACAGCAAAATTTTCCAAACAACTCTCTTCAAAAGAAAAATGGACGTGGGGAGCGGAACAAGAAGAAGTGCTCAAATTAATCAAACAAAAATTTGTTGATACTGTTATTTTACACCACCCTAATTTTGCAAAACAGTTCTACCTAAACTGCGACGCTAGTGATGTAAGTCTAGGCGCAGAGTTATACCAGGAAGACGAACATGGCAATCACCTAGTCATTAGCTTCGCCAGCCGAATACTCAATAGCTGTGAGCGTAACTACAATGTTACAGAAAAGGAGTTGCTCAGCATAGTATTCGCGTGCGGCAAGTTTAGGACGTACATACTTGGATATAATATCACGGTCCGAAGTGATCATAAATCAATATCGTTTCTAAAACAATGTAAGTTGAATCATGGCCGACTTACTCGATGGATACTTGCTTTGCAAGAATACCACATTACATGGGAGTATATTCCAGGATGAAAAAATATAGTGGCTGATGTATTATCCAGAATAAATGTAGTAAATCAGACATTTGAAGGAGAAAAGGGGAAGATAGCAAAAGTGTATTATATATTGAAGGATAGGAAGGACCTGGAAAATATTGTAAACCAAATAGTATTGCAACAAGAGCAAGATACAAAAATATCCAACATCAGAAAAAGACTGATGGAGTCTGAAGCCATTATTAACAAATTTTACTGTGTATACAATGATATTTTATTTATAAAAACAAAAAAGAACCAAGACACTTGGAAACTAGTAATTCCTCAATCATTAGAAAATCAAATCATCAAAGATTATCATGTGAGATACGGCCACATGGGAACAATTAAAATGGTAAAAGCATTAGAGGAAGATTTGTTCATAAAAAAATATTGCAAGAAAAGTAAGTAAAAACATAAAAACCTGCACATTGTGTCAGATGGTCAAAACCAATAACGAAAAGAAAGATGGAACGATGATACCCATCACATCAAGTGCCAAACTAGAGAAGGCGTTCCTCGACATATGTGGACCATTCCCACGTAGCGGAGGAAGACATGGCTAAAAATTCATTGTTATCATACTTAACCATTACACCAAGTACACCAAATTATATGCTATAAACAGAGCCACAACAAAGAAAATATTAGATATTATCAAAACTAAATACATAGTAGAGACTGGAAAACCGTACATGTTAATAACAGATCATGGAACGCAATTTAAAGGAAGGAGGTGGAGAGAAGAGTTATTAAAACTAAATATCAAAACATATAAAACTTCAGTCTACCACCCTAGTAGCAATCCCGCAGAAAGAATGTTGAGAGAGGTGGGACGCATTTTGAGAACTTATTGTCATAACAACCAGAGAGAATGGTACAAATATTTACCTTCAACCGAAGTGTTTTTAAACATCAGTCATCACCAATTCACTGAAAGTACACCTTACTTGATGATGTTCGAGAGGAAGCCAAACAGAGAGATACAAGAGATAATAGAATTCCCAAAAAACCCAGAAGACCCGTATGACAAAAACAAATGGTACAGCCTAACAGTGGAAAAGATTGAGAAACAAAAGGCCAAATATGCAAAAAACCAACCCAAAATAATCAAATATAAAGAGGGAGAAAAAATATTAATTAAAAATCGTGAACTGCCAAGTACAATGGAAGGTATAGCAAAGAAATTATTATTGCTATATACCGGTCCATATATCATCACAGAAGATAATGGTAATAATACTTACCAGATCAGTAATATCAATACAAGGAAAATCAAGGGAGTTTATAACCAAACTTCGATAAAAAAGTTTTACGAAGAAGAATAAAACCATCGTGAAATGAAACATATTTCAAAATTCCAAAAGAGATTGTAAGAGCAGCTTACTAATTTATTTAGATGATATATGCGGAACAATAAAAAGAATTAATATAAGTATATAATAATGAAAAAAAAACAAAGGAAACAGTTACACAAATTCCTTTCAATTTAAATTAATTTACAGTATAATAAAAGATTGATATATGAAGTATGAAGTAAAAAGTGAGATAATAAGGAATAAGTTACACACATTCCTATATAATAAAAATGCAAGAAGCACAAACTTACAATTATAATTAAAACAAAAAAATAGCTAAGAAGGAATACGCTACAAACATTCCTTTAAGGTAAGACAATTAACTTACCAAAGAATTATCAAAAATGATGTTGAATACCGAATAAAATAAACAAAAATAAAATCAAGCTCAAATTACTGAGATAAATACTTGAAATCATACTGAACAAAAGTATTATAAGAAAAAAAAATAAAATAAAAGTTTACCTGGTACAAGGAGAGAAAGAGAAATTGTATATAAAACAAATATACAAATATGGCTAAAGCAGAATCCTGCTAAATGACTAAGAAAAAAAAATGTCTAAGACAATTAAAATGATCACAACGAGCATTGAAAATAAAATAATGAAAAGTGAGATATGATGAAATTAACATATAAATAAATATAGAAACAATCAAGTGTATAAGTAGATGATAGTGTATAGTTAAGGTATAGCGGAAGGAAGAATGAGTAGTAATGACAAAGTGATCTAAGAACAAACCACAAGGTGGACAATCCCAAATTATATTATATTATATTATTATTATTATATTACTATTATTAAGTCACAAGTTGACAAAGAAGGTATTTAAGATTGACTGTTGAAAAGTCCTGCAATCCAAATGAACTGAGTAGAGAAGATGTGCCTCTAGTCTCAGAGAAATGAGTAGTAATGGGAGAAACCAGCTACTGTATAAAAGTTAGGGAAAAATTTATGTATGAGGGAAAATGCACCAATGGAAATAAATAAAAACAGATCCAAATAAAATGGAGTGAATTAAGTAAGAAGAGAAATGAAGAATGGAGAAACAAACAAGGAAGAGAAGGAAAAAATTTATCTATAACTGATAATTTCATAAAAAACTATGCTAGTGTTTTATTAAAATGATCAATTTTAGAGGAGAGGCATTATGTAATGATACAATTAAGCCAAATCCCGTACCAGAGATAAAAAAGATAATTCTTGATATAAAAATACTTCATATAAAATAAAATGTTTAAAAAAATGATTAAAATGTAAATACTTTGACACGACGTACAACGATATTACCCAACCCAAGTGATTGAGCCAACAACCTAAACATAAAGAAGGGAACCACGTAACATACTCAAGAAAAATATGATAGACAAAACAATGAACTAACGAGAGAAGAATCAGAGGAAGAATGAAGAGGAGAACCGAACCAAGATGAAGACGATTGAAGATGATGAAGAGGAAGAATGAAGAGGAGACAGGTTAAACCCAAGGGGAAACTAACACACATATAAAAGGGAAAGATAGTATACTTAAAGATAGAATACGGTCAATAAACCTCGAATAATTATGTATTAATGAAACCAATATTATTATTATCATTAACTTAACCTATGTACCCATTTTAAAGACAATACAATTGTAAAGCAATGTAATATAAGAAAAGTACACTAACCCAGTCAGAAAGGTTAGATTTAACAAAACACAACTAACCTAATATTGTTAATAGTAAATATCATACTCAAACAAAATAGTGAGAAATGGTAGGAGAAAGTATAGGGATTACCCATTAAATAACACTAAATACAAAACAGTGAATCAAAGTGAAGTGCTTTAGTGAAGTGTAAATACCCTAAAAAATAGTGAAAGTGTATGTGAAACATTCAAAATAGAATGATAAGTAAGCAGACACTCTGTGAAACATTGATAAACAACCAATGATTGGAGTGATATTATAAACAGTAATATATCTAGAAGTAATTAGAAATAGTAGTCCAAATTAATATAAGGGAAGCTTGTGATATTATTCAGGGAGAAAGCCCAGACAAATAACTTGTGTTAACATGGTAGGATAGAATAGAATTAAAGTTTTGTTATTAAAATTAAGATTGCAAAGAATACAACACCCCATGTTGAAAGGGGAATTAACCTTCATAATTTTATGAAAAGTGACAATGTTTATCACTTTAGTTTGTAACACAAGAAAGAAATCAATGTTAGTACTAATAATAACTCATGACTTGTAAAGAATAGTTGGTTCAATGTTAAAAGAGGAATATGGCTGAAAGGAACCTACAGTCCATAAACCTAATTATTATATTTTAAAGGAAGAGTAATGAAAATGTATGTTGAATAGTAGTTAAAACGCAAACAAATAAGTGAAGCCCATCAGGCTGAATTCAGAATGTAATTTAAAAGGAAATACACCAAAAAAAACAATCATGGCTGAGTTTGACTATGAAAAAACATTTAACTGCCAAAGACATTCAAATGTAAATTGTATCAATTTCACAAGAAATCTTACTAATCTAAGACCAGTGAATGGACAGTAATTATATATCAGTTATTTTAACACAGAAATATCATTGTAATAGTTTAATTTAAGAAAAATATGTTATTTATTAAATGTCAAATAATTAGACTATAGTTAATGTATAACAGAATATGACCTTATGAGGTATCATTGTAAACTTTGAAAGGAAAGAAAAATAATAGTGATGTCATTTATTATCCCAAAGGAATTATAAAGGAATAAAACCATTAGGAAAATACTTAATAAATTTGAATAAAAATTCAAATATTTTAACAATGTCTTAAAGGAGTAATTAACCAATCATCGAATTATGGTTACTATGACAACGAGACGTTGAGGGCTTATTTTCCGTTAAATTATATAGACTCTGAAAAACGACGCGTGGGTAAGCGGCACGCAAAATTGGAACGATTAAAATTTTAATTTAAACAGTTATAAAAAGTCGAATCAGTGAATCAAGATAACCAAAGACGAACAGATGTCAATCTACGAAGAATTCACGAGGTCCAGGAACCAAATTAACTAAATTAATTAAAGAAAAACCCAAGACCAGGTTGAAGAAGACGTTGGAAGCTTAACACCAGCCCAAATTGGAAGAATATATGACTATCCTGATGACGACATTTCAACGTGAGATGAACTGATAAGTACCGAATAAATTCCTTAATCCCAAAACCCCAAATTACTTAAATTATTTTTCAAACAATAAAATTTCTCACTATTTAAAAAGTAGTATTTTCTTTCAAAGGTAAATGCATAATTTACTTACTTAAAAAACATTTTATTAAACTAAATATAACCTTATTTGAGAGCACAACTTTTGTAACAGAAATACGACACTACCGAACAAATTGTATAAACACATTATATTTTCTAAGTACGTATAAGGTATGGTAGTGTACTTTTTTAATGTAACCAACGTGTATGTCTTATTTCATGATCAAAATAACTCCAGATTTTAAACATTGTAATTTATTAAAAGTGACGGATGCCATTTCGGCAACGATTATGTTTTGAAATCAATTTTGCCAACTCTGAGATATTTTGTGTTTCAAGCTCTAAGCCGGAGCCGAATGTTATAAAATTATTTATAATTCATTTGTCATATTTATTGATGACCAAATTTGTATTAAAAAACACAGTACAGAACATTACTATCTTGTTATTTCATAGGATTTTGTAGAATATATGTGTGTTAGCGAAGTTTTAAGCAACAGCCAACTAGCGCTCATTACGAGTGGACGAGTCGACAACCTATATAGCAGCGGGAACAATTCGAACGCCACAGCGGTCCATGCTAATATCACGTATTATCTTAGAAATTAAATATTTTAATTATTTTAACAGAAACAATTTGGCGCCACCCGGGAATAGCAATCCCTATGAATTACAGGTAGGTTGTACTGGTAACGTTGACAACGCTACGGACTCCAGTAGTGACGTCGATTTATGTAACGACCAGTGTGAGGCAAACACACTACATTCACACTAATACACAAAATAAACAAGTGTGATACATTTTGACAGGTACGACCACATTTACACGTTACATATTGGCGACCAGCAACGTGAGGCTAGAAGGACTAACTAGCGGCGGTCATGAATAGACACGGTATGGTTACGAGGCGCAAAGGGAAGGAAACATCAAACCAAGAAGGAAACCCAGAAGAAATGGAGGAAGTTGAGGAAGTAGAAGTGGAGGAAACGACTGGAGAATTGTCAGAAGAAAACCCACAGGAGGACCAAATGGAAAATCCCAATCCACCTGAACCGGAAATAGAAGCAGAAGTCAGGGTAAATAACCAACCAGTTAAACTGACAGAAGAAACGAAACTCGATAGTTTGATGAGAATGATGATGGAACAAATGAACAGATTAGAGTCGGACAAGGAAGAGAGAAGACGAGACAAGGAAGATTTAAATAAAAAATTAGAATCCGACAAGGAAGAATTGAAGAAGCAAATGAAGGAGAGTATAGAATTCCTGAATGACAAAATAGAAAGCAACCATGAAGACTTGAAGAGAAGTCAGGAGGCATTGGAAAAGAAGAGCGAAGAGCTGAAGAAACAGATCAAAAAGGATCTAGAATTAGTAAATAAAAAGATGGAAAATAACCAGGATATTCTCCAACGAAAAATCGAGGAAGAAAGCAAGAAAACCAAGGAGGAATGGAAGCAACAGCTAGTCGAATGTCGAGAAGAGATCAGACAAACGGTAACGGAGACCAACGAAACAGTGATACAAATCAGAGAAGAATTAAATAATAAAATTAATAACGTTGAGGAGGAAAGTAAGTTGAGAGCGACTGAATTCTACCAAGTCCTTACTGAAGGGTGCCAGAAGAACAAACAGGAGGTGGTCAAGGAACTGGAGGAGAGGCACCAAGAGCTACAACTGGATGTAAACAATCGGGTGGAGAAAGTATACACCGTCATAGATAAAATAGACAGACTGACCCGAGAAAACAGAGAAAAAATCCAGGGGATCAATATAAGAGAGAAACAGATGCAGGAAGAATTGGATGCATTAAGAGAAAACCATATAATCACACACAGTTCATAACCAGTGAAAATCGAGAAATAATCAATTTCCGTAGCTACCGGAGAAACCCGATAGAATTCCTCAAACAGGTAGAAGAACTGATAGAGAAGAACAGAGAAACCAGGTGGTCCAGTGTGAGAAGTATGATCGATGAAATGTTCCGTGACACCCATGACAATTGGTGGACGGCCACACGACCTGAGATCAATGATACCCAAGAGTTCAAGAAACAGTTCAGGGAGAAGTATTGGTCCGAATCAACACAGAATGTGGTCCGCAATGACATCAGTAATGGAAGGTACGAGACCCAAGGAGGACACACGTTAACCTCTTACTTTCTGGGAAAAGTATGCTTAGCCAGAAATTTGGAACCCAAGATACCCGAGGAGTCGTTGGTAATACAACTGGGTTTATCATTACGAAGAAGCCATCCAGAAGGCCAGAAGACAAGGGCAAATTAAAACAATTCAAGGAATGGTTAGTCTATTGGAGGACCTGGAGAACGATAACCAGTATCGAAAAAACAGGATCACAAACCAAAGATACAATAAGTGGAATGAACATAACAATACGCCTAATTTCCATGCACCATACAATAATCCACAAAGCAATAATCGGAATAACTGGGGCCGAAATAACAATGATAATAATGCAGAACAAACATTCAATGGAAATAATCAGCATCACCCTCCGAATAATCAGCCTGGTAACAGAGGTCAACAGAACCATCACTCAGGAAATCAAAACAATAATAGAAACAGCCCAAATAATAATAACCGACCAAATGAGAATTACCGAGGAGTGGAACCTGAACAACGTACCAATGGTCACCCCAATGAGCATAATTACTACGGCAACCGGTATCATCCCAATTACCAATACAACCGGGGACCCGGGGGTAATCCAAATAGAAGTGACAATCGACGTCATGTAAATTTTATTAGTGGGAGAAGGCGGAATAACCACCGAAGATACAACTCAAATTGGCACCCAGAACCATGGTACCACTCGTCCGACGAGACTAACAATAGACCATCAGTGAACAGGAACCATGAACCGCTACAAAATGGAAATAACCAGCAAAATGTGCCGAACGATGAAACGAACGACCAGCCAAGCAACCTGGCCGTCAGCCAGCAACCACCTTTAAACTAAAAAGGTCAGTGATAAAGTATGAACGCCCTTCACATGACCAATCACTTGGGTTGATACGTCAAACAATGTCAGATAAGAAAACCAAAGTAATCACGATAATCTATAATAATTATTTAAAAGATATTCGAGAAGAACTTCTCGAGGAAGAGGCCACTCAATTACCACAGAATAATAGTGAAATTGATCATATAAAGGCGACAATAAACGGTACCATAACCATTATCATGGTACACACGGGGTCTAATATCTCTCTCATCAACCAGCCTGAATTAGAAAGAACTCAAGCTCACTCTCGAACACCAATACCTACATTGCCAATAAATAATATAATCATCATTGGCGCAACTGGTAAACAGAACAAAACGGTGAGAAAACAAGTGTCAATGGAGCTAGATAATCTAGAATCAACCATCCCTATTATATTTCTCGTGGCAAGTTGGCTACCTTTCAATATGCTTATCGGATGTGATGTACTAAGAAGGTATTCAGCAGTAATAAACCTGCAGAAGGGAGTAGTGTTGTTAAATTCAGAACAAGGAACCTGGTCCGCGAACATTATAAATTGTGTACCAAGTCCAACTGCTTTAAGCCAAAACACAGAACTGAAGAGTTATTATTGCCAGAGACATGAGCCATCTATCACCATGGTAGAGGAGGAGGAGCGTAAGACCTTATGGAACCAGAAGTTGGAAGAGATTATCACCTTCCAAAGAGAACGGCCTATGCAGGAGATTAGTGAGCAACAGTCTAAAAAACTAATCGCCATTTATAATGATTATCAGCATGTCTTGACGAACACCCCAGGAAAGGTTAAAGGATACCAACGTGAAAGTCAATTCCGAGAACCAGTGGATTTCCACAGGAAATCATATCCAATAGCACATTCTCTAAAAAACGAAGTTAGAATGGAAATAAATAGAATGATTGCTGAAGATATAATTGAGGATAGTCATTCTCAATATACCAGCCCCATAGTTGCCATACCCAAGAAAAATGGCAAGGTACAAATTTGCCTGGACGCCCGAGAAATAAATAAGATGATTATCAATGACAGAACCTCACCAGGAGAAATAGAAGAAATTCTGAAGAGATTCCATGGAATCAGGTATATTAGCACCTGGGATACTGTATGTGGGTATTGGCAGGTAGAGCTGCACCCACACAGTAGACAGTACATGGCTTTCATATTTGACGGTAGAAACTACCAGTTCAAAAGGTTACCATTTGGACTCATCAATTCAGTAGCAGTGTTCGTGTAGTGCATGGACCAAGTGTTAGGTCAAGAGGCACTGGAATTTACTACCGTGTACGTTGACGACCTACTTATCACGTCAGCAAACTGGGACGAACACTGTGAAAGAGTCAGACATGTATTGGAAAAATTATCTAACAACAATATCACACTTAAGTTAGACAAATCAAAGTTCATTGCTAAAGAAGTGAAGTTCTTAGGATTCAACCTAACCGAGGAGGGAATCTCTCCATCCCAAGAGAAGGTTGACGCCATACAAAATTTCCCATCACCAAGAAACAAAAAGCAGTTGCAATCCTTCCTAGGAGTATGCAATTACTATAGGAAGTTTCAGACCAACTACTCCCACCTAACAGCAAAATTTTCCAAACAACTCTCTTCAAAAGAAAAATGGACGTGGGGAGCGGAACAAGAAGAAGTGCTCAAATTAATCAAACAAAAATTTGTTGATACTGTTATTTTACACCACCCTAATTTTGCAAAACAGTTCTACCTAAACTGCGACGCTAGTGATGTAAGTCTAGGCGCAGAGTTATACCAGGAAGACGAACATGGCAATCACCTAGTCATTAGCTTCGCCAGCCGAATACTCAATAGCTGTGAGCGTAACTACAATGTTACAGAAAAGGAGTTGCTCAGCATAGTATTCGCGTGCGGCAAGTTTAGGACGTACATACTTGGATATAATATCACGGTCCGAAGCGATCATAAATCAATATCGTTTCTAAAACAATGTAAGTTGAATCATGGCCGACTTACTCGATGGATACTTGCTTTGCAAGAATACCACATTACATGGGAGTATATTCCAGGATGAAAAAATATAGTGGCTGATGTATTATCCAGAATAAATGTAGTAAATCAGACATTTGAAGGAGAAAAGGGGAAGATAGCAAAAGTGTATTATATATTGAAGGATAGGAAGGACCTGGAAAATATTGTAAACCAAATAGTATTGCAACAAGAGCAAGATACAAAAATATCCAACATCAGAAAAAGACTGATGGAGTCTGAAGCCATTATTAACAAATTTTACTGTGTATACAATGATATTTTATTTATAAAAACAAAAAAGAACCAAGACACTTGGAAACTAGTAATTCCTCAATCATTAGAAAATCAAATCATCAAAGATTATCATGTGAGATACGGCCACATGGGAACAATTAAAATGGTAAAAGCATTAGAGGAAGATTTGTTCATAAAAAAATATTGCAAGAAAAGTAAGTAAAAACATAAAAACCTGCACATTGTGTCAGATGGTCAAAACCAATAACGAAAAGAAAGATGGAACGATGATACCCATCACATCAAGTGCCAAACTAGAGAAGGCGTTCCTCGACATATGTGGACCATTCCCACGTAGCGGAGGAAGACATGGCTAAAAATTCATTGTTATCATACTTAACCATTACACCAAGTACACCAAATTATATGCTATAAACAGAGCCACAACAAAGAAAATATTAGATATTATCAAAACTAAATACATAGTACAGATTGGAAAACCGTACATGTTAATAACAGATCATGGAACGCAATTTAAAGGAAGGAGGTGGAGAGAAGAGTTATTAAAACTAAATATCAAAACATATAAAACTTCAGTCTACCACCCTAGTAGCAATCCCGCAGAAAGAATGTTGAGAGAGGTGGGACGCATTTTGAGAACTTATTGTCATAACAACCAGAGAGAATGGTACAAATATTTACCTTCAACCGAAGTGTTTTTAAACATCAGTCATCACCAATTCACTGAAAGTACACCTTACTTGATGATGTTCGAGAGGAAGCCAAACAGAGAGATACAAGAGATAATAGAATTCCCAAAAAACCCAGAAGACCCGTATGACAAAAACAAATGGTACAGCCTAACAGTGGAAAAGATTGAGAAACAAAAGGCCAAATATGCAAAAAACCAACCCAAAATAATCAAATATAAAGAGGGAGAAAAAATATTAATTAAAAATCGTGAACTGCCAAGTACAATGGAAGGTATAGCAAAGAAATTATTATTGCTATATACCGGTCCATATATCATCACAGAAGATAATGGTAATAATACTTACCAGATCAGTAATATCAATACAAGGAAAATCAAGGGAGTTTATAACCAAACTTCGATAAAAAAGTTTTACGAAGAAGAATAAAACCATCGTGAAATGAAACATATTTCAAAATTCCAAAAGAGATTGTAAGAGCAGCTTACTAATTTATTTAGATGATATATGCGGAACAATAAAAAGAATTAATATAAGTATATAATAATGAAAAAAAACAAAGGAAACAGTTACACAAATTCCTTTCAATTTAAATTAATTTACAGTATAATAAAAGATTGATATATGAAGTATGAAGTAAAAAGTGAGATAATAAGGAATAAGTTACACACATTCCTATATAATAAAAATGCAAGAAGCACAAACTTACAATTATAATTAAAACAAAAAAATAGCTAAGAAGGAATACGCTACAAACATTCCTTTAAGGTAAGACAATTAACTTACCAAAGAATTATCAAAAATGATGTTGAATACCGAATAAAATAAACAAAAATAAAATCAAGCTCAAATTACTGAGATAAATACTTGAAATCATACTGAACAAAAGTATTATAAGAAAAAAAATAAAATAAAAGTTTACCTGGTACAAGGAGAGAAAGAGAAATTGTATATAAAACAAATATACAAATATGGCTAAAGCAGAATCCTGCTAAATGACTAAGAAAAAAAAAATGTCTAAGACAATTAAAATGATCACAACGAGCATTGAAAATAAAATAATGAAAAGTGAGATATGATGAAATTAACATATAAATAAATATAGAAACAATCAAGTGTATAAGTAGATGATAGTGTATAGTTAAGGTATAGCGGAAGGAAGAATGAGTAGTAATGACAAAGTGATCTAAGAACAAACCACAAGGTGGACAATCCCAAATTATATTATATTATATTATTATTATTATATTACTATTATTAAGTCACAAGTTGACAAAGAAGGTATTTAAGATTGACTGTTGAAAAGTCCTGCAATCCAAATGAACTGAGTAGAGAAGATGTGCCTCTAGTCTCAGAGAAATGAGTAGTAATGGGAGAAACCAGCTACTGTATAAAAGTTAGGGAAAAATTTATGTATGAGGGAAAATGCACCAATGGAAATAAATAAAAACAGATCCAAATAAAATGGAGTGAATTAAGTAAGAAGAGAAATGAAGAATGGAGAAACAAACAAGGAAGAGAAGGAAAAAATTTATCTATAACTGATAATTTCATAAAAAACTATGCTAGTGTTTTATTAAAATGATCAATTTTAGAGGAGAGGCATTATGTAATGATACAATTAAGCCAAATCCCGTACCAGAGATAAAAAAGATAATTCTTGATATAAAAATACTTCATATAAAATAAAATGTTTAAAAAAATGATTAAAATGTAAATACTTTGACACGACGTACAACGATATTACCCAACCCAAGTGATTGAGCCAACAACCTAAACATAAAGAAGGGAACCACGTAACATACTCAAGAAAAATATGATAGACAAAACAATGAACTAACGAGAGAAGAATCAGAGGAAGAATGAAGAGGAGAACCGAACCAAGATGAAGACGATTGAAGATGAAGACTATTGAAGATGATGAAGAGGAAGAATGAAGAGGAGACAGGTTAAACCCAAGGGGAAACTAACACACATATAAAAGGGAAAGATAGTATACTTAAAGATAGAATACGGTCAATAAACCTCGAATAATTATGTATTAATGAAACCAATATTATTATTATCATTAACTTAACCTATGTACCCATTTTAAAGACAATACAATTGTAAAGCAATGTAATATAAGAAAAGTACACTAACCCAGTCAGAAAGGTTAGATTTAACAAAACACAACTAACCTAATATTGTTAATAGTAAATATCATACTCAAACAAAATAGTGAGAAATGGTAGGAGAAAGTATAGGGATTACCCATTAAATAACACTAAATACAAAACAGTGAATCAAAGTGAAGTGCTTTAGTGAAGTGTAAATACCCTAAAAAATAGTGAAAGTGTATGTGAAACATTCAAAATAGAATGATAAGTAAGCAGACACTCTGTGAAACATTGATAAACAACCAATGATTGGAGTGATATTATAAACAGTAATATATCTAGAAGTAATTAGAAATAGTAGTCCAAATTAATATAAGGGAAGCTTGTGATATTATTCAGGGAGAAAGCCCAGACAAATAACTTGTGTTAACATGGTAGGATAGAATAGAATTAAAGTTTTGTTATTAAAATTAAGATTGCAAAGAATACAACACCCCATGTTGAAAGGGGAATTAACCTTCATAATTTTATGAAAAGTGACAATGTTTATCACTTTAGTTTGTAACACAAGAAAGAAATCAATGTTAGTACTAATAATAACTCATGACTTGTAAAGAATAGTTGGTTCAATGTTAAAAGAGGAATATGGCTGAAAGGAACCTACAGTCCATAAACCTAATTATTATATTTTAAAGGAAGAGTAATGAAAATGTATGTTGAATAGTAGTTAAAACGCAAACAAATAAGTGAAGCCCATCAGGCTGAATTCAGAATGTAATTTAAAAGGAAATACACCAAAAAAAACAATCATGGCTGAGTTTGACTATGAAAAAACATTTAACTGCCAAAGACATTCAAATGTAAATTGTATCAATTTCACAAGAAATCTTACTAATCTAAGACCAGTGAATGGACAGTAATTATATATCAGTTATTTTAACACAGAAATATCATTGTAATAGTTTAATTTAAGAAAAATATGTTATTTATTAAATGTCAAATAATTAGACTATAGTTAATGTATAACAGAATATGACCTTATGAGGTATCATTGTAAACTTTGAAAGGAAAGAAAAATAATAGTGATGTCATTTATTATCCCAAAGGAATTATAAAGGAATAAAACCATTAGGAAAATACTTAATAAATTTGAATAAAAATTCAAATATTTTAACAATGTCTTAAAGGAGTAATTAACCAATCATCGAATTATGGTTACTATGACAACGAGACGTTGAGGGCTTATTTTCCGTTAAATTATATAGACTCTGAAAAACGACGCGTGGGTAAGCGGCACGCAAAATTGGAACGATTAAAATTTTAATTTAAACAGTTATAAAAAGTCGAATCAGTGAATCAAGATAACCAAAGACGAACAGATGTCAATCTACGAAGAATTCACGAGGTCCAGGAACCAAATTAACTAAATTAATTAAAGAAAAACCCAAGACCAGGTTGAAGAAGATGTTGGAAGCTTAACACCAGCCCAAATTGGAAGAATATATGACTATCCTGATGACGACATTTCAACGTGAGATGAACTGATAAGTACCGAATAAATTCCTTAATCCCAAAACCCCAAATTACTTAAATTATTTTTCAAACTATAAAATTTCTCACTATTTAAAAAGTAGTATTTTCTTTCAAAGGTAAATGCATAATTTACTTACTTAAAAAACATTTTATTAAACTAATTATAACCTTATTTGTGAGCACAACTTTTGTAACAGAAATACGATACTACCGAACAAATTGTATAAACACATTATAATTTCTAAGTACGTATAAGGTATGGTAGTGTACTTTTTTAATGTAACCAACGTGTATGTCTTATTTCATGATCAAAATAACTCCAGATTTTAAACATTGTAATTTATTAAAAGTGACGGATGCCATTTCGGCAACGATTATGTTTTGAAATCAATTTTGCCAACTCTGAGATATTTTGTGTTTCAAGCTCTAAGCCGGAGCCGAATGTTATAAAATTATTTATAATTCATTTGTCATATTTATTGATGACCAAATTTGTATTAAAAAACACAGTACAGAACATTACTATCTTGTTATTTCATAGGATTTTGTAGAATATATGTGTGTTAGCGAAGTTTTAAGCAACAGCCAACTAGCGCTCATTACGAGTGGACGAGTCGACAACCTGTATAGCAGCGGGAACAATTCGAACGCCACAGCGGTCCATGCTAATATCACGTATTATCTTAGAAATTAAATATTTTAATTGTTTTAACAGAAACAATTTGGCGCCACCCGGGAATAGCAATCCCTATGAATTAACAGGTAGGTTGTACTGGTAACGTTGACAACGCTACGGACTCCAGTAGTGACGTCGATTTATGTAACGACCAGTGTGAGGCAAACACACTACATTCACACTAATACACAAAATAAACAAGTGTGATACATTTTGACAGGTACGACCACATTTACACGTTACAATATTAAAAAAAACAAATCATCGGTTGGTGAGCAGAGTTAAGTGAGTTTATTGGTTTAAACAGAACAGATATCGCCTCTTTTTATGCCTTTATAATTACTGATCAGCCAGGATATTAAACTTCGATCATTAGATCTTTGGATCTAGAACAAACTAAGTGCTAAATGATCTCAGAACTAAATTACTCGAATTGCAATACTTGAGAAAAGTCAACTGTAAGCTAAATTAATTAAAACAATTTGGTGACATGTATCAATACCAGTGTACAAAATCAAATACTCATGGCGAGCATGCTATAGATTGTCACTGACTTTCGTCTTTACTCTCACTTATCTATAAAAGTCTCTGTTACTACTAAATGTTCGTATATCCTCGTTTATTAATAGTGTGCAATTACCACGAGGTGTTAATAAGAGTTTAAGGCGTTACTTGGATAGCCTCCATGATACGATGGCGTCAAGGAGATGTAATTAAAGCCACGTGCTTATGATCTGCAGGTCCGAACTCTTCGCGTAGCTTGTAGAATCTGCGTACTTCGGTAAAGTAAAGCCATGAGGAGCACTGGATTCCTGTAGTTTCTGTTTCTTTTAACGGGTTACCAAAATTAATATCGCCAACATGAAGCTATCGTCGCTAACGTGGAACTCTCGTCCCCAACGTAGAACCAAGTTCCTACTGCAAATTCCACAATTTTTAGAATACGTTCCGCATTATCGCGTTCACACATTAAATTTTACTACATTTAACATTCATTTATAATACAAGCATTACAATCATAAAGTCTTTAAGTTCCATAAAAATATCAAACTGGCATAAAATTACATATCTTTCTTTTCTGAGATAGCTATTTTCTACTACAAAAACGTTAAATTGCCATAAAAATCACACATTTTTCTTTTGTATTTTACTGGTTGATAATGGTTTTTGTTAAGAGGCTTCGTTTACAAGCATGTTACTTCAAGATATGTTACAGATTACAATTGTTTCTTTTTTTTCTTTTTACATAAGATGCATACAATTTAGTTACAAAATGACAAAGCAATAAAGTTAGATACTGGTACTGATTCATATTAGCCAAACTGGCAATAAATATCTTAGTAAAAAGCTCCGCACTTACTGTCTGGCCACGACTGGATGATCGAGGCTGCTCTCCCCCACCACGCAGCCGCTTGTAAGCGAGGTAGGGTGAAATATGTGTACTAGCCATTTGGTTTACCCCCACTTAGCCTACCGTATGCTTCTCCCACCTTACACAATGCTCAATCATCGAATCGCGGCCAGACAGTATGTGTCGACTTGGAGACGAGGAGTAGTTCTGCTCACGGTTATTTCTGAACGTCGACTAACTAATTTCGCCCAGTTAAAACCTTACTAGACAATGAACGGGGAGGACGGTGTGACGTCAGGACGTCGGGCAAAGTACGGAAATGGTTCTATATCGCGATTAATTGATTTAATTCAGTTTAATTTGATGATGCGCCAAATCGTTGCATTCGGCAGAAGCCGAATAATTGCAACAGAACTCCCCCCCAAAAGACAAGCGTCGGGTGCAGAAACAGCGGTTGTCCAAGGTCAGTTCTACCAAAAGGCAATTTTCAAAGCTCACCGAACATTAATGATCTGTACAGAAAGACCATGTAAAACATCCCGCAAAAATAAGAAATATTCAACAATCAAATCAACAACAAGTACCCACATAAGGACAAAAGGCGTCCAATAAATTAACAACCAACAAGAAAATATAACAACTCGATCCTAACACGTATTAACATCAACAACACAACCGGACACATACTCCAATAAGTACAAAACAAACAAGGCATACACGATTCATTAATGGGTGTCCCGTCGATGGGTGTCACCTCAATTAAATTTTATATTAATTTCTTTTTGTTATGGCATATGCATTGCTTTCTATTGATTTCTCTGACAAGGTCATCATTTACTACTAACAATTATATTTTAAATTACAGTTACTGCTAACTCTTATCGTTACACAGTCTTTCATATTACTGTACTTAACGTACAAACGAAAACATATCTACAACTATACAGTTACTTGACTCATACTAGAATCGAATTGTTTATTCATTTTTTTCTTTAATATTTAAAGCCTTTTGGTTCGGTCTCGGTTTCTTATAAACGCATGGTTATTTGTCACCTTGTTATTTGTGTGGTACATCTGAAGCGTGTCCTCTTCGGTCCTGGAAGTCCTGGAGTCGGGTATTCTAGGAGTCTAGTCGTCCCCCGTCCGCTGGATGCTCGTACTCTGGATCATTGGATGTTCGTACTCTGCTACACTGGATTCTCGTACTCTGCTTGTGGTTGATCTACTGTAGTTGTTGTTTCTAAGTAGATCCTTTGGCTGCCATGGTCGTCGATCAAATCTAGAAGTTCTAGTTGTTGGACATAGCCTTCGATTACATCAGTAGTCGAACGAAGAAAAGTTGTAGTTCTTGAGTAGAGCCTCCGGCCGCTAAGATGGTCTGACGAGAAAGAGAACGATGTTTGCGCGTCCTCGTATGTATACTCAGAGCGCCAAAAATCGTCTCTCGACAATATTCTGCATGCTTGACATTGTTAGGAGCGTCACTCTTACCACACGCTTTCTAATGACATTTAATTTGCTCGTCTTCGCGAATTGCGAAGTCTTTAGCACATTATCCGATATTCATTCGATCGGTAATTTTCTAGGCGTTCATCATGCACAAACCGTTTTTCTTTATCTTAATTACTCTAATTACTATTAATTTTTAACTTCCTACACTAACACTTTTTGTATGTTTTTCACTATTTTTTATACACTTGTTTGTTATTGTTAACCACACATTTTGGTGTCTTTAGTTTTTCGCTACCGTGCACACAAGCATTATAAATTAATTTAAATACAATAATTTATATCGTTACTGAAAAGGATGGCGCTTTTCATGAATGAACTAGTCCCACACACACAAACCTTTTACGTGTGTACACATATGCAGAGAGCAGCTGGCTCTACTCCATGTCTCAACATGCAAGTTCTATTACAGTTTATATTGCAGGCTGAATGATTATTATTAACAAAATGCATTATTTATGTCTTCTAATCACTTATTTAAATTACTTGGTGCAATGCACAGTACTCAACCTTTTTGTACTGTTGCAATATATATATATATATATGGCGGCACCAGTGTTGATGTACGTGAGTGAATCGTGGACACTCACTCAAAATTGAAGCTGCTGAAATGAAAGTCTGACGAGAGTCAAAGGATGCACCCTAAGAGATCACATAAGAGATGCAGACATAAGGCAAGAGCTGAATATATACACGATAAACAATAAAATTAAACAAAATAAAGAAAACTGGATAAACACATAAATAGAATGGGTGACTCGAGAATACCAAAAAAGATAATCCAGTATAAACCTCCTGGAGAACGATAGAGGCAGACCACGAATACAGTGGCTGTGAAGCGGAACAGGCTGCTAGCCTATTCTTTGAAATGAAGAAGAAGAAGAAGAAGAAGAAGAAGAAGAAGAAGAAGAAGAAGAAGAAGAAGAAGAAGAAGAAGAAGAAGAAGAAGAAGAAGAAGAAGAAGAAGAAGAAGAAGAAGAAGAAGGAATAGTTGCTCCAGTATAATGAATGATTATAATAAATATGAATTGTGTTATTAACAGAATACAGCACAACAATATTGCAACAGTAACTATATTACTATCGACCTGCCGTGAGCAGTTGCATCGATATTGAAAACTTTCATAATGAAAAATTAAATGAACCCACAGAACAATACTGAACAAAAATAAATACATTATGACAGGTAGCCCTATTAAATTTTACATTTGAATGTTTCAGTAATTGCGTTTATTGCAACGTGTTCTGCTTCACAACACAATATGAGCCTAGGCCTAATCATACAAACATAAAATACAGTCCTCATTTTCACATAATTAGCTCATTTATGTAACGGGTTTTTAGTATTTTTATCTCTTATTTTTGAAGTGAAAACTTCTATAGGCACGTTGGGCGATTTTTGGATGGGTAAAATCTTATGAGTTCGCGTCACCGACATGCTAATGCCAACATAATAATGTCGGCATGCTAATGTTAACAGTATATCTGTAGCTATAAGTATGACGTGTTGCGCGTGGCCAGCAGTGAAAGTATAGATTATACTTGTGTGTAATACTATTATTTAACACACTTTTATCGTTTACGTACTTTATTTTGGAGTTTCTTACACTGCCGAATTTGCTATCGCGTGTTCGATCCCTAGCGCGATTTTTGGATGGGTAAAATCTTATGAGTCGCGTCACCGACATGCTAATGCCAACATGATAATGTCGGCATGCTAATGTTAACAGTATATCTGTAGCTATAAGTATGACGTGTTGCGCGTGGCCAGCAGTGAAAGTATAGATTATACTTGTGTGTAATACTATTATTTATACTATTTAACACACTTTTATCGTTTACGTACTTTATTTTGGAGTTTCTTACGCTGCCGAATTTGCTATCGCGTGTTCGATCCCTAGCGCGATTTTGGCTTTCCGTATTAACAATTAACGCAATACTTATGATCTATTTTACATTATTTTTATTCTTATTAATTACTTATACTATATTATATGATATTTACATAATTGTTATTTGTCCGTCTGGCTGTTAACTTAGGGTTTTTCGTCATGTCTAATGTCGAAGTATGTATTTTTAATAGTTTTTTTATTATTGTAAGATTGTAACATTAGTGCTGTGTATATGTATATAAGTAAAGTTAAATTGACTACGTGGAAAGTTTAATGTGTGTATACTGTGCATTGTTTAAATTGTGTTTTAGTTTGATCATTATTTTAAATGTTCAAATGTAGGATCACTGTGCAGTACAAAAGTGAGTACTAAATATGTTAATATTTTTATATAGAAAAATAAATAACATAAACAAAGCATGTATTTTCAAATATTTCCAATATTCGTATCAATATTTCCGTTTAAAAATTTGATATTATTTATTTTTTATTTTTGATATTTGACCTCTGCCATACATCATGCAATGAGTATTTCATAGTGGCTTAGGAGTTATCTTACTAGCGTGGTAAAACAAATTTCTAGTTGTTCGATAGTATTTTTGCCGCGGATTAGTAATTAATAAGTAAACCATATAAAAATGTATATAATTGTTGCTCGGAGTGCCGATAGATGTGAAAACCAGACTGATGTTAAAGATTTTAATTTACAAAAAATTTTAATTTTTGATACTACAATTAATTTGAATATCCAAAAAAAACCACTGTTATTTCATAGTTTTAAGTTTTCACTTCTGTCGGCAGTCCTCAATGACTGCCTATTTTTAAATTTTTTTATCCTACATTTTAATTATCTTATTCCCGTTTAGAATGTAATTAAATGAGATTATGAGGCGATTATCTACAATAATTTGCAACACCAAAATTAATTATTACACAAATTCAATCTTCTATTTACTATTAACAGACTAACCCCATTAGTCTACAGTTTTAATTTTTACTTTTATTTGCTTTACTTTTAGGTATATTTTAGTTACCTCTCCAGGTTTTTTACACACGGTTGTCTTATAAACTAATATTTTATTTTCATAAATTCTGTCTTGAATCTACCGGAATTGTCCCGGAGTAAAGAAAATTGTTTTGGTGAGAAAACCTCATATTATCCTGACCAAAGTCAACAATATTTTAACGCTTGTAAAGCATGCAATCCTGCATGAATATAATTAAAAACATTAATTCGATGTCCACAAAGACATTATCACACTCACCCCCCACACACACACACACACACACACACACACACAGTCATCAAGTAACAGATGTCTTTATTTTGTATTTCAATGGCAGTAAAAGCTAAACCTATAATAGACCTCGACGTACAGAATAAATCATTTTCTTCAACATTAAAACTAAAATCAGTTTATTAATAGCAATTGTTAATTGTATTAACTGAACATAAATTATTATTTTTGTTATCTAGTAACGGAATTATTTTTGAAATTACTGCTATTATTTAATAGAGGCATTTTGTTAATATCTTCAAGTAGCCATGTTATGTATTTTTAATTATTTAAAGTATACATTTAAATTAATCTTTAATTTATTCAAATAATAAGCCTAATAATATTAAATTAGTATTTCTTTCTATAGTATTAAAAAACACATTTGTTTATTTCACGGCATATTAATCTCAGTATCTAAGAAGACGAGAATGTTTGGTTAACAAAAATGCGAAGATACGAATCCAAACAAAAAGCAATAACTTTTGCTCCAATATAAACGTGCTCAGGGGCAGTCTGCTACCCCAAAGCGGTTCATATTTAGTTTCCAGATTGTTCGTGTATCTAAAGCTTTTCTCTACAGACGGTTAAATCTCAGCTCACTACGTGGAACTCTTTATCCTAAATACACATATTTTCCACGCACGATGTAAACTAAACACTTTACCCTGAAAACGCTATAAGTACTAACAGATGTTTTGAGGATATCGTTACGTTGGTTTAGAGTGCGGTGAAAACAACAACGAATCAGAACTCACGTCATACGTAATTCAATTAAAACAATTTTTCGATACAATTTTTCTCACACTAAATAATCATTCTGAGACATTATGTAACAATGAAGTGTCATTGGAGACAGTTAATTTAGTTCAAATATTATTCGCCCGGTTTTTTAATTAATTAACATTTTAACTTACCTCATCAGTTTTTACAAACGTGATTGGCATACATTAATTATTACAAAGCAAAGTGAAGTAAATAAGATATTAGTCAGTTTTTTGTTTTGTTTTTTTGTATGCAAGTTATAAATTTTCCATGTGTTTTCCAAAATTACAAAACGCATATCTTGCAAGTAATTTTAATATTACATAACGAGGTGTTTAAACAATTTTTAAAATGATAGTTACGTTTTAACTTTTATAAATATTTATGTTATTTTAATAATTATAAAAGAAATAAAAGATTAGTATTAGGCAAAAAATTGGTTTTCAAACACTGTAAAATATTTAAAATATCAGTGAGACGTTTGCGAGCAGTTATACAGGCAAAACATTTGCAAAGAAAATATAAAAAAAATTGTTAAAATCCTTGTAAAGCAGGAATTGACCTTTCTCACATGGGTGCGAGTTTTTCAAACGAAATTGTAATCATCGTCGGACAGTCCCCGAAGCGGAAGAAAATAACAGCAGTTTTACCAAACCTATTATTGCTGTGTAAATATAAGGGAAAACGGCACCAGAGGGTCGTTACGTTACTTTTCCCGGACCAGGGGGCTGTGCGAGACGAAGGGCATGCCCGTCGCCCGCTTATGTACTGTGTTCCGAGCTTCAGATAGAGCTCCTGCCGCAGGGTCTGGATTTAGGGTGTGGCCTGCTGCTACCGGCCATGGTGTTTTGTCTTTCAATTCCGGAGTTTTCGTGATCGACTCAGTAACCCAACCCCCATGATGCGGTTTAATGTACGTTGTTCTCCTAACAGTTTGCACCAAAACCTTTATTTCAGCTGCCGTTGCTGTTTGTACTTAACACATACAGTCACTGAGCGTCACTGGGTCTCGCTTACACGTCATACACAATAAGGCGCGCGTTAACACGGGCAACACGTGTTTCTTTTAGAACCAGAAAGGAATTTTAACCTTCCCAGAGTCTCGCAGGCACAAGTTCAGTGCGCAGTCGGGTTACTGAGAGCACATCGTTGTTTTGCTCTTCTAACATCTATCGACATGATCTGGCATGTCTGGCTTGCCTGCTTGCCAGGACACAGTCTTACCCGAATTAATTTCTCTATTCCCTTACGATCTCTGTTCGTGTTCAGTGATACGTCTTGGAACCAGGGTAAATCGCTAAATCAATAAACAAAAACAGAAATAGACTGAATAAAAGTTAATTTTAAGAAACTGTTTAAATAAAAACAGCTTTGTTTTGTCGTGTTAGAAGTTCATTGAATCCATAACAATGAATGCTTGGGATTAAATTTATTTTAAGAGAATAGCTTTATTATGTTTTAATAATGTTAATTAAGCATAGACTATGTTGTAGTTAGGGCAATTTAGTTGTTAGGATTTTATTGGAATTGTATGTCAGAAAGGGTAATAGCAATCTGAAATAATTGAAAACTTGGTGATAGAAATAACATATATATATATATATATATATAAATATATATATATTTTTTAACGTCACAGAACGTTCCATAAAGGAATTTAATTGTAAAGTAAATTATCATAAGAGGAAGGTGAGATGAACAGTATCGAACCCAAGTAATCCAAAACATTTTGTAATATTGTCCGATAATTAATATCATTAACATGAAAAAACGACAAAGACTATGACCAAGACTCAAACCCCATATATTGTTTAAGTGAAGAACAGTGTAAAACTGATAATGTACTATAAGAGAAACAGATAATCTCAGAAATGACCAAAATGAGGTCATTACATATTAAGAAATGTAACTCTGAATAGGGTATAAAAAACTATTTATTGTGAATTAATGGACAAGATCTATTGTTATACTTTATAATATAAATAAAATAAATGTATTAAATGATTTTAACACATCATTAAAAAGGATGTAAGTTAAAATAAAAAAAAAATATATATAAATGTTATGACAAAAACCAAGGTTTTGGAGTCGAGACCAATCACTCAGATTTTATGTGAAAATTAATTATTATAGAATTAATATAAAAACTATATGTAAATGTCAATTAGACAAAGACAAACAAATTATTTTAAATAGAGAAAGCTGTAAATTGATTAGAAGTCAATTAAAATAATCAAAAACAGTGTTAAACTGAAAACATGTGATGAACATATAAAATTGTAATATTTATGAATTTAATGTTGTCAAAATACAACAAAATTGTATTTAAAGTTGAAACACAATATAAAGTAACTATACTTATATATATGACCACCTAAAACACTTTAACAGTCAAGTTATGAAACTATTTACCTATACCATACCAGGCTGAGACCAAAAAACAATTACAAAAATAGTCATATTTGACAGACTAATTGTAGAATATTAGAAAAAATAAAGGAAAAAGGTACAATCCTATAATGTACAATGGAAACATACTTGCTCAATTGAAGACAAGCTTAATTCATAGAGAATTTTTAAATATAAAAATGAAAATTGTCACACCAAGAAAATAACTCATCTGTGCAAAACAGTAAGATGCTAAGTAATATTACAGTAAAAATAAAATGTATTAGGATAAACCAGGTACTCCCAAAGATAAACAATATAACAAACTCTAAGTGAATACCCAAAAAATCCCATATATAATACCGAAAAAGACAAATTATAGGCCTAATAAAAAACTAGTGACAAAAATCTAGGCCATATGTAATGCCTATAGAAGAATAAACTTATTTATATGTTATATGTTTTAATATTTGTTTATTTTGTTATGAAAAGATAATTATGTTATGTATTAATATTATAGCAAGAACCAAGCAACGTCATAACATTTTAATAATTAGAAAATTAGAATTTTGTGCAAACACTACAAGGTAAGAATTGTATTTTATGTTAATTTATTAGATTTAATTTGTTCAAAACCAATCGTGAATGGCATCATTTTATTCAGTTGAAAGCAGAGAATCCAAAAATAATAATGGCATGCAGATTGTAAGTAGTTCTGTAAAATTGTTTGACAAATACCAGAATATTTTCAGTAATATCCTTTAGTATGAAGAATAAGAAGTTTTTGTTCTAAAGCTTCTACGGAAGTCAAATTTGTTCTATGATGTTCTATTTGCATATTCTCGAACGTTCCAGAAGAAAATTTTACTCAAAAATACCGGAAGTCCATGTTTAAAAATTAAAACAATGAGCCTTACAGAGTATAAAAGGAAGACGAAATTTGACACAAAAAAACACTTTATGCTTTGAATCCACAAGAGACACATCACCTACGAATCCGATCATCTCGTCCAAGGCGAAGTCGAAGAACAAGAATTCAACCCGAGAACACAGAAAGGCTTTTTCCCGTACATGACAAAAGACTGACTTAACCTATATAAGGAGTATATCGCTAATCGCTAACGTGTTGTTGAATAGAGCAGCAGCACGCCATATTTAATAGAAACGCACACAGCCAGATATCCAGCGGCCCTGAAAAGGACCGATTTTAATAGAGAAAATCAATTTTGCTGGTATTTGCTAAGACAAACCGACTTTGACAAAGTTCCCAAAACAATTTACTGACACGAGCCTTCTACATTGAGTTTGGAACTAGCGCTGAGATGGCAGAATAGAGAAATCACGCAGTCAGCTGTTCGCCGCCGCCAGAATTCAAAGCATAGAGACAGTACGAATTTATTTCAATCGTGCGGAGTTTTAAAACCGTAATTTGACTTATAAATAATTACCAGTGCGTGAGGAACGTAAACACGAAGAGGCGCAAGATTGGAAACGTCCCCAAGAACAGTGTCCAGTGAAGGAAATACTTACCCACCGGAACGTGAGTTGTTCAAAAGTTAAAATCATTTTTACCTGGTATCATTGTCACACAGTTGTACTACACATGTCAAACACCTTCAAATCACACAATTTTTGTAAAGCATCCCACTGATTTGTCTTGATAGTTCAAAGGAGTCACGTCCTGAGTATAAAGTTTTTTCATACCTTAAATTCATGCTATTCAACTGAGCAATAAAATTTTTATCAGCCGATACTTATTTAAAAAACTTGTCAATAACTTTTTTGTAACTCTGCAATTTTGTTTAATTTGAGTGTTAGTCCTTCAGACGATTTTTATGAAAAGAAAGATCATTAAACATACGTTATTTACAATTCAAACTCTCTTGTTCACATTTTTTTATATTTAATTTAACAACTAGAAAATCAATTCTTAATAATAATAATTTCTTGGAACAAATATCTAAGTGGCGCCCACATACACATATTAGCATAAGTTGTGTTTGCAGGACAACATCGTCGCAGAGAAACCAGCAATTAGTAAGTATTAAAAGTGCGCGGAGTGTAACACCCGACATCACAACACAAAACAACATACACGATAACTGTTGGTTATAAATTTGCAGCCCAACTAGTGAGGCTTGAAAGGAAAGGAACAAACCCGGCAACTATCAACAAATCAAGATGCCGCTACCAAAGGGAAAGAAGGTGAAGAAAAATGTAGAACCCGAATTATGTGTGGAAGATGGGGAGGCAGTTCAAGTCGAGGAAATAGAAATAGAACCGCCCACACTAGAAATGGGAAGACCCATGCAAACGGGAGATGAATCAGAGGAACAAGCGGGAGAAAGACCCATACAAATGGGAGACCAAACAGAGAAACCCGAACCAGAAAAAGCAACAGGGAGCGTTGACATGAACGCAATAATGATGATTTCCAAAGAATGGAAGAAACAATGAACAAAAATACAGAATCCCTAAAGGAGGAAAATAACAAAAATATAGAATCCCTGAGAGAGGATAGACAGGAAGATAAGGAGGAGAATAATAAAAACAGACAGGAAGATAAGGAGGAATTAGACAAAAAAATAGAATCATTGAGGGAATATATAACCGATAAGATCAATGACTATGGAAAAAAGCTGGAGCTATTTCAGGAGGAAAATAAAAAAGTATAGAGTCCCCGAAAAAGGAAATTAGTGCAAATTATGAGACAGTAAACCAAAAAATTGATGATAGTAAAGTCGACAGTGACAGGAGGGTCGAGACAATGGCGAAACAGTTAGAAAGATTGCAGGAAGGAAATAATACCCGTTTTGAAACCATAGAGAAGCGAACCGTAGAGACGAAACAGGATGTTCGAACTCTCGATAATAAGGTAAGGCAAAACCAAGACGAAATTATGCAGGAGGTAGGAGAAGTCCGGAAAGACGTTAGCGAGAGAATACAAAGAACGTATGACATAGCTAACAGATTGGACGAACAGATAAAAACCAATAGAAACAATATACAGGAAATAGATCAGAGGGAGAAAAATCTGCAGGAGAGATTAGAAGCGCTGAGGGACACACCGATATTGAATACCCATACGTGTCATAGCGAAAATAGGGAAGTAATTAACTTCCAAAATTATTGCCGGAACCCTATGGAATTTTTGGAGAGGATGGAAGAGTTCCTTGAAAGGAATAGGGAAACAAGATGGGATAGAATAAGGGAAATGTTAAACGAAACATTCCGAAATACGAGGGATAATTGGTGGATAGCAGTACGGCCCGAAATAACAAACTTAAACGAATTCAAACGCCAATTCAAAGAAAAATATTGGTCAGAAACAGCGCAAAACAAAGTGAGAATGGACATATTTTACGGGAAATACGACGCGTCCAAGGGACAATCCCCAACATCATATTTCCTGGGAAAGGTATGTTTGGCACGAAAATTAATACCGCCAATCCCGGAAGAATGTTTGGTGAGACAGTTAGCTGGACACTATAGCTACGGTATTAAAGATGCCCAATTGTACCAGCAACTTAGTAAAATTACTGACCTAGCTAAGCTATTAGAGAACTGCGAGTCCGCGGGAAAATTTCAAGACTACCAACCCCCCAGTCGTAAGGTAGACTATTATAATAGTAACAACGGACCAAATCGGAATGGAAGCGGAAATGGTAATAATTTTAACCCGAACAACCATAACAATAACACCCCACTAAATAGCCGCAATAATAATCAAGGTCCGAATAACCGTAACAATCCGGGACCAAACCGAAATAATTACCCCGAAAATAATTATCATAGGAACAGCTATCAGGGAAATAATTATCGGAACGGAGGTAATCAAGGAGGAGGTGATAGAAGGAATCAGGAGTACAGACCCCAGGTAAACTATACGATGGCCAATAGTCAACGACCATACCAACCCAATTTACCGACTTACGTGTATTACCCACAGCAGACGCAAGGTAACGAAAGTAATACAACAAATAGCCGACCTATTAGTGGTAACCCAGAGGTTACCACAAAGAAGTCAGCAACCCAATGTTCCGGGAGACCGGGCAAATGAGACAGGTGGTCATTTAAACTAGACGCGGCAGTGAGAAAGGAAGACAGCCCTTCACTGATCCAATATTATGGGGTAACTGGACGGAAAAATAGACAGGACGAAGACAGGACAATGACATTGAGAACAAATAATTATCTCAGAGATATTAGGGAGGAATTGTTAGAAGAGAGGGATAATATAGTTGAAAATCGTAATAAAGGGAATAATGGGATAGTACAAATTAAGGCAGATATAAATGGTATAGATGCAACATTACTAATTGATACAGGATCAAACGTATCGTTAATAGACAGTGTGGAGTTGGAGAGAATTAAACAGAATAGTAATCTACCCATACCCACTCTGCCTATAAATAACATTATACTAGTCGGAGCGACGGGAAGGCAGAATAAATCTATAAAGAAACAGGTGTCGTTAGAGATGACCAGTAATGGTGTAACATTGCCAATAGGACTACTAGTAGCGAACAATTTACCCATGAGTATTCTAATAGGCTGTTATATACTTAGGCCATATAAAGCGATAATAAATTTACGACAGTAAGGTAATAACGTTAAAGACGAAAGAGGGAATTTGGACCAATAAGTTAATTGATACCTAAGGGAATAGTACAAGTAATGCACATTATCAAGCCATTGTAAATCATTATTATTGTGCCGATCGACCACTAAACATACCCTTATATCAGGAGGATAACCCAGAATTATGGTTAGAAAAATTGGAAGAAATAAGGGTATTCCAAAGGACGAAAGCAAGGGGTCAGATTAGCGAAGCACAGGCTGAACGATTGATTACTGTGTATAATAACTACCGACATATCTTTTCAAACGCTCCAGGCAAAGTCAAAAATTATCAATGCACCATCAAATTTAAAAACCCTGTAGAATTTAACAAAAAATCATATCCGATTGCTTACTCATTAACAAATGAAGTTAGGGAGGAACTGAACAGGATGATAGAGGATGACATAATTGAATGTAGTCATTCGCCCTATACTAGCCCAATCATAGCTGTGCCGAAAAATAATGGACAGGTGCGTATATGTCTCGATGCTAGGGAGATAAACAAGATGATTGTTAACGACCGCACATCCCCTGGGGAGATAGAAGAAATACTAAAAAAGTTTCACGGGACAAGGTATATAAGTTCATGGGATCAGTATGCGGCTACTGGCAGGTAGAACTCCACCCAGATAGTAGGAAATATATGGCATTCATATTTGAAGGCAGAAACTATCAGTTTAAACGATTACCTTTTGGTTTGATAAATTCAGTGGCGGTATTTGTAAAAATAATGGACAGGATATTGGGACAGGAAGTGCTGAAATTTACGACAGTATACGTCGACGATTTACTGGTAACTTCAGCTAATTGGGATGACCATTGCAATAGGGTTGAACAGGTGTTAGAGAAGCTATCCGAGAATAATATTACCCTCAAACTAGGTAAGTCCCAGTTTATTGCAAACGAGGTAAAATTTTTAGGTTTTAATCTAACCGAGCAAGGGATTACTCCATCCAAAGAGAAAGTAGAGGCAATACAGAAGTTCCCCACCCCAAAAAACAGGAAAATAGCTTCAATCATTTTTAGGAATCTGTAACTATTACAGGAAGTTTCGGTCCAATTATTCAGAACTAACTGCCAGGTTTCAAAAGCAGTTATCAGCTAAAGACAAATGGACATGGGGACCAGAGCAAGATGGACTGCTCAATTTGATAAAGGAGAAATTTTTAGAAGCAGTTATGTTACATCACCCCGACTTTACGAAGCCATTTTATGTAAATTGCGATGCCAGTAATGTAAGTTTAGGTGCAGCCTTATATCAGGAAGATCAGGATGGAAACCATTTAGTGATTAGCTTCGCCAGCCGCGTGCTGAACAGTTGCGAACGAAACTACAATACCACTGAAAAAGAGTTATTGAGTGTAGTTTTCGCATGCGGTAAATTTCGAACGTATATATTAGGATACCCCATCACGGTTAGGAGTGATCACAAATCAATCTCGTTTTTAAAACATTGTAAGTTAAATCATGGAAGGCTGACGAGATGGGTTTTAGCCCTACAGGAATATAATATCACGTGGGAATATATACCAGGCAAGCAAAACATAGCAGCCGACATCCTATCCCGCATCAATTTACAAAACCAGACATTTGACGGCGAAAAGGAACAAATAGCGAAGGTATATCATATCATTAAAAGCAGGGAGGATTTGAAAAATATTGTAAAAGATGTGAAGGCACAACAAGAGGCTGACCCAAAATTAGGAAATATTAGGAAAAGGGTACTGAAAGGCGATGAAGTTATAAATAAATATTACTGTATACACGACGATACTTTGTTTATAAGGAATACCCCACACCAAGAGAATTGGAAGTTAGTAATTCCACCAGGGATAGAGAGGCCACTAATTATTGATTATCACGATAGATACAGACACATGGGTGCCCTCAAGGTAAGGAAAGCGTTGGAAGAACAGGTATACATCAAAGGGATTAATAAAAAAGTGCAACAGGCGATACAGTCATGTGATATTTGTCAGAAGGTAAAATATAATAACGAGAGAAAGGAAGGGGTCATGATACCCATAACATCCACCGAAAAATTAGAAAAGGTATTTCTCGATATCTGTGGACCGTTTCCACGCAGCGGTGGAAGGCACAGGTATAAATTCATCGTAATTATTTTTGACCATTTCAGCAAATATACTAAGTTTTATCCGATAACTAGGGCTACGACAAAGAAAATTATAGAAATTATAATAGAACAGTATATAATGGACATAGGCAGACCATATTCTATAATTACAGACCACGGTACCCAATTTAAGGGGAAATTATGGAAGGAGAATCTTATAGGACACGGAATAAAGACGTATAAGACATCCGTGTATCACCCAAATAGTAATCCAGCCGAGAGAGTGTTGAGGGAAGTAGGACGGTTGTTGAGAACCTACTGCCATGATGAACAGAAGAGATGGCACGAATACTTAGCGTTAACAGAGGACTTTCTCAATTTATCCTATCATAATACAATAGAGGAGTCACCGTACACAGTTATGTTCGAAAGACCCCCACCCCGGGAAATAAAGGAGTTTATTAGTTTTCCCAACGAACCTGAATACCAATTTGAAGGAACCAAATTTTATAATAGAATATTAGAAAAAACAGAACAACAACGGAAGAAATATATTCAATCCCAACCAAAGGCTGATAAGTATAAGGTGGGAGAAAAGGTGTTAGTCCGGAATAGAGAATTGCCCAGTACTATACAAGGCATAACAAAAAAAATTATTACTTTTATATACAGTACCTTTTACAATTACGAAAGATAAAGAAAACAATACATACGAGGTAACAGACACTGTCAATAATAAAGTAAAGGGTACATATAATCAAGCGTCGTTGAGAAGGTACCATGAATAAAAATTCAAGTCAACGTATATTTACCAACTTACCCGTACTCAGAAAAGGAGATATTATTAATAAAAATAAAAATACGAGAAGGACACCTTCCCCCAAAGGCAAAAATATGTATGTAAAGTATAAATTTATTTCCAATAGCCAAGTCAACGTATATTTACCAACTTACCCGTACTTAGAGAAGGAGAGAAGATATTATTAATAAATAAAAATACGAGAAGGACACCTTCCACCAAAGGCAAAAATATATATGTAAAGTATAAATTTATTTCCAATAGCCAAGTCAACGTATATTTACCAACTTACCCGTACTTAGAGAAGGAGAGAAGGAAAGAAGGAAAAGACATAATTAATTAAATAATTTATTGAACAATCAAATAACAATTGATATTACTAAGGAGGAGAAATACTGTCATATAATTGGTACTAAAAGGAAATGATAAATGAAAAAAAAAAAAAAAAGGAAACTGTGTTACATAAGGAGGTAATGATGAATTTATAAATATAGCTATTGACATCGAATGATTTTATAAGATAATTTTACCTGCGGAGAACAGTATATTAATATAATTGAGAAATAATCAGAAGAGATTAAGAAAGAGAATTTATGTGTAGGAGCCTATGATCTTTGAATATTATATTTTTTTATTATTATTATTTGTTGCAAAAGTGCAATTATAAGTACGTCTTATATATTTTCTGGACAGAGATGTGTTTCCTCTGATTTCAGTGGTTATAGTTAGGGAACGGCGGAGATTGGATTGCCAATGGGGCCCCTCTGACTCCGAACCCGCTATAAAAGTTAGGGAATTCTTAGGGAGTTATATCAAAGATTAAATAATTAACATCAAGGTAAAGGAAAGGAAAAGGAGATATGGTAAAGATTGAGACATGGATAATGAGATGGATTAATATATTAAAGGAGTAGTACAGGAATCTAATTATTAGATAAAAGAATGAAATATAAGGAAGCTAATAAAAGGTTAATATAGAAATGATAATTTCATCAAAACTGAAGAAATGTTTTTCCCAAATTATCAATTTTAACGGGGAGCCATATGTAACGTCACAGAACGTTCCATAAAGGAATTTAATTGTAAAGTAAATTATCATAAGAGGAAGGTGAGATGAACAGTATCGAACCCAAGTAATCCAAAAAATTGTGTAATATTGTCCGATAATTAATATCATTAACATGAAAAAACGACAAAGACTATGACCAAGACTCAAACCCCATATATTGTTTAAGTGAAGAACAGTGTAAAACTGATAATGTACTATAAGAGAAACAGATAATCTCAGAAATGACCAAAATGAGGTCATTACATATTAAGAAATGTAACTCTGAATAGGGTAAAAAAACTATTTATTGTGAATTAATGGACAAGATCTATTGTTATACTTTATAATATAAATAAAATAAATGTATTAAATGATTTTAACACATCATTAAAAAGGATGTAAGTTAAAATAAAAAAAATATATATATAAATGTTATGACAAAAACCAAGGTTTTGGAGTTGAGACCAATCACTCAGATTTTATGTGAAAATTAATTATTATAGAATTAATATAAAAACTATATGTAAATGTCAATTAGACAAAGACAAACAAATTATTTTAAATAGAGAAAGCTGTAAATTGATTAGAAGTCAATTAAAATAATCAAAAACAGTGTTAAACTGAAAACATGTGATGAACATATAAAATTGTAATATTTATGAATTTAGTGTTGTCAAAATACAACAAAATTGTATTCTAAAGTTGAAACACAATATAAAGTAACTATACTTATATATATGACCACCTAAAACACTTTAACAGTCAAGTTATGAAACTATTTACCTATACCATACCAGGCTGAGACCAAAAAAACAATTACAAAAATAGTCATATTTGACAGACTAATTGTAGAATATTAGAAAAAATAAAGGAAAAAGGTACAATCCTATAATGTACAATGGAAACATACTTGCTCAATTGAAGACAAGCTTAATTCATAGAGAATTTTTAAATATAAAAATGAAAATTGTCACACCAAGAAAATAACTCATCTGTGCAAAACAGTAAGATGCTAAGTAATATTACAGTAAAAATAAAATGTATTAGGATAAACCAGGTACTCCCAAAGATAAACAATATAACAAACTCTAAGTGAATACCCAAAAAATCCCATATATAATACCGAAAAAGACAAATTATAGGCCTAATAAAAAACTAGTGACAAAAATCTAGGCCATATGTAATGCCTATAGAAGAATAAACTTATTTATATGTTATATGTTTTAATATTTGTTTATTTTGTTATGAAAAGATAATTATGTTATGTATTAATATTATAGCAAGAACCAAGCAACGTCATAACATTTTAATAATTAGAAAATTAGAATTTTGTGCAAACACTACAAGGTAAGAATTGTATTTTATGTTAATTTATTAGATTTAATTTGTTCAAAACCAATCGTGAATGGCATCATTTTATTCAGTTGAAAGCAGAGAATCCAAAAATAATAATGGCATGCAGATTGTAAGTAGTTCTGTAAAATTGTTTGACAAATACCAGAATATTTTCAGTAATATCCTTTAGTATGAAGAATAAGAAGTTTTTGTTCTAAAGCTTCTACGGAAGTCAAATTTGTTCTATGGTGTTCTATTTGCATATTCTCGAACGTTCCAGAAGAAAATTTTACTAAAAAATACCGGAAGTCCATGTTTAAAAATTAAAACAATGAGCCTTACAGAGTATAAAAGGAAGACAAAATTTGACACAAAAAAACACTTTATGCTTTGAATCCACAAGAGACACATCACCTACGAATCCGATCATCTCGTCCAAGGCGAAGTCGAAGAACAAGAATTCAACCCGAGAACACAGAAAGGCTTTTTCCCGTACATGACAAAAGACTGACTTAACCTATATAAGGAGTATATCGCTAATCGCTAACGTGTTGTTGAATAGAGCAGCAGCACGCCATATTTAATAGAAACACACACAGCCAGATATCCAGCGGCCCTGAAAAGGACCGATTTTAATAGAGAAAATCAATTTTGCTGGTATTTGCTAAGACAAACCGACTTTGACAAAGTTCCCAAAACAATTTATAGACGTGTCATAGCGAAAATAGGGAAGTAATTAACTTCCAAAATTATTGCCGGAACCCTATGGAATTTTTGGAGAGGATGGAAGAGTTCCTTGAAAGGAATAGGGAAACAAGATGGGATAGAATAAGGGAAATGTTAGACGAAACATTCCGAAATACGAGGGATAATTGGTGGATAGCAGTACGGCCCGAAATAACAAACTTAAACGAATTCAAACGCCAATTCAAAGAAAAATATTGGTCAGAAACAGCGCAAAACAAAGTGAGAATGGACATATTTTACGGGAAATACGACACGTCCAAGGGACAATCCCCAACATCATATTTCCTGGGAAAGGTATGTTTGGCACGAAAATTAATACCGCCAATCCCGGAAGAATGTTTGGTGAGACAGTTAGCTGGACACTATAGCTACGATATTAAAGATGCCCAATTGTACCAGCAACTTAGTAAAATTACTGACCTAGCTAAGCTATTAGAGAACTGCGAGTCCGCGGGAAAATTTCAAGACTACCAACCCCCCAGTCGTAAGGTAGACTATTATAATAGTAACAACGGACCAAATCGGAATGGAAGCGGAAATGGTAATAATTTTAACCCGAACAACCATAACAATAACACCCCACAAATAGCCGCAATAATAATCAAGGTCCGAATAACCGTAACAATCCGGGACCAAACCGAAATAATTACCCCGAAAATAATTACCATAGGAACAGCTATCAGGGAAATAATTATCGGAACGGAGGTAATCAAGGAGGAGGTGATAGAAGGAATCAGGAGTACAGACCCCAGGTAAACTATACGATGGCCAATAGTCAACGACCATACCAACCCAATTTACCGACTTACGTGTATTACCCACAGCAGACGCAAGGTAACGAAAGTAATACAACAAATAGCCGACCTATTAGTGGTAACCCAGAGGTTACCACAAAGAAGTCAGCAACCCAATGTTCCGGGAGACCGGGCAAATGAGACAGGTGGTCATTTAAACTAGACGCGGCAGTGAAAAAGGAAGACAGCCCTTCACTGATCCAATATTATGGGGTAACTGGACGGAAAAATAGACAGGACGAAGACAGGACAATGACATTGAGAACAAATAATTATCTCAGAGATATTAGGGAGGAATTGTTAGAAGAGAGGGATAATATAGTTGAAAATCGTAATAAAGGGAATAATGGGATAGTACAAATTAAGGCAGATATAAATGGTATAGATGCAACATTACTAATTGATACAGGATCAAACGTATCGTTAATAGACAGTGTGGAGTTGGAGAGAATTAAACAGAATAGTAATCTACCCATACCCACTCTGCCTATAAATAACATTATACTAGTCGGAGCGACGGGAAGGCAGAATAAATCTATAAAGAAACAGGTGTCGTTAGAGATGACCAGTAATGGTGTAACATTGCCAATAGGACTACTAGTAGCGAACAATTTACCCATGAGTATTCTAATAGGCTGTTATATACTTAGGCCATATAAAGCGATAATAAATTTACGACAGTAAGGTAATAACGTTAAAGACGAAAGAGGGAATTTGGACCAATAAGTTAATTGATACCTAAGGGAATAGTACAAGTAATGCACATTATCAAGCCATTGTAAATCATTATTATTGTGCCGATCGACCACTAAACATACCCTTATATCAGGAGAATAACCCAGAATTATGGTTAGAAAAATTGGAAGAAATAAGGGTATTCCAAAGGACGAAAGCAAGGGGTCAGATTAGCGAAGCACAGGCTGAACGATTGATTACTGTGTATAATAACTACCGACATATCTTTTCAAACGCTCCAGGCAAAGTCAAAAATTATCAATGCACCATCAAATTTAAAACCCCTGTAGAATTTAACAAAAAATCATATCCGATTGCTTACTCACTAACAAATGAAGTTAGGGAGGAACTGAACAGGATGATAGAGGATGACATAATTGAATATAGTCATTCGCCCTATACTAGCCCAATCATAGCTGTGCCGAAAAATAATGGACAGGTGCGTATATGTCTCGATGCTAGGGAGATTAACAAGATGATTGTTAACGACCGCACATCCCCTGGGGAGATAGAAGAAATACTAAAAAAGTTTCACGGGACAAGGTATATAAGTTCATGGGATACAGTATGCGGCTACTGGCAGGTAGAACTCCACCCAGATAGTAGGAAATATATGGCATTCATATTTGAAGGCAGAAACTATCAGTTTAAACGATTCCCTTTTGGTTTGATAAATTCAGTGGCGGTATTTGTAAAAATAATGGACAGGATATTGGGACAGGAAGTGTTGAAATTTACGACAGTATACGTCGACGATTTACTGGTAACTTCAGCTAATTGGGATGACCATTGCAATAGGGTTGAACAGGTGTTAGAGAAGCTATCCGAGAATAATATTACCCTCAAACTAGGTAAGTCCCAGTTTATTGCAAACGAGGTAAAATTTTTAGGTTTTAATCTAACCGAGCAAGGGATTACTCCATCCAAAGAGAAAGTAGAGGCAATACAGAAGTTCCCCACCCCAAAAAACAGGAAAATAGCTTCAATCATTTTTAGGAATCTGTAACTATTACAGGAAGTTTCGGTCCAATTATTCAGAACTAAATGCCAGGTTTCAAAAGCAGTTATCAGCTAAAGACAAATGGACATGGGGACCAGAGCAAGATGGACTGCTCAATTTGATAAAGGAGAAATTTTTAGAAGCAGTTATGTTACATCACCCCGACTTTACGAAGCCATTTTATGTAAATTGCGATGCCAGTAATGTAAGTTTAGGTGCAGCCTTATATCAGGAAGATCAGGATGGAAACCATTTAGTGATTAGCTTCGCCAGCCGCGTGCTGAACAGTTGCGAACGAAACTACAATACCACTGAAAAAGAGTTATTGAGTGTAGTTTTCGCATGCGGTAAATTTTGAACGTATATATTAGGATACCCCATCACGGTTAGGAGTGATCACAAATCAATCTCGTTTTTAAAACATTGTAAGTTAAATCATGGAAGGCTGACGAGATGGGTTTTGGCCCTACAGGAATATAATATCACGTGGGAATATATACCAGGCAAGCAAAACATAGCAGCCGACATCCTATCCCGCATCAATTTACAAAACCAGACATTTGACGGCGAAAAGGAACAAATAGCGAAGGTATATCATATCATTAAAAGCAGGGAGGATTTGAAAAATATTGTAAAAGATGTGAAGGCACAATAAGAAGCTGACCCAAAATTAGGAAATATTAGGAAAAGGGTACTGGAAGGCGATGAAGTTATAAATAAATATTACTGTATACACGACGATACTTTGTTTATAAGGAATACCCCACACCAAGAGAATTGGAAGTTAGTAATTCCACCAGGGATAGAGAGGCCACTAATTATTGATTATCACGATAGATACAGACACATGGGTGCCCTCAAGGTAAGGAAAGCGTTGGAAGAACAGGTATACATCAAAGGGATTAATAAAAAAGTGCAACAGGCGATACAGTCATGTGATATTTGTCAGAAGGTAAAATATAATAACGAGAGAAAGGAAGGGGTCATGATACCCATAACATTCATCGAAAAATTAGAAAAGGTATTTCTCGATATCTGTGGACCGTTTCCACGCAGCGGTGGAAGGCACAGGTATAAATTCATCGTAATTATTTTTGACCATTTCAGCAAATATACTAAGTTTTATCCGATAACTAGGGCTACGACAAAGAAAATTATAGAAATTATAATAGAACAGTATATAATGGACATAGGCAGACCATATTCTATAATTACAGACCACGGTACCCAATTTAAGGGGAAATTATGGAAGGAGAATCTTATAGGACACGGAATAAAGACGTATAAGACATCCGTGTATCACCCAAATAGTAATCCAGCCGAGAGAGTGTTGAGGGAAGTAGGACGGTTGTTGAGAACCTACTGCCATGATGAACAGAAGAGATGGCACGAATACTTAGCGTTAACAGAGGACTTTCTCAATTTATCCTATCATAATACAATAGAGGAGTCACCGTACACAGTTATGTTCGAAAGACCCCCACCCCGGGAAATAAAGGAGTTTATTAGTTTTCCCAACGAACCTGAATACCAATTTGAAGGAACCAAATTTTATAATAGAATATTAGAAAAAACAGAACAACAACGGAAGAAATATATTCAATCCCAACCAAAGGCTGATAAGTATAAGGTAGGAGAAAAGGTGTTAGTCCGGAATAGAGAATTGCCCAGTACTATACAAGGCATAACAAAAAAAATTATTACTTTTATATACAGTACCTTTTACAATTACGAAAGATAAAGAAAACAATACATACGAGGTAACAGACACTGTCAATAATAAAGTAAAGGGTACATATAATCAAGCGTCGTTGAGAAGGTACCATGAATAAAAATTCAAGTCAACGTATATTTACCAACTTACCCGTACTCAGAAAAGGAGATATTATTAATAAAAATAAAAATACGAGAAGGACACCTTCCCCCAAAGGCAAAAATATGTATGTAAAGTATAAATTTATTTCCAATAGCCAAGTCAACGTATATTTACCAACTTACCCGTACTTAGAGAAGGAGAGAAGATATTATTAATAAATAAAAATACGAGAAGGACACCTTCCACCAAAGGCAAAAATATATATGTAAAGTATAAATTTATTTCCAATAGCCAAGTCAACGTATATTTACCAACTTACCCGTACTTAGAGAAGGAGAGAAGGAAAGAAGGAAAAGACATAATTAATTAAATAATTTATTGAACAATCAAATAACAATTGATATTACTAAGGAGGAGAAATACTGTCATATAATTGGTACTAAAAGGAAATGATAAATGAAAAAAAAAAAAAAAAAAAAAAAAAAGGAAACTGTGTTACATAAGGAGGTAATGATGAATTTATAAATATAGCTATTGACATCGAATGATTTTATAAGATAATTTTACCTGCGGAGAACAGTATATTAATATAATTGAGAAATAATCAGAAGAGATTAAGAAAGAGAATTTATGTGTAGGAGCCTATGATCTTTGAATATTATATTTTTTTATTATTATTATTAGTTGCAAAAGTGCAATTATAAGTACGTCTTATATATTTTCTGGACAGAGATGTGTTTCCTCTGATTTCAGTGGTTATAGTTAGGGAACGGCGGAGATTGGATTGCCAATGGGGCCCCTCTGACTCCGAACCCGCTATAAAAGTTAGGGAATTCTTAGGGAGTTATATCAAAGATTAAATAATTAACATCAAGGTAAAGGAAAGGAAAAGGAGATATGGTAAAGATTGAGACATGGATAATGAGATGGATTAATATATTAAAGGAGTAGTACAGGAATCTAATTATTAGATAAAAGAATGAAATATAAGGAAGCTAATAAAAGGTTAATATAGAAATGATAATTTCATCAAAACTGAAGAAATGTTTTTCCCAAATTATCAATTTTAACGGGGAGCCATATGTAACGTCACAGAACGTTCCATAAAGGAATTTAATTGTAAAGTAAATTATCATAAGAGGAAGGTGAGATGAACAGTATCGAACCCAAGTAATCCAAAACATTTTGTAATATTGTCCGATAATTAATATCATTAACATGAAAAAACGACAAAGACTATGACCAAGACTCAAACCCCATATATTGTTTAAGTGAAGAACAGTGTAAAACTGATAATGTACTATAAGAGAAACAGATAATCTCAGAAATGACCAAAATAAGGTCATTACATATTAAGAAATGTAACTCTGAATAGGGTATAAAAAACTATTTATTGTGAATTAATGGACAAGATCTATTGTTATACTTTATAATATAAATAAAATAAATGTATTAAATGATTTTAACACATCATTAAAAAGGATGTAAGTTAAAATAAAAAAAATATATATATATAAATGTTATGACAAAAACCAAGGTTTTGGAGTCGAGACCAATCACTCAGATTTTATGTGAAAATTAATTATTATAGAATTAATATAAAAACTATATGTAAATGTCAATTAGACAAAGACAAACAAATTATTTTAAATAGAGAAAGCTGTAAATTGATTTGAAGTCAATTAAAATAATCAAAAACAGTGTTAAACTGAAAACATGTGATGAACATATAAAATTGTAATATTTATGAATTTAATGTTGTCAAAATACAACAAAATTGTATTCTAAAGTTGAAACACAATATAAAGTAACTATACTTATATATATGACCACCTAAAACACTTTAACAGTCAAGTTATGAAACTATTTACCTATACCATACCAGGCTGAGACCAAAAAAACAATTACAAAAATAGTCATATTTGACAGACTAATTGTACAATATTAGAAAAAATTAAGGAAAAAGGTACAATCCTATAATGTACAATGGAAACATACTTGCTCAATTGAAGACAAGCTTAATTCATAGAGAATTTTTAAATATAAAAATGAAAATTGTCACACCAAGAAAATAACTCATCTGTGCAAAACAGTAAGATGCTAAGTAATATTACAGTAAAAATAAAATGTATTAGGATAAACCAGGTACTCCCAAAGATAAACAATATAACAAACTCTAAGTGAATACCCAAAAAATCCCATATATAATACCGAAAAAGACAAATTATAGGCCTAATAAAAAACTAGTGACAAAAATCTAGGCCATATGTAATGCCTATAGAAGAATAAACTTATTTATATGTTATATGTTTTAATATTTGTTTATTTTGTTATGAAAAGATAATTATGTTATGTATTAATATTATAGCAAGAACCAAGCAACGTCATAACATTTTAATAATTAGAAAATTAGAATTTTGTGCAAACACTACAAGGTAAGAATTGTATTTTATGTTAATTTATTAGATTTAATTTGTTCAAAACCAATTGTGAATGGCATCATTTTATTCAGTTGAAAGCAGAGAATCCAAAAATAATAATGGCATGCAGATTGTAAGTAGTTCTGTAAAATTGTTTGACAAATACCAGAATATTTTCAGTAATATCCTTTAGTATGAAGAATAAGAAGTTTTTGTTCTAAAGCTTCTACGGAAGTCAAATTTGTTCTATGATGTTCTATTTGCATATTCTCGAACGTTCCAGAAGAAAATTTTACTCAAAAATACCGGAAGTCCATGTTTAAAAATTAAAACAATGAGCCTTACAGAGTATAAAAGGAAGACGAAATTTGACACAAAAAAACACTTTATGCTTTGAATCCACAAGAGACACATCACCTACGAATCCGATCATCTCGTCCAAGGCGAAGTCGAAGAACAAGAATTCAACCCGAGAACACAGAAAGGCTTTTTCCCGTACATGACAAAAGACTGACTTAACCTATATAAGGAGTATATCGCTAATCGCTAACGTGTTGTTGAATAGAGCAGCAGCACGCCATATTTAATAGAAACGCACACAGCCAGATATCCAGCGGCCCTGAAAAGGACCGATTTTAATAGAGAAAATCAATTTTGCTGGTATTTGCTAAGACAAACCGACTTTGACAAAGTTCCCAAAACAATTTACTGACACGAGCCTTCTACATTGAGTTTGCAACTAGCGCTGAGACGGCAGAATAGAGAAATCACGCAGTCAGCTGTTCGCCGCCGCCAGAATTCAAAGCATAGAGACAGTACGAATTTATTTCAATCGTGCGGAGTTTTAAAACCGTAATTTGACTTATAAATAATTACCAGTGCGTGAGGAACGTAAACACGAAGAGGCGCAAGATTGGAAACGTCCCCAAGAACAGTGTCCAGTGAAGGAAATACTTACCCACCGGAACGTGAGTTGTTCAAAAGTTAAAATCATTTTTACCTGGTATCATTGTCACACAGTTGTACTACACATGTCAAACACCTTCAAATCACACAATTTTTGTAAAGCATCCCACTGATTTGTCTTGATAGTTCAAAGGAGTCACGTCCTGAGTATAAATGTTTTTTCATACATTAAATTCATGCTATTCAACTGAGCAATAAAATTTTTATCAGCGGATACTTATTTAAAAAACTTGTCAATAACTTTTTTGTAACTCTGCAATTTTGTTTAATTTGAGTGTTAGTCCTTCAGACGATTTTTATGAAAAGAAAGATCATTAAACATACGTTATTTACAATTCAAACTGTCTTGTTCACATTTTTTTATATTTAATTTAACAACTAGAAAATCAATTCTTAATAATAATAATTTCTTGGAACAAATATCCAAGTGGCGCCCACATACACATATTAGCATAAGTTGTGTTTGCAGGACAACATCGTCGCAGAGAAACCAGCAATTAGTAAGTATTAAAAGTGCGCGGAGTGTAACACCCGATATCACAACACAAAACAACATACACGATAACTGTTGGTTATAAATTTGCAGCCCAACTAGTGAGGCTTGAAAGGAAAGGAACAAACCCGGCAACTATCAATAAATCAAGATGCCGCTACCAAAAGGAAAGAAGGTGAAGAAAAATGTAGAACCCGAATTATGTGTGGAAGATGGGGAGGCAGTTCAAGTCGAGGAAATAGAAATAGAACCGCCCACACTAGAAATGGGAAAACCCATGCAAACGGGAGATAAATCAGAGGAACAAGCGGGAGAAAGACCCATACAAATGGGAGACCAAACAGAGAAACCCGAACCAGAAAAAGCAACAGGGAGCGTTGACATGAACGCAATAATGACGATTTCCAAAGAATGGAAGAAACAATGAACAAAAATACAGAATCCCTAAAGGAGGAAAATAACAAAAATATAGAATCCCTGAGAGAGGATAGACAGGAAGATAAGGAGGAGAATAATAAAAACAGACAGGAAGATAAGGAGGAATTAGACAAAAAAATAGAATCATTGAGGGAATATATAACCGATAAGATCAATGACTATGGAAAAAAGCTGGAGCTATTTCAGGAGGAAAATAAAAAAAGTATAGAGTCCCTGAAAAAGGAAATTAGTGCAAATTATGAGACAGTAAACCAAAAAATCGATGATAGTAAAGTCGACAGTGACAGGAGGGTCGAGACAATGGCGAAACAGTTAGAAAGATTGCAGGAAGGAAATAATACCCGTTTTGAAACTATAGAGAAGCGAACCGTAGAGACGAAACAGGATGTTCGAACTCTCGATAATAAGGTAAGGCAAAACCAAGACGAAATTATGCAGGAGGTAGGAGAAGTCCGGAAAGACGTTAGCGAGAGAATACAAAGAACGTATGACATAGCTAACAGATTGGACGAACAGATAAAAACCAATAGAAACAATATACAGGAAATAGATCAGAGGGAGAAAAACCTGCAGGAGAGATTAGAAGCGCTGAGGGACACACCGATATTGAATACCCATACGTGTCACAGCGAAAATAGGGAAGTAATTAACTTCCAAAATTATTGCCGGAACCCTATGGAATTTTTGGAGAGGATGGAAGAGTTCATTGAAAGGAATAGGGAAACAAGATGGGATAGAATAAGGGAAATGTTAGACGAAACATTCCGAAATACGTGGGATAATTGGTGGATAGCAGTACGGCCCGAAATAACAAACTTAAACGAATTCAAACGCCAATTCAAAGAAAAATATTGGTCAGAAACAGCGCAAAACAAAGTGAGAATGGACATATTTTACGGGAAATACGACGCGTCCAAGGGACAATCCCCAACATCATATTTCCTGGGAAAGGTATGTTTGGCACGAAAATTAATACCGCCAATCCCGGAAGAATGTTTGGTGAGACAGTTAGCTGGACACTATAGCTACGGTATTAAAGATGCCCAATTGTACCAGCAACTTAGTAAAATTACTGACCTAGCTAAGCTATTAGAGAACTGCGAGTCCGCGGGAAAATTTCAAGACTACCAACCCCCCAGTCGTAAGGTAGACTATTATAATAGTAACAACGGACCAAATCGGAATGGAAGCGGAAATGGTAATAATTTTAACCCGAACAACCATAACAATAACACCCCACTAAATAGCCGCAATAATAATCAAGGTCCGAATAACCGTAACAATCCGGGACCAAACCGAAATAATTACCCCGAAAATAATTACCATAGGAACAGCTATCAGGGAAATAATTATCGGAACGGAGGTAATCAAGGAGGAGGTGATAGAAGGAATCAGGAGTACAGACCCCAGGTAAACCGTACGATGGCCAATAGTCAACGACCATACCAACCCAATTTACCGACTTACGTTAATTACCCACAGCAGACGTAAGGTAACGAAAGTAATACAACAAATAGCCGACCTATTAGTGGTAACCCAGAGGTTACCACAAAGAAGTCAGCAACCCAATGTTCCGGGAGACCGGGCAAATGAGACAGGTGGTCATTTAAACTAGACGCGGCAGTGAAAAAGGAAGACAGCCCTTCACTGATCCAATATTATGGGGTAACTGGACGGAAAAATAGACAGGACGAAGACAGGACAATGACATTGAGAACAAATAATTATCTCAGAGATATTAGGGAGGAATTGTTAGAAGAGAGGGATAATATAGTTGAAAATCGTAATAAAGGGAATAATGGGATAGTACAAATTAAGGCAGATATAAATGGTATAGATGCAACATTACTAATTGATACAGGATCAAACGTATCGTTAATAGACAGTGTGGAGTTGGAGAGAATTAAACAGAATAGTAATCTACCCATACCCACTCTGCCTATAAATAACATTATACTAGTCGGAGCGACGGGAAGGCAGAATAAATCTATAAAGAAACAGGTGTCGTTGGAGATGACCAGTAATGGTGTAACATTGCCAATAGGACTACTAGTAGCGAACAATTTACCCATGAGTATTCTAATAGGCTGTTATATACTTAGGCCATATAAAGCGATAATAAATTTACGACAGTAAGGTAATAACGTTAAAGACGAAAGAGGGAATTTGGACCAATAAGTTAATTGATACCCAAGGGAATAGTACAAGTAATGCACATTATCAAGCCATTGTAAATCATTATTATTGTGCCGATCGACCACTAAACATACCCTTATATCAGGAGGATAACCCAGAATTATGGTTAGAAAAATTGGAAGAAATAAGGGTATTCCAAAGGACGAAAGCAAGGGGTCAGATTAGCGAAGCACAGGCTGAACGATTGATTACTGTGTATAATAACTACCGACATATCTTTTCAAACGCTCCAGGCAAAGTCAAAAATTATCAATGCACCATCAAATTTAAAACCCCTGTAGAATTTAACAAAAAATCATATCCGATTGCTTACTCACTAACAAATGAAGTTAGGGAGGAACTGAACAGGATGATAGAGGATGACATAATTGAATATAGTCATTCGCCCTATACTAGCCCAATCATAGCTGTGCCGAAAAATAATGGACAGGTGCATATATGTCTCGATGCTAGGGAGATTAACAAGATGATTGTTAACGACCGCACATCCCCTGGGGAGATAGAAGAAATACTAAAAAAGTTTCACGGGACAAGGTATATAAGTTCATGGGATACAGTATGCGGCTACTGGCAGGTAGAACTCCACCCAGATAGTAGGAAATATATGGCATTCATATTTGAAGGCAGAAACTATCAGTTTAAACGATTACCTTTTGGTTTGATAAATTCAGTGGCGGTATTTGTAAAAATAATGGACAGGATATTGGGACAGGAAGTGCTGAAACTTACGACAGTATACGTCGACGATTTACTGGTAACTTCAGCTAATTGGGATGACCATTGCAATAGGGTTGAACAGGTGTTAGAGAAGCTATCCGAGAATAATATTACCCTCAAACTAGGTAAGTCCCAGTTTATTGCAAACGAGGTAAAATTTTTAGGTTTTAATCTAACCGAGCAAGGGATTACTCCATCCAAAGAGAAAGTAGAGGCAATACAGAAGTTCCCCACCCCAAAAAACAGGAAAATAGCTTCAATCATTTTTAGGAATCTGTAACTATTACAGGAAGTTTCGGTCCAATTATTCAGAACTAACTGCCAGGTTTCAAAAGCAGTTATCAGCTAAAGACAAATGGACATGGGGACCAGAGCAAGATGGAGTGCTCAATTTGATAAAGGAGAAATTTTTAGAAGCAGTTATGTTACATCACCCCGACTTTACGAAGCCATTTTATCTAAATTGCGATGCCAGTAATGTAAGTTTAGGTGCAGCCTTATATCAGGAAGATCAGGATGGAAACCATTTAGTGATTAGCTTCGCCAGCCGCGTGCTGAACAGTTGCGAACGAAACTACAATACCACTGAAAAAGAGTTATTGAGTGTAGTTTTCGCATGCGGTAAATTTCGAACGTATATATTAGGATACCCCATCACGGTTAGGAGTGATCACAAATCAATCTCGTTTTTAAAACATTGTAAGTTAAATCATGGAAGGCTGACGAGATGGGTTTTGGCCCTACAGGAATATAATATCACGTGGGAATATATACCAGGCAAGCAAAACATAGCAGCCGACATCCTATCCCGCATCAATTTACAAAACCAGACATTTGACGGCGAAAAGGAACAAATAGCGAAGGTATATCATATCATTAAAAGCAGGGAGGATTTGAAAAATATTGTAAAAGATGTGAAGGCACAACAAGAGGCTGACCCAAAATTAGGAAATATTAGGAAAAGGGTACTGGAAGGCGATGAAGTTATAAATAAATATTACTGTATACACGACGATACTTTGTTTATAAGGAATACCCCACACCAAGAGAATTGGAAGTTAGTAATTCCACCAGGGATAGAGAGGCCACTAATTATTGATTATCACGATAGATACAGACACATGGGTGCCCTCAAGGTAAGGAAAGCGTTGGAAGAACAGGTATACATCAAAGGGATTAATAAAAAAGTGCAACAGGCGATACAGTCATGTGATATTTGTCAGAAGGTAAAATATAATAACGAGAGAAAGGAAGGGGTCATGATACCCATAACATCCACCGAAAAATTAGAAAAGGTATTTCTCGATATCTGTGGACCGTTTCCACGCAGCGGTGGAAGGCACAGGTATAAATTCATCATAATTATTTTTGACCATTTCAGCAAATATACTAAGTTTTATCCGATAACTAGGGCTACGACAAAGAAAATTATAGAAATTATAATAGAACAGTATATAATGGACATAGGCAGACCATATTCTATAATTACAGACCACGGTACCCAATTTAAGGGGAAATTATGGAAGGAGAATCTTATAGGACACGGAATAAAGACGTATAAGACACCCGTGTATCACCCAAATAGTAATCCAGCCGAGAGAGTGTTGAGGGAAGTAGGACGGTTTTTGAGAACCTACTGCCATGATGAACAGAAGAGATGGCACGAATACTTAGCGTTAACAGAGGACTTTCTCAATTTATCCTATCATAATACAATAGAGGAGTCACCGTACACAGTTATGTTCGAAAGACCCCCACCCCGGGAAATAAAGGAGTTTATTAGTTTTCCCAACGAACCTGAATACCAATTTGAAGGAACCAAATTTTATAATAGAATATTAGAAAAAACAGAACAACAACGGAAGAAATATATTCAATCCCAACCAAAGGCTGTTAAGTATAAGGTAGGAGAAAAGGTGTTAGTCCGGAATAGAGAATTGCCCAGTACTATACAAGGCATAACAAAAAAAAATTTACTTTTATATACAGTACCTTTTACAATTACGAAAGATAAAGAAAACAATACATACGAGGTAACAGACACTGTCAATAATAAAGTAAAGGGTACATATAATCAAGCGTCGTTGAGAAGGTACCATGAATAAAAATTCAAGTCAACGTATATTTACCAACTTACCCGTACTCAGAAAAGGAGATATTATTAATAAAAATAAAAATACGAGAAGGACACCTTCCCCCAAAGGCAAAAATATGTATGTAAAGTATAAATTTATTTCCAATAGCCAAGTCAACGTATATTTACCAACTTACCCGTACTTAGAGAAGGAGAGAAGATATTATTAATAAATAAAAATACGAGAAGGACACCTTCCACCAAAGGCAAAAATATATATGTAAAGTATAAATTTATTTCCAATAGCCAAGTCAACGTATATTTACCAACTTACCCGTACTTAGAGAAGGAGAGAAGGAAAGAAGGAAAAGACATAATTAATTAAATAATTTATTGAACAATCAAATAACAATTGATATTACTAAGGAGGAGAAATACTGTCATATAATTGGTACTAAAAGGAAATGATAAATGAAAAAAAAAAAAGGAAACTGTGTTACATAAGGAGGTAATGATGAATTTATAAATATAGCTATTGACATCGAATGATTTTATAAGATAATTTTACCTGCGGAGAACAGTATATTAATATAATTGAGAAATAATCAGAAGAGATTAAGAAAGAGAATTTATGTGTAGGAGCCTATGATCTTTGAATATTATATTTTTTTATTATTATTATTTGTTGCAAAAGTGCAATTATAAGTACGTCTTATATATTTTCTGGACAGAGATGTGTTTCCTCTGATTTCAGTGGTTATAGTTAGGGAACGGCGGAGATTGGATTGCCAATGGGGCCCCTCTGACTCCGAACCCGCTATAAAAGTTAGGGAATTCTTAGGGAGTTATATCAAAGATTAAATAATTAACATCAAGGTAAAGGAAAGGAAAAGGAGATATGGTAAAGATTGAGACATGGATAATGAGATGGATTAATATATTAAAGGAGTAGTACAGGAATCTAATTATTAGATAAAAGAATGAAATATAAGGAAGCTAATAAAAGGTTAATATAGAAATGATAATTTCATCAAAACTGAAGAAATGTTTTTCCCAAATTATCAATTTTAACGGGGAGCCATATGTAACGTCACAGAACGTTCCATAAAGGAATTTAATTGTAAAGTAAATTATCATAAGAGGAAGGTGAGATGAACAGTATCGAACCCAAGTAATCCAAAAAATTTTGTAATATTGTCCGATAATTAATATCATTAACATGAAAAAACGACAAAGACTATGACCAAGACTCAAACCCCATATATTGTTTAAGTGAAGAACAGTGTAAAACTGATAATGTACTATAAGAGAAACAGATAATCTAAGAATGACCAAAATAAGGTCATTACATATTAAGAAATGTAACTCTGAATAGGGTATAAAAAACTATTTATTGTGAATTAATGGACAAGATCTATTGTTATACTTTATAATATAAATAAAATAAATGTATTAAATGATTTTAACACATCATTAAAAAGGATGTAAGTTAAAATAAAAAAAATATATATATATAAATGTTATGACAAAAACCAAGGTTTTGGAGTCGAGACCAATCACTCAGATTTTATGTGAAAATTAATTATTATAGAAATAATATAAAAACTATATGTAAATGTCAATTAGACAAAGACAAACAAATTATTTTAAATAGAGAAAGCTGTAAATTGATTTGAAGTCAATTAAAATAATCAAAAACAGTGTTAAACTGAAAACATGTGATGAACATATAAAATTGTAATATTTATGAATTTAATGTTGTCAAAATACAACAAAATTGTATTCTAAAGTTGAAACACAATATAAAGTAACTATACTTATATATATGACCACCTAAAACACTTTAACAGTCAAGTTATGAAACTATTTACCTATACCATACCAGGCTGAGACCAAAAAAACAATTACAAAAATAGTCATATTTGACAGACTAATTGTAGAATATTAGAAAAAATAAAGGAAAAAGGTACAATCCTATAATGTACAATGGAAACATACTTGCTCAATTGAAGACAAGCTTAATTCATAGAGAATTTTTAAATATAAAAATGAAAATTGTCACACCAAGAAAATAACTCATCTGTGCAAAACAGTAAGATGCTAAGTAATATTACAGTAAAAATAAAATGTATTAGGATAAACCAGGTACTCCCAAAGATAAACAATATAACAAACTCTAAGTGAATACCCAAAAAATCCCATATATAATACCGAAAAAGACAAATTATAGGCCTAATAAAAAACTAGTGACAAAAATCTAGGCCATATGTAATGCCTATAGAAGAATAAACTTATTTATATGTTATATGTTTTAATATTTGTTTATTTTGTTATGAAAAGATAATTATGTTATGTATTAATATTATAGCAAGAACCAAGCAACGTCATAACATTTTAATAATTAGAAAATTAGAATTTTGTGCAAACACTACAAGGTAAGAATTGTATTTTATGTTAATTTATTAGATTTAATTTGTTCAAAACCAATCGTGAATGGCATCATTTTATTCAGTTGAAAGCAGAGAATCCAAAAATAATAATGGCATGCAGATTGTAAGTAGTTCTGTAAAATTGTTTAACAAATACCAGAATATTTTCAGTAATATCCTTTAGTATGAAGAATAAGAAGTTTTTGTTCTAAAGCTTCTACGGAAGTCAAATTTGTTCTATGATGTTCTATTTGCATATTCTCGAACGTTCCAGAAGAAAATTTTACTCAAAAATACCGGAAGTCCATGTTTAAAAATTAAAACAATGAGCCTTACAGAGTATAAAAGGAAGACGAAATTTGACACAAAAAAACACTTTATGCTTTGAATCCACAAGAGACACATCACCTACGAATCCGATCATCTCGTCCAAGGCGAAGTCGAAGAACAAGAATTCAACCCGAGAACATAGAAAGGCTTTTTCCCGTACATGACAAAAGACTGACTTAACCTATATAAGGAGTATATCGCTAATCGCTAACGTGTTGTTGAATAGAGCAGCAGCACGCCATATTTAATAGAAACGCACACAGCCAGATATCCAGCGGCCCTGAAAAGGACCGATTTTAATAGAGAAAATCAATTTTGCTGGTATTTGCTAAGACAAACCGACTTTGACAAAGTTCCCAAAACAATTTACTGACACGAGCCTTCTACATTGAGTTTGGAACTAGCGCTGAGACGGCAGAATAGAGAAATCACGCAGTCAGCTGTTCGCCGCCGCCAGAATTCAAAGCATAGAGACAGTACGAATTTATTTCAATCGTGCGGAGTTTTAAAACCGTAATTTGACTTATAAATAATTACCAGTGCGTGAGGAACGTAAACATGAAGAGGTGCAAGATTGGAAACGTCCCCAAGAACAGTGTCCAGTGAAGGAAATACTTACCCACCGGAACGTGAGTTGTTCAAAAGTTAAAATCATTTTTACCTGGTATCATTGTCACACAGTTGTACTACACATGTCAAACACCTTCAAATCACACAATTTTTGTAAAGCATCCCACTGATTTGTCTTGATAGTTCAAAGGAGTCACGTCCTGAGTATAAAGTTTTCTCATACATTAAATACATGCTATTCAACTGAGCAATAAAATTTTTATCAGCCGATACTTATTTAAAAAACTTGTCAATAACTTTTTTGTAACTCTGCAATTTTGTTTAATTTGAGTGTTAGTCCTTCAGACGATTTTTATGAAAAGAAAAATCATTAAACATACGTTATTTACAATTCAAACTGTCTTGTTCACATTTTTTTATATTTAATTTAACAACTAGAAAATCAATTCTTAATAATAATAATTTCTTGGAACAAATATCCAAGTGACGCCCACATACACATATTAGCATAAGTTGTGTTTCCAGGACAACATCGTCGCAGAGAAACCAGCAATTAGTAAGTATTAAAAGTGCGCGGAGTGTAACACCCGACATCACAACACAAAACAACATACACGATAACTGTTGGTTATAAATTTGCAGCCCAACTAGTGAGGCTTGAAAGGAAAGGAACAAACCCGGCAACTATCAACAAATCAAGATGCCGCTACCAAAAGGAAAGAAGGTGAAGAAAAATGTAGAACCCGAATTATGTGTGGAAGTTGGGGAGGCAGTTCAAGTCGAGGAAATAGAAATAGAACCGCCCACACTAGAAATGGGAAGACCCATGCAAACGGGAGATGAATCAGAGGAACAAGCGGGAGAAAGACCCATACAAATGGGAGACCAAACAGAGAAACCCGAACCAGAAAAAGCAACAGGGAGCGTTGACATGAACGCAATAATGATGATTTCCAAAGAATGGAAGAAACAATGAACAAAAATACAGAATCCCTAAAGGAGGAAAATAACAAAAATATAGAATCCCTGAGAGAGGATAGACAGGAAGATAAGGAGGAGAATAATAAAAACAGACAGGAAGATAAGGAGGAATTAGACAAAAAAATAGAATCATTGAGGGAATATATAACCGATAAGATCAACGACTATGGAAAAAAGCTGGAGCTATTTCAGGAGGAAAATAAAAAAAGTATAGAGTCCCTGAAAAAGGAAATTAGTGCAAATTATGAGACAGTAAACCAAAAAATCGATGATAGTAAAGTCGACAGTGACAGGAGGGTCGAGACAATGGCGAAACAGTTAGAAAGATTGCAGGAAGGAAATAATACCCGTTTTGAAACCATAGAGAAGCGAACCGTAGAGACGAAACAGGATGTTCGAACTCTCGATAATAAGGTAAGGCAAAACCAAGACGAAATTATGCAGGAGGTAGGAGAAGTCCGGAAAGACGTTAGCGAGAGAATACAAAGAACGTATGACATAGCTAACAGATTGGACGAACAGATAAAAACCAATAGAAACAATATACCGGAAATAGATCAGAGGGAGAAAAACCTGCAGGAGAGATTAGAAGCGCTGAGGGACACACCGATATTGAATACCCATACGTGTCATAGCGAAAATAGGGAAGTAATTAACTTCCAAAATTATTGCCGGAACCCTATGGAATTTTTGGAGAGGATGGAAGAGTTCATTGAAAGGAATAGGGAAACAAGATGGGATAGAATAAGGGAAATGTTAGACGAAACATTCCGAAATACGTGGGATAATTGGTGGATAGCAGTACGGCCCGAAATAACAAACTTAAACGAATTCAAACGCCAATTCAAAGAAAAATATTGGTCAGAAACAGCGCAAAACAAAGTGAGAATGGACAAATTTTACGGGAAATACGACGCGTCCAAGGGACAATCCCCAACATCATATTTCCTGGGAAAGGTATGTTTGGCACGAAAATTAATACCGCCAATCCCGGAAGAATGTTTGGTGAGACAGTTAGCTGGACACTATAGCTACGGTATTAAAGATGCCCAATTGTACCAGCAACTTAGTAAAATTACTGACCTAGCTAAGCTATTAGAGAACTGCGAGTCCGCGGGAAAATTTCAAGACTACCAACCCCCCAGTCGTAAGGTAGACTATTATAATAGTAACAACGGACCAAATCGGAATGGAAGCGGAAATGGTAATAATTTTAACCCGAACAACCATAACAATAACACCCCACTAAATAGCCGCAATAATAATCAAGGTCCAAATAACCGTAACAATCCGGGACCAAACCGAAATAATTACCCCGAAAATAATTATCATAGGAACAGCTATCAGGGAAATAATTATTGGAACGGAGGTAATCAAGGAGGAGGTGATAGAAGGAATCAGGAGTACAGACCCCAGGTAAACTATACGATGCCCAATAGTCAACGACCATACCAACCCAATTTACCCACAGCAGACGCAAGGTAACGAAAGTAATACAACAAATAGCCGACCTATTAGTGGTACCCCAGAGGTTACCACAAAGAAGTCAGCAACCCAATGTTCCGGGAGACCGGGCAAATGAGACAGGTGGTCATTTAAACTAGACGTGGCAGTGAAAAAGGAAGACAGCCCTTCACTGATCCAATATTATGGGGTAACTGGACGGAAAAATAGACAGGACGAAGACAGGACAATGACATTGAGAACAAATAATTATCTCAGAGATATTAGGGAGGAATTGTTAGAAGAGAGGGATAATATAGTTGAAAATAGTAATAAAGAGAATAATGGGATAGTACAAATTAAGGCAGATATAAATGGCATAGATGCAACATTACTAATTGATACAGGATCAAACGTATCGTTAATAGACAGTGTGGAGTTGGAGAGAATTAAACAGAATAGTAATCTACCCATACCCACTCAGCCTATAAATAACATTATACTAGTCGGAGCGACGGGAAGGCAGAATAAATCTATAAAGAAACAGGTGTCGTTAGAGATGACCAGTAATGGTGTAACATTGCCAATAGGACTACTAGTAGCGAACAATTTACCCATGAGTATTCTAATAGGCTGTTATATACTTAGGCCATATAAAGCGATAATAAATTTACGACAGTAAGGTAATAACGTTAAAGACGAAAGAGGGAATTTGGACCAATAAGTTAATTGATACCCAAGGGAATAGTACAAGTAATGCACATTATCAAGCCATTGTAAATCATTATTATTGTGCCGATCGACCACTAAACATACCCTTATATCAGGAGGATAACCAAGAATTATGGTTAGAAAAATTGGAAGAAATAAGGGTATTCCAAAGGACGAAAGCAAGGGGTCAGATTAGCGAAGCACAGGCTGAACGATTGATTACTGTGTATAATAACTACCGACATATCTTTTCAAACGCTCCAGGCAAAGTCAAAAATTATCAATGCACCATCAAATTTAAAACCCCTGTAGAATTTAACAAAAAATCATATCCGATTGCTTACTCACTAACAAATGAAGTTAGGGAGGAACTGAACAGGATGATAGAGGATGACATAATTGAATATAGTCATTCGCCCTATACTAGCCCAATCATAGCTGTGCCGAAAAATAATGGACAGGTGCGTATATGTCTCGATGCTAGGGAGATTAACAAGATGATTGTTAACGACCGCACATCCCCTGGGGAGATAGAAGAAATACTAAAAAAGTTTCACGGGACAAGGTATATAAGTTCATGGGATACAGTATGCGGCTACTGGCAGGTAGAACTCCACCCAGATAGTAGGAAATATGTGGCATTCATATTTGAAGGCAGAAACTATCAGTTTAAACGATTCCCTTTTGGTTTGATAAATTCAGTGGCGGTATTTGTAAAAATAATGGACAGGATATTGGGACAGGAAGTGCTGAAATTTACGACAGTATACGTCGACGATTTACTGGTAACTTCAGCTAATTGGGATGACCATTGCAATAGGGTTGAACAGGTGTTAAATAAGCTATCCGAGAATAATATTACCCTCAAACTAGGTAAGTCCCAGTTTATTGCAAACGAGGTAAAATTTTTAGGTTTTAATCTAACCGAGCAAGGGATTACTCCATCCAAAGAGAAAGTAGAGGCAATACAGAAGTTCCCCACCCCAAAAAACAGGAAAATAGCTTCAATCATTTTTAGGAATCTGTAACTATTACAGGAAGTTTCGGTCCAATTATTCAGAACTAACTGCCAGGTTTCAAAAGCAGTTATCAGCTAAAGACAAATGGACATGGGGACCAGAGCAAGATGGAGTGCTCAATTTGATAAAGGAGAAATTTTTAGAAGCAGTTATGTTACATCACCCCGACTTTACGAAGCCATTTTATCTAAATTGCGATGCCAGTAATGTAAGTTTAGGTGCAGCCTTATATCAGGAAGATCAGGATGGAAACCATTTAGTGATTAGCTTCGCCAGCCGCGTGCTGAACAGTTGCGAACGAAACTACAATACCACTGAAAAAGAGTTATTGAGTGTAGTTTTCGCATGCGGTAAATTTCGAACGTATATATTAGGATACCCCATCACGGTTAGGAGTGATCACAAATCAATCTCGTTTTTAAAACATTGTAAGTTAAATCATGGAAGGCTGACGAGATGGGTTTTGGCCCTACAGGAATATAATATCACGTGGGAATATATACCAGGCAAGCAAAACATAGCAGCCGACATCCTATCCCGCATCAATTTACAAAACCAGACATTTGACGGCGAAAAGGAACAAATAGCGAAGGTATATCATATCATTAAAAGCAGGGAGGATTTGAAAAATATTGTAAAAGATGTGAAGGCACAACAAGAGGCTGACCCAAAATTAGGAAATATTAGGAAAAGGGTACTGGAAGGCGATGAAGTTATAAATAAATATTACTGTATACACGACGATACTTTGTTTATAAGGAATTCCCACACCAAGAGAATTGGAAGTTAGTAATTCCACCAGGGATAGAGAGGCCACTAATTATTGATTATCACGATAGATACAGACACATGGGTGCCCTCAAGGTAAGGAAAGCGTTGGAAGAACAGGTATACATCAAAGGGATTAATAAAAAAGTGCAACAGGCGATACAGTCATGTGATATTTGTCAGAAGGTAAAATATAATAACGAGAGAAAGGAAGGGGTCATGATACCCATAACATCCACCGAAAAATTAGAAAAGGTATTTCTCGATATCTGTGGACCGTTTCCACGCAGCGGTGGAAGGCACAGGTATAAATTCATCGTAATTATTTTTGACCATTTCAGCAAATATACTAAGTTTTATCCGATAACTAGGGCTACGACAAAGAAAATTATAGAAATTATAATAGAACAGTATATAATGGACATAGGCAGACCATATTCTATAATTACAGACCACGGTACCCAATTTAAGGGGAAATTATGGAAGGAGAATCTTATAGGACACGGAATAAAGACGTATAAGACATCCGTGTATCACCCAAATAGTAATCCAGCCGAGAGAGTGTTGAGGGAAGTAGGACGGTTGTTGAGAACCTACTGCCATGATGAACAGAAGAGATGGCACGAATACTTAGCGTTAACAGAGGACTTTCTCAATTTATCCTATCATAATACAATAGAGGAGTCACCGTACACAGTTATGTTCGAAAGACCCCCACCCCGGGAAATAAAGGAGTTTATTAGTTTTCCCAATGAACCTGAATACCAATTTGAAGGAACCAAATTTTATAATAGAATATTAGAAAAAACAGAACAACAACGGAAGAAATATATTCAATCCCAACCAAAGGCTGTTAAGTATAAGGTAGGAGAAAAGGTGTTAGTCCGGAATAGAGAATTGCCCAGTACTATACAAGGCATAACAAAAAAAATTATTACTTTTATATACAGTACCTTTTACAATTACGAAAGATAAAGAAAACAATACATACGAGGTAACAGACACTGTCAATAATAAAGTAAAGGGTACATATAATCAAGCGTCGTTGAGAAGGTACCATGAATAAAAATTCAAGTCAACGTATATTTACCAACTTACCCATACTCAGAAAAGGAGATATTATTAATAAAAATAAAAATACGAGAAGGACACCTTCCCCCAAAGGCAAAAATATGTATGTAAAGTATAAATTTATTTCCAATAGCCAAGTCAACGTATATTTACCAACTTACCCGTACTTAGAGAAGGAGAGAAGATATTATTAATAAATAAAAATACGAGAAGGACACCTTCCACCAAAGGCAAAAATATATATGTAAAGTATAAATTTATTTCCAATAGCCAAGTCAACGTATATTTACCAACTTACCCGTACTTAGAGAAGGAGAGAAGGAAAGAAGGAAAAGACATAATTAATTAAATAATTTATTGAACAATCAAATAACAATTGATATTACTAAGGAGGAGAAATACTGTCATATAATTGGTACTAAAAGGAAATGATAAATGAAAAAAAAAAAAAGGAAACTGTGTTACATAAGGAGGTAATGATGAATTTATAAATATAGCTATTGACATCGAATGATTTTATAAGATAATTTTACCTGCGGAGAACAGTATATTAATATAATTGAGAAATAATCAGAAGAGATTAAGAAAGAGAATTTATGTGTAGGAGCCTATGATCTTTGAATATTATATTTTTTTATTATTATTATTTGTTGCAAAAGTGCAATTATAAGTACGTCTTATATATTTTCTGGACAGAGATGTGTTTCCTCTGATTTCAGTGGTTACAGTTAGGGAACGGCGGAGATTGGATTGCCAATGGGGCCCCTCTGACTCCGAACCCGCTATAAAAGTTAGGGAATTCTTAGGGAGTTATATCAAAGATTAAATAATTAACATCAAGGTAAAGGAAAGGAAAAGGAGATATGGTAAAGATTGAGACATGGATAATGAGATGGATTAATATATTAAAGGAGTAGTACAGGAATCTAATTATTAGATAAAAGAATGAAATATAAGGAAGCTAATAAAAGGTTAATATAGAAATGATAATTTCATCAAAACTGAAGAAATGTTTTTCCCAAATTATCAATTTTAACGGGGAGCCATATGTAACGTCACAGAACGTTCCATAAAGGAATTTAATTGTAAAGTAAATTATCATAAGAGGAAGGTGAGATGAACAGTATCGAACCCAAGTAATCCAAAACATTTTGTAATATTGTCCGATAATTAATATCATTAACATGAAAAAACGACAAAGACTATGACCAAGACTCAAACCCCATATATTGTTTAAGTGAAGAACAGTGTAAAACTGATAATGTACTATAAGAGAAACAGATAATCTCAGAAATGACCAAAATAAGGTCATTACATATTAAGAAATGTAACTCTGAATAGGGTATAAAAAACTATTTATTGTGAATTAATGGACAAGATCTATTGTTATACTTTATAATATAAATAAAATAAATGTATTAAATGATTTTAACACATCATTAAAAAGGATGTAAGTTAAAATAAAAAAAATATATATATATAAATGTTATGACAAAAACCAAGGTTTTGGAGTCGAGACCAATCACTCAGATTTTATGTGAAAATTAATTATTATAGAATTAATATAAAAACTATATGTAAATGTCAATTAGACAAAGACAAACAAATTATTTTAAATAGAGAAAGCTGTAAATTGATTTGAAGTCAATTAAAATAATCAAAAACAGTGTTAAACTGAAAACATGTGATGAACATATAAAATTGTAATATTTATGAATTTAATGTTGTCAAAATACAACAAAATTGTATTCTAAAGTTGAAACACAATATAAAGTAACTATACTTATATATATGACCACCTAAAACACTTTAACAGTCAAGTTATGAAACTATTTACCTATACCATACCAGGCTGAGACCAAAAAAACAATTACAAAAATAGTCATATTTGACAGACTAATTGTAGAATATTAGAAAAAATTAAGGAAAAAGGTACAATCCTATAATGTACAATGGAAACATACTTGCTCAATTGAAGACAAGCTTAATTCATAGAGAATTTTTAAATATAAAAATGAAAATTGTCACACCAAGAAAATAACTCATCTGTGCAAAACAGTAAGATGCTAAGTAATATTACAGTAAAAATAAAATGTATTAGGATAAACCAGGTACTCCCAAAGATAAACAATATAACAAACTCTAAGTGAATACCCAAAAAATCCCATATATAATACTGAAAAAGACAAATTATAGGCCTAATAAAAAACTAGTGACAAAAATCTAGGCCATATGTAATGCCTATAGAAGAATAAACTTATTTATATGTTATATGTTTTAATATTTGTTTATTTTGTTATGAAAAGATAATTATGTTATGTATTAATATTATAGCAAGAACCAAGCAACGTCATAACATTTTAATAATTAGAAAATTAGAATTTTGTGCAAACACTACAAGGTAAGAATTGTATTTTATGTTAATTTATTAGATTTAATTTGTTCAAAACCAATCGTGAATGGCATCATTTTATTCAGTTGAAAGCAGAGAATCCAAAAATAATAATGGCATGCAGATTGTAAGTAGTTCTGTAAAATTGTTTGACAAATACCAGAATATTTTCAGTAATATCCTTTAGTATGAAGAATAAGAAGTTTTTGTTCTAAAGCTTCTACGGAAGTCAAATTTGTTCTATGATGTTCTATTTGCATATTCTCGAACGTTCCAGAAGAAAATTTTACTCAAAAATACCGGAAGTCCATGTTTAAAAATTAAAACAATGAGCCTTACAGAGTATAAAAGGAAGACGAAATTTGACACAAAAAAACACTTTATGCTTTGAATCCACAAGAGACACATCACCTACGAATCCGATCATCTCGTCCAAGGCGAAGTCGAAGAACAAGAATTCAACCCGAGAACACAGAAAGGCTTTTTCCCGTACATGACAAAAGACTGACTTAACCTATATAAGGAGTATATCACTAATCGCTAACGTGTTGTTGAATAGAGCAGCAGCACGCCATATTTAATAGAAACGCACACAGCCAGATATCCAGCGGCCCTGAAAAGGACCGATTTTAATAGAGAAAATCAATTTTGCTGGTATTTGCTAAGACAAACCGACTTTGACAAAGTTCCCAAAACAATTTACTGACACGAGCCTTCTACATTGAGTTTGCAACTAGCGCTGAGACGGCAGAATAGAGAAATCACGCAGTCAGCTGTTCGCCGCCGCCAGAATTCAAAGCATAGAGACAGTACGAATTTATTTCAATCGTGCGGAGTTTTAAAACCGTAATTTGACTTATAAATAATTACCAGTGCGTGAGGAACGTAAACACGAAGAGGCGCAAGATTGGAAACGTCCCCAAGAACAGTGTCCAGTGAAGGAAATACTTACCCACCGGAACGTGAGTTGTTCAAAAGTTAAAATCATTTTTACCTGGTATCATTGTCACACAGTTGTACTACACATGTCAAACACCTTCAAATCACACAATTTTTGTAAAGCATCCCACTGATTTGTCTTGATAGTTCAAAGGAGTCACGTCCTGAGTATAAAGTTTTTTCATACATTAAATTCATGCTATTCAACTGAGCAATAAAATTTTTATCAGCCGATACTTATTTAAAAAACTTGTCAATAACTTTTTTGTAACTCTGCAATTTTGTTTAATTTGAGTGTTAGTCCTTCAGACGATTTTTATGAAAAGAAAAATCATTAAACATACGTTATTTACAATTCAAACTGTCTTGTTCACATTTTTTTATATTTAATTTAACAACTAGAAAATCAATTCTTAATAATAATAATTTCTTGGAACAAATATCCAAGTGGCGCCCACATACACATATTAGTATAAGTTGTGTTTGCAGGACAACATCGTCGCAGAGAAACCAGCAATTAGTAAGTATTAAAAGTGCGCGGAGTGTAACACCCGACATCACAACACAAAACAACATACACGATAACTGTTGGTTATAAATTTGCAGCCCAACTAGTGAGGCTTGAAAGGAAAGGAACAAACCCGGCAACTATCAATAAATCAAGATGCCGCTACCAAAAGGAAAGAAGGTGAAGAAAAATGTAGAACCCGAATTATGTGTGGAAGATGGGGAGGCAGTTCAAGTCGAGGAAATAGAAATATATAACCGCCCACACTAGAAATGGGAAGACCCATGCAAACGGGAGATGAATCAGAGGAACAAGCGGGAGAAAGACCCATACAAATGGGAGACCAAACAGAGAAACCCGAACCAGAAAAAGCAACAGGGAGCGTTGACATGAACGCAATAATGATGATTTCCAAAGAATGGAAGAAACAATGAACAAAAATACAGAATCCCTAAAGGAGGAAAATAACAAAAATATAGAATCCCTGAGAGAGGATAGACAGGAAGATAAGGAGGAGAATAATAAAAACAGACAGGAAGATAAGGAGGAATTAGACAAAAAAATAGAATCATTGAGGGAATATATAACCGATAAGATCAATGACTATGGAAAAAAGCTGGAGCTATTTCAGGAGGAAAATAAAAAAAGTATAGAGTCCCTGAAAAAGGAAATTAGTGCAAATTATGAGACAGTAAACCAAAAAATCGATGATAGTAAAGTCGACAGTGACAGGAGGGTCGAGACAATGGCGAAACAGTTAGAAAGATTGCAGGAAGGAAATAATACCCGTTTTGAAACCATAGAGAAGCGAACCGTAGAGACGAAACAGGATGTTCGAACTCTCGATAATAAGGTAAGGCAAAACCAAGACGAAATTATGCAGGAGGTAGGAGAAGTCCGGAAAGACGTTAGCGAGAGAATACAAAGAACGTATGACATAGCTAACAGATTGGACGAACAGATAAAAACCAATAGAAACAATATACAGGAAATAGATCAGAGGGAGAAAAACCTGCAGGAGAGATTAGAAGCGCTGAGGGACACACCGATATTGAATACCCATACGTGTCATAGCGAAAATAGGGAAGTAATTAACTTCCAAAATTATTGCCGGAACCTTATGGAATTTTTGGAGGGGATGGAAGAGTTCATTGAAAGGAATAGGGAAACAAGATGGGATAGAATAAGGGAAATGTTAGACGAAACATTCCGAAATACGAGGGATAATTGGTGGATAGCAGTACGGCCCGAAATAACAAACTTAAACGAATTCAAACGCCAATTCAAAGAAAAATATTGGTCAGAAACAGCGCAAAACAAAGTGAGAATGGACATATTTTACGGGAAATACGACGCGTCCAAGGGACAATCCCCAACATCATATTTCCTGGGAAAGGTATGTTTGGCACGAAAATTAATACCGCCAATCCCGGAAGAATGTTTGGTGAGACAGTTAGCTGGACACTATAGCTACGGTATTAAAGATGCCCAATTGTACCAGCAACTTAGTAAAATTACTGACCTAGCTAAGCTATTAGAGAACTGCGAGTCCGCGGGAAAATTTCAAGACTACCAACCCCCCAGTCGTAAGGTAGACTATTATAATAGTAACAACGAACCAAATCGGAATGGAAGCGGAAATGGTAATAATTTTAACCCGAACAACCATAACAATAACACCCCACTAAATAGCCGCAATAATAATCAAGGTCCGAATAACCGTAACAATCCGGGACCAAACCGAAATAATTACCCCGAAAATAATTACCATAGGAACAGCTATCAGGGAAATAATTATCGGAACGGAGGTAATCAAGGAGGAGGTGATAGAAGGAATCAGGAGTACAGACCCCAGGTAAACTATACGATGGCCAATAGTCAACGACCATACCAACCCAATTTACCGACTTACGTGTATTACCCACAGCAGACGCAAGGTAACGAAAGTAATACAACAAATAGCCGACCTATTAGTGGTAACCCAGAGGTTACCACAAAGAAGTCAGCAACCCAATGTTCCGGGAGACCGGGCAAATGAGACAGGTGGTCATTTAAACTAGACGCGGCAGTGAAAAAGGAAGACAGACCTTCACTGATCCAATATTATGGGGTAACTGGACGGAAAAATAGACAGGACGAAGACAGACAATGACATTGAGAACAAATAATTATCTCAGAGATATTAGGGAGGAATTGTTAGAAGAGAGGGATAATATAGTTGAAAATCGTAATAAAGGGAATAATGGGATAGTACAAATTAAGGCAGATATAAATGGTATAGATGCAACATTACTAATTGATACAGGATCAAACGTATCGTTAATAGACAGTGTGGAGTTGGAGAGAATTAAACAGAATAGTAATCTACCCATACCCACTCTGCCTATAAATAACATTATACTAGTCGGAGCGACGGGAAGGCAGAATAAATCTATAAAGAAACAGGTGTCGTTAGAGATGACCAGTAATGGTGTAACATTGCCAATAGGACTACAAGTAGCGAACAATTTACCCATGAGTATTCTAATAGGCTGTTATATACTTAAGCCATATAAAGCGATAATAAATTTACGACAGTAAGGTAATAACGTTAAAGACGAAAGAGGGAATTTGGACCAATAAGTTAATTGATACCCAAGGGAATAGTACAAGTAATGCACATTATCAAGCCATTGTAAATCATTATTATTGTGCCGATCGACCACTAAACATACCCTTATATCAGGAGGATAACCCAGAATTATGGTTAGAAAAATTGGAAGAAATAAGGGTATTCCAAAGGACGAAAGCAAGGGGTCAGATTAGCGAAGCACAGGCTGAACGATTGATTACTGTGTATAATAACTACCGACATATCTTTTCAAACGCTCCAGGCAAAGTCAAAAATTATCAATGCACCATCAAATTTAAAACCCCTGTAGAATTTAACAAAAAATCATATCCGATTGCTTACTCACTAACAAATGAAGTTAGGGAGGAACTGAACATGATGATAGAGGATGACATAATTGAATATAGTCATTCGCCCTATACTAGCCCAATCATAGCTGTGCCGAAAAATAATGGACAGGTGCGTATATGTCTCGATGCTAGGGAGATTAACAAGATGATTGTTAACGACCGCACATCCCCTGGGGAGATAGAAGAAATACTAAAAAAGTTTCACGGGACAAGGTATATAAGTTCATGGGATACAGTATGCGGCTACTGGCAGGTAGAACTCCACCCAGATAGTAGGAAATATATGGCATTCATATTTGAAGGCAGAAACTATCAGTTTAAACGATTACCTTTTGGTTTGATAAATTCAGTGGCGGTATTTGTAAAAATAATGGACAGGATATTGGGACAGGAAGTGCTGAAACTTACGACAGTATACGTCGACGATTTACTGGTAACTTCAGCTAATTGGGATGACCATTGCAATAGGGTTGAACAGGTGTTAGAGAAGCTATCCGAGAATAATATTACCCTCAAACTAGGTAAGTCCCAGTTTATTGCAAACGAGGTAAAATTTTTAGGTTTTAATCTAAACGAGCAAGGGATTACTCCATCCAAAGAGAAAGTAGAGGCAATACAGAAGTTCCCCACCCCAAAAAACAGGAAAATAGCTTCAATCATTTTTAGGAATCTGTAACTATTACAGGAAGTTTCGGTCCAATTATTCAGAACTAACTGCCAGGTTTCAAAAGCAGTTATCAGCTAAAGACAAATGGAAATGGGGACCAGAGCAAGATGGAATGCTCAATTTGATAAAGGAGAAATTTTTAGAAGCAGTTATGTTACATCACCCCGACTTTACGAAGCCATTTTATCTAAATTGCGATGCCAGTAATGTAAGTTTAGGTGCAGCCTTATATCAGGAAGATCAGGATGGAAACCATTTAGTGATTAGCTTCGCCAGCCGCGTGCTGAACAGTTGCGAACGAAACTACAATACCACTGAAAAAGAGTTATTGAGTGTAGTTTTCGCATGCGGTAAATTTCGAACGTATATATTAGGATACCCCATCACGGTTAGGAGTGATCACAAATCAATCTCGTTTTTAAAACATTGTAAGTTAAATCATGGAAGGCTGACGAGATGGGTTTTGGCCCTGCAGGAATATAATATCACGTGGGAATATATACCAGGCAAGCAAAACATAGCAGCCGACATCCTATCCCGCATCAATTTACAAAACCAGACATTTGACGGCGAAAAGGAACAAATAGCGAAGGTATATCATATCATTAAAAGCAGGGAGGGTTTGAAAAATATTGTAAAAGATGTGAAGGCACAACAAGAGGCTGACCCAAAATTAGGAAATATTAGGAAAAGGGTACTGGAAGGCGATGAAGTTATAAATAAATATTACTGTATACACGACGATACTTTGTTTATAAGGAATACCCCACACCAAGAGAATTGGAAGTTAGTAATTCCACCAGGGATAGAGAGGCCACTAATTATTGATTATCACGATAGATACAGACACATGGGTGCCCTCAAGGTAAGGAAAGCGTTGGAAGAACAGGTATACATCAAAGGGATTAATAAAAAAGTGCAACAGGCGATACAGTCATGTGATATTTGTCAGAAGGTAAAATATAATAACGAGAGAAAGGAAGGGGTCATGATACCCATAACATTCATCGAAAAATTAGAAAAGGTATTTCTCGATATCTGTGGACCGTTTCCACGCAGCGGTGGAAGGCACAGGTATAAATTCATCGTAATTATTTTTGACCATTTCAGCAAATATACTAAGTTTTATCCGATAACTAGGGCTACGACAAAGAAAATTATAGAAATTATAATAGAACAGTATATAATGGACATAGGCAGACCATATTCTATAATTACAGACCACGGTACCCAATTTAAGGGGAAATTATGGAAGGAGAATCTTATAGGACACGGAATAAAGACGTATAAGACATCCGTGTATCACCCAAATAGTAATCCAGCCGAGAGAGTGTTGAGGGAAGTAGGACGGTTGTTGAGAACCTACAGCCATGATGAACAGAAGAGATGGCACGAATACTTAGCGTTAACAGAGGACTTTCTCAATTTATCCTATCATAATACAATAGAGGAGTCACCGTACACAGTTATGTTCGAAAGACCCCCACCCCGGGAAATAAAGGAGTTTATTAGTTTTCCCAATGAACCTGAATACCAATTTGAAGGAACCAAATTTTATAATAGAATATTAGAAAAAACAGAACAACAACGGAAGAAATATATTCAATCCCAACCAAAGGCTGTTAAGTATAAGGTAGGAGAAAAGGTGTTAGTCCGGAATAGAGAATTGCCCAGTACTATACAAGGCATAACAAAAAAAATTATTACTTTTATATACAGTACCTTTTACAATTACGAAAGATAAAGAAAACAATACATACGAGGTAACAGACACTGTCAATAATAAAGTAAAGGGTACATATAATCAAGCGTCGTTGAGAAGGTACCATGAATAAAAATTCAAGTTAACGTATATTTACCAACTTACCCGTACTCAGAAAAGGAGATATTATTAATAAAAATAAAAATACGAGAAGGACACCTTCCCCCAAAGGCAAAAATATGTATGTAAAGTATAAATTTATTTCCAATAGCCAAGTCAACGTATATTTACCAACTTACCCGTACTTAGAGAAGGAGAGAAGATATTATTAATAAATAAAAATACGAGAAGGACACCTTCCACCAAAGGCAAAAATATATATGTAAAGTATAAATTTATTTCCAATAGCCAAGTCAACGTATATTTACCAACTTACCCGTACTTAGAGAAGGAGAGAAGGAAAGAAGGAAAAGACATAATTAATTAAATAATTTATTGAACAATCAAATAACAATTGATATTACTAAGGAGGAGAAATACTGTCATATAATTGGTACTAAAAGGAAATGATAAATGAAAAAAAAAAAAAAAAAAAAAGGAAACTGCGTTACATAAGGAGGTAATGATGAATTTATAAATATAGCTATTGACATCGAATGATTTTATAAGATAATTTTACCTGCGGAGAACAGTATATTAATATAATTGAGAAATAATCAGAAGAGATTAAGAAAGAGAATTTATGTGTAGGAGCCTATGATCTTTGAATATTATATTTTTTTATTATTATTATTTGTTGCAAAAGTGCAATTATAAGTACGTCTTATATATTTTCTGGACAGAGATGTGTTTCCTCTGATTTCAGTGGTTATAGTTAGGGAACAGCGGAGATTGGATTGCCAATGGGGCCCCTCTGACTCCGAACCCGCTATAAAAGTTAGGGAATTCTTAGGGAGTTATATCAAAGATTAAATAATTAACATCAAGGTAAAGGAAAGGAAAAGGAGATATGGTAAAGATTGAGACATGGATAATGAGATGGATTAATATATTAAAGGAGTAGTACAGGAATCTAATTATTAGATAAAAGAATGAAATATAAGGAAGCTAATAAAAGGTTAATATAGAAATGATAATTTCATCAAAACTGAAGAAATGTTTTTCCCAAATTATCAATTTTAACGGGGAGCCATATGTAACGTCACAGAACGTTCCATAAAGGAATTTAATTGTAAAGTAAATTATCATAAGAGGAAGGTGAGATGAACAGTATCGAACCCAAGTAATCCAAAAAATTTTGTAATATTGTCCGATAATTAATATCATTAACATGAAAAAACGACAAAGACTATGACCAAGACTCAAACCCCATATATTGTTTAAGTGAAGAACAGTGTAAAACTGATAATGTACTATAAGAGAAACAGATAATCTCAGAAATGACCAAAATAAGGTCATTACATATTAAGAAATGTAACTCTGAATAGGGTATAAAAAACTATTTATTGTGAATTAATGGACAAGATCTATTGTTATACTTTATAATATAAATAAAATAAATGTATTAAATGATTTTAACACATCATTAAAAAGGATGTAAGTTAAAATTAAAAAAATATATATATATAAATGTTATGACAAAAACCAAGGTTTTGGAGTCGAGACCAATCACTCAGATTTTATGTGAAAATTAATTATTATAGAATTAATATAAAAACTATATGTAAATGTCAATTAGACAAAGACAAACAAATTATTTTAAATAGAGAAAGCTGTAAATTGATTTGAAGTCAATTAAAATAATCAAAAACAGTGTTAAACTGAAAACATGTGATGAACATATAAAATTGTAATATTTATGAATTTAATGTTGTCAAAATACAACAAAATTGTATTCTAAAGTTGAAACACAATATAAAGTAACTATACTTATATATATGACCACCTAAAACACTTTAACAGTCAAGTTATGAAACTATTTACCTATACCATACCAGGCTGAGACCAAAAAAACAATTACAAAAATAGTCATATTTGACAGACTAATTGTAGAATATTAGAAAAAATAAAGGAAAAAGGTACAATCCTACAATGTACAATGGAAACATACTTGCTCAATTGAAGACAAGCTTAATTCATAGAGAATTTTTAAATATAAAAATGAAAATTGTCACACCAAGAAAATAACTCATCTGTGCAAAACAGTAAGATGCTAATTAATATTACAGTAAAAATAAAACGTATTAGGATAAACCAGGTACTCCCAAAGATAAACAATATAACAAACTCTAAGTGAATACCCAAAAAATCCCATATATAATACCGAAAAAGACAAATTATAGGCCTAATAAAAAACTAGTGACAAAAATCTAGGCCATATGTAATGCCTATAGAAGAATAAACTTATTTATATGTTATATGTTTTAATATTTGTTTATTTTGTTATGAAAAGATAATTATGTTATGTATTAATATTATAGCAAGAACCAAGCAACGTCATAACATTTTAATAATTAGAAAATTAGAATTTTGTGCAAACACTACAAGGTAAGAATTGTATTTTATGTTAATTTATTAGATTTAATTTGTTCAAAACCAATCGTGAATGGCATCATTTTATTCAGTTGAAAGCAGAGAATCCAAAAATAATAATGGCATGCAGATTGTAAGTAGTTCTGTAAAATTGTTTGACAAATACCAGAATATTTTCAGTAATATCCTTTAGTATGAAGAATAAGAAGTTTTTGTTCTAGAGCTTCTACAGAAGTCAAATTTGTTCTATGATGTTCTATTTGCATATTCTCGAACGTTCCAGAAGTAAATTTTACTCAAAAATACCGGAAGTCCATGTTTAAAAATTAAAACAATGAGCCTTACAGAGTATAAAAGGAAGACGAAATTTGACACAAAAAAACACTTTATGCTTTGAATCCACAAGAGACACATCACCTACGAATCCGATCATCTCGTCCAAGGCGAAGTCGAAGAACAAGAATTCAACCCGAGAACACAGAAAGGCTTTTTCCCGTACATGACAAAAGACTGACTTAACCTATATAAGGAGTATATCACTAATCGCTAACGTGTTGTTGAATAGAGCAGCAGCACGCCATATTTAATAGAAACGCACACAGCCAGATATCCAGCGGCCCTGAAAAGGACCGATTTTAATAGAGAAAATCAATTTTGCTGGTATTTGCTAAGACAAACCGACTTTGACAAAGTTCCCAAAACAATTTACTGACACGAGCCTTCTACATTGAGTTTGGAACTAGCGCTGAGACGGCAGAATAGAGAAATCACGCAGTCAGCTGTTCGCCGCCGCCAGAATTCAAAGCATAGAGACAGTACGAATTTATTTCAATCGTGCGGAGTTTTAAAACCGTAATTTGACTTATAAATAATTACCAGTGCGTGAGGAACGTAAACACGAAGAGGCGCAAGATTGGAAACGTCCCCAAGAACAGTGTCCAGTGAAGGAAATACTTACCCACCGGAACGTGAGTTGTTCAAAAGTTAAAATCATTTTTACCTGGTATCATTGTCACACAGTTGTACTACACATGTCAAACACCTTCAAATCACACAATTTTTGTAAAGCATCCCACTGATTTGTCTTGATAGTTCAAAGGAGTCACGTCCTGAGTATAAAGTTTTTTCATACATTAAATTCATGCTATTCAACTGAGCAATAAAATTTTTATCAGCCGATACTTATTTAAAAAACTTGTCAATAACTTTTTTGTAACTCTGCAATTTTGTTTAATTTGAGTGTTAGTCCTTCAGACGATTTTTATGAAAAGAAAAATCATTAAACATACGTTATTTACAATTCAAACTGTCTTGTTCACATTTTTTTATATTTAATTTAACAACTAGAAAATCAATTCTTAATAATAATAATTTCTTGGAACAAATATCCAAGTGGCGCCCACATACACATATTAGTATAAGTTGTGTTTGCAGGACAACATCGTCGCAGAGAAACCAGCAATTAGTAAGTATTAAAAGTGCGCGGAGTGTAACACCCGACATCACAACACAAAACAACATACACGATAACTGTTGGTTATAAATTTGCAGCCCAACTAGTGAGGCTTGAAAGGAAAGGAACAAACCCGGCAACTATCAATAAATCAAGATGCCGCTACCAAAAGGAAAGAAGGTGAAGAAAAATGTAGAACCCGAATTATGTGTGGAAGATGGGGAGGCAGTTCAAGTCGAGGAAATAGAAATATATAACCGCCCACACTAGAAATGGGAAGACCCATGCAAACGGGAGATGAATCAGAGGAACAAGCGGGAGAAAGACCCATACAAATGGGAGACCAAACAGAGAAACCCGAACCAGAAAAAGCAACAGGGAGCGTTGACATGAACGCAATAATGATGATTTCCAAAGAATGGAAGAAACAATGAACAAAAATACAGAATCCCTAAAGGAGGAAAATAACAAAAATATAGAATCCCTGAGAGAGGATAGACAGGAAGATAAGGAGGAGAATAATAAAAACAGACAGGAAGATAAGGAGGAATTAGACAAAAAAATAGAATCATTGAGGGAATATATAACCGATAAGATCAATGACTATGGAAAAAAGCTGGAGCTATTTCAGGAGGAAAATAAAAAAAGTATAGAGTCCCTGAAAAAGGAAATTAGTGCAAATTATGAGACAGTAAACCAAAAAATCGATGATAGTAAAGTCGACAGTGACAGGAGGGTCGAGACAATGGCGAAACAGTTAGAAAGATTGCAGGAAGGAAATAATACCCGTTTTGAAACCATAGAGAAGCGAACCGTAGAGACGAAACAGGATGTTCGAACTCTCGATAATAAGGTAAGGCAAAACCAAGACGAAATTATGCAGGAGGTAGGAGAAGTCCGGAAAGACGTTAGCGAGAGAATACAAAGAACGTATGACATAGCTAACAGATTGGACGAACAGATAAAAACCAATAGAAACAATATACAGGAAATAGATCAGAGGGAGAAAAACCTGCAGGAGAGATTAGAAGCGCTGAGGGACACACCGATATTGAATACCCATACGTGTCATAGCGAAAATAGGGAAGTAATTAACTTCCAAAATTATTGCCGGAACCTTATGGAATTTTTGGAGGGGATGGAAGAGTTCATTGAAAGGAATAGGGAAACAAGATGGGATAGAATAAGGGAAATGTTAGACGAAACATTCCGAAATACGAGGGATAATTGGTGGATAGCAGTACGGCCCGAAATAACAAACTTAAACGAATTCAAACGCCAATTCAAAGAAAAATATTGGTCAGAAACAGCGCAAAACAAAGTGAGAATGGACATATTTTACGGGAAATACGACGCGTCCAAGGGACAATCCCCAACATCATATTTCCTGGGAAAGGTATGTTTGGCACGAAAATTAATACCGCCAATCCCGGAAGAATGTTTGGTGAGACAGTTAGCTGGACACTATAGCTACGGTATTAAAGATGCCCAATTGTACCAGCAACTTAGTAAAATTACTGACCTAGCTAAGCTATTAGAGAACTGCGAGTCCGCGGGAAAATTTCAAGACTACCAACCCCCCAGTCGTAAGGTAGACTATTATAATAGTAACAACGAACCAAATCGGAATGGAAGCGGAAATGGTAATAATTTTAACCCGAACAACCATAACAATAACACCCCACTAAATAGCCGCAATAATAATCAAGGTCCGAATAACCGTAACAATCCGGGACCAAACCGAAATAATTACCCCGAAAATAATTACCATAGGAACAGCTATCAGGGAAATAATTATCGGAACGGAGGTAATCAAGGAGGAGGTGATAGAAGGAATCAGGAGTACAGACCCCAGGTAAACTATACGATGGCCAATAGTCAACGACCATACCAACCCAATTTACCGACTTACGTGTATTACCCACAGCAGACGCAAGGTAACGAAAGTAATACAACAAATAGCCGACCTATTAGTGGTAACCCAGAGGTTACCACAAAGAAGTCAGCAACCCAATGTTCCGGGAGACCGGGCAAATGAGACAGGTGGTCATTTAAACTAGACGCGGCAGTGAAAAAGGAAGACAGACCTTCACTGATCCAATATTATGGGGTAACTGGACGGAAAAATAGACAGGACGAAGACAGACAATGACATTGAGAACAAATAATTATCTCAGAGATATTAGGGAGGAATTGTTAGAAGAGAGGGATAATATAGTTGAAAATCGTAATAAAGGGAATAATGGGATAGTACAAATTAAGGCAGATATAAATGGTATAGATGCAACATTACTAATTGATACAGGATCAAACGTATCGTTAATAGACAGTGTGGAGTTGGAGAGAATTAAACAGAATAGTAATCTACCCATACCCACTCTGCCTATAAATAACATTATACTAGTCGGAGCGACGGGAAGGCAGAATAAATCTATAAAGAAACAGGTGTCGTTAGAGATGACCAGTAATGGTGTAACATTGCCAATAGGACTACAAGTAGCGAACAATTTACCCATGAGTATTCTAATAGGCTGTTATATACTTAAGCCATATAAAGCGATAATAAATTTACGACAGTAAGGTAATAACGTTAAAGACGAAAGAGGGAATTTGGACCAATAAGTTAATTGATACCCAAGGGAATAGTACAAGTAATGCACATTATCAAGCCATTGTAAATCATTATTATTGTGCCGATCGACCACTAAACATACCCTTATATCAGGAGGATAACCCAGAATTATGGTTAGAAAAATTGGAAGAAATAAGGGTATTCCAAAGGACGAAAGCAAGGGGTCAGATTAGCGAAGCACAGGCTGAACGATTGATTACTGTGTATAATAACTACCGACATATCTTTTCAAACGCTCCAGGCAAAGTCAAAAATTATCAATGCACCATCAAATTTAAAACCCCTGTAGAATTTAACAAAAAATCATATCCGATTGCTTACTCACTAACAAATGAAGTTAGGGAGGAACTGAACATGATGATAGAGGATGACATAATTGAATATAGTCATTCGCCCTATACTAGCCCAATCATAGCTGTGCCGAAAAATAATGGACAGGTGCGTATATGTCTCGATGGTAGGGAGATTAACAAGATGATTGTTAACGACCGCACATCCCCTGGGGAGATAGAAGAAATACTAAAAAAGTTTCACGGGACAAGGTATATAAGTTCATGGGATACAGTATGCGGCTACTGGCAGGTAGAACTCCACCCAGATAGTAGGAAATATATGGCATTCATATTTGAAGGCAGAAACTATCAGTTTAAACGATTACCTTTTGGTTTGATAAATTCAGTGGCGGTATTTGTAAAAATAATGGACAGGATATTGGGACAGGAAGTGCTGAAATTTACGACAGTATACGTCGACGATTTACTGGTAACTTCAGCTAATTGGGATGACCATTGCAATAGGGTTGAACAGGTGTTAGAGAAGCTATCCGAGAATAATATTACCCTCAAACTAGGTAAGTCCCAGTTTATTGCAAACGAGGTAAAATTTTTAGGTTTTAATCTAACCGAGCAAGGGATTACTCCATCCGAAGAGAAAGTAGAGGCAATACAGAAGTTCCCCACCCCAAAAAACAGGAAAATAGCTTCAATCATTTTTAGGAATCTGTAACTATTACAGGAAGTTTCGGTCCAATTATTCAGAACTAACTGCCAGGTTTCAAAAGCAGTTATCAGCTAAAGACAAATGGACATGGGGACCAGAGCAAGATGGAGTGCTCAATCTGATAAAGGAGAAATTTTTAGAAGCAGTTATGTTACATCACCCCGACTTTACGAAGCCATTTTATCTAAATTGCGATGCCAGTAATGTAAGTTTAGGTGCAGCCTTATATCAGGAAGATCAGGATGGAAACCATTTAGTGATTAGCTTCGCCAGCCGCGTGCTGAACAGTTGCGAACGAAACTACAATACCACTGAAAAAGAGTTATTGAGTGTAGTTTTCGCATGCGGTAAATTTCGAACGTATATATTAGGATACCCCATCACGGTTAGGAGTGATCACAAATCAATCTCGTTTTTAAAACATTGTAAGTTAAATCATGGAAGGCTGACGAGATGGGTTTTGGCCCTACAGGAATATAATATCACGTGGGAATATATACCAGGCAAGCAAAACATAGCAGCCGACATCCTATCCCGCATCAATTTACAAAACCAGACATTTGACGGCGAAAAGGAACAAATAGCGAAGGTATATCATATCATTAAAAGCAGGGAGGATTTGAAAAATATTGTAAAAGATGTGAAGGCACAACAAGAGGCTGACCCAAAATTAGGAAATATTAGGAAAAGGGTACTGGAAGGCGATGAAGTTATAAATAAATATTACTGTATACACGACGCTACTTTGTTTATAAGGAATACCCCACACCAAGAGAATTGGAAGTTAGTAATTCCACCAGGGATAGAGAGGCCACTAATTATTGATTATCACGATAGATACAGACACATGGGTGCCCTCAAGGTAAGGAAAGCGTTGGAAGAACAGGTATACATCAAAGGGATTAATAAAAAAGTGCAACAGGCGATACAGTCATGTGATATTTGTCAGAAGGTAAAATATAATAACGAGAGAAAGGAAGGGGTCATGATACCCATAACATCCACCGAAAAATTAGAAAAGGTATTTCTCGATATCTGTGGACCGTTTCCACGCAGCGGTGGAAGGCACAGGTATAAATTCATCGTAATTATTTTTGACCATTTCAGCAAATATACCAAGTTTTATCCGATAACTAGGGCTACGACAAAGAAAATTATAGAAATTATAATAGAACAGTATATAATGGACATAGGCAGACCATATTCTATAATTACAGACCACGGTACCCAATTTAAGGGGAAATTATGGAAGGAGAATCTTATAGGACACGGAATAAAGACGTATAAGACATCCGTGTATCACCCAAATAGTAATCCAGCCGAGAGAGTGTTGAGGGAAGTAGGACGGTTGTTGAGAACCTACTGCCATGATGAACAGAAGAGATGGCACGAATACTTAGCGTTAACAGAGGACTTTCTCAATTTATCCTATCATAATACAATAGAGGAGTCACCGTACACAGTTATGTTCGAAAGACCCCCACCCCGGGAAATAAAGGAGTTTATTAGTTTTCCCAACGAACCTGAATACCAATTTGAAGGAACCAAATTTTATAATAGAATATTAGAAAAAACAGAACAACAACGGAAGAAATATATTCAATCCCAACCAAAGGCTGTTAAGTATAAGGTAGGAGAAAAGGTGTTAGTCCGGAATAGAGAATAGCCCAGTACTATACAAGGCATAACAAAAAAAATTATTACTTTTATATACAGTACCTTTACAATTACGAAAGATAAAGAAAACAATACATACGAGGTAACAGACACTGTCAATAATAAAGTAAAGGGTACATATAATCAAGCGTCGTTGAGAAGGTACCATGAATAAAAATTCAAGTCAACGTATATTTACCAACTTACCCGTACTCAGAAAAGGAGATATTATTAATAAAAATAAAAATACGAGAAGGACACCTTCCCCCAAAGGCAAAAATATGTATGTAAAGTATAAATTTATTTCCAATAGCCAAGTCAACGTATATTTACCAACTTACCCGTACTTAGAGAAGGAGAGAAGATATTATTAATAAATAAAAATACGAGGACACCTTCCACCAAAGGCAAAAATATATATGTAAAGTATAAATTTATTTCCAATAGCCAAGTCAACGTATATTTACCAACTTACCCGTACTTAGAGAAGGAGAGAAGGAAAGAAGGAAAAGACATAATTAATTAAATAATTTATTGAACAATCAAATAACAATTGATATTACTAAGGAGGAGAAATACTGTCATATAATTGGTACTAAAAGGAAATGATAAATGAAAAAAAAAAAAAAAAGGAAACTGTGTTACATAAGGAGGTAATAATGAATTTATAAATATAGCTATTGACATCGAATGATTTTATAAAATAATTTTACCTGCGGAGAACAGTATATTAATATAATTGAGAAATAATCAGAAGAGATTAAGAAAGAGAATTTATGTGTAGGAGCCTATGATCTTTGAATATTATATTTTTTTATTATTATTATTTGTTGCAAAAGTGCAATTATAAGTACGTCTTATATATTTTCTGGACAGAGATGTGTTTCCTCTGATTTCAGTGGTTATAGTTAGGGAACGGCGGAGATTGGATTGCCAATGGGGCCCCTCTGACTCCGAACCCGCTATAAAAGTTAGGGAATTCTTAGGGAGTTATATCAAAGATTAAATAATTAACATCAAGGTAAAGGAAAGGAAAAGGAGATATGGTAAAGATTGAGACATGGATAATGAGATGGATTAATATATTAAAGGAGTAGTACAGGAATCTAATTATTAGATAAAAGAATGAAATATAAAGAAGCTAATAAAAGGTTAATATAGAAATGATAATTTCATCAAAACTGAAGAAATGTTTTTCCCAAATTATCAATTTTAACGGGGAGCCATATGTAACGTCACAGAACGTTCCATAAAGGAATTTAATTGTAAAGTAAATTATCATAAGAGGAAGGTGAGATGAACAGTATCGAACCCAAGTAATCCAAAAAATTTTGTAATATTGTCCGATAATTAATATCATTAACATGAAAAAACGACAAAGACTATGACCAAGACTCAAACCCCATATATTGTTTAAGTGAAGAACAGTGTAAAACTGATAATGTACTATAAGAGAAACAGATAATCTCAGAAATGACCAAAATAAGGTCATTACATATTAAGAAATGTAACTCTGAATAGGGTATAAAAAACTATTTATTGTGAATTAATGGACAAGATCTATTGTTATACTTTATAATATAAATAAAATAAATGTATTAAATGATTTTAACACATCATTAAAAAGGATGTAAGTTAAAATTAAAAAAATATATATATATAAATGTTATGACAAAAACCAAGGTTTTGGAGTTGAGACCACTCAGATTTTATGTGAAAATTAATTATTATAGAATTAATATAAAAACTATATGTAAATGTCAATTAGACAAAGACAAACAAATTATTTTAAATAGAGAAAGCTGTAAATTGATTAGAAGTCAATTAAAATAATCAAAAACAGTGTTAAACTGAAAACATGTGATGAACATATAAAATTGTAATATTTATGAATTTAATGTTGTCAAAATACAACAAAATTGTATTCTAAAGTTGAAACACAATATAAAGTAACTATACTTATATATATGACCACCTAAAACACTTTAACAGTCAAGTTATGAAACTATTTACCTATACCATACCAGGCTGAGACCAAAAAAACAATTACAAAAATAGTCATATTTGACAGACTAATTGTAGAATATTAGAAAAAATAAAGGAAAAAGGTACAATCCTATAATGTACAATGGAAACATACTTGCTCAATTGAAGACAAGCTTAATTCATAGAGATTTTTTAAATATAAAAATGAAAATTGTCACACCAAGAAAATAACTCATCTGTGCAAAACAGTAAGATGCTAAGTAATATTACAGTAAAAATAAAATGTATTAGGATAAACCAGGTACTCCCAAAGATAAACAATATAACAAACTCTAAGTGAATACCCAAAAAATCCCATATATAATACCGAAAAAGACAAATTATAGGCCTAATAAAAAACTAGTGACAAAAATCTAGGCCATATGTAATGCCTATAGAAGAATAAACTTATTTATATGTTATATGTTTTAATATTTGTTTATTTTGTTATGAAAAGATAATTATGTTATGTATTAATATTATAGCAAGAACCAAGCAACGTCATAACATTTTAATAATTAGAAAATTAGAATTTTGTGCAAACACTACAAGGTAAGAATTGTATTTTATGTTAATTTATTAGATTTAATTTGTTCAAAACCAATCGTGAATGGCATCATTTTATTCAGTTGAAAGCAGAGAATCCAAAAATAATAATGGCATGCAGATTGTAAGTAGTTCTGTAAAATTGTTTGACAAATACCAGAATATTTTCAGTAATATCCTTTAGTATGAAGAATAAGAAGTTTTTGTTCTAAAGCTTCTACGGAAGTCAAATTTGTTCTATGATGTTCTATTTGCATATTCTCGAACGTTCCAGAAGAAAATTTTACTCAAAAATACCGGAAGTCCATGTTTAAAAATTAAAACAATGAGCCTTACAGAGTATAAAAGGAAGACGAAATTTGACACAAAAAACACTTTATGCTTTGAATCCACAAGAGACACATCACCTACGAATCCGATCATCTCGTCCAAGGCGAAGTCGAAGAACAAGAATTCAACCCGAGAACACAGAAAGGCTTTTTCCCGTACATGACAAAAGACTGACTTAACCTATATAAGGAGTATATCGCTAATCGCTAACGTGTTGTTGAATAGAGCAGCAGCACGCCATATTTAATAGAAACGCACACAGCCAGATATCCAGCGGCCCTGAAAAGAACCGATTTTAATAGAGAAAATCAATTTTGCTGGTATTTGCTAAGACAAACCGACTTTGACAAAGTTCCCAAAACAATTTACTGACACGAGCCTTCTACATTGAGTTTGGAACTAGCGCTGAGACGGCAGAATAGAGAAATCACGCAGTCAGCTGTTCGCCGCCGCCAGAATTCAAAGCATAGAGACAGTACGAATTTATTTCAATCGTGCGGAGTTTTAAAACCGTAATTTGACTTATAAATAATTACCAGTGCGTGAGGAACGTAAACACGAAGAGGCGCAAGATTGGAAACGTCCCCAAGAACAGTGTCCAGTGAAGGAAATACTTACCCACCGGAACGTGAGTTGTTCAAAAGTTAAAATCATTTTTACCTGGTATCATTGTCACACAGTTGTACTACACATGTCAAACACCTTCAAATCACACAATTTTTGTAAAGCATCCCACTGATTTGTCTTGATAGTTCAAAGGAGTCACGTCCTGAGTATAAAGTTTTTTCATACATTAAATTCATGCTATTCAACTGAGCAATAAAATTTTTATCAGCCGATACTTATTTAAAAAACTTGTCAATAACTTTTTTGTAACTCTGCAATTTTGTTTAATTTGAGTGTTAGTCCTTCAGACGATTTTTATGAAAAGAAAGATCATTAAACATACGTTATTTACAATTCAAACTGTCTTGTTCACATTTTTTTATATTTAATTTAACAACTAGAAAATCAATTCTTAATAATAATAATTTCTTGGAACAAATATCCAAGTGGCGCCCACATACACATATTAGCATAAGTTGTGCTTGCAGGACAACATCGTCGCAGAGAAACCAGCAATTAGTAAGTATTAAAAGTGCGCGGAGTGTAACACCCGACATCACAACACAAAACAACATACACGATAACTGTTGGTTATAAATTTGCAGCCCAACTAGTGAGGCTTGAAAGGAAAGGAACAAACCCGGCAACTATCAATAAATCAAGATGCCGCTACCAAAAGGAAAGAAGGTGAAGAAAAATGTAGAACCCGAATTATGTGTGGAAGATGGGGAGGCAGTTCAAGTCGAGGAAATAGAAATATATAACCGCCCACACTAGAAATGGGAAGACCCATGCAAACGGGAGATGAATCAGAGGAACAAGCGGGAGAAAGACCCATACAAATGGGAGACCAAACAGAGAAACCCGAACCAGAAAAAGCAACAGGGAGCGTTGACATGAACGCAATAATGATGATTTCCAAAGAATGGAAGAAACAATGAACAAAAATACAGAATCCCTAAAGGAGAAAAAAAAAAAATATAGAATCCCTGAGAGAGGATAGACAGGAAGATAAGGAGGAGAATAATAAAAACAGACAGGAAGATAAGGAGGAATTAGACAAAAAAATAGAATCATTGAGGGAATATATAACCGATAAGATCAATGACTATGGAAAAAAGCTGGAGCTATTTCAGGAGGAAAATAAAAAAAGTATAGAGTCCCTGAAAAAGGAAATTAGTGCAAATTATGAGACAGTAAACCAAAAAATCGATGATAGTAAAGTCGACAGTGACAGGAGGGTCGAGACAATGGCGAAACAGTTAGAAAGATTGCAGGAAGGAAATAATACCCGTTTTGAAACCATAGAGAAGCGAACCGTAGAGACGAAACAGGATGTTCGAACTCTCGATAATAAGGTAAGGCAAAACCAAGACGAAATTATGCAGGAGGTAGGAGAAGTCCGGAAAGACGTTAGCGAGAGAATACAAAGAACGTATGACATAGCTAACAGATTGGACGAACAGATAAAAACCAATAGAAACAATATACAGGAAATAGATCAGAGGGAGAAAAACCTGCAGGAGAGATTAGAAGCGCTGAGGGACACACCGATATTGAATACCCATACGTGTCATTGCGAAAATAGGGAAATAATTAACTTCCAAAATTATTGCCGGAACCCTATGGAATTTTTGGAGAGGATGGAAGAGTTCATTGAAAGGAATAGGGTAACAAGATGGGATAGAATAAGGGAAATGTTAGACGAAACATTCCGAAATACGAGGGATAATTGGTGGATAGCAGTACGGCCCGAAATAACAAACTTAAACGAATTCAAACGCCAATTCAAAGAAAAATATTGGTCAGAAACAGCGCAAAACAAAGTGAGAATGGACATATTTTACGGGAAATACGACGCGTCCAAGGGACAATCCCCAATATCATATTTCCTGGGAAAGGTATGTTTGGCACGAAAATTAATACCGCCAATCCCGGAAGAATGTTTGGTGAGACAGTTAGCTGGACACTATAGCTACGGTATTAAAGATGCCCAATTGTACCAGCAACTTAGTAAAATTACTGACCTAGCTAAGCTATTAGAGAACTGCGAGTCCGCGGGAAAATTTCAAGACTACCAACCCCCCAGTCGTAAGGTAGACTATTATAATAGTAACAACGGACCAAATCGGAATGGAAGCGGAAATGGTAATAATTTTAACCCGAACAACCATAACAATAACACCCCACTAAATAGCCGCAATAATAATCAAGGTCCGAATAACCGTAACAATCCGGGACCAAACCGAAATAATTACCCCGAAAATAATTACCATAGGAACAGCTATCAGGGAAATAATTATCGGAACGGAGGTAATCAAGGAGGAGGTGATAGAAGGAATCAGGAGTACAGATCCCAGGTAAACTATACGATGGCCAATAGTCAACGACCATACCAACCCAATTTACCGACTTACGTGTATTACCCACAGCAGACGCAAGGTAACGAAAGTAATACAACAAATAGCCGACCTATTAGTGGTAACCCAGAGGTTACCACAAAGAAGTCAGCAACCCAATGTTCCGGGAGACCGGGCAAATGAGACAGGTGGTCATTTAAACTAGACGCGGCAGTGAAAAAGGAAGACAGCCCTTCACTGATCCAATATTATGGGGTAACTGGACGGAAAAATAGACAGGACGAAGACAGGACAATGACATTGAGAACAAATAATTATCTCAGAGATATTAGGGAGGAATTGTTAGAAGAGAGGGATAATATAGTTGAAAATCGTAATAAAGGGAATAATGGGATAGTACAAATTAAGGCAGATATAAATGGTATAGATGCAACATTACTAATTGATACAGGATCAAACGTATCGTTAATAGACAGTGTGGAGTTGGAGAGAATTAAACAGAATAGTAATCTACCCATACCCACTCTGCCTATAAATAACATTATACTAGTCGGAGCGACGGGAAGGCAGAATAAATCTATAAAGAAACAGGTGTCGTTAGAGATGACCAGTAATGGTGTAACATTGCCAATAGGACTACAAGTAGCGAACAATTTACCCATGAGTATTCTAATAGGCTGTTATATACTTAAGCCATATAAAGCGATAATAAATTTACACATATTAGCATAAGTTGTGTTTGCAGGACAACATCGTCGCAGAGAAACCAGCAATTAGTAAGTATTAAAAGTGCGCGGAATGTAACACCCGACATCACAACACAAAACAACATACACGATAACTGTTGGTTATAATATATATTGTAATAAAATAAATATTAGTGTAAGTGTGTTGATGATATAAGAGATTGTGATTGTGAAGTTCGACTCCGATGTAATCAAGCCCAATGTAATATGTTAATAAATAAGTTGTAAGTTGTAAGGTGTTTAATTGGTGTGTAATTGGTGTGGCTCTCGACGTCTTACTGGCCTGAAACACTTCCTTAAGTTTCCCAGCTGGTCGAGTCCCAATGGTAGCAAGACCGGTCGAGTAGCGTAAAGTTGATGAAGAAATAGATATGCTCAGCTTCACCGAAAGTTTCAAAACAAAAATTATTGTTTTGAAGAAAATTAAAAAAAAAATTATGTTTATAAAAAAAATAATAAAAAAAATTTTTAATTTTATTAATTAATTAATTAGGATCAATTAATTAATATAGGGCTGTGAAGTTTTAAACAGTGTAATGCTCTTCTAAAAATTTTTATTAAAGTTTTAGTATAATTTAAATAATCTATCACCACTCATAAGACTGTCTGTAAACCAATCGATATTTGTTTACCTTTCTATTTTTTTAGGTTATCTTCACTTACGGGTGGTAAAGTCCTTGTAGATTATCAATTAGAATTATATTATTGGTAATTAGTATTATTGAAGAAATAAAGAACTATTAAGTATTGAAAAGTATTAATGTTTTATTAAGTAACAGCAATATTGACTCTTATCGATTAGTATCGATTCTCAGGATATCGAAAAAAAGTTACAAGTATATGTTATAAAAATTATATAGGGTTCTTTAAACAGCCAGTTATTACCAAAGTCAGAGAAATCGGGCTTATATTTAAAAAGTATAACGTTACAATCAAATTAATAGTTATTAATAAACACAGACATTGAATAATAAATTGTAAATATAATAATTGTTTTCACCAAACAGCTGTGATGAACCAAGAAGAGGCACTGGGTTTGTCAAAGCAAATGGCCGCCGTCAAGTTGATCAAAATGTGACTCGTCCCTGCTGCGTTCCAAATAATGTATTTTGACGCAATATTTCTGTTCTCGTGTCCGCAAATCTCTTGTTATATGTTGTGTAGTGACTGGTGTAGTGATTCTGGGTTGTATTTAGTGTATCTGTATAATTATTAGTTCAAACACTTTCTCCGATTCCGTCACTAATTTGGTTTAATGTATTATACAGTTTTCTAGTGTTTTATGGTGTTTTTCGGAGTAGATTTATATTGTTCTGTGTTATGGAGTGTTACTTGATCGTTTCTGTTATAATATGATAGTTTCAGAAGTATTTTACAAGTCACTCGCGATTTCACAATAACTCACTATACACTCGCTTTGTATGACGATTATAGGTTAGGCTATTCACGTTATCAAAGGTATGTCATGTTAACCGTTCAACTACCAATAATTAACTCACTGTTTCCTCCAGTTTCAATTAAACTCTTAGCCCATATAATATTATCCTTAACATTGTTCAAATATTTTTCACATCCTGTATGCACTTTTACATTTTCACTATATGAATGCCTATACTTTGGTTATTTGTCAATTTTATTCACTAGATTTGATTTAAATTAATCTTTCAGTTCATTCTGGTTATTTTCAGATTAAATAATGCCATTTTATAGTGTTTTCTGTCCAAAAAAAATAGTAATTTCACTTTCAGTTTGGTATACTGTGAAGAGTCAAAACATCAAAATTTACTTCCTGTCATTATATAAATTCAGCCATTTTATCAGTTATATTTAATATTAATAATCCTATATTGTATTAAAAGGTTCCTATTCCCTTATTTTCTGGTAATTAATTGAATTAGTTGTATTCTGAAACATTATTCTGAAATATATGACTCCCATGTCTAAATTTCTGAGTTTAGTCATTTTATTTTTATTTATAATTCTGAATATAATTTATTAAAATCTCTCTAAATGGTATGTGCAATTATATGGCATGATCTCAAGTTTATTTTGTCTAAACCCCTTTTGTTTATTTGCATTTAAATGAGCAATTTCTCTGTTTTGATGAAGTTTGGTTTCCATTCTTTTGGCCTATGATTTTTTAACAATTTTTCTTACAAAACAGTTTACAAACAATATATGATGTGTGATACCCTCTCTGACTTTTACAAATAGTATTATAAATTAAACATGTTTTTAAATTACACAAAAACAATTAGTATTGGTTACAATACAAACAATAGTTAAAACAAATAACGAATATTTTTTTTTAAATAAATGGTTGTCTTCAAGTCAGACATTTTGCAACACAATCCTTATTTCTAAACATGGAAATATGGCTTACAAAAAAGGTTTTTTACTAACTAACATCTTAATTACTCTCTACTATTTACAAGTGGTAACTATTTTTATAGTTCTGATGTTAGTTGTTTCAGACCCAAACAAATGGCCTTATATCTAATACATTTTTAAACATTCTTATACTATATACATAAAAACCTTATATTTATATTCTTATTTCTAACTATTATTATAAGTAGGATTCTACAGTTTTTATACCGTCTTTTACATTGTCTTTGGGGAATTGTACCCTGTCATTAACAAATAAATAGTATTAATTGTTCAAAAGGTATTATGAACTCTGTTTTTCTTTTTTCATGTAAAACAAAATGTTATTTTAAACAGATTCATGTCTTATGAACAACATATTGTTACAGTACATATTTTAAGTCATTGAAAAATGCACATTTCATTGCATCCAATGTTTGTGATTGCCAAGAATGAAACACAAGGTTCATTTTTTATAATACCCAAAACTATCACTGGTTCACTTTGCACTTATATATTATGTTAATGCTAAATGGTCGTATAGTCTTATTAACATAATAAATTGGTTAGCGTTTTTTCAATGGAGATTTGTTCCATGGGTACTATATTATTGTTTCATCTTAGTTCACAGGAAACTTTTACTTTATACACTCCTCTCTCTTAAATTTGTATACATGTGGTTTTTATTTCGTTATACTTTTATTTTTAGATATTTATTTTGGGGATATAGGGATTTGGGTGTCTTTTATAAGAGCATGACATCTTCTTCAGGATGCTGCCCTCTTCTTCTTTCTTCAGTCTTCTTTTCTCCTGCCTTCTGGGACTGGTATCTTCTCCATCTTCTTCTTGATGCCATCAGGTTTCTTGGGATCTTCTCCATCTTCTTCTTTAATTCAGAAATACACAACCTGTATTGGTTGATCTTGGCTTATTTTAGGGTTTCTCTTCTATTTATTCTTCCTCGTTGTGGGTTTGGTCATATTCAGTACTGCTTTATTATTTACTTTTTTACCTTCCTGGGTTATACCTTGAAAACCTTTGGTTATGAGACTGGTCTTGGATGACTCATCACTAGTAACTCCTTTTATTTGAACTTGTATTCTCTTTATAATAATGATTTCTTTCCACAGTTGCTATGAATTAATTAATTTATATTAAACTTAATGCTTTCTTCCAAATTTAAATATTATAACTTCATTATTCTAATGATCAATTGCCATTCAATATTATGCATACATCTGTCACGCTACAGATTGCTCTCCTCCAGAAGTAATTATTTCAGACATGTTTATGGATGAAATAATTTCTTATGATAATTTCATCATTTCTTATAATTCATTTTCTTCTCCATTTTTATATCGACTTTTTTATATTAGAGTTTTATTAATTTTATATATATGGTTACTTGTCTTACTACTGATCCTTTTCGGATAGTTAGTGTCTTCTGAGATATATTATAATTGTAATACATTTTCTTTCTATATCAACTTCGTGTTGTATCCTTGGGATATTAATTCCCTAACATTCCCTATCACGTGGGCTGGGGCAGATCAGAGGGGCACTGTACGCTACTTCTCTGCTGGCCATACACCACTTCTATAAATTGAGTACAGGGGCATATCCATCCCTGCTCAAAAACATAATGCTGCTGGAATTATCTTCAGTCAGTCATCGAATAAATAAATAAAAAGTAGTCTCATTTTCGACTAATAAAAATATCTTTGGATTCTCCACTTCGTAGTCTCTCAGATTATCTCACATTTTCTATCTTAATAAATCTTCATAATCATTATTATACTCATTACATATATATTTTTCCAAAACTCTTAACTTGTCTGATATATTTAATTTAATTATGGTTGAAAACCTTTCTTTTAATAATTCTGGTTACTGTTTACAGTGTAACTCTCTTTCTTCTTCATCTGAATTCTCTTTATACTTTCTTCTGGTTATTCATAGTATTAGCATGGTCTCTATATATAGTCTTTCTTATTCATTATTTGAATGGTCTTATTATATTATATTTAATTTTTTAACATTGTATCTTTACATTAGATATACAGGTTGTTATATTGATCATTTTATTTAAACATTTTGGTTGTTTCCTTTCTCTTAGAAAGTTATTAATCCACCTTCGCATTCATTAACATTAATTCATTTATATCATATTTCATGTGGTATTTCTTCTCTTTGCATTTCATATAGGTCTTATTATTACCATTGGTTCAAAATCATCTTCTCCATCTGTTTGGTATGAGTTGTTCTTCTTTGCTCTTAATTAACTGTTTTCATTATCGTTTCATAGGTAATTAGTCTCTTTGCTTCCAAATTTTTTCCTTCTCTGGCATATTACACTCTTTTTTGTTAGTCTTCTCTACTCCTTCAAATGCTATTGTGAATGTCTAGCATTTATTCTGGATTAACGTTAACTCTCTTTTCTGAATTAATCACTTTATTTTCTTCTCAATTCAATCATAATTGACACATAATTATTTTTTGGAACTTGGTTAGTTTTAATGTAAAATTCAAACTATTCTTTTTATTTAATTGAAAAATATTTGTCATAAATCCTTGTAATATGTTGATCTTATCTTGTTTCAAAGTACTGACGTTCTATCAACATTCAAATTCTGTTTAATTCATTTATTCCCAGAATTGTTTCATTCAGAATTGTTTATAGTGCTGTGATCTTACTATTATTTCTGAATGTTTTGGTATTTTTCCAAATTCAAATTCTTCTTAATTATTTACCATAAAGTTTTCCTCATAATTCAGTGGTAGTAAGCTGTGCTTGCTTAATTTTAAATTTTTTTAAAATTAAGTTCAGAATTCTCTCTCTTTCTCTTTCTTCCATAAATTTTTGTTCTAAATTATCAGGTTGTAATAAGAAGTACTTACTCAATTTTAAATTTTTATAAATAATAAGTACAAAATTCTCTCTCTTTCTCTTTCTTCCATAAAGTTTTTTCTTCAAATTATTAGGTTGTAAGTTGTTCTTACATATTTTAGAATTTTAAAAAAAAAACAATATAATATATATGTTTGTCAAATTCTAAATTCTTTCTTTTTCTTCCATAAAGTTTGTTCCAAAATTATTAGGTTGTAAGTTGTTCTTACGTATTTTTAGAATTTTTTAAACATTAAATTAAAAAATTCTTCTTCTTATAATTCTCCAGAATGTTCTTCTCAAAATATTAGGTTGTAAGATGTACTTACATTATTTTAGAATTTTTAAAAATATAAATTCTAAATTCCTTCTTCTTATAATTCTCCAAAATGTTCTTCTCAAAATATTAGGTTGTAAGATGTACTTACATTATTTTAAAATTTTTTTAAAATATAATTCAAAATTCTAAAACTCACAACTCATTCTTCATAATATTTCTTCATAGAAGCTTGATTGTACACTCCTTTGATTCTTCCTGAAACGATTTCCCTCAACTCATATGTATTGTTATGCTTATCATTTACCACAACATATGGTCCAGTGTATAATAATAGTAGTTTTTTGGTTATGCCTTCTAAGGTGCTAGGCAGCTCTCTATTTTTTAGGAGGACTTTTTCACCCTCTTTATATGTTACAATTCGCCCTATTGCCTTCTGGTATTTGGCTTGCCGTTTTTCCTGGTCTTCTGCTACCTTATTGTAAAACTTCAACTGGTTGAATTTCCTATTGTTGTTCGTTGGAAATTCAATGATTTGTTCAATGTCTCGGGGAGTCGGCTTCTCATACATGGCTGAGTACGGTGGAATTCCTATAGCTGGATGGTGGGCGTAATTTAGGAATGTTTCCGTCGCTGCTAGATACTCTTGCCACTTTTTCTGTTGGTTGTGACAGTACGTGCGCAATATCCTACCCACTTCTCTTAGTACTCTCTCAGCCGGATTGCTACTTGGGTGGTAGACTGATGTCTTATATGTTTTGACCCCAAGTGCTAATAAAGTGTCTCGCCATCTCCTCCCCTTAAACTGTGTACCATGGTCGGTAATAATAGAAAATGGTCTACCGATCTCTGGGATATACAAATCAATAATCACCGCCAAAACCTTTGCTGTTGTTGCCCGATTAACCGGATATAGCTTTATATACTTGGTGTAGTGATCCATTATGATTACCAAGTATTTATATCTGTGTCGACCACCGCTACGGGGAAATGGCCCGCATATATCCAAAAACACTTTTTCCAGTTTTGCGTTGGAAGTTATCGGTATCATGATACCCTCTGTCTTTTCATTGTTTACTTTTGCACATTGGCAGATCTTACAGGACTTGATATATGTTCTCACCTTGCGGTTGATATTCTTGATCTTACAATCTTCCTCTAGAGCTTGTATCACTTTTAACGCTCCCATGTGACCATACCTTACATGGTAATTGATGATGACCTCCTTTTCGATTTGGTGTGGGATTATCACCTTCCATGTCTCATCGTCTAAGGCGGTTTTTATGAATAGAATTCCCTTGTTAAGGTGGTAATATTTAGAAATGGTTTCATCATTGGCTTCCAAACGACTCACAATGTTTTTCAGCTTAGGATCAGACTGCTGATGGATTCGGATATTTATTAACAAAGCTTGTAAATCGGCTCTGGTCGTGAATATGTTATAAATTTTTACTAAACTCTCCTTCTCTCCCTCGAAAGTCTGATCTTCCAGATTTATACGTGACAACACATCCGCTACCACGTTCTTCTTTCCTGGAATGTATTCCCATTTCAGGTCATATTCTTGTAGGGCGAGTACCCACCTAGCCAATCGGCCGTGACTCAATTTGCACCTACGAAGGAACGAGATGGATTTATGATCAGTTCGTACCGTGACTTGATATCCGAGAATGTACGTCCGGAACTTGCTGCATGCGAACACCACGCTCAACAATTCCTTTTCTGTCACACTGTAGTTCTTTTCGCACTGGTTCAGTGTGCGACTAGCAAAGCTTATTACCAGATGTTGTCCCTCCTCATCTTCCTGGTATAATGTCGTTCCTAAGCTTAGATCGCTAGCGTCACAGTTTAGAAAGAACGGTTTATTAAAATCTGGGTGACGAAGTATCACACTCTCCAGAAACTTCTCTTTTATCAATCGGAAAGTAATATCTTGATCTTCACCCCAAGTCCATTTGTTTTTGGCAGATAACTGTGGTTGAAACTTGGCGGTCAACTCGGAATATCGGCTCTGAAACTTCCTGTAATAGTTACAGAGTCCGAGGAAAGATTGCAATTGTTTCCTGTTTCTTGGTTGCGGGAACCTCTGAATTGCCTCCACTTTCTCTGCTGATGGGGTAATACCTCTGTCGTCTAGGTTGAAGCCTAAGAATTGTACCTCGCGCGCTATGAATTTGGATTTCTCCAACTTCAGTGTTATGTTGTTCTGCGCTAGTTTGTTTAGTACAAATTCCACTCTGTAACAATGCTCCTCCCAGGTTCCGGATGTGATTAGTAAATCGTCAACATAGACGGTGGTAAATTGGAGCGCTTCTGGTCCCAAAATCTGGTCCATGCATGCCACAAATATGGCGACAGAATTGACAAGTCCGAAGGGCAGTCTCTTGAACTGGTAATTGCGCCCTTCGAAAATGAACGCTACATACTGGCGGCTTTGTGGATGCAGCTCTACCTGCCAATACCCACAGACCGTATCCCAGGTGCTAATAAATCTAGTACCATGAAAACGCTTTAAAATTTCTTCTATTTCACCGGGAGAAGTTCTGTCATTCACAATTGTCTTATTCAACTCACGCGCATCTAAACAGAGCCGGACTTGTCCGTCTTTCTTCGGAACAGCAATAATTGGACTAGTGTAAGGTGATTGACTAATCTCAATTATGTCATTATCTATCATCTTGTTTATTTCTGTTCTCACGGCTTCTTTGAGCGACTGCGCTATTGGATATGACCTCCGGTTAAACTCTACGTTTTCTTTAAAACGAAGTTGGCACTGGTAGTTTTTTACCTTCCCTGGTTCATCAGAAAACACCGCCTTGTATTTCTCATATATTGTAATTAGACGATCAGCCAGATGTGTTGGTATTTTCTTGTTATCGCTTCCGCACTGGAAATTCCGTATTTCTTGGATCTTAACTGACCATAAATCCTCTCCTCCATTATTGTATATTATGGGTTTAGAAAGAGGGCTGTTTCTAAGAACATTTATTTTACGAAGTTGTTGATGTATAGGGCTGGGAAGTATAGTTGTGCCTCCTACCAGATCTGCGGTCCATGTTACTCCGACTGGGAAAAGTGATACTTTATTTAAATTAAGATCGATTACTGCCGAATATCTACGAAGAATATCGCAACCGACTAAGATGTCAAATGGTAATCCGGTGGCGATTAAAAATTCCATGTCTAAAGCTATATCACGGCTAACGACACTTAAGGAAACTTGCTTCCTAATGGTTTTATTCTGGCGGCCAGTTGCACCTATCAACACAATGTTGTTGACTGGTAACATTGGCAAAGTTTTTCCACATGTACATTGTATTCTCTCCAACTCATTGGAGTTTATTATTGAAATATTAGCTCCTGTGTCTATCATTATTTTAGCGGGAACTCCTTCCACCTCCGCTGTTATATAAATTATCTCATTATTACTGTTGCTGAGACTCTTCTCGTTCTCTTCCAAAAGTTCAGTTCGTATGTCTTTCAAATAATGGTTACTGATAATAGTGAAGTTTTTATCATTGTTTGCTTGTTGCAAATCATCCTTTTCTAACCCAGGAAGTATAAGCAGTAGCGGGTCATCGTTGTTGATTACTGCCTCCTCTCGTTTAAAGCATTTTGGTCATTGTTTAAGTTATTGTTGACCGAGGCATCGTTCGGGAAACTCTGGTTTGTTTCCTGATGTTCTGTACCCTGGTTGATGTTTAACGCCCTGTTCGGTTGTCTGCCAAGATCTTCCAGGCTGGTACTTCGTCTTTCCTGTTCGTATCTTGGGCCGTCTCGTTCCGCACTCCTCCATCTTCGGTCGGCGCCGTGGAAGCTGCTCCTCCTCGGTTGATAATATCTCCTGGGTCCGCGATCTTCTGCTCTTATAAAATTTACCCTAGGGCGCGACACTCGGTTATTACTATTGCTATTATTATTATTACTAATATTATTATTATAGTAATTTCGGTTAGGTGGGTAAGGTCTGTCACCATTATTGTTGGGATATGGATTTCTCTGACTGTATGGAACATTATTATTTTGTTGATAAAAGTGGTTTCGATTATTTGGGTAGGGGTTGTTATTTCTCACGCCGTTAAAATTTCCGTTAAACTGGTTATTACGCGGCTGGTTGTTAGGGCCGTCGTAATTACTGGGCTGGTTCCGGTTATTTGTATGGTTATTGCCGTTATTGGGGTAAGTAGTCGGCCTTGCTTCTGGTCTCTCATTTCTCTTCCTGCTCTGCCGATAATACTCTTCATTCTCGTATCCCTCCAATAACTCAGTCATTCCCTGGATCGTCTTGATCTGACTACCTCTCCGGGCCCTGATAATGTCCTCATCATAGTGATAAGATATCTTATTCACTAAACATTCTTCTGGGATTGCTGGCTCAAGGTGCTTTGCCATACACACCTTCCCCAAGAAATATGCCATCATACTGCTACCTAATTGTGACCTGTATCTTCCGTTACAAATATTGTCACGTATCAAGTTCTGGGTGGTCTCAGACCAGTATTTTGTCTTAAACATTTTCCGGAACTGTTGGTAGTCGGAAATTTCACTCCGGTTGGCCATCCACCAATTATCTGTTATGTCTCGGAAAGACTCGTCGAATATCTCCCTGCTATGGCTCCATTGGGTAATTTTATGCTTGGTTAAATATTCTTCTACCCTAGCCAGGAACTCCATCGGCTTGCGTTTGTATTGCCGGAAGTTGAGCCACTCTCGGCTTTCGTTGACAGGCAATCCGGTGAAATGAGTCGGTCTGTTTCTAATCGCTTCCATCTCCTCTCGGCTTTGTCGCACCTGACCGGTGATATTGGCCATGGTCTCTTGTATATCATTACATCGTTCTGTGACCTGGTTGCGTACTTTTCCGAATTCTTCTTGATTTTCCTTCCTCTGTTCTTCTACCTTCCTACGACTATGTTCTTCAATATTTGTGAACTTGATGTTCACCACTTCTTTAAACTCATTCACCTCCTTTTCGGTCTGGTTGCACTTTCCATCAATCTCTCGAATCTGTCGATTGACCATTATATTTTCTTCTTCCATCTTCTTATTCATCGCTTTTTTGTTAACAGTGATTTCTTTATTCAGTTCTTCTCGCAACAATTCCATCCTTTCGTCCAGTTTGTCCAAATTCTCCTGATTTACCTCCCTTAACTCTTCTCTTAGAATTTGATTGTCCTCTCTCAATTCTTCCAATTTCTCCCCCATCTTCTCTTCCAACTTCCTGTTGTCTTCCTTCAATTCTTCCTTCAATTGTCGGTTGTTCTTCTCTATCTTCTTCCTGGTTTCATCGATTTTCTGATTAGTATTCTCAATTTTATTAATCAATTCTTCTTTAGTCGCCTTGAATTCTTCTTTGAACGATTGGTTGTCTTCCTTCAATTCTTCTAACTTCTTCCCCATCTCTTCTTCCATCTTCTTGTTGTCTTCCTTCAAATCTTCTATGTTCTGGTTCATCCCCGTCAACTCTTCTTTTGTGGATTGATTATCCTTCTTCAATTCTTCCATCTTCTTGCTGTTTTCTTCCATCTTCTTGCTGTTTTCTTCCATCTTCTCTTCCATCTTCTTGTTCATCCCACTCAATTCTTCTTTTGTTTTTTCTATTTTATTTCCCAAATCTTCTTTTAAAGACTGGTTGTCTCCCTTCAACTCTTCAAATTTCTTATTTGTTTCTTCCTTGCCGGATTTGATATCTTCTTTCAAAGACTGACTATCTTCTTTCCTTTCCTTATTACTTTCGTCTATCTTCTTGTCCATGTTTTTATTTATTTCTTTTGTGGATTCCATTTGCTTACTTAACTGTAAGAACATTTCCATTATCCTATCCATTTTACTCTCTTCCGTTACTTTGGATTTTTCTATATGTCTTTCCTGGACATTTACTTCCCCTGTTTGCGTGGGTATTTCCGGTTGTTCCTCTTGTTGTTCAGTTTGTTTGGATAACACCGGTGGCAATGAACTCTCCGCATCTACTGGCGTTGCCTCCTTATTGTCCATTTCCAACTCTATTTCTTTTTCGGCCTCCGCCGCCCGTTTCTTAGATGTTGCACGTCGTTGCATTTTCCCTCGAAATTCTCTGGCTTTGTAGCTGTTGCCTAGCTCCAACTAGTGATTGTGCAGAATGTATTGGCCTTCCAATCGCTAATTAAAGCCCCTAAAGTTGTGCGCCAATTTGTAATAAAATAAATATTAGTGTAAGTGTGTTGATGATATAAGAGATTGTGATTGTGAAGTTCGACTCCGATGTAATCAAGCCCAATGTAATATGTTAATAAATAAGTTGTAAGTTGTAAGGTGTTTAATTGGTGTGTAATTGGTGTGGCTCTCGACGTCTTACTGGCCTGAAACACTTCCTTAAGTTTCCCAGCTGGTCGAGTCCCAATGGTAGCAAGACCGGTCGAGTAGCGTAAAGTTGATGAAGAAATAGATATGCTCAGCTTCACCGAAAGTTTCAAAACAAAAATTATTGTTTTGAAGAAAATTAAAAAAAAAAATATGTTTATAAAAAAAAATAATAAAAAAAATTTTTAATTTTATTAATTAATTAATTAGGATCAATTAATTAATATAGGGCTGTGAAGTTTTAAACAGTGTAATGCTCTTCTGAAAATTTTTATTAAAGTTTTAGTATAATTTAAATAATCTATCACCACTCATAAGACTGTCTGTAAACCAATCGATATTTGTTTACCTTTCTATTTTTTTAGGTTATCTTCACTTACGGGTGGTAAAGTCCTTGTAGATTATCAATTAGAATTATATTATTGGTAATTAGTATTATTGAAGAAATAAAGAACTATTAAGTATTGAAAAGTATTAATGTTTTATTAAGTAACAGCAATATTGACTCTTATCGATTAGTATCGATTCTCAGGATATCGAAAAAAAGTTACAAGTATATGTTATAAAAATTATATAGGGTTCTTTAAACAGCCAGTTATTACCAAAGTCAGAGAAATCGGGCTTATATTTAAAAAGTATAACGTTACAATCAAATTAATAGTTATTAATAAACACAGACATTGAATAATAAATTGTAAATATAATAATTGTTTTCACCAAACAGCTGTGATGAACCAAGAAGAGGCACTGGGTTTGTCAAAGCAAATGGCCGCCGTCAAGTTGATCAAAATGTGACTCGTCCCTGCTGCGTTCCAAATAATGTATTTTGACGCAATATTTCTGTTCTCGTGTCCGCAAATCTCTTGTTATATGTTGTGTAGTGACTGGTGTAGTGATTCTGGGTTGTATTTAGTGTATCTGTATAATTATTAGTTCAAACACTTTCTCCGATTCCGTCACTAATTTGGTTTAATGTATTATACAGTTTTCTAGTGTTTTATGGTGTTTTTCGGAGTAGATTTATATTGTTCTGTGTTATGGAGTGTTACTTGATCGTTTCTGTTATAATATGATAGTTTCAGAAGTATTTTACAAGTCACTCGCGATTTCACAATAACTCACTATACACTCGCTTTGTATGACGATTATAGGTTAGGTTATTCACGTTATCAAAGGTATGTCATGTTAACCGTTCAACTACCAATAATTAACTCACTGTTTCCTCCAGTTTCAATTAAACTCTTAGCCCATATAATATTATCCTTAACATTGTTCAAATATTTTTCACATCCTGTATGCACTTTTACATTTTCACTATATGAACGCCTATACTTTGGTTATTTGTCAATTTTATTCACTAGATTTGATTTAAATTAATCTTTCAGTTCATTCTGGTTATTTTCAGATTAAATAATGCCATTTTATAGTGTTTTCTGTCCAAAAAAAATAGTAATTTCACTTTCAGTTTGGTATACTGTGAAGAGTCAAAACATCAAAATTTACTTCCTGTCATTATATAAATTCAGCCATTTTATCAGTTATATTTAATATTAATAATCCTATATTGTATTAAAAGGTTCCTATTCCCTTATTTTCTGGTAATTAATTGAATTAGTTGTATTCTGAAACATTATTCTGAAATATATGACTCCCATGTCTAAATTTCTGAGTTTAGTCATTTTATTTTTATTTATAATTCTGAATATAATTTATTAAAATCTCTCTAAATGGTATGTGCAATTATATGGCATGATCTCAAGTTTATTTTGTCTAAACCCCTTTTGTTTATTTGCATTTAAATGAGCAATTTCTCTGTTTTGATGAAGTTTGGTTTCCATTCTTTTGGCCTATGATTTTTTAACAATTTTTCTTACAAAACAGTTTACAAACAATATATGATGTGTGATACCCTCTCTGACTTTTACAAATAGTATTATAAATTAAACATGTTTTTAAATTACACAAAAACAATTAGTATTGGTTACAATACAAACAATAGTTAAAACAAATAACGAATATTTTTTTTTAAATAAATGGTTGTCTTCAAGTCAGACATTTTGCAACACAATCCTTATTTCTAAACATGGAAATATGGCTTACAAAAAAGGTTTTTTACTAACTAACATCTTAATTACTCTCTACTATTTACAAGTGGTAACTATTTTTATAGTTCTGATGTTAGTTGTTTCAGACCCAAACAAATGGCCTTATATCTAATACATTTTTAAACATTCTTATACTATATACATAAAAACCTTATATTTATATTCTTATTTCTAACTATTATTATAAGTAGGATTCTACAGTTTTTATACCGTCTTTTACATTGTCTTTGGGGAATTGTACCCTGTCATTAACAAATAAATAGTATTAATTGTTCAAAAGGTATTATGAACTCTGTTTTTCTTTTTTCATGTAAAACAAAATGTTATTTTAAACAGATTCATGTCTTATGAACAACATATTGTCACAGTACATATTTTAAGTCATTGAAAAATGCACATTTCATTGCATCCAATGTTTGTGATTGCCAAGAATGAAACACAAGGTTCATTTTTTATAATACCCAAAACTATCACTGGTTCACTTTGCACTTATATATTATGTTAATGCTAAATGGTCGTATAGTCTTATTAACATAATAAATTGGTTAGCGTTTTTTCAATGGAGATTTGTTCCATGGGTACTATATTATTGTTTCATCTTAGTTCACAGGAAACTTTTACTTTATACACTCCTCTCTCTTAAATTTGTATACATGTGGTTTTTATTTCGTTATACTTTTATTTTTAGATATTTATTTTGGGGATATAGGGATTTGGGTGTCTTTTATAAGAGCATGACATCTTCTTCAGGATGCTGCCCTCTTCTTCTTTCTTCAGTCTTCTTTTCTCCTGCCTTCTGGGACTGGTATCTTCTCCATCTTCTTCTTGATGCCATCAGGTTTCTTGGGATCTTCTCCATCTTCTTCTTTAATTCAGAAATACACAACCTGTATTGGTTGATCTTGGCTTATTTTAGGGTTTCTCTTCTATTTATTCTTCCTCGTTGTGGGTTTGGTCATATTCAGTACTGCTTTATTATTTACTTTTTTACCTTCCTGGGTTATACCTTGAAAACCTTTGGTTATGAGACTGGTCTTGGATGACTCATCACTAGTAACTCCTTTTATTTGAACTTGTATTCTCTTTATAATAATGATTTCTTTCCACAGTTGCTATGAATTAATTAATTTATATTAAACTTAATGCTTTCTTCCAAATTTAAATATTATAACTTCATTATTCTAATGATCAATTGCCATTCAATATTATGCATACATCTGTCACGCTACAATATATATATATATATATATGTAACACAACAGAAATGCTAGCATTCATGTTACATAAAAGAAGATTCACAGAATAATAAACAAATTGATATTTAACCCCATAATAGAACAGAGATCCAATAATTACAATTATAAACATAGACAAAATTAAATAAGGATGCAAGGTAGTGTTGACTAGAATAAACAAACCTGTAAGATAAATAATAGCTAATGATATATGTTTAATGAAAAGCAAAACAAAAAAAATGAACAATGACTTAATTTATGGTAATAACAAATAAGAATTTTGTGTTAAGAAGTATTATTTTATGACAAAAATGTTATGATAAAGTTTATGTGATGTTATATCAAATATGTGTTGAGTTAATGAAAAATAATGAAACAAGTTGTATTATTCAATGACTGTCGTAGAATGAAGTGTGAGGCAGTTAATCAATGTTCATAAATTCGAATTCTGTTGTATGTGATCAAGAGATCAAGATAAAATTGTTATTACATATAGAAAAATAATAGTTTATATAAGTGCTAATAATTAAGATTTGATTGTATGTATGAATTTATATAAAAGGGACTATAGATGCATAACAGACATAACCACAGGTAGATCAGTTTACAATAAAAGGCCTAACAAGCAAAAATACTATATAAACACTAATAACATAAAGATTAGGTGCATAAATTAATAATAATTAATAAATACGCTATGAAGAGCTAGAAAAAAAAGAAAAACATTAAATTAATAATAATATTTAATAAAATTTATACAAATTATAATAATACCATAATGCCATAATATCGATTGGTAAAATATAATATCGAAGGTGGATTAAATATAAGAAAAAAGAAAAAAAGCGGACTTATATCAAAAAATCAGTAGAATATGTGTATAAAGTAATAAACCAACTATCGGTAAAGTTACATCCCGATAGGACAGCAAATTGATAAAGAATAGATAAAAAATATATGAAAGAAACACTATATAGTCAAAACATGTGGAAGGCAGAAATTATTATATGTTGCTAGGGACGAAAAATAAGAACAAGAAGTTGTTGATTTTGGACAAGACAAGAATTGCTTTGAATAAACTGAAAGTGATGAGATTAAAAACCCAAGAATAATCTATTTAATTGTAATATTCGAAATTACCAGATACTATTATAAAAATACAAAATTCTAATGACAATATTTACGTCTACTACCAATACAGATAAACAAAAATAACACTACAATATGAAATGATAATAGAGAGTAAATAATTGAAGGCTACAAGAAAGAACTTGGACTGTCCCATATCCGAAGGGAATTGATGAGATATTAAAGAAATAGAAAGAATTAACAGTAACACAACTCATAATAATCACAACACCAGAAATTATAACCTTGCAAATACAGGGAACAACACTAATTGCTTCAACCGAAGGAAGAACTTATTTGGATCCTGGCGGTGCAGAAGAAACATCAATCGAGCTGTAAATCAATCCAGAAGCTGTATTCCGAAGTGGACAGGACAAGAATTACTTTTATTAAACCGAAGACAGAAAACCGTACTGCATAACCATTCAAAACAGTAAATTTAGCGATCAACCGCCTACACGATTTGCTTCGTTCGAGTCTGGTAAATTATATTATATTAATCATACTAAATACACAACACATAAATATTGTAAATCTTGCATTCTTATCTATGTATTTTTAGTCTTCCCCACAGTTACAAGAACCTTCACACCCTGAAATAAATTAAATACAAATCAAAACATAATATATAACCAAATATAAATAAAGGATTAAAATAATCAACAATCGATACCTGAAGTCTATAGTCCAAGCATATGTTAATTAGCACATATCTTATTTAATGTGAATCAAGTAAACAAATAAAGAACCTTTATATATTTGTCAAATCTTGTTATTTGGAGTATGGTTAGTGAACTGGGAACAAAAAGTAACTGAATAAGTATAGAATAAATGGTTAATATAAACATCGAAATAACCTATAAGTTTCGTTGAGCCGATACTGCAGCGCTTATAGCGGAATTATCCGACACCAAAGAGGGAGCGTAAAATTACGAATTTAGACAGATCTCTCTTCAAGGTATAATAGGGTTGGATGAAATTGTAGAATAACGATTAAGTTGTTTAAGTTCTAGGCACACTAACACTGATAATTATTAAAGAGTTAAGTTAATATTAGTTAATTACATCCAAATATTCCACAACTCCAAATATCTCCAAGATTTATATAATTAAAGTAATACAAAACAAATTGACAAATACAACAGTGGGGTTTTAAGGAGAGGAAACCCGTTTAAGTACAAATTGGCTTTCATCCCGTGGCTTGAACAGTAGCGGCTACACCCCGGTTTAAGTACAATATATATATATATATATAGGCCAAATTGTAAATCTCACCGACATTATAAATTAATAGTAAATAAGTTAATGACACAAATTAAATGAATGAAAATTGTTGAATTTAACACACTAACAATTTATTATAAATGTAACAACACTTTGTGAAAGTAATTAAGGAATGTATAGGATAATATTAGAAAAAGGCAAGTGTACTAACACTGGGGCCTAGAGAAAAGTCTAAACTGAAGGTAGGGTTCAAATTAGCTAAGTAAATCATCAAATTACTGAGAATTGAAGAAACCAAATCATAATAATTCAATCAATGATCTTGTTTAATGATATTGGAACCTAACATATACTGTAAACCATTTAATTTGTAAGGAAGTAAAGTAGGTAAGGCCTACAAGCAAATATTAAGTAAATATGACTTTTGAGTTAAAAAATACTATAAAATATATCATGTATGGTATTAAATTATATAGAATTAAATAAGGAATTTGATTATGTAATTAGAATTTAATAAGAATAGATAATAATCAAAATGTAATTTTTAATATAATGTAAAATTCAATTCTTTTGAACAAAATCAAACTTGAGACTTACGTATCAGCTGACTGAAAACAATGTAAGTTTACTAATAAATCAGTCAGGACCTTTTGAATGATGGAAAAAACTGGAAATTGATTGTTAAACGTCAAAGCGAACACATCAGAATGTTATAGCGAAAAGAGATAAAAAATTTTGACAAGAACTAAGCCTAAGAAAGGAAATCTAAAATATGAGTTGTTCATACAAAAGTTAAATAAAATAAACCAAACCATTACTTTTATGAAGATTGGCATATATATAAACCAGATATATAGCAACGGTCAAGGCACTAATCGAGAAATTTCCAATGTGAATATTCTCACTACATTTGGATGAACTATTTGAAACGAAGACACTTTTAACCAACACCTATTACCGAAACTAAAACGGATTACGAACACTGAATCATCACACTACAACGAAGAAAATTAATAACTACTGTTCTGATGAGGGACACTTAAAGAATAAACATTTATTTGGAGGAAAATCGTTGAGAAGATCTTTGTATAAATCCAAGTGAAGGAATCGGCCATTTTGATGAGAGACGACTTCAGTCAGCTGTGATGTCAGCCCAAGCTTAGCCTGTGGTTCGAACACTTCCATTTTTACTAACATTTTTATGATAAATCTTATTTCTATTTTATTAAGTAAGAACTTTTAGTTGTAAGTATTGTACTTTTCAGCATTGCTCTATTCTGACTTCTGATAACAGTAGGAAGAACCCTATTAATGTTAAAATATTATTAAATTTAAAAGAAAAATTACTTGATTCAAATCGACCTGATTTAAGAGTTCGAGCCGTGAATAATTGTTTCGATTCAAAGTCGACTAATCGCAATAAGATCAATAAACTAAATTAAATATTCCATATTTGAGTTTTAGTTCTTTGTAAAGTATATAATTAAAAGAATTTCAGATATTAATTGAAACCTGGACGTCAAGGAGGAAGAGAACGACATCGAAAAGGAGTAAAGACAAATACTATAAATCGATTATTCAAATCACATAATCTATTTAACGTTTTTAAACAAATTATTCGTCAACAACCAAAATAAGTAAAATAAGAAATGAATTAATATAACAACTAGGATTAATACAATAACTCATAAACTAAAAAATAATTAATAAATAATAATAAAAAAAAATTTTTTTCTCAATAAATTAAAATTAAACAAATTTTCATTTTTCATATTTAATTGATCAATAAACAGGTTTTGTTACAATATATATATATATATATATATATTGTAACTCATCACAACTATTATATTATAGATGTATGTAGGAATAGTAGATATAGTGGTGTAGTAGTGTAATTGCAGATACGCACCGGTATCTACGATAATGTTGTTTTTTATAAAACGTTTTAATTACAATTATTATGGTTATTAGTGTGATTGTATGGTCGAATGGGTGCGTATTAATGGTTCACTTCTTTGATGTTTCGCGTACTCCGTTATATACCTCCCTCACTTACCACACGTGGATATTTTAGTCCTGTTCAGTGACGGTTCCGCTGAAATACATACACTTTACATACAAATAAATATTCAGGTTGAATATTCCCTATGGTTATCATACACAATATAAGTGATATAATATCTAAATAATGTTCTGAATTATTAGAACTATTTAAACTCTTCCGCCACTTTTGGTAGAACTGACTAAGAGTAAATGAGCTAATCTAAATTTGAAATGATACTCTTTTTCAATGGTAATAAAAAGTAGAGGTTTATTAACAATTCAAGATATTATAAAATTTTGGAACAATTAACAATCAGTTGCTAATAACCTTTTGTATAATAATTACAATTAATAAAAATTAAAATAAGACTCTTCTTCGTCTCAAGGCTGGTAAACCTGTTAGTTGTACAATAGTTTAATTTTATGAGGTTATGTCCTCTTGTATCAATGAATTACCATGTTCGTATGGTTCTTTTAGGTAGCATGATACCAGGTACAAGATGTAATATTAATAATGATATAAAATGAACAATAATTAATAACAAATATAAAAATCGAAAATTAGTACCATATATCTGATAGTTATGGTATTATCGTACGCGGGAATGCGCACGCAGTCTATAGTACTCGTTTGACAATTATCAAGCTCGTTGGCTTGCCAGTTAAAATGTATTACCTTATTTTAATAATTCACTTTGAGAATTATTTACTTGCAAGAGAAAAATTTATTAAAAAACTCTTGTTATTATTTCCATCTGGTTTGGATTTTACTTGAGAACAGACTTGTAACAGAGAAATTGGCAAGTTACCGTTACGACTCTAAGGTTATCTTATAACGGGTATTGTTATAATGGTTAATTATTTTTTTAACATTTATTATTTCTTAATCTAAATATAAACACATTATTCGTAATAGTTTGATGCGTCATTATCAGTATTATATTTATTCTTTCGCATGAAAGTTAAAAACGTTTACGTTAAAATATCGAAATAAAATCAAGAAAACAACTTTAGTCAATTTAGCGACTATTCGTATTGCTCGTATTTGGTCATAAATGCTTCAAATATAATTCCTTTAATTATGATGAATAATTAAAATATTTATTTAATATATTAATAATTGCGAATTAATACCTTCATTAATTCTGATAATTCAATCATCGTTTTTGATACTTCGCTTTTTACTGACTTGCGTAGTATCAACATTATTTATTTACAAAACTTTGTTTATGATTCAATGTTAATTAAATAAAAAAATTGTACTCCCTGTTTTTTATCTTTCACAACACTCGGAAGTACGATTGATATTATACACTAATCGTACTTAATGTATACACTCCGCACATTTCACTCGTTTATGTTGGTGTAGTTTAAAGGTTATGTGTGTGTTGATTTACTTATGTCTGTCGCGCACAATTCAAAAATTAAACTTCTTCATATCGGCGAGTGACGTGACCTCTCCGTCGAAAGACTGATCGTGAACTGTGATGCTTCTTCGAAGCGTCTCTGGCTCGTCTGCCCAATGTTCATTCATTCGATTGGTTGACAAAACTATACTCTCTAACCCAAAGCACTTTGTTTTCTTAAAATATTTAATTTTTTACCAAATTTGGCTTTTGCGTTTGAGGCTTTGTGACGTCAGCACTGGTACAAAAAATAATTGAAAAGTTTAAAATCACAATAACTTTCTTAATCTATGTCTTATCGTTAAATGGTTAGTTTCAGCAAATTGCGGACATCCTGCGCTTTAATTTAAGTTCAAACAAGATTATTTTCCGTTCATTACTTCTATCACTATAACGATTTTATTAATTATTTATGGTGCATCTTATATTTATAAGTCTATTACACCAAATTTAATTATTTATACTAAAACACTTTTTAAATAAACACTCTGAGTCCATATCTCAACTGGTTTAATTCAAAACTTGGGAATTATTGTTCCCTAAACAATATCTCGTTATGGCGTCTTTGGGCGTCCATATTTGATTTTCCATAAATGTACTTAAAACTAATTTTTCTTATTTAATACTAGTAATATTGCAATCTAATAATACTAGAAACGTCTATTTACATAATTTTACACTAGAATATATGTACATGGCTGTATTTAATCTACTATTTACATTGTTTTAGTCCCCTCCTATCTCTCTTATACAATTGTTACCTTATTTCTGGTTTTTTCTATACAATTTAGATCATGTACTAATTGTAATCAGTGTACACTCATTGTACCTAATTCTCTACATATAGTGGTTAGCTTTTAGCTATCTCAGAACCCTTCAATTTCTCAGTAATTGGTCTGTTTACATTGTGTCATAGCATGGTAGTCATTTATTTTTGTTAAAACAATAATTAAATTGTTATTGTTACACTTGGTTTGGGTTTCCAAAGTAGTATCAGACATTATTCTGATTCTTGATAATATTTTCATCTACTTTTAACTAAGTTTATATGTTACATTTTGCATATAAAACTTGCTCTTCATCGTTTGTTTACATATGGATTCCTCCATCATGGTCATTTGGTTTTTAATTTTTTATATATAAAATGACTGTTTTCATGGTCATAGTCTGTTCTCAAAGTAGCATTAGGTTTTCCCCTTACTACTGGTAACATTCTTAACAATCTTTATTCAAGCTTTAATACAGTATTTTGCTTAACTAGTTGGTTATCAATGTTTCTGCTTACTTTTGGCTATGTGTTCTTAGTTAGCTAGTTTACAATATTTTTGTTACAAAACTGTTATCATTATGTTCAGAATCTGTTCTCACAGTAGTACCAGATGTTTATCTCACTACTGGTAATATTAACCAGTATTAATGTTTCATTAACATTGGTATTTGTTTTGATATTGTATTTTGTCTAACTAAATTGGCATACTAGGCTCTATTTCTTCTATCTTTGTGCCATCATATTTGATCTGTTTTATTTACATTGTGTTGCAATATAATACACTGTCTATTAGGATATATTATTATTTATAACAAATTCTTGATTGATATCATAGTTGATGGTCATTTATTTACTTTAACATGTATGATTTTCTGTTTCATAGGTGTCTTTCCTATGGGGTTATGTAACAATGTACAACATGTTTTAATGCAGCATTTTGGTTACTACTAACATGACTTCAGTATCCTATACTATTAAACGAGCAATAATTGTTTGTCTGTAAATTTTTTTTATGAAACGGCTCGAGGAATTTTCTCGGAAGTTGGTACTTAAGGGTATTTTGACACCAGGAATCGATTGGACTCGGTCTCATTTTCCGCAAAAATCGTCTAAGGGCCACATTGAGGGCCTTTATTTTAAAATATCGCGGGACCGATACCGCGCGACAATTAATTATTGCTAGGCAACTAATTTCTAACCAGCTTTCTTACCGTACAGAAGCCGTCGGTAAATGCAAACGGCGCAGTATCGATATGTTTATATATGAAGAAGAATAAATAGCTGTTGCAAACAATGTAAATAAACAAAATAAGAGTTGAGACGAGCAATAATTGTCCGTCCGTCTATAAATTTTTTTCCTGTAACGGCTCGAGGAATTTTCTCGAAATTTTTACATTACTGAAATTTCATTACATTATTATTCAAAAACGTTGTGTCTGTTTGTTTATTCAAAGGTTTATTTGAAAATTATAGGTGAGCTATTTCAGAAATTAATCGATTTGTGTGATCATTTTCTTTGTCTTTTACAGTGATTTAATTCCAGTGAGTTATTTAGTGTTAGATCTGCTCAGTAAAATAAAAAAATAACTGCAATTTTTCTCTGCTCAGTGATCTATTAACAATAAAAAACCATTACAGTGTTTGTGCAAGTGCAAAGCGACTCAAATTTTTGCTCGATTGGTAATTTATATAGTTTTTTAAGAAGGTAAGTGTCATCACCTTAGGTTACATAACTATTCTGTGCACACCTACCAAGCATTGGACACTGTGCAACATTATTTATACTTCCAGTCTTATGCTCAAGTGCTTTTAAATATTTTTGGCAGAAAAAATCAATTTGAAAATGTTATTTTTTAGATGCATCGCGGACGACCTCCTAAACGGCGAATTTGTAACAACTTAAGGCCACCGCAACAAAGACAGCAAGAATATGAGTTACCACAGCCTCTTCAGGAAATAACGAATGTCATAGACGAACTTTCTGAAAATAATACTAACATCGTCATTCATGAAAATCAGGCATCAACTTCTAGACCTGTGCGAAGTGCCAAGAATGATTGTATGAATACACTAAATGAAGTATTAAGGGAGGTTAAGGATTACCAGTCACAAGAATTACGTGAGCAAATAAGGGAGGTAAATAATAAACGCAGAAGATTGGCAGAATCAATAGAAAAGCGTGAACGAAGGCAAGAAAACGATCGATTGCGAGCAAGTAAAAGGAGAGCTGAAGAGTCACCAGAGCAAAGAGCTCAACGGCTTCTAATCATTCGATTACGAGCAAGTCAAAGAAGAGCTGAAGAAAATGAAGAAAGACGTCAGCAGCGATTAGAGGAGCAACGTCGCTGGAATGAAAGACGTCAAAGAGCTCTGCTATTGAACCCTTTATGAACATACAAATTAGCTGTCACTTCTGATGTATCCAATCACACATTAGGAAATTTTAATGTTGCTTGCTTGCATTGTGGCGCTTTGCATTTTCCAGAAGAACGTGTTAGCAATCGAACCCATAGAAATTCTTTCGGAGACTGCTGTTTGCATGAATTGAGCTGCATCCACCTAAATTTCCAAATGAGTTGGTGCGACTATTTCTTCATTGTCATCCATTAACTGATGAATTTCATAAAAGAATACGTAATTTAAATGCATGTTTTGCAATGGCTTCATTCACCGTGGATGATAATCGAACCATAAACAATCGAGGAATTTATACGTTTATTGCAGCAGGGAATGTTTATCATAAAATTAACATGGCTGCTCATCCAACTCAAAATTCACAAGGTGAGTTTGAACGACCTCGATATGGACAGATGTACTTCCTCGATAATGAAGATGCTGTCAATGAACGTGTCAACATTCCACTGAATAATGGAATTAGTGTTCCATTAATGAACCTGTTGGAAGGAATTATCTGCTCACAAAATCCATTTGTACAAGGTTTTATGATGATGCGAGAGGTTGAAGAAGAAGTGAACCAGCGTGCTGCTGAGGAAAGAACTGAACCACCTTACGTGAAACTTCTCTTTGCGTTGCCCGAGGGTGCAGACCACAGAAGGTATAACATTCCATTCCAAAATGATGTTTGCGCCGTGGTCACTTTGAATGCCGATCAAAGTTTTCCAGATAATGAATTAGTTATTCGACAGAGAGGTAAATCCATTGTTACAATGAGGAACATCGACCAACGGGTTGAGCCATTCACTTACCCTCTATTTTATCCCAAAGGTACTTTTGGATATTCCATAGATCTACCATTAAGAACTCCGTATGCGAGTCGTCGTCACCTTACAAGACTTGAATTGGCTCAATATAGAATTGCTTTTCGGCCACAATTTGCTCAATTTCTTCCACTCGAGACTCCTGTAAGAAGTCCTTATCTGCGTCTCCTAAATTTTAACGCTCTACATTATGGTGGTACTCTTTTCCAACAGTACCTCGTTGATACTGCTATAAGAGTTATAAAAGATCGAATTGATTGGATTAAAGCTAATCAAAAAAAAAATTCTTGCTGATAATTACGCTTCAGTTACCAATTTCATAAACAAACTTGCTGAACAAAAAAATGCTACTGTTGGGGAAAAAGTTATATTACCTTCTTCATTTCCTGGGTCTACAAGATATTACGCTGAACATTTTGAAGATGCTATGGCCTTAGTTCGTCGTCTAGGATCGCCGGATTATTTCATTACGATGACATGCAATCCTGATTGGTCAGAAATTAAGGAAGCAGCAAGAATACAATTCCATGATCAAAGTGTTTTAAATCAACCAGGTCAAGATAGACCTGACCTCGTTGCAAGGGTCGCAAAAAAAAAATTTCATGAACTAATTGATGATCTGGATAAAAAACAAATTTTTGGTAAAGTTGCAGCTTATGTGTACACTATAGAATTTCAAAAGCGAGGTCTTCCCCACATGCACTTGCTATTGATTATGTCTTCTCAAGACAAAATATATAATGTCGAGGAGCTTGATGACTTGATTTCTGCTGAAATTCCTGATGACGACCCAATACTGCGAGATTTGATGATTAAATGGATGATACATAATCCGTGTGGAGAGCATAACCATAAAGCTCCATGTATGATCAATAAAGATGGAAAAATGAAGTGTCGCTTCGGATTTCCAAAATCATTCAAAGACTTTACATCTTTAGTTGAAGATGAAAAAACCAATTATCGACGTCGTTATGATTCGAGAATGGATCCAAACAGTCCAGACTTTTCACACCATCATGCTGTTTATCGTAAGGATATTCAAGGTAGACGAACAACAAGAGACAATCGCCATGTTGCTTCATATAACGCTTACCTTTTAAAAAAATTTAATTGCCATATTAATGTAGAATACGTTGGTAGTATAAAAGCAGTTAAATATCTTTATAAATATGTTTACAAGGGACATGACTGTGCATTTGTCAAGGTAATTCAAGATCAACGTACATTAAATTACAATGAAGCAGAAACATATGTGCAAGGTCGATGCATCACACCTCCAGAGGCATGCTGGAGTCTCTTTAGCTATGAAATGCAGAAAAAAAGTCACACTGTTCAACGTTTAGATATTCATCTACCTGGACAATATCGAATGTCAAATATTGAACAGACGCAGGAAGATTTAGCTGACGTAGGCCAAAGAGGTTCAACTTTAGAAGCTTACTTTAGACATAATTCACATTCGAAGCAGCAACAACAAAATCAAGTCCACAATGAAAATCAACAAGAAATACATTATTATTATTATTGGCAGATGCCAGAGCACTTTAGGTGGATTGGAAGTAACAGTGAATGGCAGCCCAGGGTCAGGCGCCTTCGAGTTATTGGTAGAGTTCACAGCATAAACTTTGTTTCGCAACCAGAACTTTACCATCTACGGCTATTGCTCTACCACGTCAAGGATGCTACAAGCTTCGATGACCTTTTATTGGTAGAAGGAACAAGATACGCTACATATAAACAAGCCTGCCTAGCTAGAGGACTAACATATGATGATCAACAATGGGTCGAAGGTTTGAGAGAATCTGCCATATTAAAAATGCCTTCAGTAATGAGAACACTATTCACACAAATTCTTATTTTTGGCGCTCCTGAAAATCCTAAGGCTTTATGGGATATGTTCAAAGAAGAATTGGCCGAAGACTTTATTAGCGAGGCCAGACGTAATAACACTTCTATTGAAGAAGCGATAAAAAGAGCTTATCGGATCATTGCTTACAAACTGAACACAGAAGCTACGGAAGGTCAAAATTTCCGCTTCTGGGTACAGAGATACAATATGGACGATATAGACAATTACGAAAATCAGTCGAATGAAGAAATAGTAAACGTTGATGAATACGCAGAATTGGGGGAAAGCATGTATCAACGTCTTCGAGGAAGACAATTAGAAATTGTGGATCGAATTTTAAGTGCTGCTGAACGTCAATCTGAGCAAAGGTGCTTTTTTATTGATGGACCTGGTGGTGCGGGAAAAACTTTTATTTATAAGACACTATTCCACATTCTTTCTGGAAGAAATTGTAATGTAAGTGCATGGCGTTCACTGGAATTGCGTCTATCTTACTTCCTAATGGTCGAACATCCCACAAAACATTTGGACTTAAAGTTCCTTTAACTGCTGAATCTGTTTCAAATATAAAACCAGGATCTTCGAAAGGCAGGGAACTCGCTCAAGTTCAAGTTTTTTTAATGGATGAAGCACCCATGTTACCTAAGTATGGAATGCATAATATGGACCAATTGCTTCGTGCTCTGGGTAATCCACATTTACCATTTGGAGGAAAAATTGTTGTTTTTGGGGGAGATTTTCGACAGTGCTTGCCTGTTCAACAACGTGCCAACAAAAGTGAACTGATAGATCTATGCATAAAAAGAAGTAACCTTTGGCAACATTTCCATCTCTTTTCTTTGACTGAAAATATGCGTGTAGATCCAGAGCAAAGAGATTTTTCTGAATATTTGTTGAAGGTCGGGAACGGAGAGTTGCCTGTAAATAATATGGACGAAATTGAGCTACCAGTAGATATTCTTTCTAATGGAAATCTAATTGATGAAGTCTTTGGAAACTGTATTACTAATAATAGATTTCAAGATATGAAAGACAGAGCTATAATTGCTCCTTTGAACAGAGACGTAACAAAAATTAATGCTGAGATCATTGAAAAACTACCTGGAGATATCAAAATTTATCACAGCTACGACTCTGTAGAAGATCAACCAGAAGGAGCTCTTCAATTCACTTCAGATTTCCTTAATTCTGTTGACATAGCCGATTTACCGCCACATGAACTTAAGTTGAAAAAGGATACTATAATAATGCTTTTACGAAACTTAGACATTACAGAAGGGCTTTGCAATGGAACTAGATTAAATATTACAGAGTTGTGCAATAACATTATTAAAGCTAAGATCATTACTGGAGAAAAATCGGGTCGAGAGGTACATATCCCAAGAATTACATTGGATTCTAACAAAGGTCAACTTGGCTGTACCATGCAAAGACATCAATTTCCCGTAAGACCGGCATTTTCTATGACAGCTCACAAGGTCCAGGGTCAAACATTTGAGTACGTTGGAGTTGACTTACGAACACCAGTTTTTATGCATGGAATGTTATACGTCGCTTTTTCCCGAGTTAAAAGGAAAGGCAGTTTAAAAGTTCTTCTACCACAAGAAAATCCTCGACACACTCGTAATATAGTGTGGAAAGAAACATTGAATGATATTGATTCTAATAATAATGTACAGAATAATCTACAAATGGATACTGATGATGAACATCTTTTTTTGGACATTCCAGACAACTTGGATGATTTCAACATGACTTTTTTATAAAATATTGTACAAAATTAAATTTTTAAATATACTGTTATATATATTTTTTTTTTAAATATATTATGTTTGTTAACCTACATGATGAGTTATAACATTACTATTTTAGTTTCCCAATTTCATAAAATTCTTTTCCAATTTCTAAATTAATATTGTAAAATGCAAATCTGTTTTTGTTTTGTTATGTAAAAATAAATATATAAAATCTTACTAAAAAAATTATTTTTTATTTGAAACCGAGCTAAGCTCGGTCCCCCGGTACTGGTATCTTACTATAATATTTTAATTGTTTTGTTACACATGTTTACACAACTTCTTCTTAAACAATAACACAAATCTTTTTGTATTAATTACAATGTCTCTCTGGTCATTGGTTGAATTTAATTCCTGTCACTTTGTTTGATACATAACAAAGGTTTTTTATTTATTGTCAGTTCTCTATGAACAATAATATAATTGTTCGATTTTATTCTATTCTGGTGGTCTTATGATTATCTGTATTGATCACAATCTTTATTAAATTAGTCACACTAATTGTCTGTGTATACTTGACTATTTAATTCTTGCTGCTTTCACTATGAAATTAACATATTTTCTTACATTATAAACCTTATCACTGGGATTGTTTGTGTGGTTTATTCAGTTGAAATTAGTTAACTGGTCACAGGTTTCACATCTATATTAAGTATTCACTGTAATTGTTTGTGGTTCCTTAAATGTTAAACACTGTTTTTCTTTTCATATTTGATAATCACTATTCCTTTGGTTACTATTATAAGTTCTAGTACACTTGGTTTATGCTGAGTCCTTGCATGGTCTATCCATTTTCTTCTCTCTTCATGGTACGTTTCCTTGTCCTTCTTCTTTCTTCTTCTTCAATATTTTCATTGTAGTCATTGTCTTCATTTGTTTTCCTCGCTGTTGGAGTTTATTGGTCCTTATTTTGTTGGTTCCCCTCACTGTTGGATCCTATTGGGTCTGGTTACTGATATTTTGTTTTGGCTCATGGTCATTTTCTTTCTTTATTTCGTATTTGATATTGCTATGTTAATATTATCTTCCTCATCGTTGGATTTTTTATACTAATATATTTGTAGATACACACTTTTATATACATTGGTTTATTTTTCTAGACATACTTCCAAGCTTTTCTCTTACTTGACGTTATATTAGCTTATTTTATGTAACTGCCATATTTGGTAACGTTACAATATATATATATATATATATATATATATTCAATCACTTTCTGCTACAGTCCGTTTCTTGTATGGGTACAAGATGGTACCCGAAACATGTTCCTAATAAGGAAAAAAAAGGTATATCTTGAGGTAAATTTATTTATAAATATTAAATGTAATATATATATATATATATATATATATATATATATATATATGAACACTAAATTTTATGAATTGAAATAACTTTATAAAATTAAATAAAGATCTAATACATTTCAAAAACAAATTAATAACATAATAAAAAAAAGCTTAAATATATTTCTAAAAGGTAATAAATACAAACTAATGATGGACAATCCTTTCCATCCTAATTTAAACACCCTAATTAAATTACATAAAGCAGTCATTTTCTTTCTTTATTTCGTATTTGATATTGCTATGTTAATATTATCTTCCTCATCGTTGGATTTTTTATACTAATATATTTGTAGATACACACTTTTATATACATTGGTTTATTTATCTAGACATACTTCCATGCTTTTCTCTTACTTGACGTTATATTAGCTTATTTTATGTAACTGCCATATTTGGTAACGTTACATATGCCTTCCTATAAGAATTGATTAATTCTGAAATATTATACTTTGTTTTTCATTGAAGAATGTATCAATTGTTGTACATTCCATGTCGATTCACATGTTTTTTACATATATCCCTTCACTTTCTTCTATTTGAATCATATTTATTTCTTCTCTACGTAATCGTCTCCCTTGTTTATTTAGTTCCCTAATTCCCTAACATAAGCTTAGCTGGGGCAGTTTAGAGCGGCTCACTTTGGCTATTCAACTCTACTGGCCATACTAACTTCAATAAATATGGAGGCAAATCATCTCCTTCAATAATAATAAATGATTGCTGGCATTATTCATCAGTCAATTCATCTCAAATCATCAAAAATAATAATAGTGGTCGTTCTTCCGACAAATAATAAATATCCTTGGGATTAATTCATGCATCTGCGGTTTATACATTGTTATACTCTCTTTTCTTGATTCAACTCAACTAAATTCTTCACATATTATAGGGATAGTTTGTTTTACACTTCATCACTGGTATACTCTCATGATTATCTTCGTTAGTACATTACTCTTCATTCTTCTTCATCATTGATTAATCTCTTCATTTTGTATCACATTGAACGTCATCTCGTCATATTCTTCATTTCAGGTTTCATTCTTCTAGATATAATTCATAAATACATTTATTCTTTCTCTCTTCTCATGGTTTTAGTTGGTATATATTCCATGTGGTATTGGCTTTTCTCCAGTAAAATATACTAGAAACAATGTGGTTGTGTGTGGTGGCTTGTCTACATTAATACATTTCTTTGGGTTTATTCTTCCAACTTCTCATTTGCTCCTTCTTCCTTTTTCAATAGTACGGGTGAGGTGTTCTTAATACTTGTTGACATGGCTCTTGGAAATAATTGTGCCATAGTTGTAGTGTGTCGGCCTCGTATATTCATCTTCTTTTATAGTACGGGTGGGATGTTCTTATTTACTTGTTGACGTGGCTCTTGGAAATCTTCTGTGCCAAAGATGGTATTTGTCAGTCTCGTATGGTTATTTTTCTTATTATTATACTCTACTATTCATAAATACAATGTTCTGAATCCTTTACATAAATTCTTTGGGAGCATGTTTTCTCACATTATAAAATTACAATATATTCAATGTTCATTACATAGTTATACAGTTACTTCTCATTTAATATAAACACATAATAATCTTCATAGCGATAATACATCCTTTTTTCTTTAGTCAACATCTATTTTTATAATCATACTTTCATTTTTCACTTTTTTAAGAAACAATAATCTTCATGGCCACATTTCATTTTTCATCTTGATATAGTCAACAGTTATATTCATAATTATACTTTCATTTTTCATAACAAATATTTTCATCCTTTACATAATATCCTCAATAAAATAATTCTTATTGCTATCTTTTCACTTTTAGTCCCATATTTTAATTGTCGATATATCTTTTCATTGAAGCTTGGTTGTAAGTACCCTTTATCTTTTTGGTAATAGGGTCCTGCAATTCATAAGTGTTGTTTAAATTGTTCTTAGTTACAGTATATGGTCCGGTGAATAGCAGTAGCAGTTTCTTCGCAATGCCCTCGATAGTACTTGGGAGTTCTCTATTTTTGATAAGTACTCGGTCTCCCACTTCATATTTGATAACTTTGGGTTGCGATTTTTTGTATTTGAGCCTCAGTTTGTCAGCTCGTTCAACTGCATTATTATAGAATTTTGTTCTGTTAAATTTGACCTCTGCACTTATTGGAAAATTAATGATCTCTGTGATCTCCCGGGGTGGTCTTTTCTCATACATAGCCATGTAGGGTGTTTCGTCAGTCGATTGAGGATAGGCTAGGTTTAGGAAGTCTTCAGCCGGGGATAGATACTCCTCCCATTTCCTCTGCTGGCTGTGACAGTAGGTTCTTAAAATCCTTCCTACTTCTCTCAACACTCTCTCAGCAGGGTTGCTGTTGGGGTGATACACCGATGTTTTGTATGTTTTTATTCCCAGATGGATTAATGTTTCCCGCCACTTTCGTCCTCGGAACTGCGTTCCATGGTCTGTAATTATCGACAATGGTTTACCCACTTCGGGTATATACTTGTTTATTATTATTTCCAGTATTTTACTTGTCGTAGCTCGATTAAGTGGGTACAGCTTAGTGTACTTGGTGTAGTGGTCAAATATGATGATTATATACTTATATTGGTGTCTTCCACCACTCCGTGGAAATGGTCCACAAATGTCCAAGAAAATTTTTTCTAACTTTGCCGTCGATGTAATTGGTATCATTACTCCTTCTCGATTCTCATTGCTGCATTTTACCAATTGGCAAATATGACAATTCTGGACATACTTTCTAACTTTTCTATTCATGTCCTTGAAATGCACATGTTCCTGCAATGCCTTTACGACCTTTACTGCGCCCATGTGACCATAGCGTATGTGGTAATCGATGGTCAATTCTTTTTCTAGGGCTTTTGGTATAACTACCTTCCATTTTTCACCATCTTATTATGTTTGGTGAATAATAATTGATTATGAGTACAGTAGAAATGTTTTATGTTCTCATCATTGTTTGCTAATTTTTGAATAATCAATGATACTTTGGGATCTTGTTTTTGATGAATGGTTATATCCGATAATATGTTAGTGAGTTCAGATGTACTTTTCAGTAGGTGGTAGACTTTCACAATGGTTTCCCCTTCTCCTTCAAATGTCTGGGCGTTGATGTTTATTCGGGACAACACGTCTGCAGCTATGTTGCTCTTCCCTGGTATGTACTCCCACTGGATGTTGTATTCTTGGAGTGTAAGAGTCCATCTCGTTAATCTACCGTGCTTTAACTTGCAATTCTTAAGAAATGAAATAGATTTGTGGTCTGTCCTCACTGTTACTGGATATCCCAAAATGAAAGTTCTAAATTTTTCGCAAGCAAACACTATACTCAACAATTCCTTTTCCGTTGTATGGTAGTTACGTTCGCATTTATTTAAAGTTCGGCTTGCGAAACTGATCACTTGATGATTCCCTTCTTGGTCTTCTTGGTATAATACAGAACCAAGGCTTAGGTCGCTAGCGTCACAGTTCATGAAAAACTGCTTCTCAAAATTAGGGTGATGCAGCATAACAGTTTCGAGAAACTTTTCCTTAATTAATTCAAAGGTAGAGTCTTGATCTAATCCCCATTTCCATTTTTCCTTCGAGGATAGTTGTGCCAAAAATCGAGCTGTCAGTTCAGAATAATTGTTTTGGAATTTTCGATAATAATTACAGATTCCGAGGAACGATTGTAATTGCTTTTTATTCTTTGGTACGGGGAAACGCTGGATTGCCTCCATCTTTTCCTGGGATGGTGTAATTCCATACTCTGACAAGTTAAACCCCAAAAATTGCACTTCCTTTGCGATCAATTGTGATTTGTCTAATTTTAGTGTAATATGGTTGTCTTCCAATTTTTGTAATACTTGTGCCACCCGGTTACAGTGCTCTTCCCAATTGTTAGATGCGATCAAGAGGTCGTCGACATATACTGTCGTAAATTGTAATGTGCTGTGGCCCAGTATTTCGTCCATACATTTGACAAAGATGGCCACTGAGTTCACTAAGCCGAATGGTAATCTCTTAAAATGGTAATTACGGCCTTCAAAAATAAAAGCTGTGAACTTTCTGCTATTCGGGTGCAATTCGACCTGCCAATATCCGCAGACCGTATCCCATATACTGTAATATTTAGTGCCATAAAATTTCTTTAGTATTTCATCAATTTCTCCAGGCGATGTCCTGTCATTGATTATGGACTTGTTGAGTTCACGTGCATCCAAGCAAATTCTCACTGCACCGTTTTTCTTGGGTACAGCGACAATAGGATTGGTGTACGGGGAATTGCTTACTTCAATTATATCATTTTCTATTAATCTTTGGATTTCCTTTCTTACAGCTTCTTTAAGTGAAAAGGCGATAGGGTAAGATTTTCGCTTGAATTCTGTCTGGTCCTTGAATTTTAATTCACATTGGAAATTCTTTATTTTCCCAGGCGTATCGGAAAATACGTGACGATATTGATAGTATATATTTATTAGCTGGTCACGTTGTTCCCAAGTCAACTCATGGCTATTCTGGTTGGTTTTGAATTCTCTGATTTCATTAATTTTTTCCAACCATAATGCTTCCTCTGGACTGTTGTGAAGTTCTTGGTTGATGGCGCCTTCCTGATGTTCATGGCCTTCCCTGATGTAATATATCACATGTTCTGAGGGTGCCTTCCTATATTCTGTTAAATTGGCGGTCCACTCAACTTCTTCTGCCTTCATTACTATGGTATTTGCATCCATATTAATTATGGCTGTGTATTTTCGTAATATGTCGCAACCAATGAGTAGAGTGAATGGTAGTCCGCTGGCTACAAGGAATACCATCGATAATGTTTTCCCATTGCTTGATACGTCCAGTTGCACCTGTTGCCGAATAATCTTATTCTGACGTCTGGTGGCTCCGATGAGTATTATGTTATTAATTGGTAAGGTTGGTATAGTAGCTTTATTTTCTGATTGGATCCTGTCCAATTCCATTTTGTCAATTAATGATACGTTGGCCCCGGTATCTACCATTGCTGTGGCATTTGTGTTGTTGACTTTCACAGATATATACGCGATTTCACTGTTGCTCGCATCTCCGATAACACTTTCTTTCTCTTCCATTAAATCCTTTCTTATGTTCTTGAGGTAATTGTTGTTGTATATTTTGCGATGATTCGAATGTTTCGCCAAAATATCAGACCCAATAGTCCGGTTCAGTGAGGGTGTGGTTGGTCTTTTCACTGCCGGTTGGCATTTAAAGGCAGGTCACCGTTTTCGTGCCTATCTTGTGACGTTGATGCTATGGGTTCCTGGTTTCCAGGCCCATGTCCGTTGTGATAAACTTCCGTAGTCTGCGTGACTGTTCTATGACCTCCACTGCTGTCGCTTCCATTGGATCGATAGCCGGACTCTCGTTCTTCTCTATCACTATTACTGGAGTGACTGTGTTGGTTTGGGAAACTCCTCCGTCCTTGGTAATAGTTTCTGCGATTCCCACCTCGGCTGGCATGGGTGTAGTGTACCCTACGAAAATGATCGTTATTTTGATTACCGTTGCCTTGTCGTGGCTGATGATTGGGAGATTGGTTTTGATATGGCCTATAGTAATTATTACCTCTTTGGTAGTGTGTGTCCCTCTGGTATCCACCTGGACGATGGTTGTTATAATTCCCTCTGTTCACGTTGTTGCCACCTCCGTCTTGGCGTGGTATTGGTTGGTTTTGGAATCTTGGTGGATTGTTAAAATTTCTTCCTGGGTTATTCCTGTCATTGTGAATGTTGGGGTTATTATTTCCGGGCCCTCCCCGATCATATGCTTGGCTAGGTACTTGTCGGTTTCGTTGATAATACCTTTCTCTTTCGTGGCTTTCTAGCAGGTCGCACATCCCTTGAATTGTTTTTATTTGTGAGTTCAGTCTCCCTTGCGAAATACCTTGATTAAAATGGTACGCTAGTTTTGTAACCAGGCATTCTTCTGGAATTGCTGGCTCCAAATTTCTAGCCAGACAAATTTTGCCTAAGAAATAGGTTGTCATCGATTGCCTTCCATTCACATCGAATTTCCCATTTGTAATGTCATCTCTGATGATGTTTTGTGTGGCTTCGGACCAGTACTTTTGTTTAAAAGCCGTTTTAAAAGTGTCATAGCTCCCCACTTCGTGACGGGTTGCTGTCCACCAATTGTCGAATGTATTTTTAAAAGATTCATCCAACATCCCCTTAATGATGGACCATCTGCTCTCTCGGTTTCTGTGTATTATCTCTTCCATCCTTTCTAAGAACTCTAATGGATTTTTAGAATATGTTCGGAATTCAATCTGGTCCTTGCCTTCCAAGTGACTTAATCCGGATAGGATATTTGGGATGGTTCGCAGACGAAGCATCTCGTCTCTGATGTCATCCAATTCTCTCCGTTGACGTTCTGTTAATTGGGTTTTGTCGTCATTCACCTGTTGTTTTATAGCATCTACCTTCCCAGAGACTTCCTCGCATTTTTCATTTAACGTTGACTGCGCTGCCTTCATTTTGGTTTGCTCCTGCGCTATCACTCCTAGTTGTGTACCGTGTGTTTTCTCCACATCACTAATACGCCGGTTGATGTCCATTTCTGTCTGTACTAATTTCAGGCTGGTGCATTCTCCCTCCTTTCGTAATTCAGACATCTCGACATTAATTTCTGTTGTTAATATGGCCATTTGTTTTTCGATTTCCTCAACATTTTCCCCCAATCTTCTTTCGATCATTTCCACTGTATCCTTAGCGGTTTCTTCCATCTTGTCACTGTTGATATTTATTTGTTGCCATATTCTTTCGTGGTCAGTTTGTATAGTTTCGACATCTCGATTAAATTTAGCATTAATTTCATCAATCTTCTGGTTGGTCTGATCCATTTTTACTCCCAACTCATTAGATAAGTCTTCCTTCATTATGGCCATTTTCTTCTCTAATAATTCTTCGGTTTTCTTCTGCCCATCTTCCATCCTCCTGTTCGTCTCATTTATCTGGTTATTAAATTCTTCTTTTAATAATTCCATATTTTTCTGGCTCTCCCTCTGGCCTTCTTCTATTTTCTGGTCAGTGGATTTTTGGCCTTCCTTTAGTGACTCTATTTGTTTGCTTAATTCCTTGGTGGATTGGTGGGCTTCTTCTATTTTATTGTTTAAGTCCTCCTTGGTGGATCGACTGGTTTCTTCTATTTTCTCCATCATTCTTTTCATCCACTCTTGAAACGCTGACTCTCCTATTGACATTGTTTTTTCAGCCTGGCTTGTTTCCGGTGGAATTCCTTGTGGTATTATTTCCGGTTCCTCCTCGTCATGTTGCTGAACCCCCTCCGCCGGTTCAAGTGGTTTGTCCTTTACTTCCAGTAAAATTTCTTCCACGTCTTCCGTTGACATAGCCTCCTTTTCTTCCATTCTGGCCTCCTTCTCCGCTTGTGTTGCCCTCTTTCTCGACGTTGATCTTGACTTTGATCTCCTTGTGTACATCTTGATATGCTGGCAATGTACCTGCTGTCTCCTGACGGATTGGGGTGATTAGGTTACTGGTTATGGTATATTTTCCCTAATCCGCGCTCAGACGTTGGGCGCCAAGTTGTAACTCATCACAACTATTATATTATAGATGTATGTAGGAATAGTAGATATAGTGGTGTAGTAGTGTAATTGCAGATACGCACCGGTATCTACGATAATGTTGTTTTTTATAAAACGTTTTAATTACAATTATTATGGTTATTAGTGTGATTGTATGGTCGAATGGGTGGATATTAATGGTTCACTTCTTTGATTTAAAATGTTTCGCGTACTCCGTTATATACCTCCCTCACTTACCACACGTGGATATTTTAGTCCTGTTCAGTGACGGTTCCGCTGAAATACATACACTTTACATAAAAATAAATATTCAGGTTGAATATTCCCTATGGTTATCATACACAATATAAGTGATATAATATCTAAATAATGTTCTGAATTATTAGAACTATTTAAACTCTTCCGCCACTTTTGGTAGAACTGATTAAGAGTAAATGAGCTAATCTAAATTTGAAATGATACTCTTTTTCAATGGTAATAAAAAGTAGAATTTTATTAACAATTCAAGATATTATAAAATTTTGGAACAATTAACAATCAGTTGCTAATAACCTTTTGTATAATAATTACAATTAATAAAAATTAAAATAAGACTCTTCTTCGTCTCAAGGCTGGTAAACCTGTTAGTTGTACAATAGTTTAATTTTAAGAGCTTATGTCCTCTTGTATCAGTGAATTACCATGTTCGTATGGTTCTTTTAGGTAGCATGATACCAGGTACAAGATGTAATATTAATAATGATATAAAATGAACAATAATTAATAACAAACAAACAAATATAAAAATCGAAAATTAGTACCATATATCTGATAGTTATGGTATTAACGTACGCGGGAATGCGCACGCAGTCTATAGTACTCGTTTGACAATTATCAAGCTCGTTGGCTTGCCAGTTAAAATGTATTACCTTATTTTAATAATTCACTTTGAGAATTATTTACTTGCAAGAGAAAAATTTATTAAAAAACTCTTGTTATTATTTCCATCTGGTTTGGATTTTACTTGAGAACAGACTTGTAACAGAGAAATTGGCAAGTTACCATTACGACTCTAAGGTTATCTTATAACGGGTATTGTTATAATGGTTAATTATTTTTTTAACATTTATTATTTCTTAATCTAAATATAAACACATTATTCGTAATAGTTTGATGTGTCATTATTAGTATTATATTTATTCTTTCGCATGAAAGTTAAAAACGTTTACGTTAAAATATCGAAATAAAATCAAGAAAACAACTTTAGTCAATTTAGCGACTATTCGTATTGCTCGTATTTGGTCATAAATGCTTCAAATATAATTCCTTTAATTATGATAAATAATTAAAATATTTATTTAATATATTAATAATTGCGAATTAATACCTTCATTAATTCTGATAATTCAATCATCGTTTTTGATACTTCGCTTTTTACTGACTTGCGTAGTATCAACATTATTTATTTACAAAACTTTGTTTATGATTCAATGTTAATTAAATAAAAAAATTGTACTCCCTGTTTTTTATCTTTCACAACACTCGGAAGTACGATTGATATTATACACTAATTGTACTTAATGTATACACTCCGCACATTTCACTCGTTTATGTTGGTGTAGTTTAAAGGTTATGTGTGTGTTGATTTACTTATGTCTGTCGCGCACAATTCAAAAATTAAACTTCTTCATATCGGCGAGTGACGTGACCTCTCCGTCGGAAGACTGATCGTGAACTGTGATGCTTCTTCGAAGCGTCTCTGGCTCATCTGCCCAATGTTCATTCATTCGATTGGTTGACAAAACTATACTCTCTAACCCAAAGCACTTTGTTTTCTTAAAATATTTAATTTTTTACCAAATTTGGCTTTTGCGTTTGAGGCTTTGTGACGTCAGCACTGGTACAAAAAATAATTGAAAAGTTTAAAATCACAATAACTTTCTTAATCTATGTCTTATCGTTAAATGGTTAGTTTCAGCAAATTGCGGACATCCTGCGCTTTAATTTAAGTTCAAACAAGATTATTTTCCGTTCATTACTTCTATCACTATAACGATTTTATTAATTATTTATGGTGCATCTTATATTTATAAGTCTATTACACCAAATTTAATTATTTATACTAAAACACTTTTTAAATAAACACTCTGAGTCCATATCTCAACTGGTTTAATTCAAAACTTGGGAATTATTGTTCCCTAAACAATATCTCGTTATGGCGTCTTTGGGCGTCCATATTTGATTTTCCATAAATGTACTTAAAACTAATTTTTCTTATTTAATACTAGTAATATTGCAATCTAATAATACTAGAAACGTCTATTTACATAATTTTACACTAGAATATATGTACATGGCTGTATTTAATCTACTATTTACATTGTTTTAGTCCCCTCCTATCTCTCTTATACAATTGTTACCTTATTTCTGGTTTTTTCTATACAATTTAGATCATGTACTAATTGTAATCAGTGTACACTCATTGTACCTAATTCTCTACATATAGTGGTTAGCTTTTAGCTATCTCAGAACCCTTCAATTTCTCAGTAATTGGTCTGTTTACATTGTGTCATAGCATGGTAGTCATTTATTTTTGTTAAAACAATAATTAAATTGTTATTGTTACACTTGGTTTGGGTTTCCAAAGTAGTATCAGACATTATTCTGATTCTTGATAATATTTTCATCTACTTTTAACTAAGTTTATATGTTACATTTTGCATATAAAACTTGCTCTTCATCGTTTGTTTACATATGGATTCCTCCATCATGGTCATTTGGTTTTTAATTTTTTATATATAAAATGACTGTTTTCATGGTCATAGTCTGTTCTCAAAGTAGCATTAGGTTTTCCCCTTACTACTGGTAACATTCTTAACAATCTTTATTCAAGCTTTAATACAGTATTTTGCTTAACTAGTTGGTTATCAATGTTTCTGCTTACTTTTGGCTATGTGTTCTTAGTTAGCTAGTTTACAATATTTTTGTTACAAAACTGTTATCATTATGTTCAGAATCTGTTCTCACAGTAGTACCAGATGTTTATCTCACTACTGGTAATATTAACCAGTATTAATGTTTCATTAACATTGGTATTTGTTTTGATATTGTATTTTGTCTAACTAAATTGGCATACTAGGCTCTATTTCTTCTATCTTTGTGCCATCATATTTGATCTGTTTTATTTACATTGTGTTGCAATATAATACACTGTCTATTAGGATATATTATTATTTATAACAAATTCTTGATTGATATCATAGTTGATGGTCATTTATTTACTTTAACATGTATGATTTTCTGTGTCATAGGTGTCTTTCCTATAGGGTTATGTAACAATGTACAACATGTTTTAATGCAGCATTTTGGTTACTACTAACATGACTTCAGTATGGTATCTTACTATAATATTTTAATTGTTTTGTTACACATGTTTACACAACTTCTTCTTAAACAATAACACAAATCTTTTTGTATTAATTACAATGTCTCTCTGGTCATTGGTTGAATTTAATTCCTGTCACTTTGTTTGATACATAACAAAGGTTTTTTATTTATTGTCAGTTCTCTATGAACAATAATATAATTGTTCGATTTTATTCTATTCTGGTGGTCTTATGATTATCTGTATTGATCACAATCTTTATTAAATTAGTCACACTAATTGTCTGTGTATACTTGACTATTTAATTCTTGCTGCTTTCACTATGAAATTAACATATTTTCTTACACTATAAACCTTATCACTGGGATTGTTTGTGTGGTTTATTCAGTTGAAATTAGTTAACTGGTCACAGGTTTCACATCTATATTAAGTATTCACTGTAATTGTTTGTGGTTCCTTAAATGTTAAACACTGTTTTTCTTTTCATATTTGATAATCACTATTCCTTTGGTTACTATTATAAGTTCTAGTACACTTGGTTTATGCTGAGTCCTTGCATGGTCTATCCATTTTCTTCTCTCTTCATGGTACGTTTCCTTGTCCTTCTTCTTTCTTCTTCTTCAATATTTTCATTGTAGTCATTGTCTTCATTTGTTTCCCTCGCTGTTGGAGTTTATTGGTCCTTATTTTGTTGGTTCCCCTCACTGTTGGATCCTATTGGGTCTGGTTACTGATATTTTGTTTTGGCTCATGGTCATTTTCTTTCTTTATTTCGTATTTGATATTGCTATGTTAATATTATCTTCCTCATCGTTGGATTTTTTATACTAATATATTTGTAGATACACACTTTTATATACATTGGTTTATTTTTCTAGACATACTTCCAAGCTTTTCTCTTACTTGACGTTATATTAGCTTATTTTATGTAACTGCCATATTTGGTAACGTTACAATATATATATATATATATATATATATATATATATATTCAATCACTTTCTGCTACAGTCCGTTTCTTGTATGGGTACAAGATGGTACCCGAAACATGTTCCTAATAAGGAAAAAAAAAGGTATATCTTGAGGTAAATTTATTTATAAATATTAAATGTAATATATATATATATATATATATATGAACACTAAATTTTATGAATTGAAATAACTTTATAAAATTAAATAAAGATCTAATACATTTCAAAAACAAATTAATAACATAATAAAAAAAAGCTTAAATATATTTCTAAAAGGTAATAAATACAAACTAATGATGGACAATCCTTTCCATCCTAATTTAAACACCCTAATTAAATTACATAAAGCAGAAAAACCAATTAGACCCTTAATAAATTCTAAAACTACACCAAATTATACAATTTTTAAATTTATTTCAAAACTTTTAAAAGAGCAACTAAAATTACAATAGGCCTACACATACAATTTAAAAAGCAGCCATCATCTTACTCAAATTCTTGATAAAATTAAAATAGATAAAAATACAAAATTATTTTCTTTCGATATATCTAATATGTATACAAATATTTCAATTAAAGCAACAATTGAAATTATTAATAATAATCTCAAAACAATAATAATAATTTTCAATATATAAAACAAATAACCAACATTTTAAATACTATTTTAAACCAAAATTATTTTATATATAATAATAACATTTATTAACAAATAGATGGACTACCAATGAGAGCTTCTACTTCCGCAATAATATCAAAAATATTTTTAAAACATTTAGATATAAAATACATGATATTATTAAAAATCTGAACCCTCTAGGTCATTATTACAGATATGTAGATGACACACCTACATTTCTCAAAATAATGGTAATAATATTACTCAAATTTTCAATTTAATTAATAATCTTCATAAAAATATTAAATTTACTATAGGACATAAAACTAATAATAAATTAATTTTTTTTAATATTACTATTATAAATAACCATAATAAATTTGAATACAATATATTCAGAAAACCAAATCAAACTTCTTTAATAATTCCGAAAAATTCAATTCATCCTCCTCAATACAAATATGCTGCATTCAATTCTATGATACATAGAATAAATAATATTCCTTTAAATAAATTTAAAATACAAAAATACAAGAAAATTATATATGATATTGCTATAAAAAGTGGATATAACCCCAAAATTATTGATAACGTAGTAAACAACATTAATCATAAAATGCTAAATAATTCTTTCAGTAACAAAACACAGAAAAATCTAAATATTAAATTTATTAATTTCACATGTATAGACAATATTAATCATAAAATTACAAATTTATTTAAAAACCAAAATATAAAAATTACCTATAACAGTAATAAAACAGATTTTGATAGAATCAAACCTAAAACAGATAAATGAATTAATAATTTAAATGGAGTATATAAAATTGAATGCGCTGACTGTAACAAATTTTATATTTGCCCAAACTAAAAAACGTTTAAAAGAAAGATATATACAACATCATATTCATATTTAAGACCAGATATATATAAATCAAATTTAGCTACACACTCAATAAAAACAAACACAAATTTCCAAATTTAATAATATCAGTTTATTAAAACACATTTCCAAAGGTCCAAATATGACCTTATGGGAAAATTTAGAAATATTTAAAAATAAAACCAGTAATAAATGAATACCAGAACAAATTCAGGTAAATACAAAAATAATAATATTTTCAAAATTACTAATTTAATAAAATAATAAATATTTATATTATATTTAAAATTAATTATATAACATATTTTATATAAATATAAAAAAACATTAAATTTAGTCTACATAGACCTATAAAACAGCTGTTTCGAACAATTGATTTAAAAAAAATTGAATTTTTTAAGTATTACTGATGATGATAGTTATATTACTATCGAAACATTTGTAATTTACAAAATAAAATAAATATATTCTTGTTAAAAGCTTTTTATTATTATTAATTATATACTATAATACTTATAACTATTTTACCTCAAGATGTATATATATATATATTGCAACAATACATATATTTGCATATTTGCCAGGGCGGTATGTTTGTAAATATCTAGCATAGAAAGTATATGATGAACAGTTTTTAACAATATTATGCAGGCTAAGGATTGTCAGAAGGTACACCTGCCCCCGCGTGAATACAGTTCTTATGTGTTTGTGTGTGTAATGCAAGCTACGACAGGAAAATACGGGGTGATGCTATGGCTGTAATCAGGTTTTAACCGGATAAAAAAACTAATTAATACGTTTCAAACCTGTGAACGAAGACTTACCCCATTTATATAGACACCATTATATTAAGGTATTTTTAATGAATATAGTGATATAAAAATTATTGCAAAATGTGCAATAATAAAGAGGCTGGATAATTTAATGGTAATTAATAGTGTAATTACATAATAATTAATATGTGTGTTATATGTGAATGACCAGGAAAAAATGACGCAAACAATGATATCACTCGTGCTACGAGTATGTTTACGAAATCGCGAAAATGAACCAAAAAGTTATTTGTAATTAAAGGACGCTTTGCACGAAGTGACAATATCTAACAGGACGAAAACAGTCCTGGACCTGTCAGATCGCCGTCCAGTATAAATACCACCGACAATTTTGGGGCGCTCTCAAAGCCTCGTGTGCCGGGATATATCCCATACTGCTGTAACTGCAAGGGCGCCCATCCGGCTAGTTACCGGGGTTGTATAAAGTATATCGAGGCTGAGAGACAGCAGCGATCTGCGCGCCCTGGCGCGCAGCGTCGTGTAGCTGATCCTACCCCTAATCGGCGAGAGGCTTTCCCCCTCCCTCCGCTTCATATGTCAAGGCCCCGGCAGCGACTCCTGTCGCTCCCGCGGTCTCAGTCCCGCCTGCAGGCGTCGCTCCGGCGGCGCCTGTGACGGCTCCACTACCGGCGCCTGCCGGAGCGCCCGGCCCATCCTATGCAGCTGTCGCTGCCAAGACGTCATCATCAACCACTTCCGCCCGCAAGGGTTCCAAAAAGCCCTCTCGTCGCCGGACTTAGGGCCGACGTCATCAGCAGGCTCGACCTGCCCAAACTCAGCGGGACTCTCCCGCCCCTGTCATCGCCCAACCTCCGCGTGAGCAGACCACAGTTCAGTCCGCTAGCCCAGCGCCATCTGTAGTCCTGGCCGGAGTTCCTCAGGAACGTCCGCGCGGGTCCCGGGAAATTTCTGGGGCTCCAGCGGACCCCCTGACGGCTTGGGCCACTACACTAGTAGAAAGCATCAGGTCTGCTCCTGATACCACGACTGTGCTAATGTTAGTCTTCCAATCCCTCTCAGCTCTCTTCCCTCTCCTCCCCCTTAATGGCTAGATCCTTGCGGAGCGTCGCTTGGAACGCCGATGGCGTTTCCTCTCGTCGATCTGAGTTGGCGGCTTTCGTCGTGGTGTACGACGCTGATGTCGTGCGTCTCTCCGAAACCCATCTAGCCCCCTACCATCGATTCTCACTACCTGCCTACACTTGTCTTCAGGATCGTCTCCTACAGCCGCGCCATCCCCCGGGGTACGGCGATTCTGGTCCACAGGCGGATATCCCATAGGCTACTACCCCCCCTCACTACTCGACTCATCGAAGGTTGTGCGGTGGCAGTGGACGCCGGCGACTCGGAGTTGCGCATTGTTTCCGCGTATCTCCGGCCTCGCCTGAGCCCGCCGCCCCCGCCTGAGGAGTGGAACGCTCTCCAGGACCATCCAATCTCGACGATTGCAGCCGGCGACTTCAACGCCAAACATCCTTCTTGGAACAGTAGGGCTACCAACGCCTACGACAACTCGCTCCGCCGGTTCGTCCTAGACGACCCGGATACGCACGTCATCGGCCCTGATGATCCTACCCACTACCCCTATGCCGGTCACCAACCGGACGTTCTTGATGTAGTTGTAGTCAGGAACGTGACCCATAACATCCACGTCTCGTCTGTGTCAGACCTCTCGTCTGATCACAATCCCCTGCTAATAACTGTTCTAGATGTGTCGGCTTCACCCCGACCTCCCGCTGGTCCTGCTAGGAGGGTCAACTGGCGCTCCTATCACGACGAGCTCTCTCGAAATCTGTCCCAACGGACCCGATCGCCACTTGTGACGATCTGGATCTCCGTGCCACTCAACTTCAGGAGTTGGTCCAAGGTGTCATGGATCTACACACATACAACGTTGAGGTGAACAATCGCAAATCGACCCTTCATCCGGAAGCTATCCACGCCATCTGGCTTCGGCGCAAGCTCCGCCGCAGATGGCAACGCACCCGAGATCCCGCGGTCAAACGACGGTTTCATGCCCAGTCTCTTTACGTCCAGCAGCTTCTGCGGGACGTAAACTCTGATCAGTGGGACTCATATCTTGAGTCCCTTGAAGTCGACCATGCCGCCTCCGTCTGGAGAGCAACGAGTCGCCTTACACGCGAGAAGCGTACTCGCAACCCGTTGGATACCCCGAACGGCATTGTTTCTTCATCGGAAGGCAAGGCTTAGGTCTTCGCCGACTGCATGGAGACTCAATTCACCGTTCATAGAGGCGTCTCGGACCTTGCCCACTCGGTAGTGGTTCGGGACTTCCTATCTGGATATTTTTCCCGCCCTCCACCTGACCCTCCCGCTCTCTTCGACAGGGACGAACTAGTTTCGTCTATCTGTCGTCTGAACCGCCGTCGCGCCCCTGGTACTGATCGGATCGGGGCCGCAGCTTTGCAATATCTCCCAGCCTCGGGCGTTGAATTGGTCCTGGATCTGTTCAACTCTAGTCTCCGGCTGCACTACTTCCCCCGTCTGTGGAAAAATGCCAACATCTGCATGATTCCCAAGCCCGGCAAGCCTAGAATGCTTGCAGACAGCTATCGTCCCATATCGTTATTGCCAGTAATCTCAAAGGTGTTTGAGCGTCTCCTACTAGCCCGAATCTGGCCGCTGTTGGATAATTTTATTCGGAACGAACAGTTCTGGATCCGTAGAGAGCACTCGACAACTTTACAACTCGTCCGAGTTGTCACAGCATTGTCCGACGCCGCCAACAAGAAAGAGTCTACGGGCGCTGTCTTGTTGGACGTGAGTATGGCCTTTGACAAAGTCTGGCACGAAGGCCTTGTTTGAAATGTCGAGTAGAAAGGTGCGTCGTATTGCAGTTAAACTGTTAGTGAACTCATTGTGCGAAAATCTACGGGATGATACAACGGAAAATGTCAACAGACAGAGAAAGCGAACTCGGAAGAACATGGATAGCTAGAAGGGAAATGTATGGTGCCTCTTCAACACTGTTACGCGAGTTGGCAGATGAAGATCCTTCGTCTTACAAAACTCATCTAAGTATGACAGTACAGAAATTTGAGGAGCTATTAGGAAAGGTTGAAGCAAAAATAAGTAGAAAAAATACTACCATGAGAAATGGAATTCTCTCAAGAACAAAGCTGGGAATAACACTACGTATGTGTCACTTCTCTCAAAAATGCGTCTGCTGCTTTAAACCAACTTAATTTTGGTTGACATATTTCATCAGTGCCCGCCCCATTCTTCTCGGACTTTAGGATTTTTGCAAGTTCTTGGCAATAAACCGTTCTTATGGTTTAATTCTTTTACACAATAGTTCAGTAGTAATTGTGACGTCTAAATCTGTTTCTTTAACTTCACTGACAAGTTTTTGATAAGACACATCCCTTACGTTTTTGTTAGGAAAATCACTTCGCTTAATATTCCACAAAATGTCATATTTTCTGTATATAGCAAGAAACTCGTGTATATCACTTGCATTCCACTTACTCATGTTAATATTAAAATTAATGACTTTAAAATATTTTAACGAGAACTGCAGAATCACCTCAACGAGAAAACAATACACTAAAATCCGACTGCGCACTGAATACGTAAGACCGATTCCCTTGACTGCTTGAAAGCAAGTAATAATTAGTCAAGAAGCCGTCTTGACGGAGACAGAAGGGCGGGAAAGTGACTCACGTGACTTTCAAGTGGCAACAAAACTTGACGCTAGGCCAACTCTACTTTCCACTTCCGGATAGTGGAAAGTTACTTTCCACACCCGTTTACACAGGGATAGTATAAGGAAAGTAGCTTGACTTCAAGTGCTTGAACCCAGTAAACTTTAACCGTGTAAACGAGCCTTAACGTATAATAATACTTCAACTAACAAACTTAAAACATAAGTATTGTTTAAGTTCATTTTAATGAACCAGAAATTTAAAAAAGTATAAAAACTAGATTATGAACACACAAAAATTAACAAATGAATATCACATAACAAACTCGATGAACATACGAACGGATAATTTAAATGAAATAAAAATGTATAATATTGTAAACGAACTACGGAGACAGTTTTATTTGACAGCCACAGTGACATTAAAGAATAAAATTATAATTAATAGATGATCGTCACACACTGTTAATATTAACACACGCACAGATAATTAAAATGAAACAATAAAAAAAATATTTTAATAGCGAACTACTGTCACGTTTTATTTACAAACACGCTGGTGTTACTATACTATAATTACCGACACACTGTTACTTAACACACGCACAGTACATTAAACAGCACGTTGTGTGTTCTACTGTACATTTCCCGCCTGCTCGTAGCGTTGGGTGAAAATTGGATATTCGCGCCTTACTCAGCTCTACGAAGAGTTACGGAAATAAACGAAGCAGTCGGTATGCGTCAGGGGCTAAGGTCTAGTGAACGCCACATCCCTTGCCCCAGATGCCATCTGTACGATCACACCGCACCTGGGCACCACACACACCTGTTCAACCTAGGGTCTGCGAACACAAGCCTCCCACCTCTCTCTGTCCCCACAAAAATAAAGATCTCAGCTCGCCGTTCTGTGCGACCTGCAACAAACAAAGTGTCCTAAATACCCTAGAGAGACCCCTGTCCCCGCCGCACAAGCCCCAGTATTTCCCACCCACCCAAAACCAACCCGTGGAAACCTCAGACATCTGATTTCCCCGCTCTCACCAAAGTACTTGCCACTGCCGAAACAACCACTACACAGACCCCAGACGACACAGAAAATCAGAATGACGCCACCTCAGACACCGAAACTCAAACAGACCCACACCCAGTTCCAAAGACTAGCGACCCGATTCCTCCACCATACACCAGATGTTTAAATCAATGATGGAGGACGTACAGAAAACGATGACCAAAATGACTAAATCAGTATTCGACGCCCTAATCATGGTCATATACAACGTGACTGAACCGACCTCCCACACAAAACTCAGGACAAGTGTCAACCAAATCACTAAACGCTTATTTAATTTCCGCACTTCGCGTTTCGACAGCCTCTGTACTTCAGTACAAGCCTCCTGTAATACCAATCCAGTGCAGTTCTGGAAGGAAGTTAAGCGCTTCCACACCCCCCCCAACCCTGTTACCTGGTGGACGACTGCCTGGTCGTTAGCGATAGCGAAAAGGCGGCCGCCTTCCGGGATACACTCCAGTTGGTGCATAGCTATCCGAACAGCCCGGACTTCGACCCAATAGCAGAACACTCCATAAACACTTTCTTAACCACACGCAATGAACTTTTCCTACTTAACGACAGACTTACGGGCCCTTACGACCACCCACTGGAGCAACCTATAACCGCTGACGACATTAAATTCAAGCTCCCGCAATGCCGCAACTCAGCACCTGGTCCAGACGGCATACCGAATAAAGTATTGAAAGCTCTCCTGGACGTAGCCCTTGACGCACTCTCACAATTATATACTACTAGTCTCCAGCTAGGATACGTCCCTCAAGCTTGGAAACATGCCCATGTCCTGATGTTTTCTAAACCACTCTCACTCAACCAGACTCACTTCAAACTACAGGCCCACAGCGCTTACTCCTGCAATCTCCAGGTTATTTGAAAAAATATTGGTCGCCAGAATTTATCATCACCTGCGAAATCACGACGTCCTACCCAGTACACAGGGAGGCTTCCGCCCTAGGTATAACAACTACGACCAGCTAGTCAGGGTCATCAGCGCCATCCAGGATAACTCATCCCGCAAACACCCAACCATCTTAGCACTTCTAGACATCCGGAAGGCGTTTGACTCCGTCTGGTATAATGGCCTCAGATTTAAAACACTCGGATGTCACTTTCCTCCGAACATCATAAAATGGCTATCACAGTTCCTGGATGGCCAAACTGCCCAAGTCCGAGTCAGCCAGCATCTCTCGGCACCTTTCCTACTGCACGCTGGTGTCCCCCAGGGCTCAGCCATTAGCCCGTTATTTTATATCATCTTCACAAAAGACACCCCTCTCCCCCTCCACACTGAACATACCCGACAGCAGGCCTTGCCCAGTACGCGGATGATACTGGGTCTCGAATAGACACCACCAGCAAACCATCTTACAACTACAAGAAGTGTTGCAGCCATTTTTCGAATACTCCGTGAACACGGACAAGACCTAAATGTGCGTGGACAACCAAACAAGACGTAAAATGAGACACTTCTTTAGAACTCCAGTCCGTGTTGGCCCATGTAATATAATCTCGAAGCGTGACTGCAAATATCTTGGAGTCACCCTTGACACCACTCTGACCTGGCGACAGCACATCAAAAGAATCGCTGACCAAGCCTAAGCCCGTCTCCGATCGCTGCGAATACTCAGAAGAAACGACCGCTGCTCCAGTGGACTCCTAAGCAGGATCTACATCACATGTATTCGACCTATCCTGACATATGAACACCCGGTCCGCTGACAGCAGACTCAACTAAACTAAAACACCTACAGGATCACAGAACGGCGTGCTTTACGCTCAATATACCGCCGACCTCTCCGCACCAGAACCTCCAATACGGCTTTATATGCCCTAAATACTACATTCCCAGACTGAAACACCTTTCTACACAAAATACACTGGAAATACGCCACAACAACCAAAACCCGCACAGCAATACAATCTATCACCACTCCCATCAATAGACCAGTCCGAAATACCCGGCGCCCCCACTTTCTCATCAACCGCCTCCTGACTCTTGCGGATGAGCCTCCACCCAGACACCGACGAAGAAGAACCCGCATCAGAAGAGTCCCCGGACCCGACTAATGAGCGAAAGCGGCCTCGCTACGCTGAATAAAATAAAATAAATTACATTAAACTATACTCAACTCCTCCGCCCCGTCCACAAACATCATCTACTCCAACCATGAATCAATAAAATAAAATAACTGATTCCCAAATATCATAAACACCCAATTTAAAACCTACAATCGTGTCCCACGCCGATCCCTTGACGCCATCACGACGCTTCCCACCATCTTTAGCGTCACACGCTGCTCGTCTCTGGCCGCTAATGTCTATACGTTTTGTTACTAAAACACCCCCTCACCCTCTCCTAGAGGCTGCCCACCTTAATTAACACAGACACACTCTCTCTTCTTTCTGGTACCACCACCTTCTCATCGACCGGTCTGCGCTGGCGTGCGAAACCAACCAACCAATCCTACCCACACGGACGAAGGGGGCTTGCCCCAGAACAGCCTGAGCCTGGCCCTAATAAGGACCAGTCTCGAACAACTCGAAAAAAAAAACGGTGGTCCAGACGGTGTAAAACGCTGTACAGTATAGCGTGTTTTATGTACTTCACCACGTCATCGTGTTAATGTAATGTTATTTATAAATGTATGCTTAGGATAATGCACCACTTGAAGAGTGCAACTCCGCTATACACTGATAATGCTGTCGTTTCGGTTTAGGATTGATGATTTGTCAAAGCTTAGTCATAGCTATCCAAGATATTTCATCTCATGGAACGTCCGTTCTCCGTCAAGTCTATACTTCCAGACCGATTATAATTATTGTAATGTGTAGGCCTATTTAATTTACAAATAATGGTAAACCATAATAAAATTTGAAGTATTAGGCCTAAGTTTGTAATGCCGTTCAACTTTCGTAGATATAACAGAATTGCCCTTTTCAAACAATCACGGTGTAATTCATTGGTAAATTTTAGCAGCTGAGATTAGAAAAAAGCACACCTTTAAAAGTTCTAGATGTGATAGCGCTATGGTACCCGTTGGGCCATATGCAGTTTGGGCGGTAAACTGTAGAGGGTCATGTCAGCGATTAACACTACGCAAGTTTGTTTGCTTCCTTTCGATTTATGTTGCATATATTCTATTCACATCTCCATTTGCTGCTTCACGGTCTGCGTGTCTCAATGGGTTTTCACTACTGTATCCTTTGTACGTGCAAGTTACGTCACTCTGTAATGTTTATTACAACTTTCCTACACAAATTTTAGCAATGTGTGTCAGAGCTGTGGCGTTGTGTTAGTTAGCCAGTCTGCCACGACGTGGCGTTCCAACACTTCTGTGCAATGTACAGACCAGTCCTATTATATCTTTTACCAGTTATATGTTATACCGAATCACAGGTATTTTTACAGCTCACCGTTTGTTAGTGTGGTCAACTAAACAATAAAATAAAAAAGGTATCTATTGTTTTTTATATAATAAATTTCAATACAAGAAAGAAACCTTAGTACGTAGGCTTTCACGGCCGGTGTCATTATGATTAACTAAAACTTCCGGGCTGAAAGGCCGTGGTCGAGTGCTTGATCTACTGTAGCTAAACGTTTCGGCCACACCACCGGTGGCCATCTTCAGTAGCAAAAAATGTGTTCGAATAGATGACACGCCGAACACGTCTCCCAATGAACTGGGAACAAGCAACAGTGAGTTGCCAGATCAGAGCTGTTGGGTTGCGCGTCGTGAGACGACCCAATGGTATCCTAGTACCGAGCCTCCGGTAGGGGCTCCTGCCTAGTGGTCCTGTCCAGACGGAATATTGATTAATTAATTTTTATTGGTCGCTACAACGACATGCTCGTACTAGGTCGACTAGTACAGTATTTGTCGAGGCCGTTTCCAAGATTCACCTGGACGTATTCGGTACTTGCCAAGGCCGGCTATGAGTGGGTTTGTCTGGGTCCTCGCAGCTCGGACGTAAAATTTACGTGCAAGTCGCCTTGCGGTGTCATCCAAGGAGCGGACACCGAGTCCTCTTCTCAGGAGACGAGAAGAAAACCGATAGGGGACTTTGGCCGCTAGCCGAAGACCTCTATCGAGAACGCTTTGCAACCTTCTTTTATGAACGGTTGCGAGGTAACCCCAGACGGGAAGAGCGTAGGTAATGATCGGCAACAGATACGCGTTGACGATCAACTTACCCAGCTTGCGGGGCATAGCCTTGTTGGCAAGTATTGGAAACAGTTGCGCGAGACGAGCGGACGCTTTCTTTCGCATCGTCTCAGCGTGGGTACGCCAGGTGAGCCGACGATCAAGGTGGACACCGAGGTACTTAACTTCCCTCGACCAGGGCAGGTACGTTCTACCGAGTCTCACTCGGCCTCTTGGTTCTTTCCGGCGCTTCGTGAATAGCACCGCGGAGCTCTTGGTTTCGTTGACGGCAACTTTCCAGCTTTCCGTCCACGTCGAATACGCATCGAGTGCGCGCTGAAGTCGTGGGATAGCAAAGTCTGCGTTCCGATCGGCGGTATAGACCGCCGTGTCGTCGGCAAACAAGGCCATCTGGACTCCAGGCTCTCTGGGTGCGTCGTTGACATACACGGAGAACAGGAGAGGCCCTAGCACGCTACCTTGAGGTACCCCGGCTGTGATACGTCTCTCGGAAGAGACGTGGTCGTCTATTCGCACGCAGAAAGTCCTCTCCGTCAGAAAGCTAGCAATCAAGCGAAGGTAGCAATCTGGGAGCTGGATTTCCCGGAGCTTGAACAAGAGCCCGTCGTGCCAGACACTATCAAAGGCCTTTTCCACATCTAGGAAACAGGCGACAGTCTGCTCTTTCCGACACCCGGCGTCCGTGATGTATTCCACCAGTCTCATCAGTTGATGAGTGGTGGAATGCCCCACACGAAAGCCGAACTGTTCGGGGACCAGTACATCGAAATTTCTTAGATGATCTAGTACTCTCCGTTGTACGAGACGTTCGAGGACCTTTGACGTGGCTGACAGTAGACTAATGGGCCGGAGGTTGCCGGGACGGGAAGCGTCCTTTCCCTGCTTCGGGATCACTATGACCGTCGCCTTACGCCATTTCTGGGGAAAATAGGCCAGTCTAAGACACGCGTTGAACAGCGCGACCAAGAAAAGTACTCCTCGCTCCGGGAGTCGAGTAAGAGCGGCGTTCGAGACGCCGTCCGGGCCAGGAGCTTTTCTCGGCACGAGTTCAACGAGCCGATCTGTGACCTCTTCCCTAGTAATGGGTTCGGGCTCCGAAGTGATCGGAAGAGATAGAAAGTCTTCCACTTCGTTCTCGACTTCTTCGTCGAAGTCCCAGTCCATGGGCGGGTTAGGTGCGAACTGTCGCTCAAAACACGCGCCCAAGTACTCGGCCTTCGCCTCCGGGCGAGCCAGGATTTGACCGAAAGGTCCAGCAATGGCCGGGATGCGAGGCCGGCGCCTCTTCCCTACCAACGCCGAAGGTATCCGGTAAGGGCTACTTTCGTCCGATCCGTCCCCTGCTTGGGCCACGGCGAGTTCCCAACAGCGTCTCCGGTAGGCCTGCATTTCACGACGTAAAATTCCGGTCGCCCGGTTGTACGCTGCCTTGTCGGCCGGATCACGGGTCCGCTGCCAGCGTCTCCGGAGGCGATTTCTCTCGCAAGCGAGAGCACTCGTCTCCTCAGGGATCCGCTGCCAGTGAGGCGTGACGCCAGGCTTCATCCTGGAAGACGCGTCGATCGCAGATACGACAGCCTCGTCAAACGCGGCAACTGCCTCGTCGACTTGGCGGACGGTTTCGAGTGGTCCCACGTCTGGCAATCGGCGACTTAACGCCGGGCCATAGCGGTCCCATTCTACCATCTTCCTGACATCTCTGCGTACGACGTGCTGGGTAGCGACGTGTATCAAGATGGGGAGATGATCGGACGATAGTTCCGTTAGCGCGGACACATGGACCGGACAGTCAATTCCTTGGATCACCGCTATGTCCAAGACATCGGGAGCCACGTTGCGTTGTGAGGGGTAGAACGTAGGTTGGGTAGGCCCAATCACTTGAATCCTGCGAGAATCGGCAAACCTGCGCAAACGTTTCCCGTTTGGGGCAGTCAAGCGACTGTTCCAATCGCGATGTTTGCAGTTCAGGTCGCCGGCCATGATGACCCTCCTGTGTGCATCGAACGCGACCGCTAGATCGGGGTGAAGGAGCTCTTTTTGCGGCGGTTTATACGCCGCGACCATCTGTACACCGCCTAGAGTGTTCAACAACTCCACAGCGGTGCCTTCGAGGTGAGTCATTGCAGGCAAGACGACTCGGTGATGCTCGAGATTGAGCCTCACCGCGACGGCAGTGCCGCCACCAGCAGTGCCCGGCCTGTCGTTTCGATAGCACACATAGTTGGCCAGTCGTAACCGACTCGCAGGAGTCAAGTGGGTCTCATTGAGAAGCACTACATCGGGTTTGAGTCGGGCCAGTAATTCTTGGAGTTCCTGGATCTTGTTGGACAACCCGTTGGCGTTCCAGGAAAGAATCGAGAGATCTCGTTTGAGGACCCGACTCATAGAAGACCTACACAAGTGGCGGCTTCCACCAAGAGCATGAATCTCTCGGTTATGTCGGCAGTCTCCAAGCGGGAGCGGATGGACCTGAAGGTCTGGGCGACTTTGTTGAGATCGAACTCAGCAAGGAAGTCTTTGACGACCTGGTAGTCGTCAGGTACGGTTTTTGAGGCAGATTGCCTGGAGACTGCGTGCGCATAAGAGCGCCGAGGCTTGTCAATCGGGGGATTGGTGGAAGCCAGGGGTTTCTTAGGGCCAGGTGTAGCGCCTCTAGCGGAGGTGCTAGGAAGAGGGACAGATGCGATTGCGTCGGACTTCGCGCGCTGTGCAGGCTGTCTGGACTGTGCGGCCGGGTTGGCAGGAGCCCGGGATCTAGCGCCACGGGGGTTTCTTTGCCGCTTCTTTTTGCCTGCGTTGGGAAACCGCGGGGGTGGGAGGTCGGGCGAGGCAACTGCCTCGTCGACATGCTGGGTAGTGTCGAGCGGGATATGCTCAGGTAGCCGGCGACTGAACGCCGGGCCAAAGCGGTCCCACTCGATTACCCGCCGCTCGTCGCGGACGGTGGCGTGCTGGGTAGCTATATGCACACTGATAGGGCAATGGTCCGAGGACAGTTCCGAAATGACGGAGACGTGGACCGGGCAATAAACGCCCCTGACCGCGGCAATGTCCAGTACGTCAGGGCGGGAGTTAGCCCTCGAGGGATAGTACGTAGGCCCGGTAGGACCCATGACTGTGACCCGAGCCGCATCAGCATACCTGCGTAAGCGGGCCCCGTTTGGGTTCACAAATCGGCTCCCCCAATCAGGGTGCTTACAGTTCAGGTCGCCCGCCAGGACTACCCTCCTGTGTGCTCCAAAGACGGCCTCCAGATCGTTCGACAGGAGCTCCGTTTGTGGAAGCTTGTAAGCGGAAACCACGAGTAGACCGCCGAGAGCACCATGGAGCTCAACCGCGGTGCACTCGAGGTTCCGCCGCTGAGGCAGGACAACGCGGTGATGGCGAAGACTCGCCTTCACCGCGATGGCTGTGCCCCTCCTGCGCGACCCGACCGGTCGTCCCGGTGGCACACGTAGTTTGGTAGTCGGAAACGACGATGCGGGGTCAGGTGCGTCTCACCAAGAAGAAGCACGTCGGGCTTGTGACGGGCAACGAACTCTAAGAGCTCAGAATCCCGGGAAGCGAGGCCGTTGGCGTTCCACGCCACGAGCTCGAGGTCTCGCTTGAGGGATTGCCGTGGTTGTCCGTTCATAACAGACCTATAATCCACCAAGAGGAGGAACTTATCTTGGGGCGAGGCTGTTGCCAAGCGTTCCTTGATTTTGAGGAAAGTTTGGGTACTTTCTGCAAGTCGTAGCTTGCCAGAAAGTCGGACACAACGGCGAGATCATCGGAAGATGAGGCCTGTGGTGAACGCTTGGCGGCAGCTGCATAGCTGCGGCGGGGCGAGACGGTGGAAGCCTTGGGAGCAGGTACTGGAGCGGGTGGTCCCTCTGGCTTTTGGTGGACGGGCTTGGGTCCAGTGGCAGGTAGCTTTGGCTGGCCCGTGTTCTTGGCCTGGGTCCTACCTTTCTTGCCCGATCTGGGGAATCTAGGCTTGGGTGGCGGCGGCAGTGGAGGATCAATTTCCTCCTTATCGTCCGGCAGCGGGACTAGAGCATGGTGGGGGACTTCGCGTTCCGTTTCCGGGGGCGCGGTGGATGGTTTGGCCTGTGGAGCTTAGCTCGGGCTCACTGCACTGGGTTTCGGAACCGGAGCAGACCTAGGGGCTGGTTTCCGGACCACAGGTTCAGCGGCTTTGGCCGTCTTGACTGGTTGGGCAACAACATTGCGAGGCTTAGGCTGGACCGGTTTCTTGAGCTTGTCCAGCTGCTCGTTATATACTGGGCAGCGCCTGTTATTTGCAGCATGGGCGCCGCCACAGTTAATACAGTATCGGTGGTTGTCCGGAACAGCGCAGGCCTGCGTCAAGTGGTCATTTCCACAGCGGACGCAGGTTGGCGCGTTCCGACAACCGAAGCTGCTGTCACCACAGCCGAAACCGCTGGCACCTGTGGCACTGGGAGATTCGCCCGGTCTGACGGCAGGGCTCTACGCTCACGCAGAGCCCGAAAAGCCGTTTCAAGTCTAAAAGGGCCTGGGAGGAATCGCCCTTCTCCACCTGGAGTCTGATTAAGGGGAGTGGTCGACGCGAGCCATAAGTAGTGTACAGCCGAGAGGCTCCCACAACCTTATAGCCCGCGTCGCGTAGTTCGTCAAGAACGACCTGCGGATCCGCCTGTATGTCCAGGCCCCGAAGGACGAGGGCTACAGGCTTGGTTCGGTTTAATGTGTAGGTGTGGAACTGGAACGATTCACGTTCCAGCTACACTGGACTACTCCGAAGTGCTCGGATGCACTGCGGCAGGCAACGCGCAACGCGCACTCGCAAGGAGCTTGACCGATGCGTTATCTGCCAGCGCAACGACCTTACGGAGTCGGCGACTGAAGCCGATAATATCCTTGATGTTCGTGACGAACACCGGCGGGATCCTTCCTTCGGAGGTGCGACTAGGCGCAACCTCAGCGGAGGCTTTGAATGCCGCCGAGTCCGTAGGCGAACTCAAGGAGGTCAGGGAGGGAGACTTTCTCGGCTTGCCACCGTGCCCTACTACCACCCAGTCGGTGGAAGCCGAGGTCTCCATGTCTGGGGAGTCAGACTCCGGCAGAGGTAGAGGGCTGCTTGGCCTACTAGCGGCCTTGCAGCCGGAAGGTCCGGCCTTTGCGGGCTTGGTCGGCCCTAATAAGGACCGATTATTTTCACGACTTGCGCGGGTTGAGCAGGGCTACCCGCGCAAGTCGTAGGGTTCCCGACTGGCCCAAGTGGCCGGCCGGGGGGCTCGTCGCTGCCGCACAGTGCTTCAGGGGCACTAATAGCTGGTCCACTGCTGACTAGCTCAGCTCTTTGTCCAGCGGGTATCCGGGGGCCGAACTGTGACACCGTCACAGTGGCGGCGCAACCCGCATCTCTATTTGTGAGCCCTACTCTCGGACTCCCCGGATTCCGCTGGACAGCGCTACCTAACTGACTTACCGGCACTGTGCGGCAGGTCCCAGTTGTGCGTGGGTTGTTGTCTTGCGGCTGGTCCACTTCCATCGCAGCTTGGTGTTGTCGCTGGCGATGTGGCGAGTGTTTCCCCGGCGGCTTCTTAGTAACCGCCTCCGTTGGTTGCTGTAAAAGCCTCTTCATGGCAGTAGTGTAGAGGTCGAGGCGATCCTCTTCTGCGTTGTACTGTAGTCTTCTGATCTCTTCGAATGCTGAGTGCAGAATGATTCTTCGTCACGTCCGTGAACCGCCGAGCTCGTAGCTCGTAGCTAATGAGGGGACGGGGCTCAAGGCCCCTGCATGGTAGCAGTGCCCGGAGTGACTCCTCCGATGACTGCAAGTAGGTCGGGCTCTCTCAAGGGCTTTAGGAAAACAAGGTCGAGTGGGTGGGATGGTGTGCTCCTTTTGCAGTTGGGTAGGGGAGAGGATCTCACAAGTGAGGTGCTCAGCCTAGCCTAAGTCTGGTAGGGTTTGGGCCCTGAAGCCAGCGGTGACGCGTCCGAGTCACAGCGGAGAAACCTCCCGGTACATATGAGGACCGGTTGGCCAGCGCTTTGTAGCCTTAACTCACTGTTGCTTGTTCCCAGTTCATTGGGAGACGTGTTCGGCGTGTCATCTATTCGAACACATTTTTTGCTACTGAAGATGGCCACGGGTGGTGTGGCCGAAACGTTTAGCTACAGTAGATCAAGCACTCGACCACGGCCTTTCAGCCCGGAAGTTTTAGTTAATCACAAGAAAGAAACGTTTGAGTTTTCATTTCTTATAGGCCTACATAAACCACATGCTTTGTTAACGTATTACGCATTCTGCAATGTATTAGATGTAATTATGAGTCATAAAATATTTTGAACTAATAAAACTATGAATATTGTACTCATAATAAGATAAGAATTTTTAAATTTTATTTATGGGTATTGTTTTTCTTTTAAATAATCAGTGTTTTTGTAGGTGAACGAAATAAACTGTGAGATGGACAGTAATTAGTTTTTTGTACACTTACCATGAATTTTGATAATTATCGTTCTGTTTAGACAATTTCTGGCAAACTTCTCTTTAGTTTGAATGGTTTCGTATGTGTCTTGGGGACATTATAAAATTATTTACAGTACAGTAAATTTTGTTTAAGCAGTAAAAAATAAATAAATTATATTCACTAATCTGCCACTTCCTTCAACATTTCTTGCTCAACTGTGCGTTCATTTTCTGAATAGTTCTTGCATTAACCTAAACATCCAAAACTTGCAAATGTTCATTTTCTATAATCAAGTAAACTCTACATGTATTTCCAACGTATTTATTATATTCTGAGTTAATTCTTTAACTAGGTTTTCATAGTTTCTAAATACAGAGCAAAAAACTAGTCTCGTTGCGTTGCCATTACAAGCTTTTGGGTTTTTTTATGTAGGCTAAATTCATAGATGTGGGCAGAGATGGTTGGGGGGGCCGACCTCCCACGAAATGTCCCACTCAGCTAACAAAAACAAATTGACATATGCGTTTGACTCAAGGCCGTGTCAATAAAACATGAAACGTAAACAGGTGGGCAACAAACGTGAACAGTTGCGCAACAAAGGTAAACAGGTGCACACCAAAAGTAAACAGGTGGGAAACAAACGTAAACAGGTGGGAACCAAACGTAAACAGGTGCGGGCCAAACGTAAACAGATGGGAACCAAACCTAAACAGGTGTGAACCAACCGTGACCAGGTGTGCACCAAACGTGAACAGGTGGGCACGAAACGTAAACAGGTGAGCAACAAACGTGAACAGGTACGCACGAAACGTAAACAGGTGGGCAACAAACGTGAACAGGTGGGCAACAGACTTGAACAGGTGGGAACCTAACGTAAACAGGTGGGAACCAACCGTGACCAGATGTGCACCAAACGTAAACAGGTGGGCAACAAACGTGAACAAGTGGGCACGACACGTGAACAGGTGGGCAACAGACGCAAACAGGTGCGCACGAAACGTAAACAGGTGGACAACAAACGTGAACAGGTGCGGACCAAATGTAAACAGGTGCGGACCAAACGTAAACACGTGTTCAGGCTTGTTAACAGTAGTGTTCATTCTTGTTAACAGTACTGTTCAGTCTTGTTAACAGTAGTGTTCAGTCTTGTCACTAGTAGTGTTCACTCTTGTACCACCAGATCAACGTTATCATTAGCGTGAGCGTTCTTAGGGTTAGCTTAACGCGTTGTTAAAGTTAGCTTTTTTAGCAATCTTAGGGTCAGCTTTCATAGCGTTAGCATTAACTCTTGCGTTCTTAGCGTTAACGTTCTTGTAAACACGTGGGAACCAGACGTAAACAGGTGGGAACCGAATGGAAACAGGTGCGGAGCAAACGTAAACAGGTGGGAACCAAACGTAGACAGTTGGGCAGCAACCGTAAGCAGGTGTGCACCAAACGTGTACAGGTGGGCACGAAACGTGACCAGGTGGGCAACAAACGTGAACAGGTGCGAACCAAAGGTAAACAGGTGAGCAACAAACGTTAACAGGTGCGGACCAAACGTAAACAGGTGTTCAGGCTTGTTTTCAAAAATCGTACTACCAAAGGACACAATCCAACGTACTTCTATCGCCGGACGAGTTCAGAGATAAAGTACCGCTATTCGTCTTCGATTGTAGAAGACAGGATGAGTCGCTCAAGTCTTCACCGGTCGACGTTCGATTGGAATTCGATTCCTCGGAAAATTTCCCGCAGAAACCACTGCCTTCTGCATGATACTTCACGATTCGCTCAACGTATACACTCCGTCCAACACTGCACAGACGCACTTGATCTCGTCCCCCCACTGCTACTACCACCACCACCGGGTTAGTTGTCTCCCCCCACCACGATCACCAACAGGGAGTCGAGATTTATATACATATTACCGAGTGTTGCATCATCATGTGTCAGTTGAGAGAGTGCAGTTGACTGGGAACGTTGTTGTTGTTATTGTGAACGTTGTGAGTGTGTGGTATTACCTAACAACATGGCTTTTACGGAAGTCAAGATTACGGAGGTGTAACGGTGGTAGGCCGTTACATTAAAAATTTAATAACTAGGCTTTTGTCCTAGATGGAAGGAAAAAATGCACTGAGCCCAGAGTGACAGGACTTGCAATAAAACACTCGCATAACAGTAACAGCATTTTATTGGTGCTTCCTTATTTCATCATTATACATGATATTATCTCACAGCATTTCATTTTATAGACAAATGTGTGTGTGTGTGTGTGTGTGTATATATATATATACATATACCTGCATTGATCAGAACTACCCATACTATTAACAATGAGAATTAATGCCAGCATATAACAATTGGATGCCTTTAACACAAACGAAATTACAAAATTTATTTTTTTAGTTTTTACATTTATTTAATCTTCCTAGTTTGTTACATTACAATATATATATATATATATATATATATACACTCACAGGACCTTTTTACAATTATTTTGTTTTTTAATCATTATAAATATGGAAATTTGTTTGAACGTGTACTTTCTTTTATGTTTTAAAACATGAATTCTTATATTGTTCATATCAGTCCCTGTCTTTAGTTTTATCAACGGTTATATATACAGTATTTAATATGCAGTCTTGCCCATTACAAAAGTATTAATAATGAAGATTAAAGTGTCTAACCCCTGGATGCTTTTTTACACAGGCAGCAATACAATTCACAAATATGCATTCAGAGAAAATATTCTAATGTTTCTTTTATCATTATAAATTTGAAAATTTTAACAAGTTCATATATGTCCCTTTTTCCTTGAAAACGATGATGTGTGGTGTGGTTGAATTTAAAATGGAAAGTTCCCACCTGTATTTGGAGAACGATTGACTTCTAGCAAGCCTGTGATGGTCGGAGATAATGATGATGCTGATGAGTGATGAAGTGGGTGCCCACTTCATCCAAATCCTTCTGGATAGTTGTCCTTTCTGGCATTCTGGGTTCTCTCTGTGGCTGGCGACATTGGGGAGCTGCTCACTGTCTATCTCTGCCCATGATGATGATGAATGTCGATGTCATCATGTCAGTTGGTTCCCATCTCCCGACTTTCTGAGGACCCTGTAACGTTATTCATTTGAAAATGTCCATCAGCAAATAAAATCACCCATGACTCTCTCTCGCCTCAGAACACCGACACCACACACACACTGTCCAATTCTTTGCAAACTACTATTCTCTGATTAGTCAAAAGAAAACTCGAAAATTAATCTCTGCATCTTCATTAACATTTACAGGATCTAACACTCTTATAGCAAATCATCTTTACATTTTCTTGGTACATATTTTTTTTTATAAATTTAGTTTTAGATTAAAGAGAATTTTAACCACAATCTGGATGTGGCGTTAGATTTTTCAAATTCAAAATTTTGGGACAGCAAGGCAGAAAAAGGGTACCAAAATTTTAAAAAATTATAAAAACCCATGTGGGGTATCAAATTAGAACATTTTAACAAAAATCTGAATACAGTAATAAATTTTGAAATTTTTGGACACTACGGTCCAAAATAGGTATAGAAATGTTAAATAAAGTGTAAAATTCCATGCCGGACATCAGCTAAATTGAATTTTAACCGAAAAGCGACTGTAGTGTTTACAATGACAAATTTTTAAATTTAAGGGCACTAGGGTGAATATTGGAAGTAAGAATTTGGAAAAATTGTAAAATTTTCAGTGAAAATTCAGATTATGCTGAATTTTATTCAAGATAAAAACTCGGTATCTTTAATAATTTCACTAAATTAGTATCCATCAACATTCGTTGCAAATTTCGGGCCACCTTAAAAACGTTTGTAAACTATTTACGCAAAAGAAATTTCATATTGTTATCAGTAACTTGTTTGTGAAAAGTATTCCATGTAGGCATGCATATGTTGGTATACATTATTACAGATCTACTAATGGTGGTTGTTTTGTATTTAGTTTAAATAAAAGTTTATAATTGTTTAATAGTTGTTTAAAGGTATTTGCTGATGTCGTTCCCTTCACTTACCATGTATTTGTAGAATGCAGTCTTCTAAAGTAGTCCCTGTAATATAACTTCACAACACGAGACAAGTAATATAATATTTCACTGATGAAGATTAAATAAAGGGTGTAATCAAAAGTCCTGTAAGTGATACCGATTCAAAATTCAAAACTCTGGCGCTATACACTGTACTGCCACCTTCTGATAAAATGACTGTTCTTGATCTACTTGTTTTTTAAAATAAAGACTGATTGTAGATAAGTAAATTGTAGGTTTATTAACATCAAATTAATGGAATACAATCAAAAAATTCCTTCAAACAATTGATAATCACAAATAAAAATAACTGATTCTAATACAGAGATTCTTGTTTCTCAAGGTCGGTAACACTGTTTGTTTTGAAGTTACAAATTATTAACCAAATAGGGTTAACTTTATTTTTATATTGTTACCAAAATCGTGTGTTCTTTTAGACTACAAGATACGAATTGGAAAATGCTTAAGTCTTTTTGTTATGCATTAACAGAAAAGTGTTTACAAAATAAAATTGTGAATGAGATCATATAAAGGTAAAATTCATATATGGTACCCCTGTTGTATGGAGTACAGGTTAAAATGTCATATGTATGATAATTAACTCAACAGTTGTTGTTTTAAATTATTCTCTCTCTCTCTCTTTTAGAATTATTAATAAGTAATTATCAGTAAGGATCCATCAATTTAAAATTTATTCAAGTAATTGTTCTTGTTATCTTGTTAATCAAAATAATTTAAAATAGTTACTCATTTGGTAAGATATGGAGGTTAGTTTGTATCTCTTCAAGTCACTTATTGACAGTAATTATTGACATTATATATTAAAAAACTTGCAATAACATTTAAATATTCATTAATAACATATTTTTTTATCATTAATTAACTTTAATAACGTTCTTGAACATAATTACTATAATCATTAACCTTCGTTACAGGTTAGTCAAATCACCATCTAACCTTGAAAATCGTCAATAGTTAGTTAACTATTAAAATTTGTTTAATAGTTTTTTAATTATGATTAATCATTTATTCAATTAAAATAAATACAAGGAACGTTATTTATTCAATGAAATAGCATCTTTGAGTCAGGTAGTTCCATACTTGACTCAAGTATGACAACAACAAATATTTTTGGTTATTAGAAATGCATAAAAATTGTTAAAATCGTTTAATTAGTTTTGTACTCCCTTTCTATTTCACATATCATGCCGATATTATACACTGGCATGATTATCATTGTTCACCACACTGTATTCACTCACTAGAAGGATCATAACCTTGATTCAGTTTTATGGTTATGTTTACTTCCGATGCTTAACTAGGAGGGTCGCGCACAAATTATAACAATACTCTGCTGCGACGGTCTGTAACCTTTCACTCTGAATGACAAAAACTAAGTGTTGCCGCTCCGGACAAATTCTACTTCGAATCTGTCGGGATTAGCTCTTCTGATTGGCTGATAAATCTATACTCTCGTTCCCCAAACACCTTTTCAGAAATTAATTTTCTAAAATTTTACAATTCGACTTTGGGTCGGAGAGTATTTATGACGTCAGCAACTTGTTTGCAATTGATGCATATAATTTATTTTGCTGATAACTTTTTTAATACTTTTTTAGTTGGAAAACTAACAATTTTATTAACTCTCGGATGCTCAGCTCTACAATTAAAGTTCAAACAAACCATAAATCCGTCCATTGCTAAATAAGTTAGCTCCTTCACTATGCACTTATTGTGGATCTTATTTATAACATAAGTCCTTCCACTTTTTTTCAATAAATAATTATTACTAACACTGTTTTATAGCAATTAGAGTCATTTCCTCTTATTATCTAATCACAGATTATTGTTTCAGAATGATCACAGTTGCACACCACTATATAAAAATTATCCCAATTAGCGCTTTCAAGCTTCACAGCCCATCGTCAGATTGGAATAGACAGGAAATAAGTGAAAACAACCCCTTCACCCCTCTACCCCACCCTGCTCACACACAAAAAGCTATAATATAAATGACCCTTCCCCACCCCCTAAACCCTGTCCCACCATCTGTAGAGTTACATATTTTTTCTAGCAAATTCCTTGCGTGTGTGTGTGTGTGTGTGTGTGTGTGTGTGTGTGTGTGTGTGTGTGTGTGTGTGTGTGTGTGTGTGTGTGTGTGTGTGTGTGTGTGTGTGTGTGTGTGTGTGTGTGTGTGTGTGTGTGTGTGTGCGCATCCTTTTAAACTACCCTCTTCCTCTCCACACACGTGGGTCAGTCAACACCCTTATTTTAAAACATCCAATTAGTACTATGCAAAATAATTCTTAATATTATCTATCTGTCCTCTATCATTTACTTCTTAATCATGTTATAAAATATTTCTTCATTATCAAATTTAATTTTAATATTAATTAAATTGTCTAAACCTTTTTCTCTTTCTTTCAATATTTCTAACTCCTCTCTAAGCTTCCTTTCAACTGTGTTATTCACTACTTTTACAATTTCGTATTCTTCCAAAGGATTAACAAACTTTGGGATAATTGGGATAATTTTTATATAGTGGTGTGCAACTGTGATCATTCTGATTGTGATTTCAACCACTAACACAAATTTCTTCATTAAAAGATTATTGTTTGTTAGCAAATTTATATTCATGCACTGTTCCAAACGATTAGGCATGGTATGCCGGTCCATTAATTCTTATTATTATACAAAATAATTTATCCTAATACAATTATTCCAATGGTACATTGTTCCTTAATAATTAATACACATTTATTCAAAGTTTTACTTCTCAAACTGGTTTTGTTCATGTGTACTGTTTGTTTATAATATTACATGTTTGGGCTTTTGATATTTTGATACTTATTTTATATGATTATTGATTAATTAACAATGTATTCCTTTCTTGTAATTTGACTGTTGGTGAGGTTTATTGTGTGTCTTGTTGCTATTATTCTCACTGTTGTGTTACATGTCCTGAATTAATTGTAATTATGGTGCTTGCAGCTACTTTCGGTTGACACGTATAATTGGTTTACATTATAATTCAATAATTTTATGTTTTTAAATACAGTAAGTGGTTCTCAAAGTAGTATTGGCTATTTGTCTCACTACTGGTATACTCCTTTGTTCTTAAGAATCTGTTTTAATAGAGCTTTTTGTGTAATTATGAGGCGTCACCTCTGCCTTGTTGTTCTGGCCATTCTTTGTTTACTAATTATTAAGTAAATCTTGGTGCTGTCTACTTCTTATTGGTGTTAGTTTGTTCCTTATAAACTCTATTTTGATTGGTGTGTAATAGAAATATACTTGTGTGTGTTTTTATTATAGTTACTTTCGATTTCACATTGTATGTTGATCAGTTGAGGTTATGTTAATCCATTGTTGGCTTGGTATAATATATGCCTTTGAATGTCTTTCATTCACAATTTCTATTTACATATTCTACTAACAAATCTCATTACTATACTTCAACACAGTATTATCCTTATTTTACTAATATTATATTTTAACTGATACCCATTATTAATTATTTATTTATCATCAACATGTACTATGTGATTACTTTTTGTAATGCACATTAGGACTGAGTTACTTACTCTAAATTGTCATAATTACTTTCATTTATACACATAAATAACTATGTTATGTGTTGTTTCATGTTATTGGTATAAAAACTTGTTCATTTCATAATCATTACCTTTCATAATCAGTCAGAAACAATTATTCTGAAACAGTTTTATTTCTCTAGCTATTTTGAGCAGTTATTTTGTTTCTATCAGAAATTCTGGTGTGGTCTTATGTTTTATACAGTCTTATCTGTGTTTCACAGATCACACACTAAATGTTTGTGTTTTTTCATGAAGATTACTGTTCATTCTACTTGTCACTGGTTCCAAAAATATGACACTTTATATTGTTAGTGTTCATTGGGTTTGGGGCGTGTGATAGTATTTTATGCACTTATAAACGACGCATTGTTATTGTTTGTGTTTGTTTATCACTAGTAAAATCTCCTTATCCATGTTATCCACTCTTCTTAAACGTCTCTTCCTCTTCTTATCTTGACATTAAAATGCTCATGGGTTTCTGCTATCATATGTGTCCTCTTCTTGGGAATCCATTCTTCATTCATGGGTATGTCCCCTCGTTCATTTTGTATGGGTCTGGTCCTTGTGTATTTTTCTTCTCATTACATATATTTTCTCTCACTTATTGTATGTGTATCCTCTTCTCCTCAGTTTATATTCTTCTTTGTAGAAATACCCTACTCATTCATAGGTTTGTATTGTATGTTTTCTTCTTATGGTAGTTTATTCCTCACTCATAGATATGGTTTCCTCTTCTTTTAGTTATGTTTCCCTCACTCATAGGTCCTATTGGGTCTTGTTTTCTGACTTAGTATTTTAATTCATTTTTCTTCTTTTTCATTATATTTGATGATCCATTTAGTCTTAACTTCTTTCTTTTCTGGTGCGTCCCCCTTTTTTTTCTATTTATTGATATATTGTTGTTTTTTATAGTTGAGCGTTACTCTTTCTCTTATTAGGTTTTAATTATATTAGTCAAGACATGCATATGTTATATTCTTAGGTTTTGGGGTGTTAGTTATATTTTCCATGTAACGATGATTTTGTTACGTTACATATGCCTTCCTATAAAATTGATTAATTCTGAATTCCTTTACTAATTTTATGAAGAATTTATCAATTGTAGTACTTTTCGCTCCACACTGAATCTTCTGTTTCTCCTCGTATCCTTCCATTTCTTCTTCTATGAATAATATTTTCTTCTTTCCATATTGTATTGGTCTTCCCTAGATTATTTAATTTCCCTAACTATTTTCCCTAACACTTTAGCTGGGGCAGATCAGAGCGGCTCCTGTAGTTTACAACTCTGCTGGCCATACTAATATCAAATAAAATCAGAGGCAAATCTTCTCTGTACAAAATATAAATGATTGCTGGAATTATTCATCAGTCATATCATAACATTATAATAACAGTAGTCAAACTTCCGACTAATAATAAACATTCTGGGATTATTTTCATGCGCTTGCGGTTTATACATTATTATATTCTTCTCTCATTGATTCATCATTACATAATCTTCATATTTTGCATAGTATAAACTTAGTTCACAGATTTCCCTTGGTATTTTCACTTGATTTTCTTCTTTATTCTAGTATCGTTCTTCATTCTTTATTATCAATTATTTCTTCTTGTGGTGGCCCATTTTATCATTACATATTATTCTTTGTTGTTTTACCCATAAAATTGTCATAATTCACATAATATACTCTTGTTTGGTTTTGCTGTTATGTCTTATTCATCGCATATCCACTCAATAATAAAATTTCTGCACCTTGATCTTCCTCCTTCTTCTCTAATATCATCACATATCATCTCTTCTTGTAATAATAGTATAGTACGGGTAAGATGTTGTTTACTTAGTTGACTGGCTCTTGGAAATTATTTTAGTGCCATAGGTCTTGGGTGTCCATCTCGTATGGTATATTTTTCTTTCTTTTAATAGTACGGGTAATATTGGCACTTTATTATACATATTTTCATTATATTATTATGTTATCAATTTATCAATACCCAATTTCCTATTTATATTCATCATTTTCATATTAAAATCATCACTATAATTTTCAATAATTCACAATATAATCACACTTCAATATATCTCTTTAATGAAGCTTGGTTGTATATACCCTTTACTCTTTTGGTAATAGGGTCTTGTAACTCATAGGTATTGTTCAAGTTATTTTTTGTTACAGTATATGGGCCCGTGTAAAGCAGTAATAACTTTCTTGCAATGCCTTCAATAGCACTTGGGAGCTCTCTATTTCTCAATAACACTTTGTCTCCCATTTTGTATGTTATTATTTTGGGTTGTAGCTGTTTGTATTTTACTTTTAGTTTTTCTGTTCGTTCCACTGCAATGTTAAAAAATTTCAGTTTATTAAATTCGTATTCATTCCCTGGAGGAAAATTGATCATCTCCGTTATTTCTCTGGGTGGTTTCTTTTCGAACATTACGGTATATGGTGTTTCATTGATTGACTGGTGTTGTGCCAAGTTAATGAAATCTTCAGCTGGGGATAAATACTCCTCCCATTTCCGCTGTGGTCTATGGCAATATGTTCTCAAGATTCTTCCTACTTCTCTGAGGACTCTTTCAGCAGGATTGCTGTTCGGATGGTAAACAGAAGTTTTATAAGTTTTAATGCCATGGTTTAGTAATGTTTCTCTCCACTTTCTTCCCTTAAACTGTGTACCGTGGTCCGTAATTATTGATTTAGGCTTACCTATTTCTGGAATGTACTCATGTATTATCACCTCTAATAACTTATTTGTAGTGGCTCTATTTATAGGGTAAAGTTTGGTAAATTTTGTATAATGATCAAAAATTATCACTATAAATTTATATTGATGCCTTCCACCACTACGCGGGAATGGTCCGCATATAGCTACAAATACTTTCTCTAATTTTTCTGTAGAAGTTATTGGTATCATCACCCCTTCTTTCTTTTCATTATTACATTTTACAAGTTGGCACAAATGACAGTGTTTGATATGCCTCCTTACTGTTCGATTCATGTCTTGGAAGTACACATGTTCTTCTAGGGCTTTTACCACTTTCATGGCTCCCATGTGTCCATACCTGATGTGGTAGTCTATGGTTATATCTTTTTCCATACTCTTTGGTATCACTAACTTCCATTGATCATCTGATTGTTTGGCTTTTATAAATAATAAGTGATCGTGTATACAATAATATTGGGTAATTTTTTCGTCTCGTTCTGCTAATCTGTGTAATATAGCTTGGATTTTGGAATCATTCTGCTGATGTGTTCTGATATCAGTTAATATGGTGGCTAACTCCGTTTTATTCTTTAGTAAATGGTACACTTTGGCAATGGTCTCCTTTTCTCCTTCATATGTTTGGTCCTGGACATTTATCCTAGATAGTATGTCTGCGGCAATATTGCTTTTTCCAGGAACATATTCCCACTGGATGTCATACTCTTGGAGTGTTAATGTCCACCTCGTTAGCCTCCCATGTTTTAGTCGACAGTTCTTCAGGAATGATATTGATTTATGATCTGTCCTCACTGTTATCTGATATCCCAAAATATATGTTCGGAACTTCTCACAAGCGAACACGATACTAAGTAGTTCCTTCTCAGTTGTGTGGTAATTTCTTTCACATTTGTTAAGTGTCCTGCTGGCGAAACTGATTACTTGGTGATTGCCTTCCTCATCTTCTGGGTATAATATAGACCCAATACTAACATCACTGGCATCACAGTTCATATAAAATGCTTCGTTAAAATTGGGGTGGTGTAGCATTACTGTTTTTAGGAATTTGTCCTTTATTAATTGAAATGTTATGGCTTGATCAGGTCCCCACTTCCATTTATCTTTTGGTGAAAGTTGTGTGGCAAATTTTGAAGTTAATTCTGAATAATTGTGCTGGAATTTTCTATAATAGTTACATATTCCAAGAAACGATTGTAACTGTTTCTTGTTTCTGGGTGTGGGAAAACGCTGTATAGCTTCCATTTTCTCTTGTGATGGTGTTATACCAGTCTCTGATAGATTGAAGCCGAGAAATTGTACTTCGTCTGCTATTAATTTAGATTTCTCTAATTTGAGAGTTATATTGTTTTCATGTATTTTTGTAATACTTTTTCCACCCTTATGCAGTGTTCATCCCAATCATTGGATGTAATTAATAAATCATTAACATACACTGTAGTGAATTGTAGTGTATCATAACCCAAAATATCATCCATACATTTTACAAACACAGCTACTGAATTTACTAGGCCGAAGGGTAACCTTTTGAACTGATAGTTACGCCCTTCAAAAATAAAGGCCGTATACTTTCTGCTATTGGGGTGTAATTCTACCTGCCAATATCCACATATGGTGTCCCATATACTAATATACTTCATACCATGGAATTTTTTGAGTATTTCGTCAATTTCACCAGGTGAAGTTCTGTAATTTATAATAGTTTTATTTAACTCTCTGGCGTCCAAACAAATTCTTACTGTACCGTTTTTCTTAGGCACCGCCACAATTGGGTTTGTGAATGGGGAATTGCTCAATTCAATTATGTCGTCTTCTATTAATCTTTGGATTTCTAGACGTACTGCTTCTTTTAGTGAAAAGGCTATGGGGTACGACTTCCTTTTGAATTCTACGTTTTCTGTAAATTTTATTTCACACTGAAAGTTTTCCACCTTCCCTGGTGTGTCTGAAAATATGTGCCTGTAATTGTTATATATCTTTATTAGTTTTGATATCTGTTTATCTGTCAACTTCCTGTCGACTCTGTTTGATTGGAATTTCTTGATTTCATCCAATTTTTCCATCCACATTACATCTTCTTTATTCGGATATATCCTCCCATTGGTTGGTGGTTCCCTGTTATCATAATTCTCGTCAATATAATATATTTCTCGGTTAGGATGTGTTTCCTTGTTCTCAACTAATTCCGCCGTCCATTTTATATTATTTAAATTCAAATATACCTTGGCTCTATTCATGTCTATTATCGCTGCACATCTTCTTAATATATCGCAGCCAATGAGTAATTTAAATGGTAGGCCACTTGCTACTAAAAATATCATGGGAATTGTTTCACCACCACTGGATACTTCTAATTGTACTTGATTCCTTATTGTTTTATTTTGCTGACCCGTTGCTCCAATTAATGTTATGTTATTTATTGGCAATGTTGGTATTATATTTTTATTTTCCGCTTGTATTCGGTTTAATTCCATTTTATCTATCAACGATACGTTGGCTCCCGTGTCGATCATCGCAAGTGTTTGGATTCCATTAATTTGTACCGCTATATATGCAATCTCGTTGTTCACATTTTCCTTGACATTATTGTTTGGTTCTTCCATCAAATCTTTCCTAATGTTCTTTAAATAATTGAGTTTAATAATCGTTATTGAATTATTATTATTATCATCATCATTAACTAAGTCAGACGCAATAGTCCAGTTCAGTGAGGGTATACACGATGTTTTCACTGCCGGCGTTGGTTTAAAGGCGGGCTACCATTTGTGGCATCCCTTTCCGTCGAATGGGGTGTGTTATGTTCCCTGGATTCTTCTTGGTTGTTCGGGCGGTACTCCCTCTCATGACCCGATCCTCGCTGGTCTTCACTGCTCCGGCTTCGGCGTGTATTATAGCCAGACTCATTCCTCTCACCATTGCTGCTGCTCCTATCATTGGTTCCATTATAACTCTGTCTACCTTGGTAGTAGTATCGTCTATTGTTATCTCGGCTGGCATGGGCGTAATTCACCCGCCGAAAATTATTATTATTATTATTGTTATTACCGTTGTATGGGCGGTGATTCCCATTATTATTATTTGGTCGATAATAAATATTATTTGGCCTGAAATTAGTATGGTTGTTGTTTGGCCTGTAATTGTTGTTTTGGTATTATTTGGTCGATTATGGTTATAGTCACCATGCCCATTATGCTGGTTATTATTATTTGGTGGTCGGGTATTTTGATTATCATTGTATCGGTTGGGGTTTTGGAAATTTCCCTATTGTTATTGTTATTACCCGGCCCACTTCTGTCGTAATATGGTCCTCTTCTTTGTCGGTCCCGTTGGTAGTAGTGTTCGTGTTCGAGGTTCTCTAATAATGCTAACATGGCTTGGGTCGTTTTGATCTGGTTATTCAGTCGGGCCTGTGATATACTTTCATGGAAATGGTATGCCAGTTTTGTTATTAGACATTCTTCTGGTATTGTCGGCTCGAGGTTTCTGGCAACACATATTTTGCCCAGAAAGTGTGCTGTCATCGTGGTCCTGGCACTGGGGTCATACTTCCCATTGCTAATATTGTCTCTCACAATGTTTTGTGCCGATTCGGACCAGTATCTTGTTCGGAATGCTGCTTTAAATTCTGTGTAGTTCTGCACTTCATGTCGAATCGCAGTCCACCAATTGTCATGGACATTCTTGAAGTATTCATCTAACATATTCTTTATTACTGGCCACCGGTTTTCCCTATTCCTGGCGATTGCTTCCTCGACTCTTTCTAAAAATTCAATTGGATTTCTTTTATAAGTCCGAAAGTCAATATTCTCGCGGCTGTCTAACTGTGATACACTGGTCATTATTGCTGGATACGTCCTTAAGTGGTTCATTTCGTCGCGTATAACGCTGAATTCCTTCTGTTGTTGTTCAGTGAATCGTACCTTATCACTGTCGATCTGGTCCTTCATAGTGTTCACTTTAGTATTTAAGGTCTCACATTTCTCCCCCAAGTTGGTGTTCATTAGTGCCAGGTCCGCCTGTTTGAATTCAATTGACTCCATTTGTTTCATTCTAATCTCTTCGTTGTTATTTACCTTGGTGTGAATGTCCTCAATAGTTCGTATGACTGTCTGTTTATCCTGGTGGTATTCCTGCTGTACCTCCGAAATTTCCTTCCTAACTTCCGTCACAGCCGTTTCTACTTTTTCTTCGGTTACTTTCTGTACCTCCTCCATCTTTTTATCCACCGTTTTGATAATCGTTTGGGCTGTTTCTTCTGTTCTTCTTTTATTCTCATTCATCTGTTGCCATAATCTCTTGCTGTCATATTGAATTGCTTCTATTTTCTTATCGATCTGTTCATTTAAATCATCGATCTTCTGATTAGTTTCCTCAATCTTCATCCCCAATTCTTCTGCTAAGTCTTCTTTAATTGATTCTATCTTTGTGTTCAGTAATTCTTCCGTCTTCCTATTATTTTGGTCTAATGTGTCTTCCATCTTCTTCTGTCCGTCTTCTATTTTCTTATTCAATTCTTCTATGTTTTTATTGGCATCCTCTCTGGATTTCCTGTTATCTTCCTTCAATTCTTCCTTTAGCGATTCAATGTTTTTATGGCTGATTTCCATCAATTCTTCTTTCAACGATTCAATATTCTCTTCCATCTTTTTCTAGCTATCTTCCATTTTCTTATTCAATTCTTCCTTAGTGGATTCTATATTCTTATTAATCGACTTCAGTATTTCCAGGATGTTTGCATCCATTGTTGGCGTTGATTTTTCTGGTACGCTTCCTTCCGGTTGTTTTACTGGCTGTTGGATCTCCTCCACCTGTTCGGATTGTTTAGGATCCATGGTTGTTAAGATTTCCTCCATATCTTCCGCCAATGTTGCCTCTTTCTCTTCCATCCTCGGTTCTTCCTCAGGCTCTGCTACTCGCTTCCTCGACGTTGCTCTTCTGTGCATCTTTGCAATTACGTATTGTATCTGCTTAATTGAATTAGGTTTGTTTAGTTTTTATTTTTATAGTTTTAATTAGGTTTAAACGGCCTAATTCGTGCTCAGACGTTGGGCGCCACTCTATTACAGATCTACTAATGGTGGTTGTTTTGTGTTTAGTTTAAATAAAAGTTTATAATTGTTTAATAGTTGTTTAAAGGTATTCGCTGATGTCGTTCCCTTCACTTACCATTTATTTGTAGAATGCAGTCTTCTAAAGTAGTCCCTGTAATATAACTTCACAACACAAGACAAGTAATATAATATTTCACTGATGAAGATTAAATATAGGTTATAATCAAAAGTCCTGTAAGTGATACCGATTCAAAATTCAAAACTCTGGCGCTGTACACTGTACTGGCACCTTCTGATAAAATGACTGCTCTTGATCTACTTGTTTTTTAAAATAAAGACTGATTGTAGATAAGTAAATTGTAGGTTTATTAACATCAAAATAATGGAATACAATCAAAAAATTCCTTCAAACAATTGATAATCACAAATAAAAATAACTGATTCTAATACAGAGATTCTTTTTTCTCAAGGTCGGTAACATTATTTGTTTTGAAGTTACAAATTATTAACCAAATAGGGTTAACTTTATTTTTATATTGTTACCAAAATCGTGTGTTCTTTTAGATTACAAGATACGAATTGGAAAATGCTTAAGTCTTTTTGTTATGCATTAACAGAAAAGTGTTTACAAAATAAAATTGTGAATGAGATCATATAAAGGTAAAATATCGTATATGGTACCCCTGTCGTATGGAGTACAGGTTAAAATGTCGTATGTACGATAATTAACTCAACAGTTGTTGTTTTAAATTATTCTCTCTCTCTCTTTTAGAATTATTAATAAGTAATTATCATTAAGGATCCATCAATTTAAAATTTATTCAAGTACTTGTTCTTGTTATCTTGTTAATCAAAATAATTTAAAATAGTTACTCATTTGGTAAGATATGGAGGTTAGTTTGTACCTCTTCAAGTCACTTATTGACAGTAATTATTGATATTATATATTAAAAAACTTGCAATAACATTTAAACATTCATTAATAACATATTTTTTATCATTAATTAACTTTAATAACGTTCTTGAACATAATTACTATAATCATTAACCTTCGTTACAGGTTAGTCAAATCAGCATCTAACCTTGAAAATCGTCAAAAGTTAGTTAACTATTAAAATTTGTTTAATAGTTTTTTAATTATGATTAATCATTTATTCAATTAAAATAAATACAAGGAACGTTATTTATTCAATGAAATAGCATCTTTGAGTCAGGTAGTTCCATACTTGACTCAAGTATGACAACAACAAATATTTTTGGTTATTAGAAATGCATAAAAATTGTTAAAATCGTTTAATTAGTTTTGTACTCCCTTTCTATTTCACATATCAGCCGATATTATACACTGGCATGATTATCATTGTTCACCACACTGTATTCACTCACTCGAAGGATCATAACCTTGATTCAGTTTTATGGTTATGTTTACTTCCGATGCTTAACTAGGAGGGTCGCGCACAAATTATAACAATACTCTGCTGCAACGGTCTGTAACCTTTCACTCTGAATGACAAAAACTAAGTGTTGCCGCTCCGGACAAATTCTACTTCAAATCTGTCGGGATTAGCTCTTCTGATTGGCTGATAAATCTATACTCTCATTCCCCACACACCTTTTCAGAAATTAATTTTCTAAAATTTTATAATTCGACTTTGGGTCGGAGAGTATTTATGACGTCAGCAATTTGTTTGCAATTGATGCATATAATTTATTTTGCTGATAACTTTTTTTAATACTGTTTTAGTTGGAAAACTAACAATTTTATTAACTCTCGGATGCTCCGCTCTACAATTAAAGTTCAAACAAACCATAAATCCGTCCATTGTTAAATAAATTAGCTCCTTGACTATGCACTTATTGTGGATCTTATTTATAACATAAGTCCTTCCACTTTTTTCAATAAATAATTATTACTAACACTGTTTTATAGCAATTAGAGTCATTTCCTCTTATTATCTAATCACAGATTATTGTTTGTTAGCAAATTTATATTCATGCACTGTTCCAAACGATTAGGCATGGTATGCCGGTCCATTAATTCTTATTATTATACAAAATGATTTATCCTAATACAATTATTCCTATGGTACATTGTTCCTTAATAAGTAATACACATTTATTCAAAGTTTTACTTCTCAAACTGGTTTTGTTCATGTGTACTGTTTGTTTATAATATTACATGTTTGGGCTTTTGATATATTGATACTTATTTTATATGATTATTGATTAATTATCAATGTATTCCTTTCTTGTAATTTGACTGTTGTGAGGTTTATTGTGTGTCTTGTTGCTATTATTCTCACTGTTGTGTTACATGTCCTGAATTAATTGTAATTATGGTGCTTGCAGCTACTTTCGGTTGACATGTATAATTGGTTTACATTATAATTCAATAATTTTATGTTTTTAAATACAGTAAGTGGTTCTCAAAGTAGTATTGGCTATTTGACTCACTACTGGTGTACTTCTTTGTTCTTAAGAATCTGTTTTAATAGAGCTTTTTGTGTAAATATGAGGCGTCACCTCTGCCTTGTTGTTCTGGCCATTCTTTGTTTACTAATTATTAAGTAAATCTTGGTGCTGTCTACTTCTTATTGGTGTTAGTTTGTTCCTTATAAACTCTATTTTGATTGGTGTATAATAGAAATATACTTGTGTGTGTTTTTATTATAGGTACTTTTCTAATATCACTATAATATTGACGACTCGGAACACTAAGTTTTTTATAAGTAAAAACGTAAAGTTTTACCTTACAGCCTAAACCGGCTTTCACCTATAGAAGGCTTCATCAGAGGCTGTCGTTAGTAGCGCTGCTCGTCTTGTTGTTGGCGACGAGATAGTGTTTCGAAAGATTGAAGCTGTGTGTGTGTGGTGAGATGTGTTCGAATAATGCGTGCGATTTGAATTGTGTCTGTTCGTTTAGGATGTCGTTTTTATTTGTTTTTGTGTGTTTGTATATTTCTAATTGTTCTAGAGTGTCTAGTTTTCGGCCTTTTGTGTGTACGTGTAGTATGTTCATGTTATTGTCGATGTTTTTATATGTGTGGTTTGCTTCAATGAGGTGGTTTGCGAAGGTAGATTCTGTAGTGTTGTGGAGTGCTTTTGTGTGTTCAATGTATCTCTGTTTGAAGCTGCGTCCTGTCTGGCCTATGTAGAATTTACTGCAATTTGAACAATTTAGTTTATATACACCGGGTAGATCGAATTTGTTTTGTGCTTTGGGCATGCGTTTTGATAGTGTGTGTTCTGTTTTGTTAGTAGTTTTGTAAGCGATTCTGTATCCTGCTTTTTTGAATTTGTGGGCAATTTTTTCTGTTTGTTTGTTGATGTATGTTAGTGTTATGAATTTGTTGTTTTCTGTCTTTGTCTGTTGTTTGTTTTGTGTTTTGTGTAGGAGTTTACTGACTATTGTTCTGTCATAACCGTTAGATTCTGCTAGATATTTTATCGTGTTTAGTTCGTCTTTGTAGTCTATTTCATCTAAGGGGATGTTGTTAAGTCTATGTATCATGGTTCTAAAAGCAGCTAGTTTGTGTTGTATTGGGTGATTGGAGGTGTTGTGTGTTAGTGTGTCAGTTGTAGTTGGTTTTCTGTATATACTGAATTTGTGCCTGTGTTCTAGTTTTGTGATGGAGAGGTCTAAGGAGTTTATGGTATTGTTGTGTTCGTATTCGGCAGTGAAGGTTATGTTTTTATGTATTTTGTTTATGTGCGTTAGTAACTGTTCACATTGTCTTTTGTTTCCCCTGTATAGTATTAGAATGTCATCCTAATATGACAAAACAAATTCGATCTACCCGGTGTATATAAACTAAATTGTTCAAATTGCAGTAAATTCTACATAGGCCAGACAGGACGTAGCTTCAAACAGAGATACATTGAACACACAAAAGCACTCCACACCACTACAGAATCTACCTTCGCAAACCACCTCATTGAAGCAAACCACACATATAAAAACATCGACAATAACATGAACATACTACACGTACACACAAAAGGCCGAAAACTAGACACTCTAGAACAATTAGAAATATACAAACACACAAAAACAAATAAAAACGACATCCTAAACGAACAGACACAATTCAAATCGCACGCATTATTCGAACACATCTCACCACACACACACAGCTTCAATCTTTTGAAACACTATCTCGTCGCCAACAACAAGACGAGCAGCGCTACTAACAACAGCCTCTGATGAAGCCTTCTATAGGTGAAAGCTGGTTTAGGCTGTAAGGTAAAACTTTACGTTTTTACTTATAAAAAACTTAGTGTTCCGAGTCGTCAATATTATAGTGATATTTAGTTAAGTAACGGACATGTCATGGACAACGAAATCCAAGTTACTTTTGATTTCACATTGTATGTTGATCAGTTGAGGTTATGTTAATCCATTGTTGGCTTGGTATAATATATGCCTTTGAATGTCTTTCATTCACAATTTCTATTTACATATTCTACTAACAAATCTCATTACTATATCTTCAACACAGTATTATCCTTATTTTACTAATATTATATTTTAACTGATACCCATTATTAATTATTTATTTATCATCAACATGTACTATGTGATTACTTTTTGTAATGCACATTAGGACTGAGTTACTTACTCTAAATTGTCATAATTACTTTCATTTATACACATAAATAACTATGTTATGTGTTGTTTCATGTTATTGGTATAAAAACTTGTTCATTTCATAATCATTACCTTTCATAATCAGTCAGAAACAATTATTCTGAAACAGTCTTATTTCTCTAGCTATTTTGAGCAGTTATTTTGTTTCTATCAGAAATTCTGGTGTGGTCTTATGTTTTATACAGTCTTATCTGTGTTTCACAGATCACACACTAAATGTTTGTGTTTTTTCATGAAGATTACTGTTCATTCTACTTGTCACTGGTTCCAAAAATATGACACTTTATATTGTTAGTGTTCATTGGGTTTGGGGCGTGTGATAGTATTTTATGCACTTATAAACGACGCATTGTTATTGTTTGTGTTTGTTTATCACTAGTAAAATCTCCTTATCCATGTTATCCACTCTTCTTAAACGTCTCTTCCTCTTCTTATCTTGACATTAAAATGCTCATGGGTTTCTGCTATCATATGTGTCCTCTTCTTGGGAATCCATTCTTCATTCATGGGTATGTCCCCTCGTTCATTTTGTATGGGTCTGGTCCTTGTGTATTTTTCTTCTCATTACATATATTTTCTCTCACTTATTGTATGTGTATCCTCTTCTCCTCAGTTTATATTCTTCTTTGTAGAAATACCCTACTCATTCATAGGTTTGTATTGTATGTTTTCTTCTTATGGTAGTTTATTCCTCACTCATAGATATGGTTTCCTCTTCTTTTAGTTATGTTTCCCTCACTCATAGGTCCTATTGGGTCTTGTTTTCTGACTTAGTATTTTAATTCATTTTTCTTCTTTTTCATTATATTTGATGATCCATTTAGTCTTAACTTCTTTCTTTTCTGGTGCTTCCCCCTTTTTTTCTATTTATTGATATATTGTTGTTTTTTATAGTTGAGCGTTACTCTTTCTCTTATTAGGTTTTAATTATATTAGTCAAGACATGCATATGTTATATTCTTAGGTTTTGGTGTGTTAGTTATATTTTCTATGTAACGATGATTTTGTTACGTTACAACATGCAAACATTTATATTTCTATATCTGTGGAAACATACATGAACCTAAATGTAGGACTAAATTATTATTCGTTTGAACATTATGGTTACAAATTAACTAAAAAATCAGTGCAGTGTGTTCAGGAGTTACATCCAACTAACATGTATTAGATGTAGGTAGGCAGGTACGTAAGCCATGTAATAGTCGTATGCCTGAAACGTCTCCTCTTCTTGTTTTCCTCAACCTAGTGGTTAGCGTGGTAGGGGGTAACGTGTCACAGAGGTCCTGAACCAAGTTTAAATCAAAGGTCAAAGCACCTGAGATTTTTTCTTTTGTTTGATTTCTGGATGTCTTTATTGTAACTTAAGACTATTTAAAAAAAAAAAAATCCCCCGAGCCATTTTTTCAAAACATTACTGTTAGTTAAAAATAAGTTTTTCACGTATTTTTGATAAAATTGATATATTTCTATAATATTTCTCGTAACAGGCTCTAAAAATCTTGAAACTAGTTTCACTCACAATCAATAGTTATTGTGTGTGACTGAAATACATAATAATATTTCCAGAACAAAGTATAACAATTGTTTGGCACGTAAATTTACATTACAAGTACAGTGTAAATGATGTTTTTAGCTATAGTAAATTCAATTGTACAGATATTAATGTGTAGAAAACATTAAATATGACAACTATTTTCATCGCGCACGGCTTTCGGACCATACTGCCTTCAACCCAAAACTGAACCGACTGACTGACAGTTCTGTTTCTATTTCTGCTTCTCTCTCTATTTAGACAAATTTTTCGACTAAGCCTATATCTAAATCGCCCAGAGATCCAACCTTATACCTGAACGAAGTAGAACGTACAGACACACACACATATTCCAGCTTCTTGTACAGACCCGTTTACATATATACAGAATGTAAATAATACATGTTTATCCATGTGTCGCACTTTATAAGAAACCGGGATTTTGTGTGTGCAAGTGTGTGTACTATCGTTGAATTAGATAAAACGTCCGTTTCTTCTACTGAAGCTAAGAACTTTGGTACTCGATAGTTTCGGAGCAGTCATCATGGTTCCAAATAATTTACAAAACTGCAGAATATTTACTAGCTGTCTTGAATTTAACGTAGACCAACAACCTCAGTAAAACTTGTCGATAAATTTGTTTAAAATTACTTAAAACTGTATCTCGCAGGTGATGCTTACAAATAGGAACAGGCCTAATGGATTGCAGCTCTGTCACAGTTGGTTTCAACATTAGCTAATTAAAAACTACCTTATTGTTTTACTAGAGGTTGCTTTGATACAACACTCTATTGTTTCAACTTTATATCATCACGTGCAAAGTTACAGGTACTTGATTATGCGCATATATTATTGTCTTTACACTACCGTTAAGTGTAGTGGAACGATTGTTTATTCTATAAACATTTTCTAATACATAAGAATTTTGTGTTCTATACACAAACATGCTCAGCGGGGAGTCGCTTGCATTGTAGCGTGCACGCGTGCGTGCAGTGGGGTGCACCGCAGTAGAGAAAAGTCTCACTCACACTCTCTCTCGCTCTCTCACTCTCGCTCTCTCTTTCTCTCACTCTCTCACGCTCTCTCTCTCGCTAAATAATTATGGGATATACGATGTTTAATGTACGATAATTATGGTGACATTATTGCACAACCTTATACAAAGCTTTGAATTCACTTCTGTTACAACAAAAGAAGGTCCTTCTGCATTCGTCTGTTCCGTATGAGAACAAAGGGTACTCTGTTTGCATTCTACATTCATGCTCGCTCAACAAGGATTCAGTTACTCCGTACTGTTTACATTATTCGTTCTCATTCCCACGAAATTATGGCCATGTGTTTTTTCGGACATCGACAAGTGTGTGGTGTGATGGTACAATTCTGGTGCAATATTAAATTTATAAAAACATGGTACAAAAGACCATAATTATTGTATTCATTTATTTTTAACAATTTGGTAATAATTATTTAAATATTTCATAATCCCTGTAAAGTTTTGGTGAGTGGACTATATAACTATTTTATAAAACGCAAATGTGAATTGACAGGATTCTGACCGTTTTTCATTGCAAAATGACAAACTCAGCAAAAAACGTATGTAACACATAGCGATTAAGTGCCTAGCCCTGATGATGTCAGTAGTAAGGAATGCATATTTTCGTAAACAACTCAAGGCTTGGCTATATGAACAAAAGCCTGATGACATCGCTTTTACCCCACCTACGCAATGTGAAACAAAGACTGTGTGTCATTTCATCCGGAAGCGTGAACGTACCCGGCCGGCAAAAAGTTCACCAAGTGTGAATTTTCACTTTTACACCACCAAAAGTAGTTAATTACAAAAGTGTTTAATAACAGCGACACCTTACCATTCGGTAAGGTGTAATACTTCAAGAAGTGACCGGTAGCGAAATCGGCGAACTCGCGGTGTGCGATGTTTTACCGGACAAACAACCGCAGCTAAGTAGCTGTCACATGGTGAGAACATTCCAATATTCTTTCAAGTAAATCAACATTATTCAAATTCATAATGACCAATTCAAAATCTTTAAAAGAGCTCATTTATTAAAATTGTACCAGGGAATGAGAGAGAGAGTGTGTGTGAGGGAGAGAGTGACTTAAATCATGCTGGGTTGTGCGAACTATATATATATGTTTAATGTTTAATAATCACATATCAGATGTTTCATGTTTACTGTAGGTATTTTGGAGGGTTGGATGTTTGCTAAACGCCCTATGGCGTAATATGTACGTAGAGTCTTTTGGAAAATAAATTGGGTAATATCATTTGGTACAAATTTTAACAAGGTATTATTATTTCACATAACAATTTCCGCTACTCAAGAGTTCGCTTAAACGAATTCCTGCCCTATAGTAACTTTTAAAGGTAAGTAAAACTACAAATCATTTACGTCTATATTTACTTTCTTGCAAATCAAGATGGCGCCCGACCTTTGAAATTATTGTTTAAGTAAAGACGTTATATCGTATATTTTATTATCAGCAATAAACGTAGAATAACAAATGGCGCCCGAACAGGGACTCGACATAAAATTTTTATGTGGGTAAGCCTACAAAGAGAGCGGAAAAGTTATCTGAGGTAATAAACACAAATTTAAATAAGTAAACATAACCCAACTTTTACGAGGTTATGTTATAAGATTGTATGCATGCGTGTATTATAAAAAAGCAAAAATGAGTACTACAGCTGCTTTAATGCAGCTACTATTAAATAAATTTGATGAACAGAGTGTAAAATTCGATGAAAAATTTACTAATTTGAATGACAAATTTGATAAACAGAGTGTAAGATTTGATAATTTTGATAAACAATTTAACGAGCAGAAAAATGAAATCAGAAATAGTTTTGATATCAAGTTTAACGAATTAAAAGACGAAATAAAAAAACCGTAAAACTTATCTTATTAGGCAATGTGATATAGTAATTTCAAAGTTGGATGAGCAGCTGATCCAAATAGAAAATCAGAAGGTGAGTAGTAATGAAAATAGTACGAAAAACGAAGTACTGATTAATAAAGTAAATAACAGTGATAACTTGAATAATGAGTTTACAGGTAGTAAGAATATGATATTAGAAAATGATAATGAAAGTATTATGGGTGAAAATGAGGTGTTTGAGTGTATTGAGTCAGAGAGAGAGCTTGGAGAAAGTATTTTTGTTAAAGGGGTGCAGGGGTTAGAATTTTCTTTTGATGTTGTGTTAGGGGGTGAAGTCAAGTCTTCACGTATTTTTAATAAGGACGAGAGTTCCTTAAATTTATATTTGGGAGACGATAGGTCTACAAATAAAGTTTCTTTGTGTTTTTGTGTACCTCATAAGTGGTGCAGTAATTTTGAGTTAGGGACCCCTGCATATTTGGAGAGAGAATGTGTAACTTGGTGTTATGGAGAGAAATATATTAAGAGAGAAAGTGTAGAGAGGTATTGTGAGAAAAAGAAAGTAATAGAAATTTTTAAAGTAAATAGAAAGTACAGAGAACTTGTAGAAAAGTTAGGAATAGAGATGGTGGATGGAAATAATGAATACTTACCTTGTAGTAATAATGAAATTGAAATAATAATAGGTGATGATAATAATGGTATCAAGTACTTACCTGTGGTAGAAAATTATGATGATAATTACAAGATGAATAACAAGATTATAACATATGATCTTACTGATGTAGACAGAACCATACTCGATCGTGACTTGATATATGATATTGAAATTGTGAATGAATATGAAATGTTTGATAATTATTATGATTATAATGTTTCTAATAATAAAATTTATTCACTAAAAAATAAGGCAAATAGACCTAAGATTAGAATGTTATTCAACGATGGAGGATAGATGATTTTAATTGTGTAATGAACATTTAATATATGTGAACAGTGGTTTTGAATTGGACTGCATATGGACTGATTTCGATTAATGATGAAATAATGTGTTTGGATTGTATATTTTCATTGTTTTATATGTCAACGTATTTATGTATTTTAATGTTGTGTATTACAGGTAAATTTATATATTTATATACACCATGTATGTTTTAATAATTGTGTTAATAAGTAACAATTAACATGTTTTTGTTTAACTAAACAAGTTTAAATAATTGAATAATAATTAAAGATTATTACTATTAATTATTGAATTAATGTGGTACAAAAGAAAGTTGTACTAATTTGTAACTGAAGTTGTAAATTATTAATTGTAATAGAAAGTCTCTAATGAAGTTAAATTATTATTTAATTTGTAATGAGGTAATTCCTAATGAATAATAATAAATGATTAAGTAAGAATACATATATTTGAAAAGTGAGATGTACTGTTATGAGTAGGTGAGAGATAAGTTTTATAAGACAATTGTCAATGATTACAGTAAGGTAGAATGTTTAAACTGGGATAGTGCCTGGGTATAGATAAAGGCAGGTGAGTTATTTAATTGAAGTAAATGGGAGTTAGATAGTTAAGAATTTTAAAGAGAATAATACAAAGAGAGTATTAGATATTTTAGGGACACAGTAGTTAGTGATTATTTGTAGAGGTGAGTAAAGTCAAGGTTAAACATATATTGTTGTTGATGATATTTTGTAGTGGGGGTGAGGTGATAAGGAGTAGCCAACGTATAGCGTTGTGGCAGGTAATAGCGTAGTTTAAGGGAGTGTTTGCCGAATTTTTTGGAAGGGCAAAATATTATGAATGTATATAGCCAGTTAGGGAACACCCATCTCTGTACAAAGATGCGCGGTGCTATAGGATTTATCGTCGGAATGAAATTAGTAAAGGTGTTTATAACTGAGAAATTGGTGTCATGATAGGTAAATTTGGTTGTTAGTTAGAAGAAAGGTGAGTAAGATACAATAAGTAAAAGCATAGTGCATACAAGAGTCACCCAGACTAAACAATGATTAGAATGTGAAAGATTAGGTAGTTAGGTAGGTAGAAAGTTCAGAGTATAAAGGTAATAGGAAATGAATGAATTGAAATAATAACAATATAATCTGAATATTAATAATAAATTTGAAGTAAATTCGATAATTATAATAAATAATTGATGGCTAATTAATGAAAGATTAGAATTAATTAATCAATTAATTGAATTGGTAATTTTTATATTTTAAATGCAAACTTAAATAGATAGAACGTGCAAATCTTAATCAGATTAAATGTGAATTAACCATTTCAATGTATTTCAATGTATTAATATAATGATAATGTGTATTATTATGTATCATGTATTAAGTATCATGTATTATGTATTATGTTATGAAATTTTAACATGATGTATAGGAAATAGTGTGTGTGAAGGAGAAAGAGGGGTAAATATTGTTAACAGCGCCAATTATTAACTGTTAATAATAATAATAAGTTTAATAATAATTTTAATTTCAATAAGATTTTTTTTCTATAATTTGTTTTTCTCCATGTTTGAGTAATATTGGGGATTTATATGGGGATTTCCATGTTTTCTTTTATAATTAAATTAAATTCTTTTTATATAAATATTTGTTTCTTTTATAATTACATTAATTATGAAACAGAAAGAGTTAATTATTATCGATGGGAATCGAAATAATTTTTACAATTCAGGGTAGTCCATAAAGAGAATGGCAATTCTATGTAATTCTTGTATGTTACATTTTTTATATTGTATTTCTAGTAGTTCAAGCAAACCCAGTGCTTATTAACACAAACCAGCACATAGCTAAGGGGAACCAGATCAGTTAAGGATAGAGTGATATACCAAGCCACTATTTTGATATTTAATTTTATTGTTTCAGTGTTTGGTGATGTTATGACGGCGGTCCTGAGCTGGCCAGCGCGTCAGAGCAGGGGCGTTACGCGCCTAATTGGCCTTATGGTGTTGGGATCTCGAAGGAGAAGTCCAGTAAGGTCATGCAGGTACTGTCATCGGCATCAGACCACGGGTGAGTTATTGATTTCTTTTAACATAAATTGTAAGGGGGTTGTGGCGACATATCCTGGCTGATCCCTTTAGGAAGTATGAATGGGTCAATGAAAGTTTTTATGCTTCGGCACAAAATCTTTCATTGAGGGGGTTTTGTGATGGTACAATTCTGGTGCAATATTAAATTTATAAAAACATGGTACAAAAGACCGTAATTATTGTATTCATTTTTTTTAACAATTTGGTAATAATTATTTAAATATTTCATAATCCCTGTAAAGTTTTGGTGAGTGGACTATATAACTATTTTATAAAACGCAGATGTGAATTGACAGGATTCTGACCGTTTTTCATTGCAAAACGACAAACTCAGCAAAAAACGTATGTAACACATAGCGATAAAGTGCCTAGCCCTGATGACGTCAGTAGTAAGGAATGCATATTTTCGTAAACAACTCAAGGCTTGGCTATATGAACAAAAGCCTGATGACGTTGCTTTTACCCCACCTACGCAATGTGAAACAAAGACTGTGTCATTTCATCCGGAAGCGTGAACGTACCCGGCCGGCAAAAAGTTCACCAAGTGTGAATTTTCACTTTTACACCACCAAAAGTGGTTAATTACAAAAGTGTTTAATAACAGCGACACCTTACCATTCGGTAAGGTGTAATACTTCAAGAAGTGACCGGTAGCGAAATCGGCGAACTCGCGGTGTGCGATGTTTTACCGGACAAACAACCGCAGCTAAGTAGCTGTCACATGGTGAGAACGTTCCAATATTCTTTCAAGTAAATCAACATTATTCAAATTCATAATGACCAATTCAAAATCTTTAAAAGAGTTCATTTATTAAAATTGTACCAGAGAATGAGAGAGAGAGAGAGTGCGAGGGAGAGAGTGACTTAAATCATGCTGGGTTGTGCGAACTATATATATATGTTTAATGTTTAATAATCACATATCAAATGTTTCATGTTTACTGTAGGTATTTTGGAGGGTTGGATGTTTGCTAAACGCCCTATGGCGTAATATGTACGTAGAGTCTTTTGGAAAATAAATTGGGTAATATCATTTGGTACAAATTTTAACAAGGTATTATTATTTCACATAACAATTTCCGCTACTCAAGAGTTCGCTTAAACGAATTCCTGCCCTATAGTAACTTTTAAAGGTAAGTAAAACTACAAATCATTTACGTCTATATTTACTTTCTTGCAAATCAAGATGGCGCCCGGCCTTTGAAATTATTGTTTAAGTAAAGACGTTATATCGTATATTTTATTATCAGCAATAAACGTAGAATAACAGTGGTTCACACGGGATCGAAATCTACCGCTCCGTATTCAGAACGTTGGAATACTCTGGAGGGTGAACACGTCTTGCGCTGTGCTTTTTTTGTATTCTTGTGCGTAATGGAATTATATTTTTTGGTGACTGTGTTGTTGTTTTCGGGTACAAACATCGTGTGCCGGGATTTAAATTTTCCCGGCGTGATTTAAACAGTTGCCGCCGCCATAGCGGATGGCCTCTGGACGAGACAGCTACGCAATTAGTAAGGCTGCGTCACTGCCCCACATCGACGTGATTGAATTAGCCAGCCGATTGTAACAGCTGATTCCTTGTTGGCCGAAGTTAGGTTAAACAATTCTAAACAAGTCGAATTTCTGTACCTTGGTGGGTTAGCAGAACATGCTTTTCCCCCTCATTTCATCTTCAGCCTTCCGACTGGGTGTTTCGTAGTCTGACGGCGTGTCAAATACTTGTTCATCTTACTATGAGTTCGTAAATCTATAAAGTGTGTCAGGCGAGAATCATCACATTATTCGCTGTTAATTTAATAAGGGGTTATGTGTATTAATTTAGTAATGAGAATGCGTGTTAATTTGTGTATCTGTGTGACTCAAACGTTACTTCCGGTATCTGGGAGCACATGGCGACTTTGCACTTAACTGCTTGAGAAATTTAAAAGTAAATTGCAGGTAGAAGTAAAAGTAAATGTAAAAGTAATTTAATGTAAATGCTTTGAATTTTGTAAATGTTAATGAAAATGTAAGTGTGAATTTTCAAACTTGCTTATTACACAGAACTTGCTAATAACAGAGTAGTAGTGTGGATAAAATTGTGACAGGGTGTGTGTGGTGTCTGTGTTCCGAGGCGAGAGAGATTTAGGGTAGTTGTATTTCCTGATGGCCCACTACAAATAAAAAATGTTACAGGGCCCCCGCACAGCCGGGAGAAGGGAAAAATGCGGAGATGATGACACCAACATCCATCACCATCGGCAGAGCTGTGCACTAGAATGCTCCCCATCGCCGCCAGACTTAGAAATACTCCAGAACACCAAAAAACTGCTGCCCAGAAGGAGACAAGCAGGAGCTTCGGAACTCACCAGTACCAGTACCAACACTCATCAACACAGGCTCTACTTGGTATCATTAATTCTTCTTCAAAAATACAGGTGGGAGGATTCCATTTATTAAATCTCAACAACAACACTCCACCGGTTTTCAAAGCATAAAAAGAAAGCATACATATAAACAGTATTTTCGTATTTATAATGATTAAAATTTTGTTAGAACAAGTCCTGTGGATATATATTTGTGATTTATATTATTAACTGTGCTGAAAAGGATCCACTTGTTATACTGTTTGATTTATTTTTATTTTTACTAGTATTGGTAATAGTGATTAATACAGATTGAATATATGTATGTGTATATATATATATATATATATATATATATACTATAATACTTATAACTATTTTACCTCAAGATGTATTTTTTCCTTTAGGGACATGTTTCGGGAGATCCTGTTCTCCCATCTTCAACCTTCGCCATCTTGCTTCTGGTGCAGTATTTGTGTGTTGGCTTCTGGATGTTTGAAATAATATAACCATACAAGGTAAATAAGCCTACAGTGAAAAAACGAAAAGTGATAGTTATAAGTATTATAGTATTATATACATAAAGAAACGGACTGTAGCAGAAAGTGATTGAAATATATATATATATATATATATATATATATATATATATATATTTGTTGGTAAAATGAAAACTAAGAACTGCTATGAATTACACAAGAATTCAATCGTTTGAACACTGTATGATATTTCAATCTAGCAAAATATGTTATGGTAATACAATGAGGAAACACTAATAAAAAGCTTTTACTGTTAAATGAGTTTTTTATTGCAAGTCCTGTCACTCTGGGCTCCAGCACATTTTCGCTCCATCTAGGCCAAGCCCGTTTATTTGAATCCAAAATGAGCCTCGAGATGTTTACAATCATAAATCAGTCAGTGAGAATTTAATAAGTGAATTAATTATAATTGATTAATTTAAATACCAAAAGGTTATATACTGATTAAATAGTTTACTGAAATTTAACAGTAGCTTAAGTTAAATGCAGGGTTAATCGACTAACAAGAACCAAATAGTATCACAAATCAACGCCAGTTTACAATAGGCAACATACAACATGCAAGTTATGAATCGTTCATGAAAGTTTTCTGTATTATCTTACACCACAAAGTACTTGAATTACAAGGTATCAGTTCACATCACCTAAGGTGAGAAATTTGATTGTCTCTTTCTTTTTTGTTTATTTGCAATGTAACTCCTACGGAGTGTCACTAATTATTACAGTTACCTGGTAGTTTGAAGTGCTCCGTTCGCGGCCTGCCACAGCTCGTCGTGACGTCCGCGTGTTTTTTCAGTTCATGTCGTGTACTGATATTGTGTCCATTCCAGAAGATCTTAAAAAGGGAAAATGCTGCAAAACGGGTTGATGTTCGGATTCCTTACTCCCGTCGGTCGAACCAAGCTATAAACTTGGTGATCGAGGCTTCCAGTTTAAAGGATCCAAACGTGTGGCTCTGCTCACTGATTAGCGTGGCGTGCGACTGGCATGATTCAACCGAAGCGAGGGCTGCGTTAGTGAAAGCGACGCGGCGCGACGTCAGAGGAACTCTGACCAATCAACAGATAATTTTTTTGGTTGCGCGATTTTTTAAACTTCCCAAATTACAAATTTGGGTCTTTCACTGTTTCCTGCGGCCAAACAACTTCCGTCTCCACGTTTGTATTTTTTTTCCGTGTTCGATGTGTACTAGAACTGTTTTCTTCACAAGTAACTAATGCCAGTTTATGGAGGTTATGTAGACAATGTAACTTAAATAAAATTTACTTTGTTAGTGTACAATAAAAGGGTGTATTTACTGGAAGTACAGAAATAATTTTCTGTACATTAAATCTATTGTACATTAAATTATTGTATGCATACAAGGCTGCTGTACATAACATTAAAGGCTGTATTTATTCGAAGTACCGGAATTAAAACCTAGTTCCAATTTAGAACGTAGACCTATAACCTATTTGCATATTTTATTGGGGTTTATTGGCACATATTTTATTAAAAGGGTGTATTTATTGGAAGTACAGAAATTATTTTCCATTTATCGCACATAATTACGGTACACAGACGATTTTTGGAGGTTGTGTCTACGTTTAACAATGCAACTTAACCTTTTAGATTTTTAAAATTAATTAGATTTAACAAAAATTTCCTTTGTTAGTGTACATTCAAAGGCTGTATTTATTGTATGGATAAAAGGCTGTATATACATTAAAGGCTGTATTTATTCGAATTAAAACCTATCGGTACTTCCAATTTAGAACGTATAAACTAGTAGGCTACGTTATTCGTACATACAGTATTTTATTGGAGTTTATTGGTACATATTTTATTAAAAGGGTGTATTTATTGGAAGTACAGAAATTAGTTTCCATTTATCGCACATAATTACGGTACAGAGACGATTTTGGGAGGTTGTGTCTACGTTTAATTATCTAACTTAACCTTTTAGATTTTTAAAATTAATTAGACTTGTAGGGGTGTGCATGGCAGAACTACTTGTGCACCCACTTTATAATCATATTTTTGGTAACACTGAGAACTTTAAGCCTTCTTTTATGCTTAAACAAATTATATATGCACTTAATTATAGAAAAGCAAAAAGCAAATATGTAATTCAAAAGACTAATTTGCTCTAATAAACACATGCTGAAGTTAAAAACAAAAGAGTTTTTACTTGCCTAACTAATCATTAGTTACTAATGTGACAGTTGGAGCTGCTTTTTCTGCAAAAGCTGGGGTATGTTGGATTCAAGAGTGGTTAAATTAAGTCATAAATCTGAGTGTGCGTCAAGTCTATTTGTGTGCTTGCTTTTCACTTGAGATGAAAATCCCATTTCACTCAAGAATGAGGTGGTGAATGGGATGAGCAACTCCGAAAGTTCAGGATATTCATCTCTTAAAGATATCCAGAACTTTGTTAAGTCAGAATCTAAAAGTTTATGGATTTTGTTGTCCATGACATGTCTCATGTTATCACTAACTATACAAAATAATTTACTAAAAATTTAGTTTTAATCCCAGCATCACAGATGATATCACACAATTGCTCATTTAGTTTTACTGACAACATGTTAGAACTTTCAAAATACAAGAATGGGTCTTGAATCCAATTGAATTCACTGTATCCCTCTGGGAAGCAACTTTCAATCTGGTTATAGAGAGTTAAACATCAGAGCTGGTAAAAAACAATGGTAGAGCATGAATAACAAAAATGTACAGTTTAGACTATGTACAAAACAGGTTGAATTTAAATTGTTAAAATGATATATCTTAGTTATTTACAGGTAGTAGCTTTTTAAGACACAGTAAATAAATTTCCGAACCTGACTTTGCAACCCACCAAATGCCCTCTCGGGACCCTGCAGTGGCTCATGCCCAATAGGTTAAGAAATGCTGAACTAAAGGCATGTTTGTGGAGTGAAACATAAAAGATAACCCAGACTTCTAAAATGCTCTTAGTGAAATGGGATTTTCAGGAGTAACAACACACTATTTGGTTAACAAGCACATTTTACTAATATTCTAATACCAAGTCAATTAGATAGCTTAAATGTGTAGTACTCTATGTGATGCTGATCACATACTGTTAATCAGCAGCACTGCAGAATATTCTAGAGCCACACTCTTGGCATTCATCTGGAACTTTATCACATTAGCCTGATAATTAGGATGTTGCCTATCAAATCATCACCGGAATCCACACTGTTGACTGTAAACAAATACAATAAATTCCTTTTGTGATCACTTTGGGCCAATATGAATTTAATAGCACTAGCCGAATAATAACAATAACTGATAACAAGATTATGCAAGATTTGCCATTACTTTCCTATACCTGTGATTACAGGCATATTGATATACCTGTTACTATGTATAGAGGTGTTACTATACATATTGTATGTTAAAACTGTGAGGTGTATTTTATAATCTGGAACATTTTATACCAAATGATTTAATCACAAAAGATTATGTAAAACACAAAATTACAACAAACACACCAAAAGTATCTATAGAAATTTAAAAAAAAACAAAATTATATAAATGACAAATTATTCAATAAATGATTAAATATGTACCATAATTTATTAGATACTGCAATTATTTTTTATAGAAACAAACATCCACTAGCAGCTACAAAACCAATTTTCCCTATAATGTACTTAGCAAGATCCTGATCTTTTAGATACATTGTTGGATTGTTAATGCTAGCATTTTTTTATTCTTTTCCCTAAACATTTTGAAACCATAATTTCAAAGTGATACTACCTGAGATGCCTTTCCATTGTGTTTCCTTTTGCTCCAAAAAAAATATTTTGTTGTGTTGATGTCTTTATTCTTTAAAATTTTGTGTGAGGGAGATTGCAAAATTTTTAACTGAACTGTAGCATTTCATTGTCTCAGTTTTTTGTCATTTTTTGTGCTACTGTAAAGTGTTCACTTTTTATTTACACCTAAGTCATGCCGTTTTTATTTTACATTTTTACACTTTCTGTCAAGCTACTGTAAAGCTACATTAAAATATACAATTTTATTTTAAAAAAATTATCAAATCAAGCACTTGTCTGTAATAACTGAAATATATGAGAGTTTTATTTAAGGTTATTGCTGGCTCTCACATCCTACCTTCCAGTATTTGCGTATCATCCGTCAGAAATGTGAATAACTCAACAGGATACTAAGTCATTCTTACTACTGTTCAGATGCATTTAGCATGTACACCAGAGGCAGATTTATGCATAGGCAAAGTAGGCTACTGCCTACGGGCGGCAAATTTTGTAAAGGTCGTTATGTTGTTTTTATACCTAAGAGATGTTTCAAATGCCGCTCCATTTCATCTCAATATGATAAGAAGCTTTTAAAAATATATATTGTTTAGTAACAAGGCTTATTACATAAAGAGAATAGTTCATCATTTACTTCTGATCTGTATATGAAGTAGGCCCTACATCGTTTTTTCACAATTACATTTACATACATTATATATGTGATACTTCCATTATATTAATTATTTAACTATTAATTTGTTTACATTCAAATTTCGAACATCCTTTACCGACTCTGTAATTTGACATGAGTGAATGTCAATAGATGCCACTAGCTGCTAACAGACAGACTATGAGCATAGTATAATTTCATACCCAACTCTAGTGCCAGTTGAGCTTCAACCTGCCGAGGAGGGAAATAAGAGGTCTACACATAGTACGTGTCCGTTAAACACCTGTTGTATTTTACATAAATCGTTAAATATATATTCATCAAATAAATTGATAAGCAAAAAGTGATAAGTGAAAGGATGATTATGTCAAAAGATGTGTATATAATGTATTTTCATTTATTATGTTAGGGTAATATTAGTGGAATGATAATATTCTACCACTACTGTATTACAGTATACAAATGTAGTGATATATCTTGGCACAATACTATGTAATAAATTTGGATAAAAGGCTCATTTCAAATAGAAAGGATAGCTGGTGTGATCAGTCATAACAAATTTGTATTAGTTTTTTGAGAATTTGTTCCTATCAAACTGCAATAAGCATATTTTCAAACCTTTATGGATGTGTGTCAAGGAATTTACAGATTGCACCAAAAGAAACAGTTAAAATATATCTTTTCAATTAAACAAAAATTGGTCTTGTAATATCAGTCAGTAATACAGCAGGAACTAATCAGTTAATTGCTATTACAAAATGCCTTATTCCTTTTTCATGACGATCAGATTTTGCTATACGCCTGCATAAATAAAAATTATTAAATTGCTTAACTCTCAACACAAAGTATTTAAACTATTTAACATGAAAAGTTCATCATGTCACATATTCTAGTAACAAGGTAAGTTTTTGGAATACTGTTTTAGCTGAATTTATACACTAGGAGGACACTCAGCATTTAGTTTGTGTGTGTAACTCTGGTTAATCAAAGAGAATTATTTGTGTAAATTCAAATTTAGTAATACAAATCTACTACCATAAAGGCCTGGAATGCTATGCGTTAAAGAATTTTAATTAACTTTATATGGGGAAATCTGGTTTACATAACATCATTTCTGAAAATAATAATCCTGAAATGTAATCAGTACTTATATCAAGTTAAGTGCAATAATTAAATAGATTCTTCAACTTGCACGTTGCAAAATTCAGGTGCTAATCCTTTACTTTATTTTTAATTCAACATCAATTTATGTTCAGCAACGTTAAAAAAAAAACATGTTATGGCCTCTGAGAAAGAACACAGTGAGTGGAAGCTGGCTTAAATGAAGGTAAACATTTTATCTAATAATTAGTGTCCCGAGTTAGAAAACATGTGCAATACATATTATAAAAAGAAGGATATTGTTTTTACTTCCATGTTCCATAAGGAAATGGATGGCGAAAAAAATCGTGTTCGAGATAAGGGCTGATTCTGATTGTACTACCCTCAATACATAAAGAAGTAATTTTTTGAAAGATGTCTGTGTATAGAATTTTGTCTATGGCGAATGATAATTGCCGCAAATTCAAATAATTTTTTGCATATTGTAGAGGACTCAAGGTCTGTTGATTTTGGTGAAGATCGGTTAAGGAGAAGGGGTAGTTTACCTGCAACGTTTTATGTTTTAACAAGAGTAAAGTACTTAATTTTGATAAATAAAGTATCCTGAAAAGGTCATAATAATCCACTCTAGAAAGGTAGATGAAATATCGATAAATGAAAAGGGGTAGGGGGAAGTTGAAGGGGGAGGGGATAATTTTCTATAATTTAAAATGATAGGTGAAGGGGAGGGGATAATTTTTTATATGTGTACTACATTATCGGCAACGATGAAGTAGTTTGTTGATAAAATTCCTTTCCAGGCTGTTTGGCCGTGGTCCAATGTATTCTGCAAAACCAGACGTTTCGGAAGTGCCATCGACTGCCATCATCAGTGAAAATCAAGTGCGCTAATGTGAGGTGGTAGATGTTAGTGACCACAATTCTGTGGTTGAGGCTGAAGATAGAAGTAGTTTCTGTAGAAATATTTCATTTCTAAAACGATTTTAAATATAAATCTTAAAACATGGAAGTCATGTATGGTTCTCCACAGATTAGATTGTACTGGGTTCTAAATTGGAAGTAGAATTCTTGAAAAGAACGAATCCATAATATTTTTACCATGTGGGGCGCATTCCTTAAAACATGTGGGTGTTAATCCTGCAAAACTCAATGCAGATGTGATGACATTTTTCGGGCATGTTGCAAGTCTTTACTCATTTTTCTCTAGCAGCCCTAGAGAAAAATGTTGGGAAGTTTTGAAAAAGCACATTCCTTTATCACTGCAGAGCTTCCCTGAAACAAGATGAAGTGAGAGGATCCAAGCTGTCAAACCGATAGTTAAGCACTACCCAGGAGTACTTAAATTGTTGGATATACTTTAGAAGAGATGTCTTCTAGTCTAACTCCCTCTGCCTACAACATCATATTAGGGTTTAAGAAATATTTCAATTCCACAAAGAGCTTAATGTTGGCATCATTTTGGTTCAAAGTGCTTTCATATATTGACTAAAAAAATGTTGTTATTCAAAGCAAAGGAATCACACTCGTTGAAATAACTCTAGTGGAAGATTTGCTGACAGAATTGAACTTGTTGCGTGATAACCCAGACAGCATAATTGAAGAACCAAACTTAATTGCAAAAGAACTAATAAAAGTTCCTCCTGAATCTCCCAAAAGGTGGAAAAAAAGTACAGATCAATCCAATAGTGATTTTTCAGTAAACAAAGATCAAGAAAATAAATTTAAAACCTCAGTCATGTACCCAGTATTAGAGTTTGTAATGGGCAACATAAAAACACGATTCACTGCAATTAGTTCAATTCGTGACTTGTTTCCACCAGTATTGAACTTTATGGACATGGAAAATGATGAATTAGAATTGAAAGTAAAAGTTCTCATTAGCAAGTTTAAAAAGGAATTGGCAATGGATCTATTTGAAGAAATATTACACTTGAAGAACATTTATAAAACAGAGTTTGAATCAGAAAAGAATCCACTAAGCCTACTCCAAAAACCTTCAAACTGTATTTGTGAACTTCTGTCTTGCCTATAGGCTTTTCTGTACTATTCCAGTTACAGTTTCGTCTCCTGAAAAATCTTTGAGCAGTATAGCGAATTCACTGAAAACTTGGCAGAGAAGCACTACCTACCAAGAAAGGCTTAATAATTTGGCAATTTTAGCTATTACAAATGAATTGGCTAACAGTATTCCACTCTAACCCATTATTAATACTTAATCATTTGGGTGTTAACAGAAACTGCACATTGCTTTTTATTGCATTATGTTGAAAAAAGGATTTTAATGTACTTGTTTGGTTATAGGCCTACGTTAGATTGTACTGTGTTCTAAATTGGAAGTAGGTTTTAATTCCGGTACTTCGAATAAATACAGCCTTTCATCCATACAATAAATACAGCCTTTGAATGTACACTAAGTAAGGAAATGTTTGTTAAGTCTAATTAATTTTAAAAATCTAAAAGGTTAAGTTAGATAATTAAACGTTGACACACCCTCCCAAAATCGTCTCTGTACCGTAATTATGTGCAATAAATGGAAACTAATTTCTGTACTTCCAATAAATACACCCTTTTAATAAAATATGTGCCAGTAAACCCCTATAAAATATGCACCAATAACGAAGCATACTATCTAAGTTAGATAATTAAACGTAGACACAACCTCCCAAAAACGTCTCTGTACCGTAATTATGTGCGATAAATGGAAACTAATTTCTGTACTTCCAATAAATACACCCTTTTAATAAAATATGTACCAATAAACTCCAATAAAATATGTACGAATAACGTAGCCTACTAGGTTATACGTTCTAAATTGGAAGTACGGATAGGTTTTAATTCGAATAAATACAGCCTTTAATGTATATACAGCCTTTTATCCATACAATAAATACAGCCTTTGAATGTACACTAACAAGGAAATTTTTGTTAAATCTAATTAATTTTAAAAATCTAAAAGGTTAAGTTACATTGTTAAACGTAGACACAACCTCCAAAAATCGTCTGTGTACCGTAATTATGTGCAATAAATGGAAACTAATTTCTGTACTTCCAATAAATACACCCTTTTAATAAAATATGTGCCAATACTCTGAATTCAAATTAAATAAAGATAAAAGGAATTGTGTGTGTGTGTGTGTGTGTGTGTGTGTGTGTGTTTTCTGTGGTTGAGGCTGAAGATAGAAGTAGTTTCTGTAGAAATATTTCATTTCTAAAACGATTTTAAATATAAATCTTAAAACATGGAAGTCATGTATAGTTCTCCACATGGATATTTTCATTATTTGCATCAAATAGTATTATTGTTTAATACACGTTCTATCCAGATCAAATTATGTGTATACAGTTCTGGAAAAATTAGAAATACAATTTTTTTTGTTTATTTTAAACTGTATTATGTTTGGAAGTATCCCAAAGTAAATTTAACATTAATCATGTCAATCAATGAGGCCAGTCTAGTTTTTTAAGGCTAGGAGAATCCTTGAAATGTTTAGAGCATCAGTAGGTCATCATGATGGATCTAATAATCAAACTTCAGTTTCTGTGAAAAGCTGGCAGATTTGAGTAGCCACTTGGTAAAGGATGGTATTGTAAAAGCAACAATTCTTTCAAAATTATTTTATAACCCTGTCAGTCTGCAAATAACTATCACTCCTTTAGATCATCAGCAGATTTAAACTTTTCTTATTTGTGCTAGGAATTTATCATGTAAAACTGCTGGAAGCATGGTATACAAAGTTTCTATTATCCTTTTCAAGGTTGATGACCAAAACAAAAAGTACTACTTATAATTCATCATTGTAGCAGTTACACAGCAGTATACTACACATCTCTTGGTTAATACCTGTACTCTGGTCAGGTAGGACCATTCAAAACAAGTACAATTCAGTGTCAATGTCTAGTGTTTATGTGTCACTGCTACCCATAGTGAATCATTTGTATTGTACATAACAAATAGTATTCTGACTGTACACGTTTTTCATCTGACAAGAATTTTATACTTAGGCAAACTCATTTAATGGTGTAACCTTCTGTAGTATGTACCAAACAAGTATTCATAAAATTAATATTTGTGTCAAATTGTGTTTTATTTATTTCAAACAAAATCTGTTTTGTGGACATAACTTTATGTCCAATACAATTATTATGTTATTTCTTTTTAGTATCCCTTATAGATTTGCGTGATCAAAACTTTTAATACTAAAACTTTTTTCAGCTGATAACCATGCTTTGTTGAGATTATTAAAGAAAAGTTTTGCTCATTCAGTGATGTGGCATCTTCAGTGATAAAGTTGAGTCTCATCGTGGTAAAACTACTGAAGACTTCATAGAATTGGAAAATTAATGAGAATAATATTCTTACAACCAGTGACAAGAATTATGAACTTAAAACAGTGGAATGAATTACTGAATACCAGATACTCTCAATTGCTAAAACAAACACACTTATATTACAACAGTTCTCTTTATATAATTATCCAGGACACACTGTATAGCCTACAAACAGTAATAAAAAAATCACAATAGTTTACAACACAAGTAAACAATTGATCATTTGTCACTTTTATTAAAAACTGCTGTCTAATATCCTCCTATATGAATGCACAACCTACTACACCAACTTTCTAAAACTCAGCTGGTGGCAACATCCTAATTATCAGGCTAATGTGATAAAGTTCCAGATGAATTCCAAGAGTGTGGCTCTAGAATATTCTGCAGTGCTGCTGATTAACAGTATGTGATCAGCATCACATAGAGTACTACACATTTAAGCTATCTAATTGACTTGGTATTAGAATATTAGTAAAATGTGCTTGTTAACCAAATAGTGTGTTGTTACTCCTGAAAATCCCATTTCACTAAGAGCATTTTAGAAGTCTGGGTTATCTTTTATGTTTCACTCCACAAACATGCCTTTAGTTCAGCATTTCTTAACCTATTGGGCATGAGCCACTGCAGGGTCCCGAGAGGGCATTTGGTGGGTTGCAAAGTCAGGTTCGGAAATTTATTTACTGTGTCTTAAAAAGCTACTACATGTAAATAACTAGGATATATCATTTTAACAATTTAAATTCAACCTGTTTTGTACATAGTCTAAACTGTACATTTTTGTTATTCATGCTCTACCATTGTTTTTTACCAGCTCTGATGTTTAACTCTCTATAACCAGATTGAAAGTTGCTTCCCAGAGGGATACAGTGAATTCAATTGGATTCAAGACCCATTCTTGTATTTTGAAAGTTCTAACATGTTGTCAGTAAAACTAAATGAGCAATTGTGTGATATCATCTGTGATGCTGGGATTAAAACTAAATTTTTAGTAAATTATTTTGTATAGTTAGTGATAACATGAGACATGTCATGGACAACAAAATCCATAAACTTTTAGATTCTGACTTAACAAAGTTCTGGATATCTTTAAGAGATGAATATCCTGAACTTTCGGAGTTGCTCATCCCATTCACCACCTCATTCTTGAGTGAAATGGGATTTTCATCTCAAGTGAAAAGCAAGCACACAAATAGACTTGACGCACACTCAGATTTATGACTTAATTTAACCACTCTTGAATCCAACATACCCCAGCTTTTGCAGAAAAAGCAGCTCCAACTGTCACATTAGTAACTAATGATTAGTTAGGCAAGTAAAAACTTTTGTTTTTAACTTCAGCATGTGTTTATTAGAGCAAATTAGTCTTTTGAATTACATATTTGCTTTTTGCTTTTCTATAATTAAGTGTATATATAATTTGTTTAAGCATAAAAGAAGGCTTAAAGTTCTCAGTGTTACCAAAAATATGATTATAAAGTGGGTGCACAAGTAGTTCTGCCATGCACACCCCTACAAGTCTAATTAATTTTAAAAATCTAAAAGGTTAAGTTAGATAATTAAACGTAGACACAACCTCCCAAAATCGTCTCTGTACCGTAATTATGTGCGATAAATGGAAACTAATTTCTGTACTTCCAATAAATACACCCTTTTAATAAAATATGTACCAATAAACTCCAATAAAATACTGTATGTACGAATAACGTAGCCTACTAGTTTATACGTTCTAAATTGGAAGTACCGATAGGTTTTAATTCGAATAAATACAGCCTTTAATGTATATACAGCCTTTTATCCATACAATAAATACAGCCTTTGAATGTACACTAACAAAGGAAATTTTTGTTAAATCTAATTAATTTTAAAAATCTAAAAGGTTAAGTTGCATTGTTAAACGTAGACACAACCTCCAAAAATCGTCTGTGTACCGTAATTATGTGCGATAAATGGAAAATAATTTCTGTACTTCCAATAAATACACCCTTTTAATAAAATATGTGCCAATAAACCCCAATAAAATATGCAAATAGGTTATAGGTCTACGTTCTAAATTGGAACTAGGTTTTAATTCCGGTACTTCGAATAAATACAGCCTTTAATGTTATGTACAGCAGCCTTGTATGCATACAATAATTTAATGTACACTAACAAAGGAAATTTTTGTTAAATCTAATTAATTTTAAAAATCTAAAAGGTTAAGTTGCATTGTTAAACGTAGACACAACCTCCAAAAATCGTCTGTGTACCGTAATTATGTGCGATAAATGGAAAATTATTTCTGTACTTCCAGTAAATACACCCTTTTATTGTACACTAACAAAGTAAATTTTATTTAAGTTACATTGTCTACATAACCTCCATAAACTGGCATTAGTTACTTGTGAAGAAAACAGTTCTAGTACACATCGAACACGGGAAAAAAATACAAACGTGGAGACGGAAGTTGTCTTTGGCCGCAGGAAACAGTGAAAGACCCACAAATTTTGTTGTATAGGCGGGCATTGCAGCCATTCGGCGATAATGCCGAATAATTGCAACAGAACCCCCCCCCCAAAACGCAAGCGTCGGGTGATAAAACGCGCTTGCCCAGAATAGACCAAAAACACGTATATATATTTTTGTTCAATAGAATACGCTCCCAAATCACATTAACAAAGAGACACCCACACTAAGGACAAAAGGCGCCCAATAAATTAACAACCAACAATCAAACACAATAACACAATTATGAACTACCCTATTTCAACAATATGACAAGACATAAACTTCCAATCAATGAGTATCGCGTGCACGGGAGATAAGTTTTGGGGTACTTAAAAAGAGTCAAGTTCGGGGAATTTAGCACCTTGCGTGCGTAATACGGGAAAATTTCAAATTACTTGGTACGGCACTCGCCGCTATCAGAAGATAACTCTGAAGGGGCACCTTCGGTCACCTTGGAAACGTTGCCCGATTGCAGCAACGCCTCCTCACTGAAAGTGAACGATGAGGGGGTGATCAGTCCCCGCGCCACCCGCAAGGGCAAGGTGAGCGAAGGTGGTTCGCCAATCAACATGTCGATACACAAGGGAACACTACTTTGCCGGTACAGCAGTACCCGGGGTATGAGGGCTATAGTCATGAAAGGTGGGCTTCAGAGAACCGACGTGACTTTTCTTCACGTGAGTTACGGTTTCCGGGTGCCCCAAATTTATGGTTATCGGGGTTAGGAAATCAGTAATGCGGAATGGACCTGACCATCGGGGCATCATTTTGCGGAGGTTTTGTTCACTCCTGAGCTGAGAGGATGGGTTTTACACCATACCAAGTCACCAACGCTAAACTGACAGGACTGATGGTCCTTGTTATATGAGTTCGCAGCACGGCGGTGGGCCTTCATTAGGTGGGACCTTACTGACTGCCACACTATCTGAGCGTCCTCGGTGATTTCGGGCAGAAGACTGGATATCCCAAGCGCAAGTTAAGGGAGTGGACGGGCAAATTTAAACATGGCGTCAAAAGGACATCGCCCGGTGGACTCGTGTGAAACGGAGTTAAAGGCTATCTGCAACCAGGGCAGGGACTCATCCCAAGAAGACTAATTCCGAGAGTGGAAGGTTATGAAGGCGGCTTTAAGGTTACGGTTACAACGTTCGGCCAGTGAAGGTTGGGGGTGGTAGGGAGATAATGTGTTATGTCTCACGCCGTGAGAAAAGCAGAAATTACGGAAAGAGTGAGAACTGAAACTGGTAGCGTTATCAGATATTAGATACTTAGGGAAACCAAAATTTTGAAAAATGTGGGTATTTAAATCCTGTATAGTAGCCGCCTAAGTAGAATCGCGTACCGGACACAGTCAACAAAACTTGGAGAAACAGTCTACAGCCAACAAAATGAACCAGAAAAACTTCCAGAAAAACTATAAAACAGCTGAAAAAGACAACTTAGATTGTACAGAGCAACAATGAAAGTGTATGTGCAACAAGTAAGCAAGGGTGAACCTACATCGGGGCCTATCATCTGTGAGAAGGCACTTATAATAAACAAAAAACTCGGAGGCGATCCACACTTTAAAGCTGCGACAGGCTGGTTGCAAACATTCAAATTGAGACATGGTATATGACAGCTAGATATTTCAGGCAAAAAATTTTCTGCTAATATTTAAAGTGCTCATAATTTTAAGAAACAAATTTTGCTTATTGTAAAAGAAAAAGGGTACAGCACTGAAAATATCTGCCATGCTGATGAGACCAGGCTTAACTGGAAAGCTCTTCCAAAAAAGACGTTACTGTTAAGAAATGAAAAATCTGCTTCTGGGTTCAAAACTAATAAAGAACGTGTTACAATTAATTATGACATACGCAAATGCAAGTGGTTCCCACAGATTAAAATTAACTTTTGATGAAGCCTTCTAAAGGTGAAAGCCGGTTTAGGCTGTAAGGCAAAACTTTATGTTTTTACTTATAAAAAACTTAGTGTTCCGAGTCGTCAACACTATAGTGATATTTAGTAAAATTAACTGTTATAGGAAAATCTAAGAAACCTAGATGTTTCAAAGACGTTAATATGAATAATTTCCCAGTTAATTACTTACAACAACAAAATGCTTGGATGAACGTTGAAAATTTTACTAAATGGTTTAATGATGTGTCGGTGCAAAAATAAGAAAAGCAGAAAATAAAATTAGTGGTCCTGTATTGTTGCTATTGGACAATGCCCCTGCACATCCTTTAGATGATTCTTTACCTCAGCATGGGGATATTGATGTGGTGTTCATTCTACCAAACGTGTTAAGTATATTGACCACCGACCCATGGCCAAAGTGTTACAGAAACATTTTAAACAGCTTTACCAAAGCGGCAAATCTTTTCTCCGGTACCTGTTAGTACTTAGTGAAAATGAAGAAGGATCCAAACAGTTGATAAAAGAATTTAACTAAAAGGAAAGTGAGTATATGATTGCAGATGCTTGGGATAGCATAAAAACTGAATCTCTAAAACAAGCTTGGGGAAAACTTCTAAATAAAACGTTAAATAAGGAACATAAATCTGATACTGAACATCAAGACACAGATATTGAAATCATGCATCAAATGGTACAGAATATTCCTCAGTTTAGAAACTGTAAAAAGAAGAAGTTAACGATTGGCTAAAGGTGGAAAAAGCCAATCCCGGTTTTCAGTTATTAACCGATGAAGAGATGTTGAGTCATTAAATGAACGTAATGAAAATGAAACAGATTCAGATGAAGATGGCGAGTATTCTACTAATACAAAATGACTGACTGCCATCGATGTATACTATATGGATTGCTTGCTGGCGGGCAAAGTGAATGGCAGAAAACGTTCCGAAGCATGTACAGCTTCCCCCACCATCGGGGGAAAAAAGCATATGACACTAAGTTAACACGTGTACTAAACGAGTCATTCAGTCAGTAATGCACTTGTTTTGACACCTTACAATTATTATATTTGGGACTGTTCTACTGAAAATTTGTGCTTATGAAGACGCATATTTTATTGGATGAGTTACACTATAAATATATTTTGACTTACAAGTTTTCCCAAGACCACTTGGAACTCCTGTTTTCTTCTATTAGATCCAGTGGAAGACATAATAATAATCCTAATGTTAAGCAGTTTCAGTGGGCCTTGAGAAAATTTATGTTCAGGAACTGTGTAATTGTTTAGATTTTGATTTAATTAACCAAACTTCAGTAACGAGTTTTTCAGAAGTAGAGAAAGATTTCAATGAAACTGATATTGAAGAAATTAAGAACTTTAAGGGAATTATGAATATGGTTAAAGACGTTAGGTCATACTATAAGGATAACATTCTGTATTATCTGTGTGGCTTTATTGTAAAAAAAATTATTTCCGAGTCAAGGTGTGAAGATTGCATTCACTTACTGGTGACAGATGACAATAACTTGAGCATTTACACTCATTTTACTGACTTTGTGTCAAGCAGAAAATTAATTAGAGTGTCATCGGATATTTCAAAAATTGTAAAATATATGCATAATTTATTGACCATATCTGACAGTAAACTTAATGCCAAAAAAATGATTATATCAGCTTGCAAAAACTTTGCCGGCACAGTGTTGAAAACACATTTCAAACAATGATTTTTCTGGAAACAGCCATGAAGTGAACAAATTAATAGGGACATTGTTTTATAAAATCTTGTGTTATGATATTTCTAAGGAAAGAACTGCTGCAGCTACCTTCTCTAAGCTTGGTGTCCGCCAAAAGTTAAATATATTTGTATTATTTAGTAATGTTTAATGTAAACAATTTTTATACAGTTAATACATAGCTAATTAAATAAAATAAAAAAATTTAATGTAAATTAGCATTGTTTATTGAACGCTTTAACGACCATGGCAAGCGTATAGGCCAGCTTCTTTTATGCAATAAACATTTTAAAGTTTACTGCTCACGTCTTTTATTCTTTGTTTCCCTTATTCTTATCTTTCTTCATCATAAATAAGAGTGCAACAGAACTTAGTGACAAACTGAAATAATGTGTGAATACTGAAATCTTACAGTGAAACAAATGTGTTTATTTTGGAAAAGAACTTATCAAAAACCTCCTGCTTTGGAATCATTTGTTAAAATGACATAGCTGTACCGTTTAACGCAAAATATGCTCCGCTAAAGCAACAACAGCTATAACAAAGCAGAACAGTCAAACTTTGTATGGGTACACTATAGCATACGCAGTGTTCTTGCCCCCCACTGATGCAGGGGTCAGACCAAATTCAGCGAATGCAGCACGCGATCCATATAGTATACATCAATGCCGATGGCAGCAAAAGATTTTGACGCACTTGAGACTATTCTAAAGTGAGCCAAAACAGAAGACAAGATAGATTGTGTTCAGCTTATCAACCTTAAACGACTTCAGTCTTTAGCAATGAGAAAACGGGATGTCAGTTTGAAGCAGACAGTGACAGAACAATTCTTCAAAAAAGTGTAAATCCATGGTACTGTATGTTTTATTCTGTATTTTTAATTAATTTTATAGTACAGTGTTTGTCATTAAACTCTAATTTTATTTAAATTCACTTTTGGTTTTATTAATTACACTATTTTAATTCAATTATTTTTAGCCTTAGTAATACATTACAATACCGTTACAGGTTGCTGTAATTATATAACAGTATGTTAAAAATGGTTTTGTAATAAAAACCTTTGTTTTTCTAAAGAGAAATACTGTTTTCAGTTTGCGATCTATTATACGAAATATCGATTAACCGAACGGGCCCTCGTCCCGAGGGGTTCGGATAATCGATCTTCTTCTGTACTAGTTTAGCACACTTTCGTGGCTAGGGAAGAAATCGGAGGGATCTTTTCCCGCAAGCGTCTAACACTTTGATTCCGTAAGTAATATACCCATTTGTAACGAGCAATGTTACTAAGGTACCGCGTTTCTTCTCATTGACCTCCAAAAAAACACGCACCACCGTGCTTTATCAATTCATGAAAGTTATATATAAGATAAAGTAAAAGTATCTTTACCTTTTGATCTTTTCCGTTTTGTAGCCTCCACTACGATTATACGTATTTTGTATATATTTATTTTAATGTCCTAGATTACCGTAATCGTGGGACATCCACACAAGCGGAAAAGATCCCAGTTTTCAAGACACTTAGAATATGTTATGATTCCTCGAATATGTGGATACTTATGCCATAGTGGGAAAAGAGGTTTCTTGACGTGGCAGTACTGTGTTAACCTAACTATAATCTAACTTTATAGACTGAAGTGTGCTTTTATTTATTGTGTACAGGTTAATTTAAATAACGTTGTGACTTTACACAGTCTAGTGCTGTTTGTATTAATGTGTTAATTTAACTAAGTGTACAGAACTGCACACTGTAGTTTTGTACTAAAGCCCAAGTTATTTACTATTTGATTACTACCGTGTTAATGTGTTCATTATCTTATTGTATTGGACAGTTTATTCCGAATAGCTTTACTATTGTTGTTGTGCTTTTAAAAGTTGAGTTGTACAGTAGAATTGTGTTATTGTAACCTTCAGTATCTCCTGTATATAGCTAAATCAAGGTAGTATGAGAAAAAGTTATTTTATTAGCATGTGTTAATGTGTTATTACAATAAAGTTGACGTTACATTTATCAGTTAAAGCATACTTGAGATTTACAAACAGATGTACAAAAATAAAGAGTTATTCAAATGTTTAAATTGTTAAACTTTATAAATTTTGTCAGAGTAATAAGAAAATTAAAATTTCATCATTTGGAAATGATTGTACCATACACATTTGATGCAGACAGTCACTCTTGTGACGCTGGTTTACATGTTTGGATAATACTGAGCAATAACTATATCACCTTTGATTTTTTTTCATATTGAAGTATGTTTCAGTTTTAGTGTCCTAATGACGATTTTGAAAAAATACCGAAAGGCGTAGTCAAGGTCCGCGCCGTAGATTTTCCGTGAAAACGTCGGGATAAAATCATAACAAGTGTTTCGTATTAATATGTAATTTAATTATCAATCTCTGTAATACAATGGTTACAGAATAGATAAATCACAAGTTTATTGCATTTAGCAAGGGTCTGTGGTAGCTAAAGTAACACACGTACACCTCACACTGTATCGAATTCAAGTGTCTAGTGAAAGTCATATCGATGTTGGTGTTGCCGAGTGATGTTGATGTTGCTGGTGGGTTGTTCAATAACATCACAGTCTACCGTAGCACCCGCCATCGACGCACGCGCATTGATGCCCGACGTTGACAACACGACGATATTTGGTGATCGCAATACATACTCGTCTGGCGCTGTCACGTTGCCATTGATCTCTATATTATCACTGTTTTCTGTATTGCCTTCCAACGACGTCTGCACATGATCTGTGGACGTTTGGACTGTCGGTGGCCGCTGTACGCCCGATGGGCCACCTACGTTATTGCTTTGCTTCGTTTTTTCATTTTCTTTTCGATGCTGCCGTAGCTCTCGCATTTGCTCGGCACTGGAGTTTTTAGGTTTTTTAAATTCCTGTTGATGCGAGCTTTCCTCTGATTTGCGTTTTCTATAATTCTGCGCATATTTACGACTCATATGAGACGACATCTTTAATTTTTTTGCAATTTAATACCGATTTTTACATATATTTCGGCGAATATTTTTATTGTTTCACTTTGAGTCCTAGTAGTGCTTCGCAAGCTCTTTACAATGACACCCGAATCAACGTCCTAGCTAAACGCGTTCTCACGCTACACTAATTTATAATTTTACACAACGCTAATTCACAACAATCACGCGCAGGTGCCTACACTAGCCCGATGACGTCACAGGCAAAACAAACACGTACAGACATGCTCTATCCATTGTGACCTCAAGCATTGTTATCGCGTTATCAGTAGGGATGGCAACATTGATTGGTATATCGATATATTGGTCTTCCGATATATCGTAACAGCTATATCGATATATCCGATATATTGCTTGAAATATATCGATATATTACGATATATCGGTAAATTTATAACACCTCTTGGATCTTATAACTTTCAATGCTCCATTGTTTATTTGTGTACCTTTTCATAACTTCATGTTCATCATTCTTTTATGGAGACGTTTATGTGAAGAGTAAGAGATTCATTTTAGGTAAACTGGTTAAATGAACCCTAAAATCATGATTTCTAAATAAACGGTTTGCAGTTTCGTAAGAATGTATGGCTTGTGAACTTCATACATACATAGTACTGTAACTAATGTTTAGTCTTGTTTTGTAGACTAAACATGAACACAACACTTGCCATTGTTTTGTAATTTTGTAACCAGTGACTTATCGAGTTGTATCTGTTGCAATGTTTCTCCAAAGTCGAGCCTAGACATCAACAATCGTATATTTTGGAATGTCTACACTTGGTGTACATGTTACGATTCACGAAAAAGCGTAGTAGTAGGCCTATATGGTTTAGAGGTGGGCTAAACTGTTATTTTAAAATACTAGGTATAAAATACCGTTCCAAAAAAATAACAGGTACAAATACCTGTTATTATATACTATATATACATAACCTATATTATCCTTTGTAAGTAACTCGTTTTGAGTTTCCTGCAGGTCTCCTATGTAATATCTTCAAATAAATACACTCCAAGTAGGTTTATTTTCACCTAGATAAACCTATTAATATATTAATAAACCTACTTGGCGTGTATTTATTTGAAGATATTATATAACCTATACTATATAATTTGTTATAAGAAATAAATTGAAACTAAAAGTATTAACAGTGTTACTTTACACTGTGACTTTATTAAACTATTACTGTTTAAATGAAAATAAGAAACAAGAGAATTTATAGGCCTATCTCCCTTTGGGAATACCAATTTAAGTTTTCACTAGTAGTAAACAAACTAACATTGGTTAGACAAATCAGTTGCGAAACTCGGGGCAATTAAATAATTTAGAGTAGGCGTACATGTCATACCACGAAAAATAATGTGAAAAAACATCAGAAACGTATAATAAAAACATAACAGTAAGCCACAAGAGTGAATGAGAATAAACAAAATTTTACAAATAAAAATAAAAAAACAAATGTAATAAAATAAATATAAATACAAACTTATAAATAATAAGCAACAACAAAAGTAAATTAAATGCATTACAGATATTTAAGGAACAGAACTAGATAAAGTGCATAAACGTCCATTACAAAAATCTCATCATTTACGTGAGATGTGGTAGTGAAGTTAAAATCACATTAATAAAAAGTATAATATAGCTTATCAACATCAGCCAATCTATAGGTTATAACTCAATATAATTAAATTCAGCTATTTCACTAACGATCGGAACATAAAGTTTTTTTTGAGTAAAAACAAAGTTTTACCAACCGATTTTAGTTACAAGTTGGTGACTAGTATAATATATGATTATTAGCATATAATCTGTATTATATATCTGCATATCACACGAGAATAAATGTAACATCAGGATAAATTATTTCCTTTATTAAAAACAGCTCCGTCTCTTTGCGCAGAATGAAGTATACAGGACGAAAAAGTGGCTCATACTAGTTCTTACTCGAAATATGCTTGATACTACCTGTTCCTGAAATACTAGGTGTTCCTGAAATATTAGGTGTTACTAAAATACTACTGTTACTCTGGAACGCGTTGTTCCTTGTGTATCGGTGATACCACTAGTATTTGAAATACAAAATATTTTAAATACGCGTTACTGGCTGTTCCTTGCGTTCCAGTGATATTTTTGTACGCCTAGTATTTGTACGCCTTGGTTTACGTGATCTTGTGTACATTTTGTGTGTGTGTGTGTCTGTGTGGGTGCGTAGGGGGTGTGCCTTGACTGGAACAGCGAGGGCGGCGTGTCTCGACTCGGAACAGCGTCCCCGCGAATAACAGGTATTTGAACTTTTCAGTCACTGTTACATCCGTTCCACAAAAATATCGTTCCAAAATACCTATTACAGGTATATCGGCCCACCTCTAATATGGTTGACATTGCTCTGGCATCATAGCAATACTAACACGTGTAAGAGCCAGACAGTACCATTGAGTGGACAATAGAATACAATTTACTCTAATTACTGTGACTTTTTTCATTGAATTTAGATTTTCTATTCATTTTTTATTTTTTGCATAATGGCTTGTAACAAAAGATTCTACACTGCTGAAGAAATATTAGCAGAGTTTCGAAGGCAAGAAGAAGAAGACTCAGACTTAGAAGAAGAAGATTTTGACAAAGAAGTTTCCGAGACTGAAGATAACATTCTTATGGACAGCGATAACGAAGATGACGAGTTCGACTTAGCTGAAGGGACACAGGATTGTAGCAGTGCTGATGATCGAAATGCCTATGAAAACACTGATGATGACAGGATTTTTGAATTGGGGAAAGACGAAGAAACCATCTGGACGAACAAACCGGTACGCTCCAAATTTTAACGAATCTCATCTTTAAATGTTATCACACACCTGCCCGGACCAAAAGGAAATGCTCGAGGGATCGTTGATGAGGTACAATTGTTTTCTTTATTTGTAACCGATGAGATGCTGGAAAAAATTGTTCTCCACACTAACAGTGAAATAGAAAGATCGAAGATCAAATACCAATCTGTACAGTGGTTTACATCTCCCACAAACCTGCTAGAGATAAGAGCTCTTATTGGGCTGTTGTATATGAGCGGTGTTTTGAAGAACTCTGATTTATGCCTTGATGATATGTTTTCTGTAATCTATGGACCGGCTGTATTTCGCTGTTCAATGTCACAGAAAAGATTCTCTTTTCTAATCCAGAACTTACGATTTGACGACAAAACTACGAGAGATCCAAGGAAGGATAAATTTGAGGCGTTTCGAGACCTTACCTTGCATGCGTAAAAGTCCACCTTACCGTTAGAGGGTTAATGAATTACTAAAACACAATTCCCAATTTGTTACAACCTTTTTAAAACATCATTTTAAGAGAAGTGAATTTAACGTTTAAATCAATAACAAAAAAACGATATATATCGCGTTTTTAGAGATGTATCGATATAATCCAAAAATATATAAATAACGTATATCGATAAAAAATATATCGATATATTTAGAAATATATCGATAAATTTCAACTATCGATATATCGTTGCCATCCCTAGTTATCAGTCTCGAAGTTATTAGCGATTGAAATCTGACGGTATTTTGTAACACAAGAAAGTTTGACCGGCTATCACTGTGCTTAACGAGCGAATAGACGTTTTCACGTCATAAAAAAAATGGCCATTGTTTGTGAGTGCATGTGTGCGTCCTGTGTTAGTCCTGTCCTGTGTGTTCGTTTGTAGGTGCACGGTTACGTGACTTTCACTTCAGAGGTGGGCTAAACTGTTATTTTAAAATAATAGATATGAAAATACCATTCCAAAAAAATAACAGGTACAAATACCTGTTATTACATACTTATTATACATAACCTATATTATCCTTTGTAAGTAAGTCGTTTTGAGTTTCCTGCAGGTATCGTATGTAATATCTTCAAGTAAATACACTGCACGTAGGTTTATTTTCACCTAGATAAACCTATGTAATATTAATAAACCTACTTACAGTGTATTTATTTGAAGATATTTAACCTATACTATATAATTTGTTATAAGAAATAAATTGAAACTAAAAGTATTAACAGTGTTACTTTACACTGTGACTTTATTAAACTATTGCTGTTTAAAAGAAAATAAGAAACAAGAGAATTTATAGGCCTATCTCCCTTTGGGAATACCAATTTAAGTTTTTACTAGGAGTAAACAAACTAACATTGGTTAGACAAATCAGTTGTGAAACTTAGGGCAATGAAATAATTAGAGTACACGTAATACCACAACAAATAATGTGAAAAAACATCAGAAACATAGCCTATAATAAAAACATAACAGTAAGCCACAAGAGTGAATAAACAAAATTTTACAAATAAAAATAATAAAAACAACTTTAATAAAATAAATATAAATAAATAAATAAAAACTTATAAATAATAAGCAACAACAAAAGTAAATTAAATACATTACATACCTGGATAATCTTCAGATCCATTCACCAGTGTACACAGAATATACAAGTCATGAACTAATCTTTGTCACACTTACAGTGACGGATTAAAGGGGGGGCGGAGGGGGCATTCGCCCCCCCCCCAGCGAAATGTGAAAAAATATTAGTGAAGAAAAATAATCAAATAAATGTTGAAATTCTTGTCCGCTCTTTAGCCGACTAAAATAGTTTGTTTCAATATCGCTTGGGGCGCCTCGATCTAGAAGTCAATCCCTACTGTGTATGCGAATCTGTTAAACTGTGATGTTTACGTTTGTGTGATCGTTGCGTTGCTCCCTAGTAATTCGAGGAATTTGCCACACGTAGGGATAAAACGATACCACTGAGGTATCGATACTTTTACTCGATACAGTATTGGTCGTAAAGTATCGATACTTATTCGGTATCGATTGAAAAGTATCGATACTTACTCTTATCGATCGATTTTTCATAGTAAAATTTGGAATAAATTAAATAAAAACAGTAGTAAGTATTGATATTCTTTATTGATATAAAAGTATTAGACTTGCAACGAAAAATTTTCAGGAAGTAGTTTACTCCTTTTTTTCTCGTAGACCATACTAACGCCGAATACTTTTGCCGAATATTCGGCTATTCGGCCAGGAAACTCGCAGAATATTCGGTATTCGGCGTATGGCCGAATATACTATTCGTTGCAAGTTTAAAAAATATACATAAAAAGAATTTTATGAAAAAAAGTCGGTTTTTGTAGAGCTCCCCAAAAATATTAGTTTTTCTAAGTGTTTGCCTGTTAGACGATTTCTGGATGCAGTGATTGTAGCGCCAGCTTTGGAAAACAGCCTTTCGCAGGGTACTGAGGTACCAACAATATTTAAATAAATCCGCGCTTGTTTGTATAAAGCTGGAAATACGATTTTTAAATCCTCCCATTCCTCCAATGGGTTGGCTTTTAAAGCGCAGACTGGATTAGCCAAATAAATTGAAACTTCATCGGCTTTTGAGTTAGCACGCCGCCGCTTTTGGCCAACTGCAAGTTGTTTGTGGTGTAACCAAAAATCGAAATCTTCGTTGGCTGCTTCTTCTTCAGATCCACTGGTTGACATTATCATATCTTCTTTAATAATATTTTTAAATTTTTGTATCGCCCTCCCACATGCATTTGCATCTTGAAAATGGAGGTTTTTGAAACGTGGGTCTAAAATTGTTCCCAAAGCTGCAAGGGTGTTAAATTCAATGAGACCAAATCTTTTTTTACATTCAGCCAGTAGTTTTGTTTGCAACTGAGTGACACATTCTATTGATGATGAAAATTTTGTTAGCTGCGAAGTGAGACAATTAATCATGGGTATGATTTTGGATAAGGTAACATAATTCTGGCCTGAAGATTCTCTTGTGACAAATTCGAATGGTTGTAACAAGGGGACTACCTGTTTCAATATTTCAATTTCTTGTCCAGTCACCAATTCAGGACTATCTGTAGCATCGAGTAAAAGTTGTGTAGCAATTTTCGACATATCTAAAATTCTATCATCATATAATATAGTGAATTCCAACGTGTCTTAACGTCAAGAATAAATTTTTTAGTACATCCCTCAGGAACTCCACTATCGATCTGGATTTTTCTTAGTTTGTCTGATTGTATAACACTGTTTTTGACCCATTTAACAATTTCTCTAACTTTATTGATAATACTACTAATTGCAGGTGAAGTATTTTTTAAAGAGGAATCTATTATCAAATTAATAGTATGTGCAAAGCACGGTAAATGTTTCGATTCGCCAAGAGTTTTTTTGATCGCGGCAACCATATTAGCGCCATTGTCTGTAACAGCGCAAGTAACTTTAGATAGTGGTATATGCCAATCTTTTAGAATATCGCCAAATACATTAGATATGTACTCTGCTGTATGGTTTGATTGAAGTTCCCTGGTAGCAATATTCAAACTGATAAGGACTGTTCCCTCTAAAAAATGTACTGTGACATCCAAAAAACTCTTTTCGTTCATGGTTTCCGTCCATATGTCGAGCGTCACACATAACTCAGTTGCATTAGATATTCTTGAAATGTACTCCATCTTCACAATGTCATATTTGTCACAAAGTAACTTTTTAAAGTGTGTCGACGAAGGTACTTTGTAATAAGGGGCCAGTTCCTTCATTAATTTCAAAAAACCTTCCCCTTCAACAACATTGAATGGTCGCATATCCTTGCATATAAAATACAAAATGCACATATTTATATTATTATATTTCACGCCACCCCCTGAAACAAAGCAAAATTCATAAATGTATTGAAATATTAACCTTCCAGATTATGTATTACACTATAATTACTTTAAATTAAAATGTTATTTAAACTAATATTCGTTTAAATTAAAATACTAACTGTAACTGTGTACAATATAAGTTGTGACTACTTACTTTTTTGTTAAGCAATATTTTCGAACATAGTTTTTAATGTGTTACCATCACTGGTTGGATTCAGATTAGAGTCTAACTGTGTATTATTGAACATAGACTTTGTGGATGTCGATGTCGAGGGTTCAGGGGAATCGGGAACTATTTCTTTATTTCGACTTCTGACGTCTGCGATATTGTCAGCTTCTTTTTTCATTCTCCTAAAAATAAATGAAATACACTTTATCTTCAATAAAGTCAGTACGCGTTTTGTACCTTGAAAATAAACGTTCTATCTATTTACTTAACCATCTCGTTACCTCAAGGCAGATAAAATATTAATTAGTTAAGTTAAATGTTTTTTACTTAATCGATACCAGTCAATTCTTACAACATGATTATATCAAACAATATCGATTAACGTATCACACAACACTACTCACAATCGACATCAAAACATACCAAATAATTAATTTGTAGATTAAATGTTGTACTTACATTGAAATCTTGTCGTTCTCGTTACTATTAACAGGTGCAATATAATCAGGGTGGCTTTTTAAATGCTTATGCAAATTAGAAGTATTGCCACAAAACCGCACGGCTTTAAAGCATTTTTTGCAGCTTGCGTTTTTGTCATCATTTTTCGTGAAATATTGCCACACACTAGACTTTGGAGGTCCCATTTTCAATCAGCAAAATATACCTCTAATGCTTTAAACACAAAACAACGACGACAGTCCGAGGTTAGGATTACGAACGCGGAACGAAAACAAAACAATGACGACCACGACACAATATGGCGACTGACGGGACGTCACGGCATAGTTTTTTTTTCTCTCGGGCATAGACAAACAAGCTTGCCAACTACACAAAACTAGGAAAAGGATGTTTTGAAAAAATTCAATATGATACCCAAAAAAATATTTCTTTACAGTGTAGATGAGCGTATTATGTATCAATTAACGTGTTAAAATGAAATTGTGATATTGGTATACCGATACGAGTACTTTTGACCGATACCTACTTGATACTTAGTTTTAAAGTATCGATACAAAAAGTACTTGGTATCGGAAGGAATGTATCGAGTAAGTATTTGTATTTACTTGTATCGTTTTATCCCTAGCCACACGAAAATACGCACTCGCCTTATACGCGTTGTTTGCTTGCTTAAAAGTATTTTGATTGCTACGTGATTCGTAAATTCGTTTTAAGTGTTAGATTCAAGTTTACATTTTTAACATTGTTGTTTGTTATAATGAAAAGACAATCAACGCTGAAAAGTTTCTTTACGAAAAAGAACTGTAGCAATAGTGGTGAGAAATTGGTGCCTCTGGACAATGCTGCTGGACCTTGAACTTCAACATTTAATGTGTGTCTTGAAGTTGTTGAAGACAATACAATTGGAAAGGGAAATAAGGACCAAACTTCTAAAGAAGGTAAATTTTATCGATATTCGGTTGTCAATTCAATAGTTATATAGAAAGATATTCAGAGAATTGAGAATGTCGCATTTCCCATAAAAACGCATGTTAATGAATACATTTTCTAATTGTTATATCTTTTTTTCTATACTTGCTTTGTATTCGAAACTTTAAAGACAATAATTTTTCATAATAATATATATATATATGTAATATATTAAATAATTATCCTCCGTGTTCTGATGAATGTTAAATAAGCTCCATGTTGGAAACGCCAATTTGTAACATAATATATAAGTATCTGGCCACTAATTCTTATTTTGTGCTGTTTTGTATTACTATTTATTATTTTTAATATTCAGTTTTATTAAATTGTATTATATTTCTTATTAAATTCTTTATTTTTTTGGTTAATTATTATTAATTACTTAGTATTTATCATTATTTGTTCGTATTTAACCTTCGTCGGTTTGGTACAAATTAATTCAAAATAATGTTTTGGTGAAGACCCAGTCTTCGACTTCGACGTTGTTGTCGACTCGGCTCATATAGGTTATCACCTCTTTTGGTTCTTTCCGACGATATTCAGCAATTAACTCCCCTTTCTCCACCTGAAATTCCTTAACTAAGTAATTTTTTATAAATAAAGCTCTGGTTTAATTCAATTAATAAATTGTTTATTAATTTTTTCTTTATTCTTTATAAATCGTATTACGACTCACTGGGCGACTGAGTCGTTTGGCCCACATTCGACTCTCTGATTCAGTTCGTTAGTTACAGATTTCGGTTTTATAATTTATTTTAATTTTCTCAAGGGTCCTTTTATACTGCTATTGAAAAGTTAGAAATGCTTAAGAAGTACAATACCTCACAAATATTAATAAAGAATGTTTATGCATGTCACACATACACTGGTATTGTTAACTTGATTATTGTTGATTATATTTTGGTTTGTTTACTCACCATTTCACTTTTATAATTCATCTCACTATTATTCCATTTTAATGTAATTGCTTACTATTGATTACATTCGTTTGAATACACTACACATTGTAGTGCATCTTCACATGTCACTTCCACTGATTTTTACACTGTTTGTTGTCATGAGAAGAATTTAACTAGACCATCTAGTTGTTCTTGTCTGACTATTGACAATTACCTTTCCGTCATCACATACTTTTACAACTTAATGTTATTAACAATGTTTACTTAAAACTATTGTACACTGGTTTTTTAGTTTGGTTTCTGTATTGTACTTCAGGGGTTCTAGATTGTAATGTAATTATATTTATTTTGGCTTTTATGTACTAAAGGTTCCTATTTTGTGGGTCCCCTTGATTTGTCGCATTACAACACACACACACACACACACACACACACACACACACACGCACGCACGCACGCACGCACGCACGCACGCACGCACGCACGCACGCACGCACGCACGCACGCACGCACGCACGCACGCACGCACGCACGCACGCACACACACACACACACACACACTGAGTTTTATGGAATTCTGTTTGTTAATTCCATAAGGTTTGTTAATTCTGTTTGTTAAGATTACGAACTATCTTAAGGGCCTTTCTTATCCAGATCGTTGGAAAATAAGCAAATTTCAGAATTTTTTTAATTGAAAACTAATTTCTTTCGTTTTAGGGGAAAATGAATCTTGCAGTGAATCTTTGCCGAAGTCATCTGTAATCTATGAAAATGACATTGGAAATTACATTGGAACAAAACCCTCAGACAGAATTCTTGCCAATCTTCTCGAAAATCATTGGGAACCTCCTTCCGGATACAAGTATCCAAACTCATCACATATCAAGAATGGCAGAACTGAAAACCGACAGTTAAAAAAAGATCATCTAGAGAAGTATAAATCGTGGCTTGTCCTTTCTCATTTGAAGCAAGGTCTTTTCTGTAAATTTTGCCCTTTTTTTGCTACTGGCCATGTGCATGTGGGTGGACACCATGGTGGGATGAAATTGAATACCCTTGTTAATCAACCACTAACTAAATTTGCCAAGCTTTTGGGGAAGGATGGAGATTTAGAACATCATAGTAAATTATTGTATCACCAACAGGCAATGGGAAAAGTAAATGACTTTTTGTTAACTTACCACAATCCTGAAAAATCAGTGGAAAATCAAGTTGATTCTTATAGGCTTCAACGTGCTAAGGTAAATCAAGAAAGGTTGTCATCATCTCTGGATAATGTTCTGTTTCTTGGTAGACAAAATATTCCTTTTCGGGCACGATGAGATGACGGATTTGAAAATAATCCATTGAAAAATCAGGGAAACTTTAAAGAACTAATGAAGTTTAGAATTGAGGTCTTTAAAGATGCACAAATTCAAAAGCAGTGTGACTCTATAAGGCACAGAAATTCCTTTCTGAGCAAGACCGTTCAAAATGATTTGATTGAATGCTGTGGGGAGGAAATTTTATCACTAAAGTACTTAGAAGAATTGAAGAAAATAAAGTCTACAGTATTGGTTTTGATGAAACAACAGATGTTTCACATAAGACCCAGTTATCAATTTTTTAAAGATATGTTTGTAAAAACTGTATAAGGAAAGACTTTGTTGGTTTTATCGACCCACGGAATGACAGTGGCAATCTTTGGGAAAACAAAACAAAACCCCAAAATCATGTTGTAAGTGAAGAAACCCTATCATCCTTTTCAAGTAATAGTGAGAGTGAGGAAGAGCCTGTTGAGTCAGAAGATCCCAGATTAACAGGAGATAAGTTAGGTAAACTGGTGTTAGAGTGCCTTCATGGAATGAACCTGGATCCAAGTTATTGTATAGGCATTGCAACAGACGGTTGTTCTGTAATGACTTCTGAGCTGGTAGGGGCGATCAAAACTATAAAAGATCAGTGTGTCTTCGCAGAACGAACACCCTGCTTAAACCACCCCTTAAACCTCTCAATTTCTAGTTGCTCTAATGTACAAGCAGTTAGAAATGCAATTGGGATAATAAAGGAAACAGTTTCGTTTTTTACGGCCTCCCCGAAAAGAAATAATGCTTTTTTGAAGAATGTTGGAAGGCAATTGATATCAATGTGTGAAACACGTTGGGTGGAGAGACATTTATCAGTTGCTGTTTTCCTAGAGAATTTTAATAAGATCGTTTTGACTCTGGAGAAAATTTCAAACTGGGCTGTTTTTATGTCTGATAAGTCCTCAGCAATGGCAAAAACTCTTCTATGTTCAATTACTCATGGCGAGTTTATTATTACTTTAGTTTGCCTCGCAGATATCCTTAGTCAAACTTTGCCTCTCAGCAGATATTTCCAAAAAGAAAACGACGTACACAAGGCTTCTGAGTTTTTGTCCGACGTTCTTTTTGTGCTTGAAGACAAACGACAGAATGCAGAAACTGGATTTCATGAACTTTTTGAGCAACCAACAGAAATTGCAAAATCTGTCAACAGTGAATTAAAAGTCCCTAGAACCACTTCTAGGCAAGTGAATAGAGCAAATGCTGCCACATCTGATGTTAAAAGTTATTTCAGGGTAAATTTGTACATACCAATCCTTGATTCAATTGTCACATATATGAAGAGTAGATTTTCTGCTGGTGCCTTAGAATTATACAGACTTAATATACTCTTACCAAAAGAATGTATAAATGATACTGTAACAAAGAATAGGCTAAATGCTGATATTGAGTTGATTTCAAAAAAATATGGCAAGACCATGGAAAAAGACGATAGTGCCTTTAAATCTGATTTAAAGGCTGAAATGAACATTTGGATGGCAAAATGGAAAAGAGAAAACTACAACAAAACTCCATTACCATCATCAGCAATAGAATGCTTAGGTTATTGTGTTGCAGAAATGTTTCCCACAATAAAACATCTTTTAGTAATACTTGCCTCATTACCAGTATCAGTTGCAACAGCTGAGAGGTCTTTCTCAACCTTAAAGATAACAAAGACATGGCTTCGAAATCGTTGTGGCCAAAAACGTTTAACTGGCCTAGCCCTTATGTATATTCATAAAGATATTGTTATTGAAAAAACAAAAATCATAAACAGATATATTGAGAAAGGTGGAAAGAGAAGGAAAGAAATGTTTTCATGAAAGAAGAAAGAAAAAGAACAGAAATACTGCAATTCTTTTATACTATATTTTAGTGTTTTTGTATATTTGGAAATTATTTATTATGTTATCTTTTGAACAAATTCCTCTCTTTATAAATTCTCGTTTGCTTATAAACAGAATTATTTTGTTTTATTGCTTACAATAATACTTAAAATGAATTATTTTTTTTTCATTGATTAGCTTTTCTGTGGTATATCATAAGTTAATAAAAACCTCGGAATGTATAAAATGTTTAAAAATATGCTTAAATTCTATTTTTATATTTTTTTATGGATAATATAATAATATGAAATTAAAATAATCTATTTTGTACTTATAAAAAGAAATAATAAAAATGTACAAACAGAAAAATAGTGCTGAAAATGAGTTTCCGTGGTGTCATAATTCATTCTGAAAAGATACATCTTGGATAATTTTTGTTGGAGTTTGGTCATTTTAGTCTTCCCCCCCCCCCCCCAAGTGACACTAATCCGTCACTGCACACTTATTCACATTACAATTTGCTTCACTCAAATAACACATTATAGGTAAAATTAAACTATTGAATGGTTTTTAAAATACTAGAATTTCACTTATACAGACACTATTTCAAATTTGTATTTAAAAATATCAGCTGTTGCACTTTCCTTGATGTTAATGGTGTTCTTCGTTCAGATAAAATTATTCCTGCCCTGGAAAATATCCTTTCATAGGGAACGGATGTTGCAACCATGTTACATCTAGTTCTTACCAAATGTGCAAGATTAGGGTATACACGTTGGTGATCTTTCCACCACAGTAAGGGATTTTCGCTTCTCTCTATTGGTGTGTCTTGAAGATATTTATCTACTTCTTGTATAACCATTGATAAAGGTGTCCCTATTTGTTTAACTTTGCTAAAGCTATTTGTTTAGCTTTATCTGGTTTTTATAATGGTTCCAAATTGAAACTGTTTCCTCCTCTGTTATGTTAGGTTGTAGATTTCCTTTGGTTTCAATGCTTGTATTGGTTCTTGAATTTTTTGTAATTTGTGAACATACTAGTTCTGCTGCATATTTTTTTGTATTTTCTAGAGAAGTATTGTCTTCAAAAAAGTAGTGTTTGTACCTGGGGTCAAGCATCATGCAAAGTGAAATTGTTTTGCTTTTTTACAAATTAGCAAACCTTACAGAAATTCCTTCTAGAAGTTTAAGTGCAATTTCTCTGACAAGTGGTTTAGTTAATTTCACACTTACCTGTTGTATTGATAATTTTAATCCTTGGGTTATAGGTATTATCTGGCTGGCGGTGATATATTTCTCTCCACTCATTTCTTTTGTTACCTCCTCACAAGGTTGTAGAATAGCACACAGTTCTGTACAAATTCCCCATTCTTCAGCTGTTAATGTTTCTATATCTGTTAGTAATGCCAGAGAGTGTTTTACAGCGTCCTCCAGTTCAACAAATCGTTTAAGCATATAGTAAACAGAATTCCAGTGTGTTACAACATCTTGCAGAAGTTTTTTAGGTTGCTGAACACCTATCTGTTCTTGATATTTTGTGAGTTTTAAATGTGCAATATTACTTCCCTTAAAAAATGTCACAATTGTTTTTACTTTTTTGATTATGTCATTTACAATTAACAGGCTATCTTGAACAATTAAATTTAATGGTGAGCATAACATCCAAAATGCTTCCCCTTGAGTATGCTTTGTATAGCACTAGTAATATTTATGGCATTATCAGTAATAACAATTGAAATTTTTCTAGACAAGTCCCATTCATTTATAATACGAAAAATTTCATCTGCTAAATTTTGAGATGTTTTATTTATTTTGATAACTGAACAGTCTCATAGTAGGCTATATGTTTCATTTCAAAATCCTGATTAATGTAATGTGCAGTAATTGCATTAAAAGTTTCATTTGTTGAAGAAGACCATGTGTCAGTTGTTAAGCAAACACTTGGTGCATCTTTTTTAATAGATTCTTTCATTTCATTTACCTTTGTTTCATAAGAAGCTGGTAACAGTGTGTTAGCAAAATACTTTCTAGAAGGAATTTGATAACTAGGGGCACAAGTATTCATCAAATTTCGGAAACCTCTGTCTTCAACAACTGTAAATGGTTGAAGATCCCAAATAAAAAGTTTCATTATTGCCTCGTCAATTTTGTTTTTATCAGATAGGCCTGCTGCTAATTTTTTGGGTATGTAGGTTGATATTGACATTTGTTTTTTACCTGTTGGAACAGGCAACTGAAATGAAGACGGTTGATTTTGGAAGGTGTCAGTAGCTCTTGAAGTGGTTGGTCTCTCAGGACTAAAAAAATGGGAGGAAGATTCAACTACTAAGTTTTCTTGCACATCTGGTCCTATTTGCAATATATCACCTGAAGAAGTTTCTGTTCTTGGCAAAGATTGCACAGCAGTTTGGGTGGATATAGTAGGAAGAGCAACTGTTGGATGCTTTCTTTGTAAATGTTTTTTTTAAATTACTAACTGAACTATATGATAGACTTGTTTTGCAAATCTTGCACAATGCAATATAGTTACTAACTGGTTCAAAAAAAAACTCCACACGTCACTCGTTTTTCTTCTTGGATCCATGTCACCAAAATTTTAAAAATAAAACGTATGCGAACCTAACCTAACACAACCCACAACTATCACAGCAATACTTAAAATGGCTTCCCATAGTATGGGGAGGGGTTCCCGATCAGTGGTAGGCATACCACCAGTGGTAAACAAGAAGACTAGGAAAAAAGTATTTACTTAAAAAATAAATAAATACAAATTTATGTTCAAAACAATAATAAATTTTCATCGGACATAAATTTAAACCGATTACCCTTAAGGAATTAGATTTAAGGAACAAGACTTGATAAAGTGCATAAACGTCCATTACAACAGTCTCATAATTTACGTGAGATGTAGTGCAGTTAAAATCACATTAATAAAAAGTATAATTATAGCCTCTCAACATCAGCCACTCTATAGGTTATAACACAATATAATTCGTTATTTCAAAATTTACCAAGTTGGTGACTAGTATAATATATAATTTATTAGCATATAATCTGTATTATATATCTGCATATCACACGAGAATAAATGTAACATCAGGATGAATATTTTCATTTATTAAAAACAGCTTCGTCTCTTTGCGCAGAATGAAGTATTCAGGACCAAAAAGTGGCTACGTACTAGTTCGTACTAGAAATACGCTTGATACTAGTTGTTCCTAAAATACTAGGTGTTCCTAAAATACTACTGTTCCTCTGATACGCTTAGTATGTGCAATACGCGTTTACTTGTTCCTTCTGTATCAGTGATATGCCTAGTATTTGAAATACTCGTATACTGGTTGTTCCTTGCGTACCAGTGATATTTTTGTACGCCTAGTATTTGGCCTTGGCGTATTCGTTTACTTGTTACTTGTGTACTTTGTGTGTGTGTGTGTGTGTGTGTGTGTGTGTGTGTGTGTGTGTGTGTGTAGTAGTAGTAGTAGTAGTAGTAGTAGCAGCATAGGGGGCGTGCCTCGACTCGGAACAGCGAGGGGGGCGTGTCTCGACTCGGAACAGCGAGGCCGCAAATGAATAACAGGTATTTCAACTTTTCAGTCACTGTTACATCCGTTCCACAAAAAAATCGTTCCAAAATACCTGTTACAGGTATATCAGCCCACCTCTAGCGCAAACGTTTTTTCCCGCTCAAACCAACAAACTTGGATTACATTTTTTACTATACAACTATCACAAAGAAATAAATACACCGATTTATTTGCATATTCTGAAGTACGCAAAATTGAACACCATCCAAAATATTCTCTCACTATTTCATAACTCACCATATAGGCTTATAGGTAAAGTGACCAGACATATGGTTTTGTTTTCAGTAGGCTACAGTACTGAATTTTAAAGGCTCTCTACTGATTTAAAATTTGTACTGAATTCTGTACTGATTTTAAGAAAAACAGCTCAAAATGTACTATAGTATTAACATTAGTATATTATTTTGCCAAACATTATGCCACTGACTTGTTATAATATTATTATATACACACCACCAAAATCAGTAATTTATAACATAATTTTACCTGGTCAGGTTCCATTATTATTTTGCCAAACATTACTGATTTTGGTGGTGTGTATATAATAATATTAGTATATTACTTGGATACCATTACTTGAATGTCACACTAAAATTTTTGGAATATTAATTAAATTATTAAAATGAATGCAACAGAAGTTATTTCTTAACAGCTATGCTGTGTACAAGGCAGATGGAGGTACCAGTCAGTCTAAACTTGTTTGTCATTTTTTGCCATATGACTATGACTTCATCGTTTCATGAACACAATTGCTGACTCTGATTGTCGCCAGTTGTTATTGTGTGGTTCCGCTGATTCAGCCTAGCGTTTAACGTATGGACTTTCTTTGCTTTCTTGCCCTGTGAAGAACCAGTGATTAGACATCGACTGGGACTGCAGTATGACACAAACAGTGGGCGCAGCCGCCAAACATCACAGCGCAGCTTGGGCGGAACGTACGTTGCAGTTAGCGTTTTCGCTAAACATGATTTAGAAAAAGTTCAGTACATTTCAATTTTTTCAGATGCCTCTAACCTTAAAAACATTAAGCTTTTTCCAACACTATGTGATGGCAGCTAGGCAAATATCTCTCGGTTCTGCTCTCGGTACCAGCCAAGACGTGACACCTGACAAGCTCACAGCAAGCCAATCAGGGATCAGCAGCACTCTGATAGACTCATGGCACACCAATCTGTCAGGGCTTAAAAAGAGCACCGCTAGAATTTTTGGCACACTCCATCGGACGCTGCGGAGCCAGCCGGACGGAACAGGAAGAAGAGAAGAATGGACTTTCTTTGCTTTCTTGCCCTGTGAAGACCCAGACCCAGTGATTAGACATCGACTGGGACTGCAGTATGACACAAACAGCGGGCGCAGCCGCCAAACATCACAGCGCAGCTTGGGCGGAACGTACGTCGCAGTTAGCGTTTTCACAACATGGCCCTTCTAAGGGTCACAAAAAACGAAGAGGTGTATGATTGGTGCCATTTGTCCTATGACAATTAATTAGATTTTTCATGTACATAAAGGTATTCAAGTAAAAGTACTTGAATTAATGACCTTCCATGTGAAACGTCGGAAGCAATATCTAATAACTTATTAAAGATTATAGAGAATGGAAACATTAAAGAGAAGGTAGTCGCTTTCTGTTCTGACAATACAAATACCAATTTTGGTGGCAAAAATAGAAAAGGTGTAACTAACGTTTACAAGAAACTTGAGACAGATTTAAATAAAAAATTAATTGGCAATTAATTAGTTAGGCCGTGTGGCACATATTTTCAATAACGCAATTCAGACAGCTGCAGATTCTTTACCAATATATGTTGAAAGAATTGTAATAAAAATATACAGTCATTTCTATCTTACACAGTCAGGAGCCAAAAGCTAAAAGAAAATTGTGATTCAGCAGAAGTTACTTGCTCGAAGTAGTTAGGATACAGGAAAACTAAATGGCTTGCCCTGACATTTGCAGTTGAGAGAATTTTATAATTATTTGCAGCCCTTAAAATTTATTTTTGGATGAACTGACCGCCTGTCCCAAAGTCCTAAATTATTTTTTTTGAGAATGAATTTGCAGAAGTTTATTTATATTTTGTTCATAGTCAGTCTTCTTGGTTTTGAAAAATTATATACTAAGACTGGAAGGTCAAAATGTTTACTTTCTTGATGCCTCACGAATCACTAAACAAGCCAAATCACAAATTGGACATAGAATCAATCAAAAATTCGTACCTTTAATGATTAAAAAAAATCATTTCAAAACTTACTGATAACCCAAACATTTTAAATGATTTTCTAGAATTTATAAAATATCTTTAAAGTATTTAAAAAATTCGAGTGCATCTTTTGTGCCATTTGAGGGTGAAATATTTGAAAAAGTTTTTCTGAAATCTAAAATTGTATGGAAAAATGTTGAAAAAGCTTTACAAATTATTGTAGAATATCTGGAGACGGGTGTTGTTAATGATTCAGAATTATTTGATGAAGTACAATCATAAATAATTGTGTAAGTGATAACATATTTGAAACTTGGGATAATGATAATGTTGCATTTGATTTATGTTGGATACATATTTTTGAAGTTTTAACTGAAAAAAAAATTAATTTAAATAATATGATTAAAGTAATTGAATATCTTTTATGTGTTCCTGGTTCAAATGCACTAGTGGAAAGATTATTTTGGACAACTGAAAAAAGTCAATTAGGGTTATATACTTTGAAGCACATATTAGTTGTAAAGTACAATATCACTGCCAACTATTGTCAGTTTTATGAAGAAATTTTAAATCATAAAGAATTACTGAAAGCGATTTCTTCTTCAAACAAATATATGTAACCATTGTTTAATTGCTGTATAAATTAGGTACTTAGACTTATGTAATAAGCAATCGTAGGTAGTACTTGTAATAGTAAAATGATTCATTTTTCAATTCCTTAATAATATTCGTAATTATACAGAATTTATTGTAAATTTTGTGTTTCTCATTAATAAAATAATTAACTATATTTAAAATAATTAAATTAAAACATAGTTATTACATTTAATTGCAGTTGAGAAGTAGATGTATCCTTTTTATGCTTTACTAAAAAACATACTGAATTTGTCTGCATAAAATCTGGTCAGTTTACATATAGGACTGTGAACGATGTGGATGTTATTTATAGTAAATATAAATTGAAACACACAGTGAACATAAATGTCGAAAGCTAATCATCTTAGTATGTGCACATATCACACAATTTTAAAATATCTTATTGAACTAAAACAGTGGACTTTGTCAATGACATGGAATACTTTCAGTGTCACCAACCAGCACCACACGAGAACTGTGGAATACAGTGCAGGAAAACTGTCTCTGCCAATATGTGACCATTTTCATAATCGATATTATAAAGCGACTGTAATTAATTACAATTGATATTGATACTATTACTATTGCACTTTTAACATGTGCATTAATGTATCATAAACTTTACATGCTTTACACTGTAAAAGCCGAAGAAATTAAATTGCAGCATAATTATGAGTCACCTTGTGTGTGTGCTAATGTTACAGTAATGTAAGTTTTATGGATAATGAATAAAATGTATAATATATTTAATAACGAAGTAACAAAGTAAACGTATAGATTTATTATAAATATAAAAGTACACACACACACACACACACACACACACACACACACACAATAATATTTAATCCTTCTCGGTGTTATCGTATGTTATTTTCTTGTCACTCGATTTAACACTGTTACTTTAAATAATTTTGTTAATTGTTTTTTAACTAGTTTTGTTTAACTACGATATCTTGGTTGAATAAATGTTGTTTATTTTTGAGTAATTAAATGGTTGTAATCCCCGTTATTTGAATGTAAACAGCTCTTTGTAGACCTCTTGAAGTTCGTTCGCACTCCCGTTGAATTATGTCGTCTGTGTATGTTAGTGTGTAGTTTAGACAAAGTTATTTATATAATTCAAACCTTCACGTACCTTTGATGTCGTACTAGAAGTTCAGTCGGTCTCAGTTGATTAGTAAACTGTCCAGTTTTTATAAAACAGTATGATAGCACTGTTAGTGTTCAAGTGAGCACCTATGAATCTTATCTGGGCACCATATGGAATTTCTTGAGAAATATTCCATAAAAAAGAATTCTTTTTTGAATAATCGAATGATTAATTTTGATTGAATTTAAGTTAGTATTTGATTGAGTGATTATATTAATATCAGGAATTAATTTCCTTTTTTATCTGTTTAATGGATTCTAACTGTTGGCGGTTCACTTGTCTGAATAGTAGCCAACTTAACTGGTTGCTTGCTTGGAATTCGCAATTCATTAACTAGTAAAAAAGAATTAATCACTTACTTAAATAATTGCTACTATATTTGTTAATTCACAATTCATTTGTTTATTGCTCACTCTATACTTGGTTCAACTAAATACATTCAATTTACTACTACTAATGGATTACAAATCATCCGGCTTTCAATTTTCTTAACTCAGCTGGTTTGCAATGACAACTCTAACCATGATCGATTGTTTGTTTATAAATATTAGATACCTCAAGGGTGACTTCTTTTAAGTTACAGAATAAAACGCCAATGCTTTACGATAAAATGCTATTACAAAACACTAAATTACTAGGTTAGACACCTTTAATTATTGAAATTAATTGACGAAAAGTTCGTTTAACCTGGACAAATTTTAGGTTAGTTACGGTAACATTAATACCTGAAATCTTATGCTCGGAATATAATAATTCCTGTAAATAATGTTAAGACTGTGCTTATTACTTATTGTATTATTGTTTCTTGCGTCAGTATACAGGTGTATTATGTTATACTGCTAATAGCTTACTCGTAAACAATGTAAATATAGGCACAGTACTCCCTGATTAATAATCTCAATGATTATTTATTAACACTCTTCACGATCTGGTACACTGATCATGGTTACACTTCACTTGTTACGCGTATGAACGATATTATTTTCTTCTTGAATCACAATTTAATTGGTTAGGTATGGTACTTAACCTCGTTCTCTAAATTGCACTTCTAGTAAAGGTATCACTACTGATATCGATGCACTGTATTTTATTTACACTTCTTCCTTCTTGTTGATTATAAAATTTAGATGATAATTCAATCTGGATTCGTTGTTGCTGATTGAGTGGAAAGAGACAAAATGTGTTTTGTTTACAACTGCGTTCGTATATACACTTTTCTTAGATAGCCGCTAGGCGGTGTTGACTGGTTTCTAAGGTCGTTCGCGATTGGTAGAAAATGATGTCATGATGACGTAATTCTATTTATTTATAGCTATTACAAAATAATTGTATTTGATGTGTCGGTGTTGTTTTTGTTATTATTTCATTGTATTTATTCGAAATTCACCAAATTTATGATGCTAACGTTTATATCTCAGTTATTACAAGTACAAATTAGGTTCTGTTACTATCATTGTATAGCTTGTTTATTTCTCTTTATTTTGACATGTCTTGACGACAGTTTGGTCATAGTTTTCATTAACAATTCTTTATTCTAAACTAAATAATGCATTGTTTACAGGCGTTGTCTGCTAAACGTTGCAGATCCGACTTTTAACTTTTTTCTTATTATTTGTTTAACTATCCTTAATTTCTAATTTGAACATGATTATTTGATTGAAAAGAACACATTATTATATATAAATGCTGTATTCAGCGGAACAATATTAATTATTAATAATTAATATTTGTTTAATTATTAAATACATTTGTTGATTTTCGATCATAAACTTCCATATTTAACTATTCTCATTTCAACATTTTTTCTTATTTCTTATTCTTATAACATCACTCATGGAGTGGTGCTTTACATCCTTTTTGTCATTATTATTATTTTACTTCCCTATGCTTAGTAGGGTCTCTACCTGATTCTTACTTTCATGACTTATTTGTGTCATTCTTTGTTTATCATTTCATTACAAGGTTTTGTTCCTTAACTAATATTACATTTCTTTACATATTTTAACTTCTTATAACTTTACCTAGATACATTCAGTGGTTACATTGATTGTTATCTTTAGTTCATTTCATTATTATAACTTATATAATTGGTTTTCTTATTATCTTGTATAGTTCATGATTAACTATAAGATCTTTCTTTGTATTTGTCTTTTTAAATCAGTACTTTGACATGAATCAGCTAATGTGCTGTTTCTATTTACAATACATGATACAAATATCATTCATGTCATCTCTTATCTTATTTATTTTATTTGACTTTATTCATTAAAGGTTTTATTAATCTCACTTAACAGTCTATTTGGGAAACTTGTCTTGTCAATTCGTCTTTGTCAATCTGTCTGTTTATGTTGTAGTGTCATATTATGCAGATAGTGGATTTACCACTGTTCATTCGAAATTCTTCTCTCCTTTCATTCTTTAATGGTTTATTATTTTAACTGTTACATTCTTCCTGGTTACTCATTTATATTTATTTTAGTATCATTCACCCTTCTGGTGTTTATTATTATTATGGAACTTTTGTGACGTTACATATGCTCCCCTCTCAAAATTGATACATTTTATACGTGCGTGTATTGTTTGTTTTGTTAATTGTTAGGTACAGAAAATTTATACTACTGTTTTGTTCTATTTCCAGTATAAATTTTAGTTTGTGGTGTATTGTGTTTATGTATCTGTGGAAATTTTCGACCTGTCTTGTATTGCCATTAAATAAAAGTAATATATCATCCACGTACCTGTGCCAATAAATGATTTTGTTGGTGTATTTGTTGTTGTTTATTATATGTTTTTGTTCTATGTTGTGTATAAATATTTCAGCCAGTATTCCTGATATGGGGGACCCCATAGGGAGGCCGTCTGTTTGTGTGTATATCTTGTTGTTGTATGTGAAGTAATTTTGTTCTGTAATTATTTTGGTGAGTGTGATGATCTCATGTATGTGTGTTTCGGGTGTGTTGTTTTGTCTGAGTCGATGTTCAAGTGTTTGTATGGTGTCTTTGATGGGTATATTGGTGTATAAATTGGTTATGTCAAAAAAAGCATATGTTGAATTGTGTGGGATGTGGTGGATGTGTTCGGTTTTCTTGACCAGTTCTATGTTGTTTTTGACGGAAGTGTTGTTACTGAGATTAATGTTTTTCCTGATTATTTTGTCTAGGTGTCTTGCGATTTTGTGGGAGGGTGCTAGTGTGTTGTTTATTAAGGGACTGATGGGAATATTAGGTTTGTATATTTTCGGTAAAGAATTTAGTTTTGGGGGGTTAGGTTTGATTTGTTTGAGATATTTGGTGCTTTCTGTTTGGATTATGTGTTGTGCGTTATTTATAAATTTGTTTATTTGTTTTTGATATTTTACTGTGAGGTCCTTATTTATTATAGTTGCGTTGAGAATATGATGATATATTTGTATAATTGTTGTAACATTGCAATATATTTTATTGTGCATATTTTTGTAAGGATCGCTTCGCCTGATATTAAAGAAGTAAAAATACGGAATTGTATTGGCTGCTGTAAAACACTCAAGATCTGTTTTTTACCTACAGAAATTTAGAAAGTCTACCTATGTTTGAATAACACTTATTTTGTGCTAATAAAAATAAAACAACTCTTACCTTTAAGCGCCTACAGTGCTTTCACTTCAGTACTCAGCACTTTCACTCAGTACTTTAGGCTATAATAGCACGGTAAAATGTTTGGACGTCTTCGTTAAAAGTCGTACCATAATCAGCTAAGCTCCCCACCATGCCAGATTCGCGGCTCGGTCATAAAGCTATTCCCAAGCGTAGAGACTTGTGCACGTAGTGCCATCTGTGCATGTTTTCGTGACTTTCACTGTTCAGCGTTACGTATGGCGCGAACATTTTTTCCTGCTCAAACCAACAAACTTGGATTACGTTTTTTACTATACAACTATCACAAAAAAATACATACACCGATTTATTTCCACATTCTGAAGTACGCAAAATTGAACACATCCAAAATATTCTCTCACTATCTCATAAATCACCATATAGGCTTATAGGTAAAGTGACCAGACGTATGGTTTTGTTTTCAGTAGGCTACAGTACTGAATTTAAAGGCTCTGTACTGATTTAAAATTTGTACTGAATTTTGTACTGATTTTAAGAAAAACAGCTCAAAATGTACTATAGTATTAACATTAGTGTAGGCCTATTACTTGGATACCATTACTTGAATAGCAAACTAAAAATTTTGGAATATTAATTAAATTATTACAATGAATGCAACAGAAGTTATTTCTTAACAGCTATGCTGTGTACAAGGCAGAATGGAGGTACCAGTCAATCTAAACGGTCTAAACTTGTTTTGTCATTTTTTGCCATATGATTATGACTTCATCGTTTCATGAACACAACTGCTGACTCTGATTGTCGCCAGTTGTTATTGTGTGGTTCCGCTGATTCAGCCTAGCGTTTAACGTAACTTTTTAGAAACGGTAGTGTGCTACGCAATATTTTAATTTTTTTGAGAGTGGCTAGTAATAGTAGGCCTATAGTAAGTGATATTTGTAAAATAATATTAATTAATATAAGGAACTGATATTATCAAATTCATTTTTTGATGTATACATGAGTAGAAGGGGTAATACATTTTCTGAAAGACTTAAACAAGATTACCCATTCCTATGAGAAATAAAACTCCATCTAACGTTCTGTCCACTGTTTGTTTATGGACTTTTAGTATCTACAATGGTGGAAAAACTGATATCGATAACCATGTTCAATCACAAGTGCACAAAAGTGCAGTCAACACATCAGTTTTGTCCAACAAATTAACCTCATATTTTAATAAGGCATCATTTGATAATGAACAAAATCTTCAAGCTGCAGCTGAAGGACCCTTTGCTACCACACAGTAACTCACTATCAGTATTTTCGATCAATGTATTGTTATTGAAAAATCATGAAAATTAGCTTTAATACAAAATTTGAATGTGGGTGAACTAAATGTGAATGTGTAGTTGAGAATATTTTTCCCCTTAATGCCTAAAAAATTTTAAACATGATTTAGAAAAAGTTCGGTACATTTCAATTTTTTCAGATGCTCTAACCTTAAAAACATTAAGCTTTTTCCAACACTATGTGACGCCAGCTAGACAAACATCTGCTCTTGGTACCAGCCAAGACGTGACACCTGACAAGCTCACAGCAAGCCAATCAGGGATCAGCAGCACTCTGATAGGCTCATGGCACACCAATCTGTCAGGGCTTAAAAAGAGCACCGCTAGAATTTTTGGCACACTCCATCGGACGCTGCGGAGCCAGCCGGACGGAACAGGAAGAAGAGAAGAATGGACTTTCTTTGCTTTCTTGCCCTGTGATTAGACATCGACTGGGACTGCAGTATGACACAAACAGCGGACGTAGCCGCCAAACATCACAGCGCAGCTTGGGCGGAACATACGTCGCAGTTAGCGTTTTCGCCACACGGCCCTTCTAAGGGTCACAAAAAACGAAGAGGTGTATGATTGGTGCCATTTGTTCTGTGACAATTAATTAGATTTTTCATGTACATAAAGGTATTCAAGTAAAAGTACTTGAATTAATGACCTTCCATGTGAAACGTCGGAAGCAATATCTAATAACTTATTAAAGATTATAGAGAATGGAAACATTAAAGAGAAGGTAGTCGCTTTCTGTTCTGACAATACAAATACCAATTTTGGTGGCAAAAATAGAAAAGGTGTAACTAACGTTTACAAGAAACTTCAGAAAGATTTAAATAAAAAATTATGATTCAGCAGAAGTTACTTGCTCGAAGTAGTTAGGATACAGCAAAACTAAATGGCTTGCCCTGACATTTGCAGTTGAGAGAATTTTACAATTATTTGTAGCCCTTAAAATTTATTTTTGGATGAACTGACCACCTGTCCCAAAGTCCTAAATTATTTTTTTTTAGAATGAATTTGCAGAAGTTTATTTATATTTTGTTCATAGTCAGTCTTCTTGGTTTTGAAAAATTATATACTAAGACTGGAAGGTCAAAATGTTTCCTTTCTTGAAGCCTCACGAATCACTAAACAAGCCAAATCACAAATTGAACATAGAATCAATCAAAAATTCGTACCTTTAATGATTAAAAAAAATTATTTCAAAACTTCCTGATAACCCAAACATTTTAAATGATTTTTTTAGAATTTTATAAAATATCTTTAAATTATTTAAAAAATTTGAGTGCATCTTTTGTGCCATTTGAGGGCGAAATATTTGAAAAAGTTTTTCTGAAATCTAAAATTGTATGGAAAAATGTTGAAAAAGCTTTACAAATTATTGTAGAATATCTGGAGACGGATGTTGTTAATGATTCAGAATTATTTGATGAAGTACAATTCATAAATAATTGTGTAAGTGATAACATATTTGAAACTTGGGATAATGATAATGTTGCATTTGATTTATGTTGGATACATATTTTTAAAGTTTTAACTGAAAAAAAAAATTAATTTAAAAAATATGATTAAAGTAATTGAATATCTTTTATGTGTTCCTGGTTCAAATGCCCTAGTGGAAAGATTATTTTGGACTACTGAAAAAAGTCAATTAGAATTAGATACTTTGAAGCACATATTAGTTGTAAAGTACAATATCACTGCCAACTGTCAGTTTTATGAAGAAATTTTAAATCATGAAGAATTACTGAAAGCGATTTCTTCTTCAAACAAATATATGTAACCATTGTTTTATTGCTGTATAAATTAGGTACTTAGACTTATGTAATAAGCAATCGTATGTACAGTGAAACTTCGCTAATTCGGACTTCACTAATTCGGAATTTCTATAATTCGAACTGGGGTTCTCAGTACTGTAATTTATACGTACATATGTAAAAATTCAAAATCAAGTGTAGATTTAACCTACTTGAGAAGAGAAAGGCCGGAAATACTGTACATAGTGTATTTCCATGAACTGGGATTATTAATTGGTAGGTCAGCGATAACAAAAAGCAGTGTCGTATACATTTCCTGGAAATTCTGAACAGTAATGTGCAATTCATAACAACGGATATGACTCATACAGACTTTCACATTTGTCATCATTGTGAACGTTCGTCCCATAGCCAGTCACTTTACGTTTTTACTCCGTAGTGTTCGCTCATGATAGAACAAAAGATAGAAGTTTTAAAATGTATTGACAAAGGTGATTCGGTTCAGAGTGTTTTACGCGATTTGGGTATCAGTAAATCGACATTTTACGATATTATAAAAAGCAGATCAGCAATTACAAATTTTTCATTGAATAGAGACTTTGATAGTGCCAGTGAAATTAAGCGAAAACGATGACTCCTGCCAAAACGTCTGACATTGATGAAGCTGTTTGGACGTGGTATAAACAACAACGAGCTGCTGGTGTACCGATCTGTGGGATAGAATTGCAGACTGCTGCTGAACGTTTTGCTACTCGATTTCAAAACCAAGATTTTAAGGCAAGTACAGGGTAACATTCATGTTACGTATGGTATCCAAGTCACTTTTATGTAATATTAAGCGATTACCTGTATGCGGTCCGCCGTGTGACTTCTCAAACTTATTACGTGTTGTAGCAGACAACACTTGAACGGGTGCTCACCCTACATCACGTGCACATAATATGCTTGTTTCTGCAATTTTATTTATTTTTTGACAAACGCAGTTTTGTGTGATATGTGTTTTTGGTTTTAAACGTCTGATGATGAGGCATACGCCTTGAAACGCGTAACGTAATAAGTTTGAGAAGTCACACGGCGGACCGCATACAGGTAATCACTTAATATTACAAGTACAGGGTGGTTGTTTAGATGTAGAAATCGACATGGCATAGCAAACCGATCGATTTGTGGAGAACTTTTAAGTGCAGATCCATGAAGCTGTTCAACCAGTGGCGGCTCGTACAGGGAGGGCAAAAGGGCGCAGCCCTCCCACTAAATTTGCAAATTAAACTTGTCAATAATATAACTATAATGTGTAGTATCCTTATGTGAAAGATATTTTTGGGGCGACTAATAACGATCACCTGATGTTTTCGGCATGGTCCCGCAGCCGGACGCTTTCGCTGTCGCCCTCCCTGCATAGGCTAGTCGTGCGGGGAGCGGGGAAAGAGGAAGTGTACACATGTCTGTGCTTTTAAATCAGCAGCAGCCATTGTAGGAGGGGCTCTGCCCGGAGAACCGGAGCGTTGTTCAAAACTTCTCTGTTGCTGTTTAAGAGCGTATATTTTCTCTTGTGTTTTATATAGTTTTGATTGTGTTATTGTTATATTTTTTGTGTAAACATAATGTTCTAATAATTTATTCTTTATTAGGCAGTGTATTCTGTGTAAGATAGTGTTTTTGTCGAACCTTGTGTAGGCTACATAAACGTGTAACTTATTTTGTGTAGGCCTGAGCCTGTGTGTTCTGTGCGTATTTGTATATAAATACATCCATTTATTTGTATATTCTGAAGTACGCAAACTGAACACCATCCAAAATATTATCTTAGAATTTGCACTTACTATCTCAGAAATCACCACATAGACCTAAAATAACTGATGCTAATGTTATTTATAGTAAATATAATTGAAATAGACAGTTAACATAAATGTTGAAAGCAAATCATTTTTAGTATGGGCTCACATATCACATGATTTTGCACTAATCTTAGTGCAAACTAAAAACAGTGGACAAAAATCTTATTAAACTAAAACAGTGGACCTCGTCAATGACATGGAACATTTACGACGTCGCCAACCAACACCACATGAGAACTGTGGAATACAATGTGGGGAAACTTTCTCCGCCCATACGTGACCGTTTTCATCATCAATATTATAACGCGATTGTAATTAATTACAACTGACATTGATACTATTAATATTGCACTTGTAATGTGTGCATTAATGTACCATAAACTTTACATGCTTTACATTGTAAAAGCTGAAGAAGTGCGGCATAATTATGAGTTATAATATTGTGTGTTAAAATATCATGGGCAGAAAGAATACCTAATGATGAGTTATTGAAGAGAGTGGTGAAAGAAGGACACTGACTGTAACCATTGCAGAAAGCTGAAGCGGTATTGTTAGTTACCTGTTATGCCATTCAAACTGGTCGAGGGAATGTTTAGAACCAACAATATGTTAATAAATGTTGAGAAGACAAATTCATGAGAACATAATTATAAGATGGAACTGAAAAACTGAAAACAGGCAGGCCTACCAACTTGTTCAACAAGTTAAAATAGGCATAAAAGTAGAATGTTTCAATATAGTACGAGGAATCAATAAGAAAACTGGCAATAATGTAGACATCTTAACTAGCTGAAGTAGTAACACACACACACACACACACACACACACACACACACACACACACACACACACACACACACACACACACACACACACACAGAATTAAATAAGTACAACATAATAAAGACCTGCACAGAAAAGTAGAATAAGATCAAGTATTTATACATACACAGTACAAGTTATTAATTATTTAATTATACATGTGTGTTTGAGTACTTTTATATTTATAATAAATCTATACGTTTACTTCGTTATTGAATATATTATACAATAATGCACATTATATTGATACATTAATGCACATGTTAAAAGTGCAATAGTAATAGTATCAATATCAATTGTAATTATTTACAATCGCTGTATAATATCGATTATGAAAATGGTCACATATTGGCAGAGACAGTTTTCCTGCACTGTATTCGACAGTTATCGTGTGGTGCTGGTTGGTGACACTTAAGTACAGTAGAAGCCCGATATAGCGCGGTTGTCGGGTGACATACTTTCCCCCGTGTTATAGGCGTAACCGCGGTATATCGGAAGGTGACCTGTACAGTGACAAATGATGGGGAGGGAGGACCGGGAAAAAGGCTACAGCATAATGCACTACTATATACTGTACGTAAATTACGTCACCAAATGTAGAAATAAAAAATAAGAAAACTGTATTTTAATCCAATACGTATTTTAATCTATTTTAATCCAATGGAATATAAAATACACTATTTATACATTGCTCACTCGACCTACTGTAGGCCTAATTGTTGGTCTTAAAAAAGTCCGTAATTGTTGTTTGACGGGATAATGCACAGCGTTTCTTTTCCGCGTATTGTTTTATAAACACGAGGTGCAGCAGATGAACATTATTAGATTCACTTTGCCTCTCCATCCACGAAATTACTTTGTTTATGTGTATTATCACTTCACTAACATTTGGAATAAGTTCTTTCATTTCCACCCCATTTTCATTTCCATCATCGTCATCGTCTTCTTTTTCTTCGCAATTTGCATTTCGGGCTGCAGCGATGATATCTTTATCTCCTATACATTCTGTAACAGGCTCACCATTGTCAACTTCTGCCCAGTCATTCAAGTCATCTAGAGTGAAGTTGCAATGCAGAGCACTACTCGCAGCTGTACATCACTATTAGTGAATCCGGCAACAGAGCAATTTCCATCGGCGATGTTTTGTTCAAAGGAACATTTCTTCCCGCAATTCTGAATCGTAGCCGTACTAATACTTTCCCATGCAAGACCTATTGAATATGCAACTGTTTTCAGGTTTATTGACTTAAGGTAAATTTCCATTTCCTCATCAGAATTCATTATAGCACTCAGAAGTTCACGGCGGTAATGTGCTTTAAATGCTTTTATGATGCCTTGATCTAATGGCTGGATCAGTGCTGTAGTGTTTTTCGGCAAGAACATGACTCCGATTTTCCCATCTCTTGACTGTAGCATATCAGCAGGTGGATGTGCTGGACAGTGGTCAAGGGTCAGTACAGCTTTTTCTTCGAGGTTGAGTGACCGCAGGTGGCTTCTCACAGATGGAACAAATTCTTCATGGAACCATTTACCGAAAATATCACTTGTCATCCAAGCATTTTTTGTATTACGATATGTGATGGGTAATGACGTCATGTTAACATGTTGAAAGCCTCTAGGATTTCCGCTTTTCCCTATATAGAGAGGTTTAACTTTGTGGCTGCCTGATTTATTTGTGGCAAACAGGAGGGTAACTCTATCCTTATTTATTTTTAATCCAGATTTATTTATTGAATTATTCACATCCAGAGTTCTGGTAGGAAGCATTCGAAAATACAGAGCAGTTTCATCACAGTTATACACTTGATGGTCATTTAAATCGTTATCGATCATTACTTTGCCTGAGGAAAAAGTGCTGCAGCTTCACTGTCACATGATCGTGCTTCCCCTTCAATGCTTATCTGGCTTATACCATGACGAGATTTCCATCGTGAAAACCACCCATCAAATGCATTAAAGTCACTGTTGCCATGTAAATCACTATGGAATTTCACAGCTTGAGCTCTAATAACTGGTCCTGACAGTGGCACACCTTCACTTCGTTTTATTAAAAACCACCTGTACAGACACTCATCTAGTTCACTATCCTTACCTACTTTAGTCTTTTTTCTTTGCAACCCCACTTCACTTTCAACTGTGTTCACAAAACTTTTAAGTTTATCTTCTTCCTTCATCCACCCTCTAAGTGTTCCTTCTGGGATGCCACACTCACGTGATAAACTTGCCTTTGACTCTCTGTTCTTCACACGATCAATTATTTTGAGTTTATCACTCACAGAATATGCTTTTCTTTTCTGCGACATCACAAAACTCTACACTATGCGAATTTATGACAAAGACTATACACTTTGATAAGATAATATCAGAGTATGATCTTATACTGTACTGTAATATGAGGGAGAGAAGGGATTTAGTTGGCTGCTTGCCTTGGCATGAATTCTTAGAAGCGTAGAGACTGTAAATAGCTCGGGCAATTGTTTATGTCTACAGGTACACTTGAACTGGCAATTCTGGCTGTTGTTTACAACGCCGTTTCCAACAACAAGCCTTTGTTTACAATAAACGCAACGCATTCCAATGTTGTGGCTACGGAAGTCACAATAAACAATTCATAATTTACTCACTCTCTACAAGTAAGAATTTTCGCTAATAACGGGCGACATACTCTTCACCGCGTTATATCCGAATCCGCGGTATATCGGACCGCATTATATCGGGCTTCTACTGTATTCCATGTCATTGACAAAGTCCACTGTTTTAGTTTAATAAGATATTTTAAAATTGTGTGATATGTCTCCACATACTAAGATGATTAGCTTTCGACATTTATGTTCACTGTGTGTTTCAATTTATATTTACTATAAATAACATCAGCATCGTTCACAGTCCTATATCCTATATGTAAACTGACCAGATTTTATGCAGACAAATTCAGTATGTTTTTTAGTAAAGCATAAAAAGGATACATCTATTTCTCAACTGCAATTAAATGTAATAACTATGTTTTAATTTAATTATTTTAAATATAGTTAATTATTTTATTAATGAGAAACACAAAATTTACAATAAATTCTGTATAATTACGAATATTATTAAGGATTTAAAAAAATGAATCATTTTACTATTACAAGTACAGTGAAACTTCGCTAATTCGGACTAATGCAGACCAAGCTCAGTCCGATTTGCTGAAAGTCCGAATTATAGAACATTACGAACTGATCACGAGTTTTTGCGTGTCTGTCGGTTACTGATAGCAGATAATATAAAAGAAATCATTCTGAAACCCAATTTGAATCTACAAGAGGTCTACTGCATGTTCTTGTTAAAAATACTGTATTTAATACTCTATTAATTAGTAGTAGAAGAGGTATAAAATAAGAAATAACGTACAGTACCGGTTTATGTGATGTTTACTAAAAAAATTCGATTCAGTTTTATACTGTAGTATGTAACTTACATACAAAACAAAACTTAAATACAAAACACTCTATTTTCACTGCACAGTACGTATTCTAGCAAGCCTACAACTTCTTAAAAAAAATCACTAACTTTTTTCTGCGTGTATTTTGTTTTTAGCTGTTTCCTCACAAAATACTGTTTCATTTCACTTAAAACAAAAAAATATTTGCTTAAGTCAGAGTTTGCAGGCATTTCTACAAACTTAACAAGGATTGTACGTTTTTTATTGCATCACTTATTTTAACATTCTCACTTTCTTCGTGATCGTTTTCTTCCTCATCGTCATCATCATCGCCATATTGATCGTCTGTCATCAGTCCCTTAGTTTGGCGACCTTCTATAGTAGCAGCTATTTCTTCTTCCGACTGCACAACGTACCCTACCTCACCAGCATCTTCATCCATTCATCCAGCCACTCTCGAATATTTTCCATGTTTGTCTCATGCTCTCCTGCATTTTCTAAAATATTTCGGTAATCATCTTCTTCAATTCCATTAAAATCCTCTTCTTCGTTATCTTCAGGGTTAAGAAGTTTTATCCAAGAATTAGCAATCATCGTGGCTTTCACCTCCTTCCAACTTGAAGCCCAGTTAGATAAAGCATTTTTATGTTGTAATTTTTCATATTGATTAAAGTCTGTTCACCTAAACTGGTACTGCAACCCTCTTCATCTTCAAAAAATACGAGACAGTCTTGTAGCTGTTTCTTTCTGTACAGCCGTTTGCAACTATAGATTACTACTTGGTCCATTGGTTGTATTAGTGCCGATGTATTAGGAGGCATGAATAGACATTTAATTTTTCCCTTATCACTTTCTAAAATGTCCTCTGCAGGATGCACTGGAGGATTGTCCAATAACAAGACTGCTTTAACTTCTTCCCTAGCAACATTTTTGTCTTCCATCTGAAATGTTGTGACTGATGGAACAAAATTGTTATGAAACCAAAAACTGAAAATTTCACAGCTGAACCACGCATTTCTGTGAGCTTTATAAATCACAGGAAGATCAGTCCCATTTATGTTCTTCATTGCTCTTGGGTTTTTAGATTTTCCTACAACGACAGATTTTAATTTGTGCATACCATCGGAATTGCACACAGTAATGCAGACAGCCTCATTTTATTTATTTTATGTCCAGGTGTATGGGTTTCTTTTTTACTCGATTGCGTATTTTTTGGCATTGCCTTCCAAAACAACCCCGTCTCATCAGCATTGTAGATTTGCCACTGTTCAAGTTCATTATCATTAATAATCTTTTGTAATTTATCCTTATATGGTTGAATACAGTGGCGGCTGGTAATGTTTTTGACTGGGGGGAGGGGAGCAAAATTTTTTTGGACCCATACCTATGTAACAAAAGTCACCAGTAGAATCTAAATTATTGCTATTATCATGAAATAATTGTAAAATTGAACCTTTTGCTTTACTACTAAAAGTATTGTTAATATCAAAAACCTACCTTGCAAACTACCAATATATTTAAACAGTGTTTGAAACTGAAATTATTTATAACCCTAAGCAGTTCACGTTCCTAAACTTAAATACTTATTAAATTATATTATTAAATGCATGCATTGCTAAATAAAATATATTTGTTCCCTACTCATTTTGTTTCTAACAAATACGCACAGAACACACAGGCTCAGGCCAACACAAAATAAGTTACACGTTTATGTAGCCTACACAAGGTTCGACAAAAACACTATCTTACACAGAATACAATGTGTAAAAACACTATCTTTACAGAATAAAGAATAAATTATTAGAACATTATGTTTACACAAAAAATATAACAATAACACAATCAAAACTATATAAAACACAAGAGAAAATATACACTCTTAAACAGCAACAGAGAAGTTTTGAACAACGCTCCGGTTCTCCGGGCAGAGCCCCTCCTACAATGGCTGCTGCTGATTTAAAAGCACAGACATGTGTACACTTCCTCTTTCCCCACTCCCCGCAAGACTAGCCTATGCAGGGAGGGCGACAGCGAAAGCGTCCGGCTGCAGGACCATGCCGAAAACATCGGGTGATCGTTATTAGTCGCCCCAAAAATATCTTTCACATAAGGATACTACACATTATAGTTATATTATTGACAAGTTTAATTTGCAAATTTAGTGGGAAGGCTGTGCCCTTTTGCCCTCCCTGTACGAGCCGCCACTGGTTGAACAGCTTCATGGATCTGCACTTCTCCACAAATTGATCGGTTTGCTATGCCATGTCGATTTCTAAATCTAAACAACCACCCTGTACTTGCCTTAAAATCTTGGTTTTGAAATCGAGTAGCAAAACGTTCAGCAGCAGTCTGCAATTCTATCCCACGGATCGGTACACCAGCAGCTCGTTATTGTTTATACCACGTCCAAACAGCTTCATCAATGTCAGACGTTTTGGCAGGAGTCATCCGTTTTCGCTTAATTTCACTGGCACTATCAAAGTCTCTATTCAATGAAAAATTTGTAATTGCTGATCTGCTTTTTATAATATCGTAAAATGTCGATTTACTGATACCGAAATCGCGTAAAACACTCTGAACCGAATCACCTTTGTCAATACATTTTAAAACTTCTATCTTTTGTTCTATCATGAGCGAACACTACGGAGTAAAAACGTAAAGTGACTGGCTATGGGACGAACGTTCACAATGATGACAAATGTGAAAGTCTGTATGAGTCATATCCGTTGTTATGAATTGCACATTACTGTTCAGAATTTCCAGGAAATGTATATGACACTGCTTTTTGTTATCGCTGACCTACCAATTAATAATCCCAGTTCATGGAAATACACTATGTACAGTATTTCCGGCCTTTCTCTTCTCAAGTAGGCTAAATCTACACTTGATTTTGAATTTTTACATATGTACGTATAAATTACAGTACTGAGAACCCCAGTCCGAATTATAGAAATTCCGAATTAGTGAAGTCCGAATTAGCGAAGTTTCACTGTACATACGATTGCTTATTACATAAGTCTAAGTACCTAATTTATACAGCAATAAAACAATGGTTACGTATATTTGTTTGAAGGAGAAATCGCTTTCAGTAATTCTTCATGATTTAAAATTTCTTCATAAAACTGACAGTTGGCAGTGATATTGTACTTTACAACTAATATGTGCTTCAAAGTATCTAATTCTAATTGATTTTTTTCATTTGTCCAAAATAATCTTTCCACTAGTGCATTTGCCTTTCCACTAGTGCATTTGAACCAGGAAACACATAAAAGATATTCAATTACTTTAATCATATTTTTTAAATTAATTTTTTTTTTCAGTTAAAACTTTAAAAATATGTATCCAACATAAATCAAATGCAACATTATCATTATCCCAAGTTTCAAATATGTTATCACTTACACAATTATTTATGAATTGTACTTCATCAAATAATTCTGAATCATTAACAACATCCGTTTCCAGATATTCTACAATAATTTGTAAAGCTTTTTCAACATTTTTCCATACAATTTTAGATTTCAGAAAAATTTTTTCAAATATTTCGCCCTCAAATGGCACAAAAGATGCACTCGAATTTTTTAAATACTTTAAAGATATTTTATAAATTCTAAAAAATCATTTAAAATGTTCGGGTTATCAGTAAGTTTTGAAATGATTTTTTTTAATCATTAAAGGTTAGAATTTTTGATTGATTCTGTGTCCAATTTGTGATTTGGCTTGTTTAGTGATTCGTGAGGCTTCAAGAAAGGAAACATTTTGACCTTCCAGTCTTAGTATATAATTTTTCAAAACCAAGAAGACTGACTATGAACAAAATATAAATAAACTTCTGCAAATTCATTCTCAAAAAAATAATTTAGGACTTTGGGACAGGTGGTCAGTTCATCCAAAATAAATTTTAAGGGCTGCAAATAATTGTAAAATTCTCTCAACTGCAAATGTCAGGGCAAGCCATTTAGTTTTGCTGTATCCTAACTACTTCGAGCAAGTAACTTCTGCTGAATCACAATTTTCTTTTAACTTTTGGCTCCAGACTCTGTAAGATAGAAATGACTGTATATTTTTATTACAATTCTTTCAACATATATTGGTAAAGAATCTGCAGCTGTCTGAATTGCGTTATTGAAAATATGTGCCACACGGCCTAATTAATTAATTGCCAATTAATTTTTTATTTAAATCTGTCTCAAGTTTCTTGTAAACGTTAGTTACACCTTTTCTATTTTTGCCACCAAAATTGGTATTTGTATTGTCAGAACAGAAAGCGGCTACCTTCTCTTTAATGTTTCCATTCTCTATAATCTTTAATAAGTTATTAGATATTGCTTCCGATGTTTCACATGGAAGGTCATTAATTCAAGTACTTTTACTTGAATACCTTTATGTACATGAAAAATCTAATTAATTGTCACAGAACAAATGGCACCAATCATACACCTCTTCGTTTTTTGTGACCCTTAGAAGGGCCGTGTGGCGAAAACGCTAACTGCGACGTATGTTCCGCCCAAGCTGCGCTGTGATGTTTGGCGGCTGCGTCCGCTATTTGTGTCATACTGCAATCCCAGTCGATGTCTGATCACTGGTTCTTCACAGGGCAAGAAAGCAAAGAAAGTCCATTCTTCTCTTCTTCCTGTTCCGTCCGGCTGGCTCCGCAGCGTCCGATGGAGTGTGCCAAAAACACAACTGGGGGTTGCGCGGGTCGCGAGTAGTGCAGTGTCCCGAGTCTCAGAAAGGACTCCTGCCACTGGACACAACTGGGGGTTGCGCGACCCGCTCTTTCAGTGTCCCGAGTCTCAGAAAGGACTCCTGCCACTGGGTCTGTGAGAGTTCATTTTATACTTTTTATCTACTTATGGGGGGGGGGTCTGAAGCGACCTGCGATTGTTGGATTATACCACCGGGACTAGCAAACGAGGTCGCTTCCAGGACTCACCTGGTCGCGGGGTGTATTTACCAAGTCCGGCAATGAGGGAATTGTGGGTCACTCTGTCGGAACGAACATAGAATCGTCGCGCCAGGCGTCTCACGGTGTCATCAAGAGAGCGGACACCGAGTCCTCTCCTCAAAAGACGAGAAGAGTACCTCCGGGGGACTTTGCACGCGAGCTTCAGTCCCCGGTCGAGTACGCGCTGGAGCGTGATTCTATGACCACGAGCCAGGTATCCCCAAACAGGACAGGCGTAGGTAATCACCGGCAACACGTACGTGTTGACTATGAGCTTACCTAGCCGGGGGGTCATTGCCGGATTAGATAGCACGGGCCAGAGTCTACTGAGTTGCGCCGAAGCGCGTTGTCGGATGTAATTTGCATGGGTTCGCCAGGTGAGTCGGGAATCCACGTGGAGCCCGAGGTACTTGACGCTGTTGGTCCAGGGCACCTCGACGGGGCCTACTTTAAGCGGCCGAGGCCGCTTGCGTTTTCGCGAGAATATTACCGCGGCGCTCTTGGAAGCGTTAACGGCAACTCTCCAGTCATCGGTCCACCCGACATACGCGTCGAGTTGGCGCTGGAGCTTAACTGCCGCATAACTCGCGTTCGGCTCTGAGGCAAAAGCCACAGTGTCGTCCGCGAACAGCGACAGTTTCACTCCAGGAACTCGGGGCGTGTCGTTGACAAACAACGAGAACAGGAGAGGCCCAAGGACACTTCCCTGAGGGACACCAGCGGTAATACGCCTCTCCGAAGAGAGAGCGTGGTCTACTCTCACTCGGAAGCTACGGTCTCGCAGAAAGCTGCCGATCAAGTGAACGTAGCAGTCTGGGAGAAGGACTTCCGTTAGTTTGTAAAGGACACCCTCGTGCCACACGCGGTCAAAGGCTTTCTCTACGTCTAGGAAGATCGCAGCCGTCTGTTTGCCCTGGCAGCCAGCCTCGGTTATGCATTCCACGAGTCTCATCAGCTGATGAGTCGAGGAGTGCAGCTCACGAAAGCCGAACTGTTCGGGGATCAGCACGTCTAGTCTTTCTAGATGGTCGCGGATCCTACGCTGGATCAGACGCTCAAAAACCTTGGACGTCGCGGACAAGAGGCTGATGGGCCTGAGGTTTTCCACACGAGAACAATTCTTTCCCGGCTTGGGTATCACGATTACGGTAGCCGTTTTCCATTTCACCGGAAAATAGGCCAATCTGAGGCATGAATTGAACAGGTCAGTGAGGAACTGGGTTCCTCGCTCCGGAAGGCGATGGAGGGCGGAATTCATGACTCCGTCCGGGCCAGGCGCCTTCCGGAGCTTGAGCTGAACAATCCTCTCAGAGACCTCCTCCGGGGAGATGGGCTCCGGCTGGACTGTGATATCGGCCGAAAGAAAGCGCTCTACCTCGCGGCAGATTTGCTCAGTGAAGGCCGGGTTCTTGGATGGGTTGGGAGCGAACTGACGCTCTAAACTGTCAGCCAAGAACTCTGCCTTCTCGAGGGGGCGGCCAAGGGGTTGACCGCCAGGTCCGGCCAGTGCGGGGAGAGGCGCGCGTTTGCGCTTTCCCGTTAGGGCACTGGGAATCCGCCAGACATTACGGTCCTCGGCAGGGCCATCCATCTGTGTTACAGCTAGCTCCCAGTTGCGTCTACGGAACGCCAGCATGTCGCGACGCAACTTGCCGGACGCTCTGTTGAACGCAGCCTTGTCAGCCGGGTCACGAGTCCTCTGCCAGCGTCTCCGGAGGCGATTCCTCTCGCAAGCGAGCTGAGACACCTCGTCGGGGATCCGCTGATAGTCGGGCGTGAGCCCCGGCTTCATCCGGGAGGACACGTCAACCGCCGAGACTACGGCTGTGTCGAATACGGCAACTGCCTCATCGACATGCTGGGTAGTGTCGAGCGGGATATGCTCTGGTAGGCGGCGACTGAACGCCGGGCCAAAGCGGTCCCACTCGATTACCCGCCGCTCGTCGCGGACGGTGGCGTGCTGGGTAGCTATATGCACACTGATAGGGCAGTGGTCCGAGGACAGTTCCGAAATGACGGAGACGTGGACCGGGCAATAAACGCCCCTGACCGCGGCAATGTCCAGTACGTCAGGGCGGGAGTTAGCCCTAGAGGGATAGTACGTAGGCCCGGTAGGACCCATGACTGTGACCCGAGCCGCATCAGCATACCTGCGCAAGCGGGTCCCGTTTGGGTTCGCCAAGCGGCTCCCCCAATCGGGGTGCTTACAGTTCAGGTCGCCCGCCAGGACTACCCTCCTGTGTGCTCCAAAGACGGCCTCCAGATTGTTCGACAGGAGCTCCGTGTGTGGAGGCTTGTAGGCGGAAACCACGAGTAGACCGCCGAGAGCACCATGGAGCTCGACCGCGGTGCACTCGAGGTTCCGCCGCTGAGGCAGGACAACGCGGTGATGGCGAAGACTCGCCTTCACCGCGATGGCTGTGCCCCCTCCTGCGCGACCCGACCGGTCGTCCCGGTGGCACACGTAGTTGGGTAATCGGAAACGACGATGCGGGGTCAGGTGCGTCTCGCCAAGAAGAAGCACGTCGGGCTTGTGACGGGCAACGAACTCTAAGAGCTCAGAATGCCGGGAAGCGAGGCCGTTGGCGTTCCACGCCACGAGCTCGAGGTCTCGCTTGAGGGATTGCCGTGGTTGTCCGTTCATAACAGACCTGTAACACGGCATGCTTCCACCAAGAGGAGGAACTTATCTTGGGGCGAGGCTGTTGCCAAGCGTTCCTTGATTTTAAGGAAAGTCTGGGCTACTTTCTGCAAGTCGTAGCTTGCCAGAAAGTCTGAAACGACGGCGAGATCATCGGAAGATGAGGCCGGTGGAGAACGCTGGGCGGCAGCTGCATAGCTGCGGCGGGGCGAGACGGTGGAAGCCTTGGGGGCTGGTACTGGAGCGGGTGGCCGCTCTGGCTTTTGGTGGACGGGCTTGGGTCCAGTGGCAGGTGATTTAGGCTGGCCCGTGTTCTTGGCCTGGTTCCTAACTCTCTTGCCCGATCGGGGGAATCTAGGCTTGGGTGGCGGCGGCAATGGAGGATCAATTTTCTCATCGTCCGGCAGCGGGACTTGGGTATAATGGGGGACGTCGCGTTCCGGTTCCGGGGGCGCGATGGTTGGTTTGGCCTGTGGAGCTTCGCTCGGGCTCACTGCACTTGAAGGTTTCGGAACCGGAGCAGACCTAGGGGCTGGTTTCCGGACCACAGGTTGAGCGGCTTTGGCCGGTTTTACTGGTTGGCTAGCAACAACATGTCGAGGCTTAGGCTGGACGGGTTTCTTCAACTTGTCCAGCTGCTCGCTATAGACTGGGCAGCGCCTGTTATTTGCAGCATGGGCGCCGCCACAGTTAATACAATATCGGTGGTTGGCCGGGACAGCGCAGTCCTGCGTCAAGTGGTCATTTCCACAGCGGACGCAGGTCGGCGCGTTCCGGCAACCGAAGCTGCTATGGCCGAACCGCTGGCACCTGTGGCACTGGGAAAGTCGCCCGGTCTGGCGGCAGGGCTCGACGCTTACGCAGAGCCCGAAAAGCCGTTTTAAATCTAATAAGGCCTGGGAGGATTCGCCCTTCTCTGCCAGGAGTCTTATCAGCGGGAGTGGTCGACGCGAGCCATAAGTAGTGTACAGCCGTGAGGCTCCCACAACCTTATACCCCGCGTCGCACAGTTCGTCTGCGACGACCTGGGGATCCGCCTGTATGTCCAGGCCCCGAAGGACGAGGGCTACAGGCTTGACTCTGTTCAAAGTGTAGGTGTGGAACTGGAACGATTCACGTTCCAGCCACTGGACCACTTCGAAGTGCTCCGATGCGCTGCGGCAGGTAACGCGCACAGTCTCGCTCGCAAGGAGCTTGACAGATGCGTTATCTGCCAGCGCAACGGTCTTACGGAGTCGGCGAACGAAGTCGATCACGTCCCTGACGTTCGTAACGAACACCGGCGGGACCCTTCCTTCGGAGGTGCGACTAGGCGCAACCTCAGCGGAGGCTTGGAGTGCCGCCGAGTCCGTGGCCGAACTCAAGGAGGTCAGGGAGGGAGACTTTCGCGGCTTGCCACCGCGCCCTACTGCCACCCAGTCGGTGGAAGCCGAGGTCTCCATATCTGGGGAGTCAGACTCCGGCAGAGGATTTGGGCTGCTTGGCCTACTAGCGGCCGTGCAGCCGGAAGGTCCGGCCTTAGCGGGCTTGGTCGGCCCTAATAAGGACCGATTTTGCTCACGAACTTGCGCGGGTTCAGCAGGGCTTCCCGTGCGAGTCGTAGGGTTCCCGACTGGCCTAAGTGGCCGGCCGGGGGGCTCGGCGCTGCCGCACAGTGCTTTGGGGACACTAGCAGCTGGGCTACTGCCGACTAACTCGGCTCTTTGTCCAGCGGGTACCCGGGGGCCGAACTGTGACACCGTCACAGTGGCGGCGCAATGCGCATCTCTATTCGTCAGTCCTACTCTCGGACTCCCCGGGTTTCGCTGGACAGCGCTACCTATCAGACTTACCGGCACTGTGTGGCAGGTCCCAGTTGTGTTGTTGCTGTCTTCGTCTTGCAGGCAAGGCGGCTGATCAATTTCCATCGCAGCAGCTGGATGGTGGCGCTGGCGATGAGAAGATTCTTGGTCCGGCGGTTTCTTCTTTACTGCCGCCGCAGTAGCTTGAGCGGAAGGCCTCTTCATTGCAGTCTTGTAGAGGACGAGGCGTTCCTCTTCTGCGTTGTTTTGATGCTGTTGTAGATGTGTGTCCACTTCGAGAGCTAGCAGTCGTCACGAATGTCACTGTCACCTCCTGCCACTGGGTCTATTTGAGTTCATTATATATGTTTTATCTAATTATGGAGGGGTCTGAAGCGACCTGCGATTGGTGGATTATACCACCGGGACTAGCAAACGAGGTCGCTTCCAGGACTAACCTGGTCGCGGGGTGTATTTACCAAGTCCGGCAATGAGGGAATTGTGGTCACTCTGTCGGAACGAACATAGAATCTACGCGCCAGGCGTCTCACGGTGTCATCAAGAGAGCGGACACCGAGTCCTCTCCTCAGAAGTCGAGAAGAGTACCTCCGGGGGACTTTGCACGCGAGCTTCAGTCCCCGGTCGAGTACCCGCTGGAGCGTTGTTCTATGACCACGAGCCAGGTATCCCCAAACAGGACAGGCGTAGGTAATCACGGGCAACACGTACGTGTTGACTATGAGCTTACCTAGCCGGGGGGTCATTGCCGGATTAGAAAGCACGGGCCAGAGTCTACTGAGTTGCGCCGAAGCGCGTTGTCGGATGTACTGTACATGGGTTCGCCAGGTGAGTCGGGAATCCACGTGGAGCCCGAGGTACTTGACACTGTTGGTCCAGGGTACCTCGACGGGGCCTACTTTAAGCGGCCTCGGCCGCTTACGTTTTCGCGAGAATATTACCGCGGCGCTCTTGGAAGCGTTAAAACGGCAACTCTCCAGTCATCGGTCCACCCGACATACGCTTTAAGTTGGCGCTGGAGCTTAACTGCCGCATAACTCGCGTTCGGCTCTGAGGCAAAAGCCGCAGTGTCGTCCGCGAACAGCGACAATTTCACTCCAGGAACTCGGGGCGTGTCGTTGACAAACAACGAGAACAGGAGAGGCCCAAGGACACTTCCCTGAGGGACGCCAGCGGTAATACGCCTCTCCGAAGAGAGAGCGTGGTCTACTCTCACTCGGAAGCTACGGTCTCGCAGAAAGCTGCCGATCAAATGAACGTAGCAGTCTGGGAGAAGGACCTCCGTTAGTTTGTACAGGACACCCTCATGCCACACGCGGTCAAAGGCTTTCTCTACGTCTAGGAAGATCGCAGTCGTCTGTTTGCCCTGGCAGCCAGCCTCGGTTATGCATTCCACGAGTCTCATCAGCTGATGAGTCGAGGAGTGCAGCTCACGAAAGCCGAACTGTTCGGGGATCAGCACGTCTAATCTTTCTAGATGGTCGCGGATCCTACGCTGGATCAGACGCTCAAAAACCTTGGACGTCGCGGACAAGAGGCTGATGGGCCTGAGGTTTTCCACGCGAGAAGACTTCTTTCCCAACTTAGGTATCACGATTATGGTAGCCGTTTTCCATTTCACCGGAAAATAGGCCAGTCTGAGGCATGAATTGAACAGGTCAGTGAGGAACTGGGTTCCTCGCTCCGGAAGGCGATGGAGGGCGGAATTCATGACTCCGTCCGGGCCAGGCGCCTTCCGGGGCTTGAGCTGAACAATCCTCTCAGAGACCTCCTCCAGGGAGATGGGCTCCGGCTGGACTGTGATATCGGCCGATAGAAAGCGCTCTACCTCGCGGCAGATTTGCTCAGTGAAGGCCGGGTTCTTGGATGGGTTGGGAGCGAACTGACGCTCTAAACTGTCAGCCAAGAACTCTGCCTTTTCGGGGGGGGGCGGCCAAGGGGTTGACCACCGGGTCCGGCCAGTGCGGGGAGAGGCGCGCGTTTGCGCTTTCCCGTTAGGGCACTGGGAATCCGCCAGACATTACGGTCCTTGGCAGGGCCATCCATCTGTGTAACAGCTAGCTCCCAGTTGCGTCTACGGAACGCCAGCATGTCGCGACGCAACTTGCCGGACGCTCTGTTGAACGCAGCCTTGTCAGCCGGGTCACGAGTCCTGTGCCAGCGTCTCCGGAGGCGATTCCTCTCGCAAGCGAGCTGAGACACCTCTTCGGGGATCCGCTGATAGTCGGGCGTGAGCCCCGGCTTCATCCGGGAGGACACGTCTACCGCCGAGACTACGGCTGTGTCGAATAAGGCAACTGCCTCGTCGACATGCTGGGTAGTGTCGAGCGGGATATGCTCTGGTAGGCGGCGACTGAACGCCGGGCCAAAGCGGTCCCACTCGATTACCCGCCGCTCGTCGCGGACGGTGGCGTTCTGGGTAGCTATATGCACACTGATAGGGCAATGGTCCGAGGACAGTTCCGAAATGACGGAGACGTGGACCGGGCAATAAACGCCCCTGACCGCGGCAATGTCCAGTACGTCAGGGCGGGAGTTAGCCCTCGAGGGATAGTATGTAGGCCCGGTAGGACCCATGACTGTGACCCGAGCCGCATCAGCATACCTGCGTAAGCGGGTCCCGTTTGGGTTCGCCAAGCGGCTCCCCCAATCGGGGTGCTTACAGTTCAGGTCGCCCGCCAGGACTACCCTTCTGTGTGCGCCAAAGACGGCCTCCAGATCGTTCGACAGGAGCTCCGTTTGTGGAGGCTTGTAAGCGGAAACCACGAGTAGACCGCCGAGAGCACCATGGAGCTCGGACCGCGGTGCACTCGAGGTTCCGCTGCTGAGGCAGGACAACGCGGTGATGGCGAAGACTCGCCTTCACCGCGATGGCTGTGCCCCCTCCTGCGCGACCCGACCGGTCGTCCGGTGGCACACGTAGTTTGGTAGTCGGAAACGACGATGCGGGGTCAGGTGCGTCTCGCCAAGAAGAAGCACGTCGGGCTTGTGACGGGCAACGAACTCTAAGAGCTCAGAATGCCGGGAAGCGAGGCCGTTGGCGTTCCACGCCACGAGCTCGAGGTCTCGCTTGAGGGATTGCCGTGGTTGTCCGTTCATAACAGACCTGTAACACGGCAGGCTTCCACCAAGAGGAGGAACTTATCTTGGGGCGAGGCTGTTGCCAAGCGTTCCTTGATTTTAAGGAAAGTCTGGGCTGCTTTCTGCAAGTCGTAGCTTGCCAGAAAGTCTGATACAACGGCGAGATCATCGGAAGATGAGGCCTGTGGTGAACGCTTGGCGGCAGCTGCATAGCTGCGGCGGGGCGTGACGGTGGAAGCCTTGGGGGCAGGTACTGGAGCGGGTGGCCGCTCTGGGTTTTGGTGGACGGGCTTGGGTCCAGTGGCAGGTAGTTTAGGCTGGCCCGTGTTCTTGGCCTGGGTCCTACCTTTCTTGCCCGATCTGGGGTATCGTGGCTTGGGTGGCGGCGGCCGTGGAGGATCAGTTTCCTCATCGTCCGGCAGCGGGACTTGAGTATAGTGGGGGACTTCGCGTTCCGGTTCCGGGGGCGCGGTGGTTGGTTTGGCCTTTGGAGCTTCGCTCGGGCTCACTGCACTGCTGGGTTTCGGAACCGGAGCAGACATAGGGGCTGGTTTCCGGACCACAGGTTCAGCGGCTTTGGCCGGTTTGACTGGTTGGCTAACAACATGTCGAGGCTTAGGCTGGACGGGTTTCTTGAGCTTGTCCAGCTGCTCGCTATAGACTGGGCAGCGCCTGTTATTAGCAGCATGGGCGCCGCCACAGTTGATACAGTATCGGTGGTTGTCCGGGACAGCGCAGGCCTGCGTCAAGTGGTCATTTCCACAGCGGACGCAGGTCGGCGCGTTCCGACAACCGAAGCTGCTGTGGCCGAACCGCTGGCACCTGTGGCACTGGGAAAGTCGCCCGGTCTGGCGGCAGGGCTTTATGCTCACGCAGAGCCCGAAGAGCCGTTTCAAATCTAACAGGGCCTGGGAGGAGTCGCCCTTCTCTACCAGGAGTCTGATTAGCGGGAGTGGTCGACGCGAGCCATAAGTAGTGTACAGCCGAGAGGCTCCCACAACCTTATAGCCCGCGTCGCGCAGTTCGTCTAGGACGACCTGCGGATCCGCCTGTATGTCCAGGCCCCGAAGGACGAGGGCTACAGGCTTGGTGCGGTTGAGCGTGTAGGTGTGGAACTGGAACGATTCTCGTTCCAGCCACTGGACTACCCCGAAGTGCTCGGATGCACTGCGGCAGGTAACGCGCACAGTCTCGCTCGCAAGGAGCTTGACCGATGCGTTATCTGCTAGCGCAACGACCTTACGGAGTCGGCGAACGAAGCCGATTACATCCCTGACGTTCGTGACGAACACCGGCGGGATCCTTCCTTCGGAGGTGCGACTAGGCGCAACCTCAGCGGAGGCTTGGAATGCCGCCGAGTCCGTAGCCGAACTCAAGGAGGTCAGGGAGGGAGACTTTCTTGGCTTGCCACCGTGCCCTACTACCACCCAGTCGGTGGAAGCCGAGGTCTCCATGGCTGGGGAGTCAGACTCCGGCAGAGGTACAGGGCTGCTTGGCCTACTGGCGGCCGTGCAGCCGGAAGGTCCGGCCTTTGCGGGCTTGGTCGGCCCTAATAAGGACCGATTATTCTGACGAGCTTGCGCGGGTTCAGCAGGGCTTCCCGCGCGAGTCGTAGGGTTCCCGACTGGCCCAAGTGGCCGGCCGGGGGGCTCGTTGCTGTCGCACAGTGCTTTGGGGGCACTAACAGCTGGGCTAATGCCGACTAACTCTGCTCTTTGTCCAGCGGGTACCCGGGGGCCAAACTGCGACACCGTCACAGTGGCGGCGCAACCCGCATCTCTATTTGTTAGTCCTACTCTCGGACTCCCCGGGTTTCGCTGGACAGCGCTACCTAAAACACTTACCGGCACTGTGCGGCAGGTCCCAGTTGTGTTGCGTTGGTTGTCTTCGTCCTGGCAAGACGGCTGGTCAATTTCCATCGCTGCAGCTGGATGGTGGCGCTGGCGATGAGTTGATTCTTGATCCGGCGGTTTCTTCTTTACTGCCGCCGCAGTAGCTTGAGCTGAAGGCCTCTTCATGGCAGTCTTTGTAGAGGACGAGGCGATCCTCTCTGCGTTGACAATAGCGTTGTGATCTCTTCAGAAGCAAGCAGTGAAGTGTGTCACGTCACGCGTCTGGTCTGTTACATATACACCTCTTCGTTTTTTGTGACCCTTAGAAGGGCCGTGTGGCGAAAACGCTAACTGCGACGTATGTTCCGCCCAAGCTGCGCTGTGATGTTTGGCGGCTACGTCCGCTGTTTGTGTCATACTGCAGTCCCAGTCGATGTCTAATCACAGGGCAAGAAAGCAAAGAAAGTCCATTCTTCTCTTCTTCCTGTTCCGTCCGGCTGGCTCCGCAGCGTCCGATGGAGTGTGCAAAAAACACACAACTGGGGGTTGCGCGGCCCGCGCGAAGCGAGGGTCGCGAGTAGTGCAGTGTCCCGAGTCTCAGAAAGGACTCCTGCCACTGGGTCTGTTGGAGTTCATTATATACTTTTAACTAATTATGGGGGGGGGTCTGAAGCGACCTGCGATTGGTGGATTATACCACTGGGACTAGCAAACGAGGTCGCTTCCAGGACTCACCTGGTCGCGGGGTGTATTTACCAAGTCCGGCAATGAGGGAATTGTGGGTCACTCTGTCGGAACGAACATAGAATCGTCGCGCCAGGCGTCTCACGGTGTCATCAAGAGAGCGGACACCGAGTCCTCTCCTCAAAAGACGAGAAGAGTACCTCCGGGGGACTTTGCATGCGAGCTTCAGTCCCCGGTCGAGTACGCGCTGGAGCGTAATTCTATGACCACGAGCCAGGTATCCCCAAACAGGACAGGCGTAGGTAATCACGGGCAACACGTACGTGTTGACTATGAGCTTACCTAGCCGGGGGGTCATTGCCGGATTAGAAAGCACGGGCCAGAGTCTACTGAGTTGCGCCGAAGCGCGATGTCGGATGTACTGTACATGGGTTCGCCAGATGAGTCGGGAATCCACGTGGAGCCTGAGGTACTTGACGCTATTGGTCCAGGGCACCTCGACGGGGCCTACTTTAAGTGGCCGAGGCTGCTTGCGTTTTCGCGAGAATATTACCGCGGCGCTCTTGGAAGCGTTAACGGCAACTCTCCAGTCATCGGTCCACCCGACATACGCTTTAAGTTGGCGCTGGAGCTTAACTGCCGCATAACTCGCGTTCGGCTCTGAGGCAAAAGCCGCAGTGTCGTCTGCGAACAGCGACAATTTCACTCCAGGAACTCGGGGCGTGTCGTTGACAAACAACGAGAACAGGAGAGGCCCAAGGACACTTCCCTGAGGGACGCCAGCGGTAATACGCCTCTCCGAAGAGAGAGCGTGGTCTACTATCACTCGGAAGCTACGGTCTCGCAGAAAGCTGCCGATCAAGTGAACGTAGCAGTCTGGGAGAAGGACTTCCGTGAGTTTGTAGAGGACACCCTCGTGCCACACGCGGTCAAAGGCTTTCTCTACGTCTAGGAAGATCGCAGCCGTCTGTTTGCCCTGGCAGCCAGCCTCGGTTATGCATTCCACGAGTCTCATCAGCTGATGAGTCGAGGAGTGCAGCTCACGAAAGCCGAACTGTTCGGGGATCAGCACGTCTAGTCTTTCTAGATGGTCGCGGATCAGACGCTCAAAAACCTTGGACGTCGCGGACAAGAGGCTGATGGGCCTGAGGTTTTCCACGCGAGAACAATTCTTTCCCGGCTTAGGTATCACAATGACGGTAGCCGTTTTCCATTTCACCAGAAAATAGGCCAGTCTGAGGCATGAATTGAACAGGTCAGTGAGGAACTGGGTTCCTCGCTCCGGAAGGCGATGGAGGGCGGAATTCATGACTCCATCCGGGCCAGGCGCCTTCCGGGGCTTGAGCTGAACAATCCTCTCAGAGACCTCCTCCGGGGAGATGGGCTCCGGCTGGACTGTGATATCGGCCGATAGAAAGCGCTCTACCTCGCGGCAGATTTGCTCAGTGAAGGCCGGGTTCTTGGATGGGTTGGGAGCGAACTGACGCTCTAAACTGTCAGCCAAGAACTCTGCCTTTTTGAGGGGGCGGCCAAGGGGTTGACCGCCGGGTCCGGCCAGTGCGGGGAGAGGCGCGCGTTTGCGCTTTCCCATTAGGACACTGGGAATCCGCCAGACATTACGGTCCTCGGCAGGGCCATCCACCTGTGTAACAGCTAGCTCCCAGTTGCGTCTACGGAATGCCAGCATGTCGCGACGCAACTTGCCGGACGCTCTGTTGAACGCAGCCTTATTATTTATCATATTATTTAAATTAATTTTTTTTTTCAGTTAAAACTTCAAAAATATGTATCCAACATAAATCAAATGCAACATTATCATTATCCCAAGTTTCAAATATGTTATCACTTACACAATTATTTATGATTGTACTTCATCAAATAATTCTGAATCATTAACATCCGTCTCCAGATATTCTACAATAATTTGTAAAGCTTTTTCAACATTTTTCCATACAATTTTAGATTTCAGAAAAACTTTTTCAAATATTTCACCCTCAAATGGCACAAAAGATGCACTCGAATTTTTTAAATACTTTAAAGATATTTTATAAATTCTAGAAAATCATTTAAAATGTTTGGGTTATCAGTAAGTTTTGAAATGATTTTTTTTAATCATTAAAGGTACGAATTTTTGATTGATTCTATGTCCAATTTGTGATTTGGCTTGTTTAGTGATTCGTGAGGGATCAAGAAAGTAAACATTTTGACCTTCCAGTCTTAGTATATAATTTTTCAAAACCAAGAAGACTGACTATGAACAAAATATAAATAAACTTCTGCAAATTCATTCTCAAAAAAAATAATTTAGGACTTTGGGACAGGTGGTCAGTTCATCCAAAAATAAATTTTAAGGGCTGCAAATAATTATAAAATTCTCTCAACTGCAAATGTCAGGGCAAGCCATTTAGTTTTGCTGTATCCTAACTACTTCGAGCAAGTAACTTCTGCTGAATCACAATTTTCTTTTAGCTTTTGGCTCCTGACTGTGTAAGATAGAAATGACTGTATATTTTTATTACAATTCTTTCAACATATATTGGTAAAGAATCTGCAGCTGTCTGAATTGCGTTATTGAAAATATGTGCCACACGGCCTAATTAATTAATTGCCAATTAATTTTTTATTTAAATCTGTCTCAAGTTTCTTGTAAACGGTAGTTACACCTTTTCTATTTTTGCCACCAAAATTGGTATTTGTATTGTCAGAACAGAAAGCGACTACCTTCTCTTTAATGTTTCCATTCTCTATAATCTTTAATAAGTTATTAGATATTGCTTCCGACGTTTCACATGGAAGGTCATTAATTCAAGTACTTTTACTTGAATACCTTTATGTACATGAAAAATCTAATTAATTGTCATAGGACAAATGGCACCAATCATACACCTCTTCGTTTTTTGTGACCCTTAGAAGGGCCATGTTGTGAAAACGCTAACTGCGACGTACGTTCCGCCCAAGCTGCGCTGTGATGTTTGGCGGCTGCGCCCGCTGTTTGTGTCATACTGCAGTCCCAGTCGATGTCTAATCACTGGTTCTTCACAGGGCAAGAAAGCAAAGAAAGTCCATACGTTAAATGCTAGGCTGAATCAGCGGAACCACACAATAACAACTGGCGACAATCAGAGTCAGCAATTGTGTTCATGAAACGATGAAGTCATAGTCATATGGCAAAAAATGACAAAACAAGTTTAGACTGTTTAGACTGACTGGTACCTCCATCTGCCTTGTACACAGCATAGCTGTTAAGAAATAACTTCTGTTGCATTCATTTTAATAATTTAATTAATATTCCAAAATTTTTAGTGTGACATTCAAGTAATGGTATCCAAGTAATATACTAATATTATTATATACACACCACCAAAATCAGTAATGTTTGGCAAAATAATAATGGAACCTGACCAGGTAAAATTATGTTATAAATTACTGATTTTGGTGGTGTGTATATAATAATATTATAACAAGTCAGTGGCATAATGTTTGGCAAAATAATATACTAATGTTAATACTATAGTACATTTTGAGCTGTTTTTTTTAAATCAGTACAAAATTCAGTACAAATTTTAAATCGGTACAGAGCCTTTAAATTTAGTACTGTAGCCTACTGAAAACAAAACCATACGTCTGGTCACTTTACCTATAAGCCTATATGGTGATTTATGAGATAGTGAGAGAATATTTTGGATGTGTTCAATTTTGCGTACTTCAGAATGTGGAAATAAATCGGTGTATGTATTTTTTTGTGATAGTTGTATAGTAAAAAACGTAATCCAAGTTTGTTGGTTTGAGCGGAAAAAAATGTTCGCGCTATACGTAACGCTGAACAGTGAAAGTCACGAAAACATGCACAGATGGCACTACGTGCACAAGTGTCTACGCTTGGGAATAGCTTTGTGACCGAGCCGCGAATCTGGCGTGGTGGAGAGCTTAGCTGATTATGGTACGAATTTTAACGAAGACGTCCGAACATTTTACCGTGCTATTATAGCCTAAAGTAGGGTGACCAGACGTCCCGTTTTTAAAGGGATTGTCCCTTTTTTCCATTATGTGTCCCGTTGTACTGGCAAATTATTAACGGGACGTCAAATGTCCCGTTTTTCCGTACTTGCAATAACGGATAACCTAATCTTTTATCTTCGCTTCGTTTTGAGTTTTTATTTGTTTTGTGTCATTTTGGTCTCGTTTGTTTAAACTTTCTTACTGAGGTCAAGACGGGTCTCGAATGGTTAAGGGAACGCAATCGCGAAAAGAAATGATGATTTCTGGTTTCCACCAGAGTGCGTCAAGGGAGAGTGAGGCAATCAAGGTAAACGTTTTTTGTTTGGTTAGTTTTAACGCTTGGTGTGGCGAGCTTGCTCCATTGTCTATTGTTCGCTTGGTTCGAGATACACGTGCATATTAATATGGGGAAAAGAAAGTGTACTTTCTCCAAAACCCTGAAAGAAAAGTTTCATTTCTTGAAGGACGATACCACATCTACAAAGGTAGAATGTACTTTATGTCGTTCAGTTTTTTCCATTGAACATGGAGGACGTGCCGATATTACACAGCACATTAAGAAAAAGAAACACATGTTGGCAGTTTCCATGAGAACTTCCAGTAGTATAACTTCCTTTGTAAGTAGGAATGGACTACAAACTGAGGAAGAAAAACGTATCACTGCTGAAGAAGGGCTGTTTGCATTTCATACTGCAAAACACAACCATTCTTTCCGTTCAATGGACTGCACATCACTTATCATCAGAGAACTATTTGAGAAGAAATTCACGTGTTCCAGGACAAAGTGTGAGTCGATTTTAGTGAACGTTTTATCGCCGTAGTATGCAATGCATGAAGTGCAATCAGAACTTGAAGATGCTAAGTATGTGTCTGTGATGGTTGATGCACCAAATCACAAAAGCTTAAAATTAGTGCTGATTCTAGTTAGGTATTTCATTCCTACCAAAGGTGTTCAGTGCAAAGTAATCTGTGTTCAGAACGTTGGTGGAGAAACAGCAGAATTATTAGCTAATCATGTTCTGGACATCTTAAAGAAACATCATTTAGTTGACAAGATCATCGCGTTTTGTGCAGATAACTGTAACACTAACTTTGGTGGGTACAAGAGGGCCGGAACAAACAACGTTTTTTCTAAATTGAACAGTGTGCTCAAAATGAATATTCAAGGCATTGGTTGTGCAGCTCATGTGGTACACAATGGTGTACAAACAAGTGCAGACATTCTTCCTATCGACATAGAAACAGTAGTGAATAAAATATTTCAATATTTTCACATTTATACCGTGCGTGTGGAGGAATTGAAATTATTTTGTGATTTTGTTGCTACTGAATATAAGCAGGTTCTGGGTAGTATTAAAACTAGATGGTTGTCATTGTTGCCAGGAGTTACAAGGGTTATTGGTATTTATGAACCTCTAAAGTCTTATTTCATGTCTCAGGATAGGTGTCCTACATTGCTAAAACAATTTTTTGAAAACCCACAGTCACTTCTTTGGCTTCATTTCATACAAAGCCAACTGAAAATGTTTTCAAATTCAATCCAAAAGTTGGAAAGAACCAACATTTCAGCCACTGAAGTAGCTGAAGAATTGGAATTGCTTACAGAAAAAGTCAATAACAGGAAATGTAGTAAGTTTCAAACTTCAGTTGTTTCTTCAATTTTAATTAACTTAGAAAATGAAGGTCTTTTCACCCAATCGAAATATGAAACGTTACCAATTTATTTTATGACACTTTTCTAAGTTATTTAAACAAGTGGGTCTCTCCATATCAGCCTCTGAAATCATTTCATTGGATAACATTGAAAAATTCTGTATCTTGGGATGAGGTTTTAAAAAGTCTGAAAATTCTTAAGACAGTAGATTCATGTTCAACAATTCAGATACATGAAGATGAATTATTTGGTAAGATAGGACATGTGAACAAAGTTTTATCCAGAAAATTTGAGGAATGGGAAAAAGTTAATGTGGAGATCGATAAGAAATGGTGTGATGTCTTCCACATACTTAAAAGTATAGGCATTCCATGTAAAAACATAGAGGTGGTTGTGAGTTTTGCTCTGGCTGTACCAGGCACAAATGCTGTTGTGGAAAGAGTCTTTTCAATTGTGAACTCCCTTTGGATTGCTGAAAGAAACCGTTTTACTACCAAAACTATTCAAGCAATTGTAATTTTAAAAACTCATTTTCAAGACCTTAGCTGTAAGGAATTCTACAACCTGCTATTAAGTAATTCAAAGCTCTTGCGAGATATCAGGTCTTGTGATAAGTACAAAGTTAATAGTGATGTTCCTGATTCAGAAGCCACAAGTTCATGTTCAGCAGGTTGTTGATATCTATGAATCACATCCATGTAATTTTATAGTTGTTAAGAATTTGAATATTTATATTTGAATAATTATAATTTTATAATTCTTGAAAAAACTTGATCAATTATAATATGATCCGGTGCCATGATAAGTATGTTTTTAAGTTGGTTATTAAAATATATGTCTTTTTATATGTAAAAAGTAGTTTTTATTTGTCTTAGTGAAGCAGTGCAGTCATATATGAAGCACATTTTCTTTGTAACTAGTGTCCTGTTTTGTCCTGTTTTTTTATTTCCATATTTCAGAAATGTCCTGTTTTACGTCATAAAAAATCTGGTCACCCTAGCCTAAAGTACTGCGTGAAAGTGCTGAGTACTGAAGTGAAAGCACTGTAGGCGCTTAAAGGTAAGAATTGTTTTATTTTTATTAGCACAAAATAAGTGTTATTCAAACGTAGGTAGACTTTCTAAATTTCTGTAGGTAAAAAACAGATCTTGAGTGTTTTACAGCAGCCAATACAATTCCGTATTTTTACTTCTTTAATATCAGGCGAAGCGATCCTTACAAAAATATGCACAATAAAATATATTGCAATGTTACAACAATTATACAAATATATCATCATATTCTCAACGTAACTATAATAAATAAGGACCTCACAGTAAAATATCAAAAACAAATAAACAAATTTATAAATAACGCACAACACATAATCCAAACAGAAAGCACCAAATACCTCAAACAAATCAAACCTAACCCCCCAAAACTAAATTCTTTACCGAAAATACACAAACCTAATATTCGCATCAGACCCTTAATAAACAACACACTAGCACCCTCCCACAAAATCGCAAGACACCTAGACAAAATAATCAGGAAAAACATTAATCTCAGTAACAACACTTCCGTCAAAAACAACATAGAACTGGTCAAGAATACCGAACACATCCACCACATCCCACACAATTCAACATATGCTTTTTTTGACATAACCAATTTATACACCAATGTACCCATCAAAGACACCATACAAACACTTGAACATTGACTCAGACAAAACAACACACCCGAAACACACATACATGAGATCATCACACTCACCAAAATAATTACAGAACAAAATTACTTCACATACAACAAGATATACACACAAACAGATGGCCTCCCTATGGGATCCCCCATATCAGGAATACTGGCTGAAATATTCATACACAACATAGAACAAAAACATATAATAAACAACAACAAATACACCAACAAAATCATTTATTGGCACAGGTACGTGGATGATATATTACTTTTATTTAATGGCAATACAAGACAGGTCGAAAATTTCCACAGATACATAAACACAATACACCACAAACTAAAATTTACACTGGAAATAGAACAAAACAATAGTATAAATTTTCTGTACCTAACAATTAACAAAACAAACAATACACACACGTATAAAATATATAGAAAACCAACCACAACCGACATGGTCATACACAACACATCAAACCATCCAACGCAACACAAACATGTGGCATTCAACCATATGCTCCATAGACTAACAAAAATACCATTAAGTAAACAGGATTATAACAAAGAACTCAACACAATCAAATATATAGCAATAAAAAACGGTTACAACCCTAATTTAATAAACAAACTACACAGACACATCATAAACAAAAACAACAAAACTATAAATACCAACAACACACAACAAAATAAATACATCACACTCACATACCATAACTCCAACACACACAAAATCGCCAACACATTCAGGAAACAAGTACAAAATAGCATACAGAACAAACAATACCATCAAAAAACACATCAATGATACAAACACGGACATAGACAAATACAACAAAACAGGTGTTTACAAATTAAACTGTAATGATTGTAATAGTTTCTATATAGGCCAGACGGGAAGATGTTTTTCTTCATGTTACTCTGAACACCTAAAAGCTCTATCCAGCAACAACATACATTCCGCATTTGCCATACACATACACACAAAAAACCACAGCTACACCAACATAGATACTAATCTTTAGATATTACACTACTTACCTAAAAGTCGAAAACTTAAACACAGCAGAACAGTGTGAAATATACAAACACTACACAACACAACCAAACAACATACTTAACGACCAATTACACTATAAATCACACACACTCTGACACAATTATACATAAAACAAACAATAATTCGGATCCCCGCACCAATTCCCTACCACCCCCCACTCAACCTACCAACAAAAAAAAACCGTTACAAGTTACTGACAGTCTGTCTCACACCGCTGACGAAGGCGCACATCATGCCGAATGCGTACGGGAGGAAACAAAGTAAGTTCACAAGTGAAAGTTTAATAACCAATATTAATATAATATGTATTACACCGGCCAGGTCACAGGATTTTGTTTCTCATTGCGTCAAGTATATGTGGTTGCACAATAATTAAATAATTTTTAAAGAGGAGTGAGATGTTGACATGAAATAATCAATTAAACTGTTTCAAAATAATCATTCTAAGATTTATTACCTTGATAGAAAAATATTTAACTATTAAAATTTCAAACATTATACCAATAAATATTCACCTTTATAAGCTTTACAAATACAGTAGGACCTCCGTATATCGAATTTGATGGTTCCTAAGAAAAAATTCGATATATAGAAATTTCGATATACAGAAACCTTTTTCTTCTTATTATTCGTAGGTTAGGAAAAGCACTGGAATTTGTTAAAAAAATCATGTATAGGCCTCCATACTATTACAACATTTTGGTAATAAATAAATGAAAACCATAAGCATTTATTTAATAAAAATTACTGTATTTATTTAATAAAAAGTATTTAGTGTACAGTACAGTATTTATTTATTTACTTTAAAAAATTGTTTGTATTTAAAAAAGTAGGAATTACGTGTTAAATGAGTAATACTGTATTTTATTAATTGGTCGTAAAATAATTTTAAATGTCTTTCTGAACCAAATTTGATGCAGATTCCTCATAAAAGTGTTCACATTTGTTGAGCGACTGGAAAATATCATCAGGCACATATTCTTCCGATTGAAGACCTTGACGGATTGTTTCAAATGCTGCCATCATTTCTTTCTTAGAAGGTTTAGGAACTTCAATTTCTTCTGCCTCATTGTCTTCACCTAAATCTTCAGTATCTTTTAATGAACTTAAAATGTTATCGTCCGTTGGATATTCTGCAACAATAACGTCTTCGTCGATGCTTAAAAATTCATCGAGTGATATGTCTTGATCTATTGCGCCAGTTAACTGTAACTGGTTCCAACAATCCTCAAGTTGTGGCAGTGCAGTAACTTCTTCCACAACAGTATTTTGAGAGAAGCCAGCTTTTATAAAACAATTCTGTATTGTTGATTCTGCTATATAATTTTGCCAGACCTTTGCTACCTCTGATATACACAGTCTGAGATTATTCGCATCATCAATAGGTTTGTTGTTTTCCAATGCAAAAATGAGCCTCTTGAGTATCTGTTTTCGGTAAAGCATTTTGAGATTTTTTATTACTCCCTGGTCCATAGGTTGTAGTTTAGATGTGGTGTTTGGAGGGAAAAAAACCAGCTTCACGTTTGTTAACTTTTTTGCCACAAAAGGAGGGTGTGCCGGACAATTGTCAACAAAAAGAACCACTTTTCTTTTTTGTCTTATCAGGTTTTTGTCAAAGTTTACTATCCATTTCTCAAAAATCTCACTCGTCATCCATGACTTTTTATTGTATTCGTAGTCGGTTTCTAAAGACTTCACTCCTTTAAAACATCTTGGTTGCTTGCTTTTTCCGATCACCAACAGTTTATTTTTTTCTTTTCCGGACATATTGGCACACACGACAACAGTTGTTCGTTCTTTACTATGTTTACCTCCGAAGCATTTATCGTCTTTAAAGGTTAGAGACCTCAGGTATATGCGGGGAGGGTACAAACCAGTCATAAGACTGAAGGACTATGAAAAAGGTTAGAGTCTTATTTGGTAAACATCTGAAAAAAAGTCCGGTTTCATCCATGTTAAAAACATTATCTGGTTCATACTCTTCTAAAATTAACCTTAAAGTTGTAGTTTTCCACTGGTTACAGTCTGCTTCAGATACACTTCCACTTTCTCCCGAAATAACTTTTTCTTTAATGCTGTGACGTTTCTTAAATTTGTCCAACCATCCAGAACTTGCTTGAAACTCTTCGTGCCCCAACACTTTAGCATACTCTACCGCCTTTTCCTTTATAAGCAGTCCTGAGACAGGCATGTTTTTATCTTGCACCATTGTCACCCATTTAAGAACTGCTTCGTCCACGTCATCATATTTGCACGTTTTAGACCGTTTTCTATCTGCTCCTACATTTTCATGAGTTTTTAAAACAGATTCTCGATTCTTTATTATGGTTGACACTGTACTCGGCGGAATCAAAAACTTTATCGCAACGTCTTTTTTTCGCATTCCACTATCCACATCTTTTAATAATGCCACCTTTTCTGCAACACTGAAAGATTTTCTTTTTGACATTACAGCATTTACGTTCTCGTTAACTCAAGAAAAAATAAAAAATAAACTCAAAACAAAAATAAAGACTGACTGAAACTGAGTTAACCTTACTCCTTAATAACGTACAGTACTACCGAATGATGAGATACTGTAATGCGCGGGAACAATTGTTGTGAGGAACACGCACAGTGTCACGTGATCAACTGACTAATCCAGACCGGTCTAACAGGTTTCATTTTTAGTCAGTGTGGAATCACAGATAATTTTCCCCTCATTTCTGAAGTTACAAAGTTCGATATATAGAAATTTTTTTCGATATATGGAAATTATTTTATATTGAAATTTCACGGGACTTAAAAAAAATTTGATAAATGGAGATTTTCGTTATAAAGAAGTTTGATATACAGAGGTCCTACTATATACTGTAACCTGCTATCCTATTTAGTCCAGTAACGGCGTCGTAAAAAGGGGGTCTACCTCGACCCAGATCAGGTAGAAGAGTTAATTTTTTTATCTTGTATATATAGGTGAAAGTATGCAGAATCCAAGTTTTCGACCTCCGACACCCTCGGCACAACTTTCTGTGGTCAAAAAACCTCGAAATTTTGGCACTTTTTTCAGTTTTTCAGCCATAACTCCTTTCCGGTGCGTCCTAGCAAAAAATATCCAATATTCACTTTGAAAGAGGACAAAATTTCGTACAACTTTCATATGAAACTTTTTTTTTTCTAAATTCAAAACTAAGCGAGCTATACAGTGCGTCAAAAATCGGCAAAATTTCTCATTTTTCTGAAAAGTTGGGTTTTCGCCTACTTTGTCGCTCTAAATGACCTGGAACCCCTGTATAAATGAAAGTATTAATGTCTATTGTAAATTTAATTTATATGTACATGTATTTTGTACGTATATACGTTGTAACGAAGAGTTTGGTGCGTATCTGTAAAATGTGAACCAGTTTTGTATGTGTATAAAGTGTTAGTGCGTTCGTCTCGCACCGGGGTCGTTACATCAATGGTCGCTGCTAACGATGTCCGTAGCGTTGCGGTAATCACCAGTATAACATGGCAGTAACCTTACCTGTTTATAATTATAGGGGTGTTTTACTCCTGGGTGGCGCCAAATTGTTTATTAAAACAATTAAAATTATTGAATAAAGTGTTTTCAGTGGTGACGGTTCAAATAATTCCCGCTCGTACCGCCGTCTGGATTGTATAGACAGCTGTGCAAATGACTCTTGAGCGCTGCTCATCAAACCTAGTCTTCATAAATAAACACAAATAATGTAATGCACTCCCTATGAAATAATAACAACGGTTACTCCCTGTAATAGTTATTTTTAATGGGTGATAATTAAAATATTCAATTTGACAATTATATTATAATAAATTTGCACCGACTTTTTACATGAAACACTTGAATCAAGGCTGACGAAAATCGATTCTGTAACGATATATCCGTATTAGCAAGGCAGCTGAATGTTGGATATTACTATGTTTGTTGTTCCAAAATCGGTGGATTCTTGTGATTATGAGCTAAAGAATTCCTATGGTTACAATAAAAATATTTTACCTTACTCTAAGTGTACATAAATAATAATGTGTGATGTTACAGTCTGTTCTGTAGTGTCGTTAAATGTGTTTTGAAAGTTCGTGTTTAAATAATAGGTTATATTTTATGTTAACAAATTTTCAGTGAGTTTTATTTTACTTAAATAATCTGTGAAAGAGAAATATTCGGTTTATAGTGAGATAAATTTACCTTTAGTAAAATTTAGAGTGATTAGGTTTTTGGAAGTAGGTAATTCAATTGTACTTAACACCTCAGCATGACTTGGTGTCTTCGTTCATTTGATCGGGTAGGATTGGGCTGCAATAAGTTCTTTTTTCATTAATTTTTGGACTTCAATAGGTCTGGCGTCCTTTTCTTTTAAAGTCTGGTCATAATTTTCTATCAGTTCTCAGTTGTATGGTCCTGGATCTTGCGTGGTCTGTGCTAATGGTTCATCAACATCTTATATGGTCATGGTTATGAACTTCGTTTACTGTTTCATATTATTTTATTGAAAAATTGGTCTTCCCAACTTTGGCTTCTGTACTGCTTGACTGATGCTTTCTTAGTAACGGTATTCAACGGTAATTCTATCTTCAACCGTCATTTCTATGGTAACAAAAAAATTCTAATTGGCTGAGGTTGATATAAATCCATTGTTATCAAAATTCGAATTCCTTTCAAAATCTTCGTATATCTTCTGACTGCTGTTATTCCTCTATCTTCCTTCCTGATTATTAAATATTGTCACTATAGTAATAGTATGTATTTCCTTTCATAGATTATTTTGATACCCCACAAGTTTGGGTTATTCAGGTTTTTATGTTTTTACAATTATGTTAATACTTGTTAATTACATTTCTTTTTATATTCATATGCTTATTATAATATTTTGTTTTACAAGTGATTTACAATTTATTCTTGGTGAATCCTTCACCTCGGATTTGCTAATTTCTTTGTTAATTTGTTATAATTTGTATTTGTGTGTTTCTGACAGTTAGGCATTTTCATAGGCCTAAGTAGCCATTATGGTATTTGACTTATTTCATTTAAATTACATTTCGTTTCAGCCTGATGGGCTTTATTTTGTTATTATAATTGGTTGTGTTGTGTTTCGGGTCTGTTTATGTGTTATTATTGTCACTATTATTTTATACACAATTGTTTACTATTTGGTTTCCATGTTTTCTAGTCATACATTTCTTAACGTTTTTATTTATTTCCTTTGCCAATAATAACAATGTGGCTATTATTTACTACTTTTTTGATCTTATTTAAATATAACATGTAGGCCTATGGTCTGTATGATTCTTACAGCCATATCCAATTCATAAACTTGATTGAATAATTATTTAACTAACTTATTATTTGCTAATCTTTGTTTACAATACATCTTATTTTATATTATTTTTTATTGTGATAAACAACATCACTTTTATGAACTTATAATGATCCCTTATATCATGGGTGTTTTTTGATTTGTTTCTAACTCTTTAATTTTTTAAACAGTCTTTACCTTCCCTCCATGTTAACACTTTCTATTTACTCTCTCCTGGGATTCTCCCTTTTAAATATGATTACATATTTTTAAACTTATTGATAATATTTTTTGTTTTAATTACTATTGTGATTTATCTCTTTCCAGTGTTCAATACATCTTACTTTATAGTTTATACTTAATACTATTTTTCACAACATACTTACTCACTATTATTTTTCACTGTTTATTAAGTGTTCGTTTTCTTTATCCTTCACTATTTTTCATAATATTAACCTTCTTTATTATACATTATTCTTATTTATACCTCACCTTCACTTTTAAATTATTTATAGTTAATTATAATTTAAGTAGTGTACCTTCTTTATCACTACACTCTGGGGTTTTTACACTTTCATTTTGCACTTCACAAATGTTTTTGCTTTTTAAGTGTTTCTGAATGGGTAATCCCTCTAATTACTATCTCACTACCATACTATCTCTTTCATTACAATATTCCCTTAATACTATTAACAATTTTATGTACTTACATTTCTATTATTACATCTAACTCTAAATTGTGGGTTAGTTTGTTTTTTATATTTATCTTTAACACAGTTTAATAGGGTTTCTTCCCTAGATTATTATTGTCCATTAATGGATAATAACATTTACTTTTTCCTTTCTCATAGGTTAATTATTGGTCTTGGTTCCAATATTACTTTTGAGTGCATTATTTCTCCTGTTCGTATTCTTTATTACTTGTTTGTGTATCATTATTGGTTTTCATTTTTATTTATTTCCGTCCTTCTTCATTTTCATTGTATTTGGTTAATACCTTGGTTTTTTCCACCTTCTCATTTGGGTTCATTTTAACAAGTTACATTGATTCATTCAATTCCATGAACTTGTTTCATTTTTGTTTAGTTTCGATTTTTTCCCTTCTTCTTTTGGTTTGGTTAATCACTTTCTTCTCTTCTTTGGTTTTATTCTCGTTTGTTTTTCATGGTTCCCTTCTTCTTTTGTTTCCTTTTGTTGGGTCAATCACTTGGGTTAGGTCATGTCGTCGTTTGTCGTGTCATAGTTTTTATATTTTATTTAAATTAAGCACTTTATTTAATATGAAGTATTATTTTAGATTCAATATTATATTGTTCATACGTGGTATTGGGTTGGCTTATTTGTGTTGTAACAACGTATATACATATATATATTGCAACAGAACACAGGATGATAAGATATGCTGTGTATATCAGAGTACATGAATGACGAGCATTTTCTTGTTTAAATTTGTTTTGTGTAATATTTTGTTTTTTAGTCATAAGTTTTGTATTTAAAAATTGATAAGCATTTAGGTTACACCAAACTCTTCATAAAAAAATGTACTATATTGTCATGTATTTTTTGTATGAATTGGTGCGCGTGTGCGGGTGTGATAATCTGCGATCGCTATAGCGGCAGTGGTAGTTAACCGATTTACACGAAAATTTGACAAGGAATTATTTAAGTAAATAGCTTCGATTTGTGTATACTCTGGGGTTTGTAACTATTTTAGAAATATGGTTTTTTAAGTAAAGCAAAACTCAAGTGTAACTCTTATCAATGATAGGGTAATAAAAATTGTAGATAATTTCCATGCAGGACTATGCAAAATTATACAAAGTTTTTCATGAAATTTGTGTATCTGGTCATTCCATCAATCATGTGACTTGGGCTTGGCCTATCAAATTACACCAAATTCAGTGAGATTCATACGTTGCAGAGCTAGGATGGACAGTCTGTCTGTTGACGTTGCTAGGGGAAGTTGTGCCCGGGTAAGAGAGTTATTCTCTTACAAACGTAAAAATATCTTATATAAAATAAACTATAAACCTTGAAATTCTTAATGAAGTTTTGCGATAAGAACCGAGAGGATAAATAATTAAATACAATTTAAAATAAAATACAGTGCTGTGTCATGTAAGTTAAGATATCCGCATAGGGAACTTAAAGACACTACAAGATATCGTGGAAGCAGTTAAACATAACTGCGAGACTCTGTGAAATATCGCCGCTGGAGCCGCTTGCTGTACAAGTTAACGACGAGACGAAGAGGACACCAAGAAGGAGGGACAGGAAGAAGAGGACGCCAAGACGGGACCGACGAGACGAGAGGAGGACATTGCAGCAAACAAGTAAAATCGATTCATATTAATCGAATAATATAAACAATTTAATATACTATCAATACATGACAATTTAAAATACATTATACATCTTTATAAACAATATTTGTATATAATAAATAATTTTTCATCTCCTCCATATTAGACTTGTATCGATTTTTACACACTCACAATATCCTTATTAGAATAATAAAGTTTGATCTGTTGCAATATATATATATATATATATATATATATTTTGTAACGTAACTTTATTACAAAATAATAATATTAAATTTTGAAATAAAAAAAAATTTATTTCTAACAAAAAATAAAAACTTTTTTTCTGAAAAAATATTTGTTTCATGTTTTTTGTTATATGTATTTAATAAATAATTTTCGTATCTGTATTGTGTAAAAATTTTAATTATTTTATGTTTGAAATAAAATTTTTTTTATTTCAAAATTTAATATTATTATTATTTTGTAATAAAGTTACGTTACAAAATTGGCGTCCAACTAAAGGGCTTTAATTAGGGATTGAAGGACTAATATAACTCTCCCAGTTTCTAATTCAAGCTTGGCAGCGGTTATCCAGCCAGAGAAACAGGAAAGATGCAACGTTGTGCTACATCCAAGAAAAGGGCGGCGGAGGCCGAAAAAGAAATTAATATGGAGGAAAAGGAGGCAACGCCGGTGGAAAACATGGAGAGGTTATTACCCCCAGTAGAACCTAAACAACCCGCACCACCAGAGGAACAACCTGAATTACCAACGCAAACAGGGGACATAAATATCCCAGAGAAACAGGTAGAAGGGTCCACACGAGCAGAGAATGGGGAAATGCAACAAATGTTCAGGCTGATGATGGAAATGAGTAAGAAAATGGATTCCACAAAGGAAGAAATCAAATCCTTGAAGGAAGAATCGAGTAAGGAAAGGAAGGAGGACAATCAATCTTTAAAGGAAGAATTAAGGAAGGACAACCAATCCACAAAGGAAGAATTGGGTAATAAAATTGAAAACACCAATAAGAGAATAGAGGAAACCAGTAAGAAAATGGATGAAAACAGTAAGAAGATGGAAGAAACCAGCAAGAAGATGGAAAGTGACAACCAACAATTGAAGAAAGAATTAAGGGAAAATAACAAGAAAATGGAAGAGAAGATGGGGGAGAGGTTGGAAGAATTAAGAGAGGATAACCAACTATTAAGGGAAGAATTAAGGGAGGTTAACCAGGAGAATCTAGACAAGTTAGACGAACGAATGGAACTATTAAGAGAAGAAATGAACAAAGAACTCAAGGATAATAAGAAATCTATAAATAAAAAGTTGGAAGAAGAAACAATAATTATAAACCAACAGATCAGAGAAGTTGATGAAAGATGTCGGCTAACTGAAGGGGAAGTACAAGAATTCAGGGAAGTGGTAAACACCAAGGTCACGAATATCGAAGAATATAGTCGCAAGAAGGCAGAAGAGAACCGAAAGGAAAGCCAGGAAGAACTAGGCAAGGTACGTAACCAAATTACGGAAAGGTGCGACGGGATGGAGGTAGTGATGACAAACATCACCGGTCAAGTGCGGCAGAGCCAGGAGGAAATGGAAGCAATTCGGAACCGACCAACCAACTTCACAAATATCCCCATCAACGAAAATAGGGAATGGCTGAACTTCCGCCAATATAAAAGGAAGCCAATGGAGTTCTTGGCCCGGATCGAGGAGTACATGGCCAAACATAGAGGCAATAGGTGGCTAAATAATCGAGAGCTGTTGGACGAATCATTCCGTGAAATGACGGACAACTGGTGGATGGCAAACCGGAGTGAGATAGAGGATTACCAGCAATTTAAGAATTTGTTCAAGGTGAAGTATTGGTCGGAGACCACCCAAAATTTAATACGGGACATCTGCCATGGCCGATACAAGACACAATTTGGTAATACGATGACCGCGTACATCCTTGGGAAGGTATGTCTGGCGAAGCACCTGGAACCGGCTATACCTGACGAATGCCTTGTAAATAAACTCTCATACCATTATGATGAAGAAGTCATACGAGCAAGAAGGGGTAGCCAAATAAAGACCATCCAGGCGATGACGGAACTATTAGAAAACTACGAGAATGAGGAATACTATCAGCAAAGCAGAAGAAGGAATGAGCGGCCAGAATTCCGAAGTAATCCGTACCCGAACAACAATAATCATCAGAACAGCAGTGGGTACCAAGGGAACCCATATAATCCCAATTATAATAATATAATAATACCAACAGTAGTAATAATAATAATAATAATAATAATAATAATAACGGTCCCATGAACCAAAATATCAACAGGAATAATAACGGGTACCCCAGTAATCGAACCAATTATTACCCAAATCCAAATGTAAATAGCCAGAGAAACCCAAACCATACTAATAATACCGAACGGTATTATAATAACAATAGGGGTTACCCAACTAACAATACCAATAACAACAACAGGTTCTCCCGACCCCGGGTAAATTTTATACGCGCCGAAGGAAACAGCCAACACAGATACAACCATCAACGGCAGAACAGTTTCCATGAATATGAAGACCGACGCAAAAGCCGAGAACGGGATAGTTGAAGGTATAATCCGCCTAGATGAAGTACCAGTCTAGATGACCCAGAGCGGCAACCAACTAGAGAACAAAATGGCTGGAACCCACTCAAGGTTTCCCGACTGACACCTCAGTTGGTCCAAATAATAATAACCAGAAAATGAGAATTTAAACGGGAGGAGGCAGTAATAAATAATCAGGACCTTTTACTGCTCCTATCTCCTGGGTATCCAAGAGAGTTGCCAAGAGCAACTAATAATAACAATATCACAATTATTAGTTGTAATTATTTAAAAAACATACGAAACGAACTATTGGAGGAGGACGACACTCGCCTCCATAGTATAAATAATCAAATAATTTACATTAATGCAGAAATAGAAGGAATCTTCGCACAGCTAATGATTGATACAGGTGCGAATGTATCTATTATTAACTCAACAGAATTGGAGAGAATCCAAGAAAATGTGGTCAATTATTGCCAACTTTACCAATAAATAATATCGTATTAATAAGTGCCACTGGTCGCCAAAACAAGACTATCCGAAAGCAAGTATCATTAAACGTGATTAGCAAGGGTATAGCAATAAACATGATATTCCTAATTGCGGCAGGATTACCCTTTAATATATTAGTGGGATGCGATGTGCTGAGAAAAAACTCGGCTATCATCGATTTACGCTCAGAGAAAGTTCGCTGTTTACCGGAGGTCTGACCTGGACGGCCGATTTAGTCGGTAGCGAGATAGTACTTCCCAGCAGTATCCACCAGCAAATTCGTAACATCAACTATATGGAAGGTAATTCCATCATTAACCCCATAATATACAACAACACGAACAAAGATTTATGGTCCCAAAAGATACAAGAAATAAGGGATTTCCAGAGCAGAATTACTAGGGAGAAATTGCCCATTAACCAAGCGAATCAGTTGATCAGAATTTATGAAAAGTACCGCTCAGTATTTTCGGACGAGCCAGGTAAGGTAAAAAATTACCAATGTACCCTTAAATTCAGAGATACAGTGGAGTTTAATAGAAAATCATACCCTATTGCGCATTCACGAAAGGAGGCTGTAAGAGCGGAAATAAACCGGATAATTAATAGTGACATCATAGAGAATAGCCAATCTCCATACACCAGCCCTATCGTGGCTATTCCCAAGAAAAACGGCCAAGTCCGGCTTTGCTTGGATGCGCGGGAAATAAACAAAAAGATAATAAATGATAGAACGTCGCTTGGTGAGATCGAAGAAATCCTGAAACGATTCCATGGTACCAAGTACTTTAGTACCTGGGACACAGTGTGCGGTTACTGGCAGGTGGAGTTACACCCACGGAGTCGCCAGTATCTGGCTTTCATATTCGAGGGGCGCAATTACCAATTCAAAAGACTGCCCTTCGGACTCGTAAACTCAGTTGCCATCTTTGTGACCTGCATGGACCAGATATTGGGACAGGAAGCACTTCAGTTTACCACCGTGTATGTAGACGATCTACTAGTAACCTCAGAAATGTGGGAGGAACACTGCTACCATGTGGAACACGTGCTTGAGAAGTTATCTGTCAGTAACGTCACGCTGAAGTTAGAAAAGTCCAAGTTCATTGCCAGAGAAGTTCAATTCTTGGATTTTAACTTGGACGACCAAGGAATCTCACCATCGGCAGAAAAGGTGGAAGCGATCCAGAAATTCCCGGCACCCAAAAACAGAAAGCAATTACGGTCATTCCTGGGACTCTGTAATTATTATCGCAAGTTCCAGGAACAATATTCGGAATTAACCGCAAGATTTCAAAAACAATTGTCATCAAAAAATAAATGGATATGGTGTCAAGAGCAGGATGTGATTTTCCAACTTATTAAGGACAAATTTCTGGCAACAATAATACTTCACCACCCAAATTTTAAACTACTATTTTTCATGAACTGCGATGCCAGCAACATCAGCCTGGGAATGACATTATATCAAGAAGACGAGAAGGGTCAACACCAAGTAATTAGCTTCGCTAGCAGATCTTTGAACCAGTGCGAGAAGAACTACACTGTAACTGAAAAGGAATTACTGAGCGTAGTATTCGCTTTCGGTAAGTTCCGCACTTACATATTGGGTTACCCAGTTACCGTCCGAACAGACCATAAATCAATTTCGTTCCTAAAAAGCTGCAAATTGAATCATGGCAGACTAACAAGGTGGATACTTGCCCTTCAAGAATACCATCTAAAATGGGAATACATCACAGGTAAAAAGAATGTCGTAGCCGATGTGTTATCACGTGTCAATGTGGAAGAGCAAACTTTCGAAGGGGAGAAGGAAAGCGTACTAAAAATATACCATCTTCTTAGTACCAGAGCCGACTTAACAACATTATTAACAAATATGAGCACCCACCAACAAGCAGACCCGAAATTGAGAAACCTTAAAACTCGATTAGAAGAAGGAGACGAAACCGTTGCTCAATATTACCAACTAAACAAACAAATCTTGTTCGTTAAAACCTCACTGAAGCAGGAGACCGGGAAGGTGGTTGTTCCAACCCAGATCGAAAAAGAAATAATAGTAAACTACCACATACGATATGGCCATATGGGCGCCTTAAGGGTGATAAAAGCTCTGGAGGAGAGCTGCCAGATAAAAAACATAAATAGGAAGGTCCGAATGTATATTAAAAGCTGTAAAATCTGCCAGCTCATAAAAACAAACAACGAGAAGAAGGAAGGTGTTATGATTCCTATAACCTCCCAGGCTAAATTGGAGAAGGTATTCCTAGACATCTGCGGACCATTTCCCCGTAGTGGCGGTCGACACCAATATCGATACCTAATAATCGTAATGGACCACTTCACAAAGTTTGTTAAGCTATACCCTACTAATCGGGCAACTACCCGGAAAATTCTGGGGATATTAACGGAGCAGTGTACCCCAAACATGGGGAAACCATCTTCGATCATCACTGATCATGGAACCCAGTTTAAGGGTAGAAAATGGCGGGATACCCTATTATCAATGGGCGTTCGTACATACAAAACCTTGGTCTACCACCCGAGCAGTAATCCGGCAGAGAGGGTGTTACGAGAAGTGGGGAGGATCCTAAGAACTTATTGTCACCATCAACAGAAAAGGTGGCAAGACTATCTAGAAGCCACTGAGGAATTCCTCAACTTGGCATACCATCCAGCTATAGGAATTACCCCAGCCATGTATGAAAAACCATCCCCACGAGTGATCGAAGAAATCCTAGAGTTCCCTATAAATAATATTTACAAATTTGACAAGGTAAAGTTCTACAACAAGGTGGCCGAAGACCAGGAAAAACGGCACAATAAGTATCGAAAGGCTAGTGGTAAAATAATAACTTATGAAAAGGGAGAAAAAATCTTATTAAAAAATCGTGAACTACCCAGCACACTGGAAGGAATAACGAAGAAGTTATTGCTGTTATACACAGGACCATATGTAGTCTCCAATATAAAAAACAATAATACTTATGAAGTAAAGGAAATGGATTCAGAAAGGATCAAAGGTGTATATAACCAGGCTTCCATGAATAAATATTATGAGTAATTGGAAGTATATAAAGGAATTTTGAAAAAATAGAAAAATAAATTCTAAAAACTAGGTAAGCACATCTTACTACCAAATATTTATGAAACGACTTTTGAAATAAAGAAAAAGAAAAAGAATTTTGAAAAATAAAAAAATAAATTCTAAAAAATAAGTAAGCACAACTTACTACCAGATATTTATGAAACGACTTTTGAAATAAAGAAAAAGAAAAAGAATTTTGAAAAATAAAAAAATAAATTCTAAAAAATAAGTAAGCACAACTTACTACCAGATATTTATGAAACGACTTTTGAAATAAAGAAAAAGAAAAAGAATTTTGAATAATATAAAATAAATTCAAAAAACTAAGTAAGCACATCTTACTACCAACTATTAATGAAACTCAAATCATGGAATATAAAAGAAAAGAAAAATGAATTTTGAAGAATAACCACAACATTCAAAAGGAAGAGTAAGTTCACATTACAAACAATTATATGTGGAACCAATTATGAAAAAATTTTGAGAATAAAGAAATGGAAGTAGAACCACTGTACAATTAAAATGAATAAACTTATTGTGAAGTAAAAATAATAAGACTTTTACGCAATATAAGCAGAGAAAATGACCACATAAAATTAATAATTAAAGAGTTCATTTGGATAAAAAGCAACAGCGGAATAAAATTTTGAAAAGGGAAGAAATATCTATATAAAATAAATCCATAATAAGAATATGATCATAAAATAAATGTCAATTATAAGACGGACAATTAAAAGAGTAATTGCAAGAACATAAAACTAGTGGAACGATTCATAAGAATTAAGAAAAAAAAATAATAATACAAAAATTATGCTACCAATGACCAGAAGAAGATTGTAATAACAGTCAAGGAATAACAGAGAATTAAAATAAAAAAACTTTATACTGAATAACAAGTGATAATTATATTAAAACAGCTTCCAACCAAAATAAGAAATAATATGCCAGCAGACCTGCCCATTGAGAAAAATAACTGAGATAGAAAATAACTGAAATAGAAATATTAACAGATCTGAGCAAATACGAAGTGAAGTATCCAAAGATATTTTTTTTTTATAGTCATAAGATGGACTATTCTTATATAATTGTTATTAATAACTGTCTGTAGATAAGTCCAGCAGTATTATTATGTTTTGAGCAGAGATGATTTGCCTCTGACCTCAATGAATGACGTAGTATGGCCAGCAGAGTAAGTAGCCTACAGTGCCCTTCTGAACTGCCCCAGCTCACGTGTTAGGGAATAAATATCCCAAGGATAAAGAACCAAGTTAAGAAAAAATGAACATTGCCACCGAGTGGAGCATGTATTAAAGAAACTCGCCGATAATAATATTACTTTAAAATTAGAAAAGTCCAAGCTTATAGCTAAGGACATTCAGTTTTTAGGTTTCAATCTGAACAACCAAGGAATATCTCCATCTTCAGAAAAAGTATACGCTATACAGAAATTTCCTCAACCTAAAAATCTGAAACAACTACAATCATTTTTAGGTTTGTGTAATTATTTCTGAAAATTTCAAAGTAATTATTCAGAGCTAACTGCCAAATTCCAATACCAGTTATCTGCTAAAAATAAATGGAGATGGTGTAAAGAGCAAGACGAGCCTTTACAGTCAATTAAAGATAAGTTTTTAGAAATAGTAATACTCCATCACCCAAATTTTAACAAGCCCTTTTTCTTGAACTGCGACGCCAGTAATATTAGTCTGGGCACCACTTTATACCAAGAGGACGAAAATGGCCAATATCTCGTCATTAGTTTCGCTAGCAGAACCCTGAACCAATGTGAGAAAAACTACGTCACAGAAAAGGAATTGCTCAGTGTCATGTTTGCTTGCGGAAAATTCCGGACTTATATCTTAGGGTACCCAGTGACCGTCCGCACAGACCATAAATCGATATCGTTCTTGAGAAGGTGTAAGTTAAGTCATGGTAGGCTGACCAGGTGGATACTGGCCCTGCAAGAATATAACCTAAAGTGGGAATATGTTCCAGGAAGCAAGAATGTGGTAGCCGACGTATCGTCACGAGTGGATTTACAAAACCAAACCTTTGAGGGTGAGAAGGAAGGTATACTGAAAATTTACAATATTATGAGAGATAGGTCCGATTTGGAAAAAATAGTACAGAACATCAGCACAAACCAGCAGTCTGACCCAAAGCTAAGCAGTATTCAAAGACGTCTAGCCGATCAAGATGACACCATAACAAAATTTTACTGTATGCATAATAATGTGTTGTTTATAAAGCCATCTCTTGATGAGGAAATATGGAAGATAATAATCCCTACTGATATTGAAAAGGAAATCATCATGGACTACCATATCCGGTACGGCCATATGGGAGCCATGAAGGTAGTAAAGGCGTTGGAGGAAAATTGTCACATAAAGGACATCAATCGGAAGGTAAGGAGATATATCAAGAATTGTTTTATTTGCCAGCTAGTAAAAACCAATAACGATAAGAAGGAGGGTGTGATGATACTTATAACCTCACAGAAGAAATTGGAGAAGATTTTCTTGGATATATGCGGCCCATTTCCCCGTAGTGGCGGACGCCATCGGTATAAATATATCATAATAATGATGGACCACTTTACTAAATTCATAAAATTATATCCTGTGAACCGAGCCACTACTTTAAAGGTTTTGGGAGTAATTACAAATCAATATCTTCCTGAGGTAGGAAAACCTATGTCAATAATTACAGACCACGGGACCCAATTTAAAGGTAAAACATGGAAGGATACGTTATTGGCGCTCGGAATAATGACCTATAAAACATCTGTTTACCACCCAAACAGTAATCCAGCAGAGAGAGTGTTGAGAGAGGTAGGTAGGATACTTAGAACATACTGCCACCATCAACAGAAAAATTGGCAAGAATACCTATTAGCCACCGAAGAATTTCTCAATCTAGCTTATCACCCAGCTATCGGGATTACCCCATATACGGCAGTGCATGAGAAACCACCCCCCCAAGCGATACAAGAAATTATTGAATTTCCGACCCACAAGGAATATAAATTTGATCAGATAAGATTTTATAATAAAGTAGCCGAGGACCAGGAAAGGCGAATTAACAAGTACAAGAAAGCAGTTAAAAAGGTACTAAAATACCAAATTGGAGAAAAGGTGTTGCTTAAAAACTGGGAATTACCCAATACTATGGAAGGGATTACTAAAAAACTATTACTGTTGTATACGGGACCATACGTGATTACTAAGGATAATAACAATAACACGTACGAGTTGAAGGAGATTAATTCACCAAAGATAAAAGGTACCTATAACCAATTATCAATAAAAAAATATTTTAATGAAGGAGAACCATAAAAATTCTAAAATGAGAAAGGACATCTTCAGCTTATCTAGAAGAAGATATTTTGAATTAAATAAATACCATCTAAATTCTAAGAATAAATAAGGACATCTTATAGTTAATATCAAGGAAATTATTTTAAATAAAATAAGAAGGGAAAATAAATAAATTATCTCAAAATTAAAATAAATAATAACACTTTACAGAATATATTTCAGAAGAACTTTGTTTTGGATCAGTTAATAAGGAGAAGTAATGAAATAAGATATCTAAGGTTTAAAAAATAATAAGTACAACAACATTAAAGAAATTGAATGAAATAATTTTACAAAAGAAAATTTTTTTCACAACTATGAAGGCTAAACAACTCAAGACAACTATATAAATGAAATACTCATCGAAACAAAAATGTTACAGGACTTTAAAGTAAAAAGGTAAATAAGAATCCAGATATTGTATATATTTTCAATGTAATAAGTTGATGAAACCCCTGAACCAAAAATAAGATTATCGAAGAATAAAGAGGAGAACCAATTAACTGAAACAGATAAGGAAAAGGTATTAAAACCAGATATTATGCCATGAGCATTAAACTAATTAATGAAACAACAAATGAAAAAAAAAACTATATACATAAACATCCGCTACCCAAAATGTAAACAAGAAATAGTCTGTGACAACAACTAACTAAAATGGCAGAATTTCACAAAAGAAAGGCTGAAATGGATATTATGCCAAATACCTGTTGATAAGTAATATAGAATGAGCTGTGAAATGTAAGGATAACCATATGGACAGAAATATTAAATAATCTGAATAATTATGAAGTGATGATTCTAAGTATATTTATTAATAGTCAAAATGGACTACTTATTATAATTGATATTTTTAATAACTGTATGTAGATAATTCCACCAGTTTTTTATGATTGAGCAGAGATGATAATTCCTCTGAGCTCAAATAAGTGAAGTATTGGTCAGCAGAGCAATGAAGCCGAAAAAGTGCCACTCTGAACTGTTCCAGCTCGCATGTTAGGGAATGTTAGGGAGTAAATATATAAATGAAGAAACACTAAATAAGAAGGGAAAAATATAGATATATTAAATAATAAAAGGATGAATCAGATTAAAAAGAACTATCTCATAAGAACAGAATAAAAGTAAAGGCAACAAGAATGCATATCAATTTAGAGCTCAACCAAAAGAAACAGGTATATCAGGGTAAACGAAGCCAAGAAGAATATAATAAAGAAGAATATCAGAAGCAATTAGTTCACCCAAACTGAAAGTATGTGCTGAACTAATCACTTATACAGGGGGGCATTTGTAGCACAACGAAGTTTTTACCTTGTTCTACAAAATAAGATAATATATGAAAGGAAGGGAAGAAGTCATCTAGAAAGGAATAATATCAACTTAAATAAAAATTAACAGAAAAGTATTTACAATTATAAATAAAAGAACTTAACAGAACTAGAAAAGTCGATTCAAAGGAATTATATGTAGTCAATTTATAGCCATAAAGTGTTAAAAAATAAATAATAAGAATATCATATCAGTATAATAATTAGTAGACCCAGTAAGATATGGAGTACAGAGGAGTAACAGCCCAGGAATAATAAATGAACATGACAATTAGCAAGATATGTAATAATAATGAATAATAGTTTGGAACAAATAAAATAAAAATGACAATTTTTAAAATAGGGAACAGTAAGGAGTAATAGCCCAGGACTAATGAATTAAAGGGAAAAAATAATCCAGACACCCAAAGAACTTATAGTAACCTCTATAGCAGCAAGTAAATACTTCAAAGGAAATCAAACTATATTAGATATACCAATTTAAATGAAATGACTAGCCCAAATAAGAGAATCCAATACAATTAATGGAAAATAATGTAAAAAATTAATTATAATTAAAATAGATGTGATTAAGGGGAACACCCCAAACCAGTTTCAAAAAAGGACAACAAAAGACTATTATTAATATAAAGTTTTAATGTATTTATTTTTATAATTATTTTATGTTATTGTTTGTGAATACCATACAAGATATGTTGATACTAGTAAATGATAGATGTTAGAATGTAAGAATTTATTTGTATTTTAATCATGTTAATTAATGTTATATTTTTTAAAGTAAGGAAAGGAAAAATAATAGTTCAAACAACCCAGAAATAGTGGATCAAAAAATATAAAATTAATAAGATGAATTAATAATAACTTTGCTAGGAAAATTGGAAATTGATGACCAAGACAAATTCAAATTTGAGCATATAAATCTAATCAAAGAATACAAGTTAATAGAACCTAGACTAATTTGATGTAAATTACCCTATTCAATATACAAATACATTATCATAATAATAACCATGACCTATAATAGTAATGAAAGGAATCAACATGTAAAATTGACTTAAGATAGGTGTTTGTACCAGATAAGGCCATAATCAGTAAAGTGTACTAGTAAAATGCAAATAATTTGTTAAATGTTTAAAATAATAGCCAGATGTAAATTAGGTAAATTACAGATATTTAATTAAGAATCGAGTGAAAAATAAATTGTAACATAAAACATATTTTAAACCATTTAATAGGTAATTCTGTAAGTCAAGATAAGGCCTACAGATAAATTTCAAAGAATGTAATTCAGAAGCACAAGTCAAACCAAAATAGGTAAAATTTAGTATTAAATTGTATAAAATAAAATCAGGAATATTGTCATGTAATTAAAATTAAATAAAGGTACTAAACAAATAATTTATAGCCATTTAAACATAAAAATGTCAATATTTTTTATATATAAGATTGAATTCAAAGACAACAGCTGATGGCTGAACAATGAGAAATGATACCGAAATATTATAAATTTTATATATGAAGGAACAAAAATCAGGGAGTTGATTGTTAAAAGCCAAACGAGACAGACGTGTCAAAAGACTTCTCAGAGAAATACTAACGAAAATTGTAACTAACACTAACCGAGATATATGACGAAGCTATATAAAGATAAATAGAAGATAAATTAAAGTGAAGACTACTATAATATTGATCACTGAACCCTTAAATAATATTAAATTAAACCATCACTACAACTAGACACGATTGAAGAACGAAAAAACTGAACTCGAATAACCAGAACCTAGTGAGGGAACCATTTGACACAACACTACTATTACTGAACAAAATCCAGCGGATGAGCACAACTATACACTGTAACTTGTGAAGATTCCTAGAGCGACATACTTGAAGAGGAATTAACAACTAATACATTTATTTGGAATGGAATCTCGGAGCTGAATTTCCATTGCAGAACCACATTGAGGACGCCATCTTGTCATTTTGGTCAACTTCGCACAGGCTCACTGGACCTGCGCTAGTGACGTCGAATCAAGCCATCGTATCGTAATATTTAAATTTTATATATTTTAACTTTATTATTCTGTCTGTCTAATGAATAAGTCTTTAATAGTTTGTAAGTATTGAATTCTCTTGCCTTTCCTGACTATTTCTACAGTTAAACGAACCTTTATAATATAATAATTCCATTGAAATATTTTGAATATATAAAATAATCGAACTGTATCTTTATATCAAATCAGATTCAAGTCCGTAGCGGCAATTTCAAATAATTGTTTGATGAATAAACTCATTTATTGTTTTAATAATACTGTTTTATTGATCAGCTAAGCCTTAAATTAAATTACATTAATTATTTAAGAGAAAAAGTGAACTTCTTAAGGAGACGAGCTAGAAGAAGAAGAAGAAGAACAGATATTAAATTGGCTGCTACATGCAATCGATACGACCTAGATAATCTATTTGAAGTGAAGAAATAAATAATCTTACATCAGAACACACAGTTATTAAACAGTATATTTTTTATTAATTGAACATAAACAATTAAAAAACAACTACACCAATTAAAATTAATTAATGACATGAAAAATAACCAATAAAAATAATAAAAAAATAAATAAATAAATAAAATAAATTTTTTTATTAACCAATTATTATTTAAAATTATTTGTAATTAATACATAATTGTTTTATTACAATATATATAGGTATATACGTACAAAATACATGTACATATAAATTAAATTTACAATGGACATTAATACATTCATTTATACAGGTGTTCCAGGTCATTTAGAGCGACAAAGTTGGTGAAAACCCAACTTTTCTGAAAAATGAGAAATTTTGCCGATTTTTGACGCACTGTAGCTCGCTTAGTTTTGAATTTAGGTAAAAAACGCTTCATATGAGAGTTGTAGGAAATTTTGTCCTCTTTCAAAGTGAATATTGGATATTTTTTGCTAGGACACACCAGAAAGGAGTTATAGCTGAAAAACTGAAAAAAGTGCCAAAATTTCGAGGTTTTTTGACCACAGAAAGTTGCGCCGAGGGTGTCGGAGGTCGAAAAGTTGGATTCTGCATACTCTCACCTATATATACAAGATAGAAAAATTAATTCTTCTACCTGATCTGAGTCGAGGTCGAATGTACCCCGTTACTGGACTAATTCATAACATACAGCAAAAATAAACTTCCATATAATCTTATTAACTAACCAAACATGTTAAACAAGTTATTTAAATTCTTTTTATTTGTGTGTCTGAAATTAACTCAAATTTTAATTAATGATAGCAACTCATTTACCAATAAAATAATATTAAGATTCAAGAATGAGTTTATTGTTGCTATAAACAAATAAAAATGCTAGTACATTTACTTCCAATCTATTATTGATTTATACTGACACCCAAAAATACAACAAAAGATTAGTATTTCTTTTCTACAAGTTGTTGTTAAATTACACTCTCTTATCTAACTACTATTTTACTTTAAAACTCTAATTATTATCTGTTCATATTAAGTTCTTTTCGAGAGCTCTTTTCACAGTAAAAAATATAATTGTTTTTGTATCACCTGCGTATATCTGCAGTTACCATTGTGTGTGTGTGTGTGTGTGTCCAGAATCCTGTGAGTATGCTGCTGCTGATGATGATGATGACTATGCTGATGCGGTGTTTGTTGTCTCTATGGGTTGTTGCTGTTGGCGATGCTCCAGTGTTCCTCCTTACGTCTTGGTGGGAGTGTGGTAGTGTGTGTGTGTCTCCTGGTCTATCTGCAAACGGGCAGCATGACGTTGTGTGTAGATTTCTTGAGTCTGAGTGTGTGATCGCCCAAAATTGTCAGTGGTATTTATACTGGTGGCGATTTGACAGGTACAGGGCTGTTTCTGTTTTCGACAAGCTAGAGATGGTCAGTTCGCGCGAAAGCGTCCTTTTTATTACACTCACTTTTTGGTTAATTATCGCGAACTCATGAACATACTCGTCACATGAGCGATATCATTGTTTGCGTCATTTTTTTCTGGTCACTCACATATACCACACATTAATTACAGTAGAGTTGCGATTATCCCACCTAAATGGCCCAGCCGAAGGTCGGATAAGCAAAAAGGTCGAATAATAAGGAAATAAATAAAATACTAATATTTACTGACACATAATGTATTTTTACACCAATATATTAGTATTTACAACACATACAATAAAGTTGCAAGATAATAAGTTAATACATAACAGATTATGTATGTTTAAAAAAACTGGTGATATTTGTTTGCTAGCCTGTGGAATTACGTCTTCTCACCACCGTGTCTCATAGCCGCTGTCTCGTAGCAGGACGTCAGTGCTTGTCGAATCTCTTTGTTGCTCCACGTACTTCAATGCTGTTTGAAGGGCTTGAAATCCGTCGTTGTGGGTAATCTTAGTTTCAGATTAATTGTTGCTATTTTCGTCTTCTTCTGCGTTGTTATCAGTGCCGTTGACAATGTTGACAATATCTTCATCAGTCACTTCATACTGTTGATCAAGGGTAAACCATTTGTTGACGTCTTCAACTGTCGCATCTTCACATCCAGGAATTTGTTTTAACAAAGGCAACACATTTTCACTATGTTCTGAGGCGGATTTCTTCACTATGAGGTTTCTCACCCAATAAAAAATTCCACAATTTAGCAATTGTTCCTGCACCAACACTTTCCCAGGATTGTGCAACAAAATAAGCTACTATTTCTTTTATGAATTTGCTAACTGCTATAATTTTTTAAGACCTGAAGATGTCAGTAATGACGAAAAGCTTAGTCGAACAATAAAAAATTATAGCAGTTAGCAAATTCATAAAAGAAATAGTAAGGATGGCTGCTAATTTAAACAATACGAAGAATAAAATAAGCTACGTCTTTAAGATTTATCTTGCGCAATTTCTCAATCATGTTCTCTCCTTGGTCAGTTGAGTCAATCAGAGAAGACAAAAGCTGCCTGCAGTAGTTTCTTTTTATAGTTTCCAGTACACCTTGGTCCATTGGCTGACAAATGGACGTAACGTTAGGAGGTAAAAACATCGTCTTGATCTCTCCATCTCTAAGTTCGTCTTCACTTGGATGAGTGGGGGCGTCGTCCAATAACAAAATGGCTTTTCTTGGCAATTGCCATTTTTTCCAAGAATTTTTCCACCTTTGGTACAAATTCACCAAAAAACCAGTTCTTAAAAATATCTGAGCTCATCCATGCACTCTTTTGGTTTGAATATTTTACTGGCAACGTATTTTTAGAAACCTGTTTGAAAGCTCTAGGATTCTTTGATTTCCCAATAAATAGAAGTTTCATCTTTAGATTGGCAGTAGCATTACTACAAGCAAGAAGTGTGACACGTTCCTTACTTCGTTTATGACCAGGGGCTTCTGTTTCTGCCTTAGCTGCAAGGGTTTTGCTTGGAAGAAGCATATAATTAAGGCCAGTTTCGTCACAATTAAAGGTTTGATCACCAGTCAATCCTTCTGTATCAACCCATGAGTGTAACCTTTGCTTAAACAATTCTAAACTGTCAGAATCAGCAGATAGTTTCTCACCGCAGATATTAAGCTGCCGAACTCCGTACCTCTTCTTCCACCGATCGAGCCATCCAACACTTGCTGTGAAATTAGGGTCTCCTTCCTTAAATTCTTCACGAAACTTCAATGCCTTTTGCTGCAACATTGGTCCACATATTGGCACACCATTGCCTCTTTTTTGCACGAACCAAAGATATAATGTTTCACTAACCTTTTCGTATTCATACTTTTTCTTCCTTGCAAAGCTTTGTCAGTCACTCTTTCAGAACACCATTTCTCAATTTGTGCTCGGTTCCTCTTGCAGTCGCCAACAGTAACACACCCAACGCCACAGTCTTGCGCCACTTTAAATAATGTTTCACCTTTGTCTATTCTTTTTAAAGCCTTTAGTTTCTCCTCCATAGCCACGATAACCTTTTTCCTTTTCGAAGCCATCACTACAGACACTGTACCACATGACTTTGGATAAACGAAACGAGCAAAACAAGTTAAGACAGATGAGAAATGAACTGATCGGTACGCAGTCACTATTGACACTGATGGGTTTACAGGTTAGGCCTGATGACTCATGGTGAAAGGCGTGTCATGTGACTCAGCAGTCATTCACTTACTAATCCTATTAGTCATGGGTGACTGACGACACTCAAAAATGAAACTTTCCAGCCGATTGTATACTGTACTACCTTGAGAATTCTTCTCAGTAGCACGTGTAAAATGATAACTGACTGTTCCGTAAATTTTAATTTTTTAAGTAAGGATGGTGTCGGATAATTCAGAAGGTCGAATAATCGCGACTCTACTGTACTCTTTAATTACACTATTAATTAATATTAATTTAATAGTTTCTTTAATCTTTGGCAATAAATTTTACATCACCATACTCATCAAAAATCCCTTAATGTAATGGTGTCTTTATAATTGGTGTAAGTCTTTGTTGACAGGTTTAACACAAGTAATTAGCTTATTATAATCCTCTTAAGACCTGATTAATTGACAACAAACAATTCGTACGCGTCACCCCATATTCTTGTCGCAGCCTGCTTCACGCACACAAACACACCGTATTTTTAACTATCGAAGCAGTTGCACCCTCGACAGGACAGAGCCTGCATTTTCATGCGCAGAATTGTATAAAACTTCCTTATTCTATGTACAATAATTTCAATATAAAAATACTGCCCTGGGCAAATATGCAAATATATATATATTGTTGCTGTTAAGAATTAATGTTTGTAAATTAATATTTTAGTGGAATTAAATTTGCCGGGATGAAGAAAACAATGATGAGTGAGTGGAATGTATTATACCTAATACATTTATTAGGTATAAATGTTCAATTTAATTTTGAATTCATAAGGTTAGCTAAGCCTTGTACGCATTATGAGATCTGAAAGATCACGTTCGGTTGAAAAATGTTACATTATAAAGATGAGGTGCTATTATGCAACATTTGAAGAAAAATAAATGAAATGTTGTAGGGCCTAAGGCCTACATAATTTTGTCGCGACAATAAAGAAATGACAGCCAAAGCAACAAGCGTAACTCACGTCTGCTGCATTTGGACGCTCGGAGCACTGTGTCGACATGCTTGCCGACGCGAGCATGGCTGGACCATGATCAGATTAGCCAACCTTTCGATTATACAATTCCCACATTACTGTCCATAACTGCCCGCAAAAATCGAACGATTTTTTATAATACATTTTTTAAATAATTTATATTATAAAGAAAATACAACATGTACGTTCTTAATAATATATATCAACCATCAGGGTTGTTTTGATCATTGACATTGAAATGTTAGATAACAATATTATAACATTAAACTACTCAGAGATAAAACCTCAATAATAATGATAAGGTTGAACAGGCCACAGTTGGCTTGCAAACTGATTTATACATGAGTATAAATGTGCATGAATTAGCAAAGATGTATACAATATAATACAATACAAAACATGAATAATGAATAATCTGATAATGCTTGTTGATGAATAATTGGTGACTCATCACATGATGGGTCCGATACAAATTGCAAATATTTTATGCAAGTCATGATTAACAGTCCAAGCCAGTCAAGGCCAGCTGATTTATACATAATAGTATTGAATATAAAATGAATAGACAAGATTATTACAAAGTTATATGCATGTAAAAACATTGATTTAGCATAACGCTGTAATATAATAATTAAATACTGTATGCTATACCAAACAATTGCAAAAATGACTTGCCGACAACGCGGTGCAAATGATACTTCATACCTTTTATACCGCTCTCCCAAAGACCACCAAAATGAGGTGACGATGGAGGAATTAATGACCACTTAATACCATGAGAAGTTGCAAAGGATTGGATTGTTGAGGTGGCATCTTTTTTATGCCAGAGATTGTAAAGGTCATGCAAAACGTTTCGGGCCTTCCTAAAGTTCGTGCCATTGTCAGAATATAACTGGCTAGGTATGCCCCTACGGGCCATGAAGCGACGTAAGGCAGCTATAAACGCATTGGCCGTAAGGTTGGAAACCAATTCCAAATGAATGGCCCTGGTGGCTAAGCAAATGAATAAAGACACGTATGATTTGGACAGAGTCCTAGATTTCTGCCCGCCATGACGGATCATGAAGGGACCACCATAATCCACTGCGCAGAATGAAAACGGCCGGGAAGAAGTAACCCTGGGAGATGGCAAAACACCAAGCCTTTGAACTTGATATTTGGTGTTAAATCTGAGACATTTGACGCATCTACAAATGATGGAACGAATGACTATCTTGGCGTTAATGATCCACCAGCGTTGACGAAGTGAATGATGGACAAGTTGAGCACCAGCGTGGAGGAGACGAATATGCTCACTCTCGATTATAAGGCGAGTGATGTGGGCCGATGGATGCAAGACAGTAGGATGCTTATTATCATAGGGTAGTTGCGACTGCTGTAGGCATCCGCCGACACGTATGATGCCAAACTCATCAAGAAATGGGTCCAGAGAAGACAGTTTACTCCTAATAGATACAGAAGCCCCATTACGAAGGCAATTAAGCTCAGTAGCGAAGTGGATCGACTGGGATTGCTTTATGAAAAAGTTAAGAGTAGAATGAATTTCGGTGGGGGTAAGAACTCCCGAGATTTTCTCTGTCTTTGAGGGTCTAGTATTTTTGATAAATCGAAAGCAATAAGTGTACACGCGGGTCAGTCGGTGCAATGAGGAAAAGTCCTTACAGAGATCAATAGGTAGGGTAGAAATTAGAGAAAGTTTGGGGGTTTGTTTCTCCTCAACAGAGCATTCAGGAAGCGACACATTAGAAGGTGAGAAAGGCGAAAAAAGATTGGGTTCAGAAGATTGAGACAAACAAGCGGGACCATGCCACCAAAGCGAACAATCGCGCAAAACGTCAGGGTGACATCCTCTAGAAATAATGTCAGCAGGATTATGTTGCGAATCAATATGATGCCATGTGTGGGTTTCAGTGAGACGCTGAATCTCAGCAACACTATTAGCGACGTAGGTCTTCCACCTAGAAGACTGAGCATGAATCCAATAAAGAGATACCATGGAGTCGGAGTACAGGTGTGCGCTATTGACAAAGGAATGGAGAGCAGGGGTGACCTTGAATAGAAGTCGCGATAACAACAAACAAGCACAGAGCTCATTGCGGGGTAATGACACCTGTCGGAGTGGAGCCACGCGAGATTTAGAACACAAAAGGTGACAAGAGGCCATTAAATCTTCATAAATAACTCTAATGTAAATGCAGCATCCATAACCCTTTTCAGAGGCATCCGCAAAACCATGTAGTTCAACTAGCTTGGTCTCAGACTTGCTGCGTATGGAGCGTGGAACAATAATTTTACCAGTTAGATACAACTTATCGCATAATGAACGCCAATACGAATATAATTGCTCAGAAATTGGCTCATCCCAACCAAGATTGCACAACCACAGTTGCTGCATAAACTGTTTATAAAGAAAAACAATTGGACCAACGAGTCCCAATGGGTCGTAGATACCCGCTATAATTGACAGGATTCTCCTCTTAGAAATACTTGACTCAACTGGAAATGACTTGATGTCAAACAAGAATGAATCTGTAGAGTTGTTCCAAAGAATGCCCAACGTACCTTGTTTGCCTTGTTTGTTTAATGGAAGTGATAAATTATTATGCTCAGTGACCACATTTGGTTCATTTGATGCCCATTTATGTAGAGTAAAGCCATAGTGACTCAGCAACGTACTTAAGTCAGATTTTAACTTGATTAGATTAGAAATGGTGTCTGCACCGGTTAACAAATCATCGACATAAAAATCATTAATTATAGCTGAAGCAGCATCAGGAAAAGAAACTTCATTATCCTTGCCAATCTGAATAAGGCAGCGAGTTGCCAAAAACGAAGCACTAGCAGTACCGTATGTTACAGTTCGCAGCACAAAATGTTTAAATTGTTCAAGCGAAGAATTACGCCACATAATACGTTGGTAATGACAATCATTATCAGACACTAGAATTTGTCGATACATCTTCTCGATGTCAGCGATCAGAACATAGTTGTGTATGCGAAATCGCAAAAGAATAGAGAAAAGATCTTGTTGGACATTTGGGCCCACTAACAAAATATCATTGAGAGATGGACCATTGGTAGTTTTAGCTGAACCATCAAAAACGACGCAAAGTTTTGTCGTGGAACTAGAATGTTTGAAAACGGCATGATGAGGCAAATAGAAGTGCCATGTGGCCAAGATCCCTATGTTCCTGAATAAAATTTGCATATTCACGCGCAAGCTCAGAATCAGAATAGCGAGAAACAATACGAATTGATACCAAATTAGTAGCGCAACATGTCGCATTATTAATACCTGAGATTGGTATATTAGATTTAGTTAAGTTAAGTTGTAATTTTTTTGCAAATGATGCAGTACGAAAGTTTACCTGGGACCCTGCATCTAACAAAACTCGTGCAAGCTGCCTGTTACCGGCACAGTCGATGATGAACACGACGGCTGTAGACAAAATAACATTGCTGATTGAAGCTTAAATGAACAATAATTACTACTGCTGGCAGAACCCTGTTTTGACCCATTATTTATATGAAGCAATGTATGGTGTCGTCTGGAACAGATCTTACATGGTTGTTTGACCTTGGAATTAGGTGAAAAATGATCTGGTCTTAAACAATTAGTGCATCATTTATGCTTTAATATAAATTGCCCTCATTCCGATATGCTTAAATCGTGAAATTTGTCACACATATAAATTGGGTGACTTGCCTTGCAGCATGGGCATGAATAATTATTTGAAATCGAATGATAACTTTTAAATGCAGTGCTGCCAGCAGATTTTCGTAACTTATGTTTTTCAGACTTATTATTAAATTTTAAAATTGGTTTGTTAAGCTGCTGTCCAGCTTCTATCGGTAACGTGTTTTCAAATAATTGTCTACGGGCATTTAGAAACTGTATAAAACTCTGAAAATTAGGAAGATTTTCAGGATCTATAGATTCTTTCCATAATTTAAATGTGGAATGATCAAGTTTTGCTGACAATAGCTGTACAGTAATGAGTTCAAATGAATCCACTGACAATTGCATAGCTGTCAGCGAATTGACAGAAGACGTTATCGTATTTATAAATTCTGCTAAGCTCTGTACAGAGTCCTTGGTTGTAGACTTCACTTCCAATAAATTTTGAATGTAATATTTAGCTAATATGAATTTATTATCATATCTAGCGGACAGCAAACTCAACGCTATTGAATAGTTTTCATTACAAATAGGCAAAGCCATGATTAGATCTAGTGGTTCATTTTTGAGAGATGAATATAAGTAATGTAGTTTTTGCACTGAAGTTAAGTCAGATCTAGCATGTACCAAGTCTAAAAATATTGAGTAAAAGTGCTGCCATTTGAGAATGTTGCCTGTGAAGCAGGGCAAACTTATAGGTTTTAATTGAATGTTACTGCTTACTGTTTGAGATTCAGTCTGGATGTTGAAAGTGTCTATTAATTGTAAGATGTTAGCCTCGGTTGAATATAAAACTTCTTCAACCTCGACTCTGTCCTCTTGGGCAGCGTTTATGTCCTTAGAAATTAATTCTATCTGAGACTGTACCTCATCATATTTTATTGCTAAACTCTTTAAACTTTCTAGTCTCACAGTTAAAAAATGTTTAGTATTACTGTTTTTATCAAAATTAAGTACTGCGGAATTGATTCGCGCTATGGCAGACTTTAAGCCGCCTCTCTTTCTAACCAACACTCTTAAGCCTTCTTCCGTCATTTTACGCACCTTTTACTGATGGCGTTGATGTCGTACCTTCTGTGAGATGTCCTGCAGCGTTGAGGCCGTGGAGCAGATGGCAGACACGCACGGACTGGATGGATGACTGCTCTCAACTTGGAACTGCTCAATCTGGCATGTAGGCGTTAACACGCAGATTTGTATGTACTGGTGTTGTCTATGAAGCTCAATGACGACGACGAAAGAAATGTTGAATAACTCCCGACACGGTCGGATCAGCGAACATACTGAATCGCCCGTGATGGCCAGAAATTGAAGTAGAAAAAATGATGAGAAGTCGCTCGATAGGGTATAAGGTTTTGAAAGAAGATTAAAATGATGAATCCAGGCACGGAGTGACCAAAAAAATGTTAAGAATTAATGTTTGTAAATTAATATTTTAGTGGAATTAAATTTGCCGGGATGAAGAAAATAATGATGAGTGAGTGGACTGTAGTTTAATACATTTATTAGGTATAAATGTTACAATTTAATTTTGAATTCGTAAGGTTAGCTGAGCCTTGTACGCATTATGAGATCTGAAAGATCACGTTCGGTTGAAAAATGTTACATTATAAAGATGAGGCGCTATTACGCAACATTTGAAGAAAAATGAAATGTTGTAGGGCCTAAGGCCTACATAATTTGTCGCGACAATAAAGAAATGACAGCCGAAGCAACAAGCGTAACTCACGTCTGCTGCATTCGGACGTTCGGAGCACTGTATCGACATGCTTGCCGACGCGAGCATGGCTGGACCATGATCAGATTAGCCAACCTTTCGATTATACAATTCCCACATTACTGTCCAGTTGCAATATATTAGAAATAATATCTCTAATAGGCCATCTCAGGCCTACTGAGATTTATTTATTTCAAACAGTGTTTATAAAAACATTATTGTGATCATCCAGAAAAAAGATTTTGAAATTCCAGTAGAAATAATTGTTTTGATGTATTGATATTATAGTTTGGTTTAGCATATGTACAGGTGTGTAGCAAACGCGCATTCGCCTCTCGTCCTCTCCCCCTCACTCTCTCTCTCTCCCTCGCACACGCACACGCACACATTCTTTCATACGCGCGCATGCACACTATAATAAATATAATTTAGTAAGTGGCTTTGCAATATAGTAAAAATTAGTGAATTAAACATAAAATGTAATATAAAAATAAAAACAAAAGCAATTAAAAGTAACAAAACAATTTAAAATTATAAGAATAATTTGTTCATAAAAACTTTAAAAGTTAGTTAAGTCAGATCAGAGCATGCTGTGTGTGTGTGTGGAGGAGGTACACAATTTAATTTGATAAATGTACTTGGTAATCTAGTTAAAAAATATAGTGAATGGAATATATGAAATGAGTTAGGTTAAGTAAATAAAATGTTATAAGCACTGATTATTTTACTCAGCTGTCATTACAACTGGTATTCATTTTTAAATCTGTCTGAGTACTTTACATGTAAAAAAAAAAATGTAAATTTTACTTTTTCCATGTGTCTTTGATAAATGTAGCATAGCACATCAGGTATAAAAAGTACCCTCTCACATCAACAATAAATTAATTATCTTATTTATCTAAGTGTCTGCAAGTGAAATTGGTGCAAATGCCGCTGTTCACAACTGGCAGAACAGTGTACTGTGTGTGTGCGTGTGCGCGTGCGTGTGCTCACTCGCCCACATGACATTTAAGCAAGAAACGGGATATGTGTAAGTTGCATTTGAGAAAGATTTTGCCAGGCTCCTAGTACTACTTATTGATAGTATATATATAGTATATAGTACTATTTACTATCATTTATGCATTGTACCGGTACCCTATTATACACATTTCACAATTACTCTTGTCAAACACTGTCAGTATTCTAAGATCTTTCAAGCAAAGATACACATGTCCATCCAAGTTGTGAATAACTCATTAACCAGTAAACAATTGACAAAATGTTCCTAGTAATTATGATTTAAATTAAAATCTACAGAGACAAACTGATATTTTAATTCGGCTTGAGTTAGCCGTTAGTCACTTAGAAGTAAATTACATGCCTGGCATCTAGAAACAGTAAAACTGTTTGGATACATAAGCTAAGTCAGATAGTAAAAATCTGTTGCAAAGTTTCTGAGATTGCCTCTTACAAACTCATAAAGTAAGAAAACTTACAAACTTTCTCCATTTACAATACTATTAGAGATATTAACAGGAAAACAAAATGAGCACAGAAGAAAAGTACAAATCAGTATTTGCAGTATGTCTTTATATAGTATAACATATAGGTATATGCCATGTTACTTTATATGGAATATAAATTGTGATTGTTAAATAAAGTTTAGTTGTTACCGTTTTATCTGTACTTTGTAACCCTCGTTTACTTTTATATTTATGAATAAAACTGTAAACTCCCACTTACCTTTAGCTTTAGATCTGGCCGTATCTCCAAGTGGGGACGAACCCCGTCCGTACGGCGAACTTGACAGCACATCAAATGAAATAAGGTTTTTGAATGAATTTACTTAACAAAATTTATCATGTGAAAGATAATGGTTTTTATTTTTATGATTGTAAAAACATCTCGGACAAGTATAAAATCAGAAAAACTTGATACTCTCTCCACTGGTTTTTTAAATTTTTGAATTGCAGCTTTTGAAATGTATGAAGATTAATACAAGAACATAATAACTACCTTACCTTATTTATAACACACACAAACATAAACAGCACAGCCTGCCGTTCTCACATACATACAATTTAATTTTTAAAAACCCCAGATCATTTTTAATACCCCAAAGCCCTTAAACATTTGTTGGAATACTACCCGCCGGCAACGTGGTTTTCATGCGCACTCATTATTACTCTTTTAACTTTATTGTTAGTGTCCGAAAATTAGATAGACATGTTCTCCACTGTTTAATCGACCGCGGTCACATGGTATTAACTGTTATTTCACTTTTTTCTGGTACAATATGAAATTTTGTAAAGAGCCTACTTGGCTCAGTCCGGTGCCGGAACAATCAGTTAACAAACTGGGCAGAAGCAGGTAGCAGGTGCCGCTAAATTGCGTATGTCTTTTTGTGTGGAAACCAATGCCTTTGGTTTCGTCGCAGTAGTTTCGTCCCATGCAATTCATGTAGTTGTTGGGGTGACGACAGTATACGATATTAGTGAGGCACTGGCTAACGTCACGAGATGGGCGGACCTTAATTTGCATATCCGTCGCCTCACTCGATGAAAGTGGATAAACTTTGTTTCCAGACCATCTTGGTTTTGTACGGTAGCCTCACCTCGCGCCCCTTGTTGAGTAATGCGTACGGGCACGCTGTCACACTCTTACACAGTTCTTGGAAATCTAGGGTGGTGCGGATTCCTTTACTGATTTCACAACGTTATATTGCGTTGCCGCTTCGTTACAACACTGTTCTATTCACCACGTGTTCTGGTCACCGTTGAAATAAAATTTACACAATACATTTATAAAACCCCGAAAATGCAATAAATAAAAATACCCACAAATTTGGACCGTTACAATACCCCCTCAATGAGAGGTCTTCTGGTCCAACCAGAAGAAATCTCATTGATAAAACCCCTAAGAGGATCGGTGAGGAACTGGTGCCAACAACCCCCTTTTGGTTTTTTCTTCATGGGTACACGACCCCCCTGGCTCGGCGACCATGGACGCATCTGAACGAGATTACTGGACTTCTCTGTGCTAGATCCCAACACCGAAAAATCGAACAGATACGCCCCACAGCGCACCTCACCTTCTATCATGCTACCCCAAAAATCCTCAACCCCTGGCTTAGATCATGCCAGATCCTCAACCGATATGTTTCCCCTTATATGCAAGCTGGGCTGCCTTTAGCAGATACTGGGCTCACACACACACTGATACTACATATTATAAAATGAAAATATTCTTAAAAATTTTACTAAGCGAAAAGTCATTAACAGTTTTGCTTGAAAATTAACACACAAATTTCATTTATACTGAATAATTCTCTCCATTAATTTTTCTGTTATTTAAAATAAATCAATTGAACATTTCTTAAAAATAAGAACATCCTTAGCCTAACATGTGATCACCTAGAGTCTAACAATACAATGCAATACAATAAGTCAATAATAATAAACACGATTGGTACACAAACAATAAAATAATGAAAGTTTAAAAATATCCATTATCTGGCAGGCGCAAAATCAAGAAAAAAATTCTCTTTTTTTTCCAAAAAAAATTCCAAAGGAAAATTTTAAATTCAAAAATTTTAATTTCTTAAAATATTTTCTTTTTCCATATAGAAATCATTTAAAGTTTATTCAAATTGATTAAAAACAAAAATTGGATTAGCTTCCATGCTAAACATGCCTAGTATATGACCTCACCCATCAGCTGACCAAAACTGGGTCAAGTCCAGAACCTTGACCTACATACGTTATATACCGGTTATATCTGAAAATACAGTAAACATCTGTAAAATTCTGTCCTTAACCACAAAATATAATAAAATACAATATTTAAAATTAGTAAAATATTATTATAATTCACAAGTAAATTGATATTTAAATTATTCAAAATACACTTTATAATTGTTACATTTCCATATTCTATCAAAAATTTGTCACTGGTTTCAATTAAAAATTTTATATTCTTGTTATAAATCTCTTTCTTTATTTGACAATCTTATTCTCCATTACTGTGGGTGATTTAAATACTTAAAACAATTTAATTTACCATTTGGTAGGCCTACATTTATAATCTCTACCCCTCTGACTCTAATACTCATCAACTTTAACTAACATGACACCCATCTCTATCAAAACTTCTATCCAACAATCTCTAAACCCAACTTATCATTAAACTCAATTCGTCACCTTCTTTCCGCATATATATAAAAAAAAAAAATACTCTAACCCTTTGTACCTAGGATAAGTGTTTCCCCCCCCCCCAAAAGCTCATCCCATTATGTTGGTCCCTGGATTCTACCTAAGGCAACCCCTTCCCTCCAAATCGGTCCCTTCCCGTCCCAACCCTTTTGTTGCGGACTCCCACATTACACTACCCCCTCTTACAAAATTGCCATCCCCAAAATCTCAATCTTATTACCTCACTTCAACTACAACAAAATAACATAATCAATTATAAACATCAATATATCCCTCAAAGCTCTACCTATATTACCCATAACTACTGTGTCGACATCAATACTTCTCAAATTCTATTGCATTAACTCATAACAACATTACCTTAACTCAAAACAATATTTTTCTCTCTACTACCCCCTTAACTTTGACTTGGACTGATCTACATGTCCCACAAAATATTCATCACCCAAAAACTATCTTTTATTAGCTTTCACAAATTATTACTTTATTTCTCACTTTATCAAATTACTCTTCTCATTATTTTAAATGGCATCTGTAATACATTGAAACATTACATTTAACATTGATTACCTTGAACATTTCTAGACAATTTTACAGTGACCTTTTACTACTGATCAGCTGACCTTTCCAGCAAGGTGGATGACCTCGCCGCCAACACATTTTAAAATTGTGCTAACTACATGAAATATATTTTTATCAATCCTTACATCTAACCTCCTCGTTTCCCCTCTACTGACTCTGATAATATGCAAACCGCCTGCCAGTCGGTTTAGTTATCTACTTAGTTTCAAAAATACACAAATTATATAAAACATATACCTTTTATCAATTCTTATATCTACCCTACTACAATAAAATAACACATTTAAAAATATAGAATGAACACATTATACTGAATGTCTGAGCACATACTTATTTAAGCGGAATAAAGCATGTATATTAGAGCAAAATTAGAGTTAGCATTTTTAATTTACAAAATTTAAGTACGTTGCTCATCTGAGTAACCCCCTGGTCCACACACACTATTGCAATTTATGTAAGACTGTAGCGCCTTTTTGCTTCCACAAAGACTGCATATTTGGAGGACTTTGACATCTCCGTGTCTTTGCTTCGGCATTTACATTTTAACGTTTGTGGATATCAACATATCCTTGGTATATATTAAAACGCCCTTAAAACGGGTCTACCACCTGGCTATGCTGTCCCCACGCGGACAGAGTGGCAGCCGCTGTTCCACAGTTCCTGGATTTCCCCTAATTTCACCCCCCATTTAATTTCTATTATAAACCAATTTCAAGTCAGCTATGGTCATGGGACTTGATTATGGCCATAGCTAACCGCTAGCCAAAGCCACGATTAGTGCTGGTAAGGCAGTAATCGCCCGAAAAGTCGGGGAAATCTAACTTTCATTTCAATGCCTGTTCTATTCGTCATTGTGATGTGCGGCACGAACGTCTATCAGGGTACAAATCGAATTTGTACAAAAAAGGTGTGTCGCACATTTTCGCCATGTTGGCCTCTGATGGAGGTAACACTCTCTGTTACCCCCAACCCATTTCACTATCTACTAGGGCACAGGCCACCCCAGCGATAGCACCTTAATAACTAAATAATAACATTTTTTATATACACCACTCTAATATAACATCTTCATCAATCATTAATCATTTAACTCATTCATCACCTTAAAATTTTCAAATTTATTATTTATTTTATATATCATGTTTCAGTTATTATTAAAACTTTTAATTATCATTTTTATTTAACACAATTATTTCAAATCCTCTCATTATTGAATTAAAATCTTTTCCTCTTGAGTTACACCTGTAAACATTTTTATTATAGCTGACTGGTATTAAAAAAAATTTTATACTTACAGTCCATTTAAAATGACATACACAAAACATATTCACCATACACCCCAATACTTTCACCTCATCTCTGAAACATTGAACACAAATGTTAGTTTAAATCAAACAATTTATCATTTAATTACCAAATTTATAAATCTCGTAAAAATAATTTGAATTCATTAGAAAATTTAATTACACAACATTTAAATCAATCAAAATATTTAAAACATCTCAAATTATTTTAATTACATTCATTACTGAAAATACAAATTTCATTGCTACCAAAACAATTACGATTCACTAATTACTGTCTTCACAATTAACATAGTTATTTATTTAAATTGTAAAATATTTATATTATTATCACAACCATACACATTGTTTACCTGACCTTCTACAATACACACAAATAAGTTCACTACATATTTATTTACAAATCGTCAGCATTATTACTCAGTTGTACCACACTTCAATGTCCAAAGTTGCAGGGTCAAAAACGATAAAACAAAATATTTATAATTGTCCTTTATTGCTTTATAGCCTACCCTCCATTGTCAAAAATTAATCTTTGTTTTATATCACACTTTTCAGTTTTATTGACAAACAAATGGTTACTTTGTGTGTCATAACCAAACAATTTCAATTTATCCGTTTTATCCAAATAATCATGCATCCAGTCTACGTTAAGTGTTGCGTTAAGTCTCCATCAGTAATTATATTCATTATCGGGTTATTTACTTTTTTATTATCAATCAAATCATTATTGTTCAGACACACTTCTAACCTTACTTTCCACTCATCATACTCTCTATTCAATTCATACAATTCTGTTTCTTTATTAACATACAATTCTCTATTTAAATCTCTCTCATCACAATACCATATCACACTCTCAATATTATTCCAGTCAGAGGGTACAAAATTATACAACAAAAATAAACACTTCAAATCTTCTACTAACACGGGACTCTTGCCCTTCTTCAACAATACTTGTGAACACTCTGGTTCAGAAAAAAATAAGGGGAAAATTTACCCTCTGCCCCCATTCTACTACTATACTATTTTTCCGCTCTCTCTCTAACTCATAAACACACATTAACATCTCATAATCACATTCTACAAACTCATCAGTACTCTCTTTATCACTCTCAGATACTACATTTTCAATTACATCACTATTCTCAATACTATTTTCATTATTTTCAACATCATCGTCATCATTTGTTAACTCTTTATCTAATACAATATTGCCATTACAACTTTCATTGGTATTACTCTTACTCTGTTCTACTTTATTCAAACTATTTTTTATTTCATTGGCATTTTCTAAACATTTATTCCTTTCTTGTATATCATTTATTAACTCATCAAATTTTACACTAATACTCTGCTGAAACTGAGTATTCTGTTCTTTAATTTCTTTAAAATTAATCTCGTTTTGAATATTCTGCTGTTCGCATTTTATTTTCTGTTCATTAAAGTCATTAGTTAATTGGTCCAATTTGTTGTCAAAGACATTGCTTAATTTAATTTGTTCGTTCAAATTACTTTTAATTTCTTGCATTTCGCTTTTCTGTTCACTCAGGTTAACATTTATTATATTAAACTGTTGCTGCAAAAAACTCATTATATCCATTTCATCGGATTGTTTATTTTTATTGGTTGAAACTGGGGTCAACTGAATCCCAGAATCAACATCTGTTTCGCTTAATTGTGTTTGAGCCGCAATCGGAGTGGAATGAACGATTACATTACCGCCGACAGCTGTTTCTGTAACAGCGCTCGGCCCAACTGTCAGCATACCACTTTCATTCAGCGACTGCGACTCAAGGTCACTTTCACTCATCTCTACGTTGGTTATATTACTTTTAGTATTCTCAGACATTTTTACTTGATTTATTTTTACTTATGTAATAACTACCAATGATTTATCTCTTTTCAAAACTTATATTACGACATACATAAAATCAACCTTATATCATAATTACGCAAGTTTACATAACTGCAATTTTACTTTCGCAACCGTACTTCGTTCAATGTACTGTCAAAATGTAGGCCGGCGTAATACAACTTTTTTGTTATATTACATCCCGCTGTCACGGCACCAATTGTAACCCTCGTTTACTTTTATATTTATGAATAAAACTGTAAACTCCCACTTACCTTTAGCTTTAGATCTGGCCGGATCTCCAAGTGGGGACGAACCCCGTCCGTACGGCGAACTTGACAGCACATCAAATGAAATAAGGTTTTTGAATGAATTTGCTTAACAAAATTTATCATGTGAAAGATAATGGTTTTTATTTTTATGATTGTAAAAACATCTCGGACAAGTATAAAATCAGAAAAACTTGATACTCTTTCCCCTGGTTTTTAAATTTTTGAATTACAGCTTTTGAAATGTATGAAGATTAATACAAGAACATAATAACTACCTTACCTTATTTATAACACACACAAACATAAACAGCCCAGCCTGCCGTTCTCACATACATACAATTTAATTTTTAAAAACCCCAGATCATTTTTAATACCCCAAAGCCCTTAAACATTTGTTGGAATACTACCCGCCGGCAACGTGGTTTTCGTGCGCACTCATTATTACTCTTTTAAATTTATTGTTAGTGTCCGAAAATTAGATAGACATGTTCTCCACTGTTTAATCGACCGCGGTCACATGGTATTAACTGTTATTTCACTTTTTTCTGGTACAATATGAAATTTTGTAAAGAGCCTACTTGGCTCGGTCCGGCGCCGGAACAATCAGTTAACAAACTGGGCAGAAGCAGGTAGCAGGTGCCGCTAAATTGCGTATGTCTTTTTGTGTGGAAACCAATGCCTTTGGTTTCGTTGCAGTAGTTTCGTCCCATGCAATTCATGTAGTTGTTGGGGTGACGACAGTATACGATATTAGTGAGGCACTGGCTAACGTCACGAGATGGGCGGACCTTAATTTGCATATCCGTCGCCTCACTCGATGAAAGTGGATAAACTTTGTTTCCAGACCATCTTGGTTTTGTACGGTAGCGTCACCTCGCGCCCCTTGTTGAGTAATGTGTACAGGCGCGCTGTCACACTCTTACACAGTTCTTGGAAATCTAGGGTGGTGCGGATTCCTTTACTGATTTCACAACGTTATATTGCGTTGCCGCTTCGTTACAACACTGTTCTATTCACCACGTGTTCTGGTCACCGTTGAAATAAAATTTACACAATACATTTATAAAACCCCGAAAATGCAATAAATAAAAATACCCACAAATTTGGACCGTTACAACTTTGCTTATTAAATTTAAATTCTATGAAAACAATGCTATGTTTATTTTCAGATGAATACTACTACTGTAAAATGTGATTTTTGCAGCAAAGAGTTCAGTAAGAGTTCTTATTGCAAAGTCCATATTAGAATTGTTCACAAAAGAAATGCCAAAGGTGACCAAATTGAAACAACTAAATTTACTTGCACTTTGTGTAACAAACAGTATTCCCAAAAAAAGAATTTGCAGCGACACATCAAATCAACCCATTCTTCTGAGCCAAAACAAATTTATAAATGTGATATGTGCGCTTATACAACAATTGGCCAGAGTAATTTAAAACGTCACATATTAAAAATACATAAAAGTGGCAAGAAATCCTTAGCACGATCTTTCAACTTAAGTCGATCTTTCATGTGTACTCTATGTAGTGCAAAATACGAGCATATACAGAACCTCATAAAGCATGAAAGAAAATATCATAACGTTGGAAAACCTTCACTTTTGGTTGAAAGAAAATGTCCTATTTGTAAATTCATATCAAGGAGACCAAAGCGACATAATCAAGAGAATATTTACAGTCATTTTGAAAATGTACATGGCATTTGTATGAAGTTTGAACATCACAGTTTTGATTCTGTCGATGAATTTAATGTGTGGAAACAAGAAATTGAAAAAAAAACAACAACTTCGTTTGTTAAATAAAAGTCAAATGGAAGTGTATCTGTTTACCAATGCCACAGAAGTGGTTTTTATACGAAACGTGGTGTTAACAAGCCTAGCATAAAATTAAAGGGATCCTGCAAAATAAATGCCTTTTGTCCAGCAATGATCAAGATGAAAAAGTTAAAAAATGACACTTTAAATGTGTCATATCTTTCTACACATGTTGGCCATAAAAATGAGTTAAAACATATTAACTTGACGAAGACAGAGAGAAATCACATTGCAATTCAGTTAGCAAATAAAACACCCCATGAGGAAATTTTAAAAAGTATCAGGTCTACTTCATCAAATTGTGATCTACAAAGAATTCACCTAGTGACCAAAAAAAGATCTTATAAACATTGAATAAAGCCTTAATCTAAATGAAGAAGACGTAAAACATCCATATGACCATGAAAGCATCGATGCTTTGGTTGAAGATCTTAAGACATCAATGGGCACTGCCTTATTGATTTATAAATCACAAGGTGTAATTAGTTTTGAGTTTCCTCAAATGAGAAAAGAAGACTTTTTGTTGCTGTTGATGACTAAGGCACAAAAAACTGTTCTAGAAAAATATAGTAGTGACAATGTGTGTATTCATGCTACTCATGGCCTTAATAACTTTAACTTGCAGTTATATACACTTCTAACAATGGACGAAAGCAGAGAGGGGTTTCCTTCTGCTTTCATGTTTACAAACAGAGGGGATGAAACCATTATAACAATTTTTTTTAATCAAATAAAGTCTGTAGTAGGATGTATTAAAACTCATACATTTATGTCTGACATGGAAGACACCTACTCTGCATGGTGTAAAACAATGGGGTCGCCAAATAATCGTATTTATTGTACATGGCATGTGTTAAGAGCATGGAGGACCAATGTAAATACCAAAATTAAAACAAAGGAGAAGCGTGACAGTGTGTTTAAAATGTTACAAACTCTGTTGTGTGAATTGGATGAAGATAGTTTTAAAGAAATGCTTCCATGAAGTTCTGAAAAGATTATCAAATGATAAAGAAACACATTCTTTTTATGAATATTTTGAAAAACAATATATAAATAAGAACCAGTATAGATCCTGGGCATATTGTTATCGAATTAATGTAGGCATAAATGCTAATATGTCCATAGAAAAATTCTATAAAATATTAATGTATTGTTACTTAAAAGGAAAACAGATTAGACAATTAGATAAAACACTATGTGCCATATTGTGTTTACTCATAGATAAAGTTTTTGATTTGATAATTAAAACGAACAAAGGAAAACTTGCGGGTAAAATGCAAATATTAAGAAAGCGTCACAAAGCTAGTTTGCTGTTGGATGCAGAAAAAGTTTTGACAACTTTAGACGACAAGTGGCAGGTCCTATCATCTACACAAACAGAACTGTATACTGTTAAATGGATTAAACAGTGCACACACTGTAACTCTTGCTTTCATGAGTTTGTGTGTTCATGTATGGACAGTGCTATCCAGAATAATATGTGCAATAGGGTGGAACGAAAATGGCCTTTTTTTAATTTTTTTTTTGTTTAGTTTTGTAATAGTGGGGAAAAGTTGCCTTTTAGGTTCAAAAAGAAGAAAAAAAAATTTGGTTGCTATACTACAACATCTTGAGGTGCCGCAAAGAGCTTAAATTTTGTAAGAAAATTAAAAAAATTGAAAAATTATAAAGTTTGATAAATAATTTTTTATGGTTTTCTCGTACATATAATGTTACAAAAGATAGTTGTAAATACATATATAAGCATTAGAATTGGAAAAAATTATTATTTACAAAATATAATAATATTAAAAAAATATTTTTTAATGTCAAAAAGTTTGTATTTTTGCTAATTTTGAAACTTTTGCGAACATTTTGGTTGTTACAAATAGTAGTAAATAAGGTTGAAATAAAAGCTCGTCAAATCAATTATATATTTTTTTTATTAGAGCACACGTAAAAAAATATCATAATACACTTTTAAAGACATTGAAAGTTCATTTTTTATGATTTAAAAAACCCTTAATAATTACATATGTTACAGCTGCAAAATGTTTGTTTCTACTTCATTGACACATTAAACTGTTTTTTTGTATCAAATTTTGGCATGTTCTCACGTGAGTCAATTTTTGCTCTTATATATCCTTCTCTTGCGATTGAACCACAGACATTTTGAGCCGATTCGGTCACCAGTTTCACAGCTCTTTCAACTGCTTGCGTGTGACAAGGAAGCCGGGGAAAGTCGATAAGCGGGTCCACTTTACTATTTGGTTGAGCTTCAGATGTCTTCCGTATAAAGTCTTTGAGAGAGTCAATGGAAACATGTTTTACCAAGGGGGGTTCAGTTACGTCATTTTCAGCCCATGAGATCATGTGGATGTAATCCTTTGCGTCAAAGTTTATCTTTGGATCTTTAAAGTTCCTGACTACGCCTCTACTTTCTGTTCTTGCTTTTAAAACACGTCGTAAACCAAGTTCTCTTACATTTTTGCGCTGATCACATAGCATGGACAAAAGGAGATTTTCTGCAGCAGCAAAGTACCCATTTCTTTGAATAACCGGGTCTAGAACGTTCTTGAAATCATCAGAGAGATAGCGTGAATATGAGATAAGCTTAAACAGATGTTTGGAACCATAAGTACATGAAGGTTTTAACTTAATGTTAAACCACACAGGTGCATACACTTTCACAATGTACTCAGCCAGAGTCTTAAGGTTTTCAGTTGGATTTTCAGTTGCCACATACAATCTAAGTATACAGTTTGCTAATGTAAGCCACCTGGAGTGAGCAAGTTTTCCAGGGTTTCTTAAAGATAAATCTAGTGAGCAATTTCCACTTGATACAGCGATACACATATCCAATAAATACTTCTGATCTGTACTTAAATCATTTATGTTCTCCAAAAGAGGAAGGTTTATTTTCAATTGGCAAGAAAGTAACCACAGGAAGATTAGCACAGTTTTCCAGCTGCTGACCTATTTCGCCTTTAAACTCATTGGGTCCCTTCGTTTTACCATCTAAATGACAAAAAAGATGTCGCAAAGGTAGCTCATTTCCATGGAACAAACAAACTAACCATTGTAAAGGTCTTCCTATTTCATTTTCCATCAAAGAAATCACACCATTATTATGTCCAGTGTTTACAACGGTTCCATCACACCCAATAGCAGTAAAGTTCAAAAGTTGTTCGTTGTGTTCTCTATCTTCAAGAAACTCCTGTATACTGTCTGCTATGCCTTTCCAGTGCCAGATTTAGGTGTTACGTGGCCTAAAAACTTCAAGTTTGGTTCCTCTATTAGTGAAACGTGCTCTTCTGAAATAACTTTTTTGTACAACTTAATTCCTTTCTTTTCTTGAAGAATTGTTTTGTCTCTTCTTCCATCAAAAAACAATGCAATAGTTAAACTGTTTTTATCTTTCTATTCATATTAAAACGCCTATTTGAAACTTTTATTGCATAATCGAGACACATAAAATTCTTTGAAAAAGTTACAAAAAGTGTGTTTTTATAAAACTTTACCGCTCTTGCGGCACCTCAAGACATAATCCAAAAAGTTAAAAAAAATTGTATGTTTTTTTTATATAAAAACTGCTTTTTTGACAGTATTTGAAATTAAAAAAAAATGTTTGACAACTTCTTAAAAAAACTTAAAAATGTAGCGAAAATTGCAATTTTATGAAAATTTATCGTCCTTGCGGCACCTCAAGACGTGCTCCAATATTTTTCATATCTTTTTTTTATCTTATTTACACCAAAAGGCAACTTTTCCGCGCTATTACAAATTAAAAATCCAAACTTGATTTTTTCGTTCCACCCTAATGTGCAAACATATTCACCTTGTTTGTAGAACACTGAATAATAGCAATAGTGTGACTATTCTTGACAAAAGTCAGAACGAAGATGTGTTTGTTGTAGACATTTCAAACGATGAAGATATTATAATAGAAGAAAATATTTTACATGAAGTAAGTTTAGAAAAAGAAGAGAGTGTATCTTTAAATAATGAAAGAAGGAAACTACTTCATGAATTTCAAGAGATGCAGAAATATCTGCAAACTGTTGAACAGTTTCAATACGTAAGAAGACATATGAGACAATTAATACCAACACTAAAAGCTATGAACTTTTCTGCACAGCGTAAAGGTATGTACAGTTAACAGTCAGGTTATTCATTTTGTTCTGTAGTATAGTGTACTCCAACCTGCCTACATATCTAAAATGACTTGCCTAATTTATGCACTTAGTCATCAACTTGTCTCATCTACTCACCTGGTTACATACTTACAAACTATCTACTCAACCATCTATCCCAATTTTGTAGCTCTACTCAGTTATTCACTTACTCTCCTATTCAGCAGTGGCGGCTGGTGGTTCCAAATTTTGATGGTTGCAGTAGTTGATTGGTGGGGGAGGGGGTAAAAGTACACATTAAACAGAGCGCAGACCAACATATCTGCATCATATATAGTGCTATTGTATGGAAAAAATAGAAAGTTACTGGTTTCCCTCCCAAAAGAGAGCTGCTAATGATAATGGAATGATTCTATAAGTATGTCTACCTATGCCGATTAAATTGTCGACCACCTGATTTTACAATTTCATTTATTGTTAAGGGAGGCATTGGTCGTCCTAGTCTTGTAATTTCAATTTTTTTCCTCCGCTGGTCTTTGCAAAAGGGAATTTCTAAAAGGTTGTTAACGCTATTCATTTTAAACTAAAAAAACACGTTTAAAAGCACACAGAATCACTAACTCCAAAAAGCACACAGCAGCACTTAACAAATAAAAAAATACTTAACACACAGTTAATTAATAAAAATTGATCGACATGTAATTATCACAATCACAGTTATACAAAATTATAACTGTAATTTTATAACCTCAAAAACAACTAGTACACGTTTACTTTGAACCAACGTAAACACTAAACCTGATACGACTTACAAATCAAGAAGGCTGAGCTCACTTCATGACAAAATTAAAGATGCACTACAGCGCTGTTAGTGGAACGTTGCAGAAACTTTTCAACCGCCTAGCTAACATAGGGAACATAGTGCAGATGTGAAGAGTAACACACGTCCTCCCATATGCTTGTGTAGTAAGCTATGCCATTTACTCTTCAAGTTGCAAGCGGCCTACAACCACCAGCTTGCGCGCCACATTTGAGTTGCACGTGAACATTGCCGCATAGAATCTAATACTTTTTCTGTTGAAATTTATGACACTTTTAACTGCTTAATGATTTCGTATATTATTTTATAGTTTAGTTATTCTATATTGGTGGTTGTGCAACACTACAACCATAACACCAGCAGCCACTGCTATTCAGATATATACTGAACTAGCTGTTACCCTCAGCTTCACATGAAAATATTTGACTTTTAATAAGTATTTTAATATAATTTTTATTGTCTATGTCTATTTGGCGTTCTGTCAGCTCGTATAAGGTTGTTGTACTCATTAGTCAAATTCTCTCCAAAGCTGTTTTTAACACTTGTACTAAACTATTATGTTGGTGCAACAGCCTTTGGAGATTTAAAAGTATCCATTTATAAAGCCTTTGGAGATATTTATAAAGTACCTGTTAAATCAAAAACGCTAAATTCTTTATTTAAGTGTTACTGTGCTAGAAGCGTAGTATAACACATTAAAACTTATGTTTTCGTCAACCATGGCTTTTATTTATTTCAGCAGTAAACTAAAAACAAAAAAACTGTTGTCACCTAACCTCACAAATGAAAACAACATGCATTTTTGCTTTGCATTAACTAATAGGACAATTTACAATTAGTACATTTCTTTTTTTTGACATCTTAATGTATCGATACAATTGCATATTATATAAAACATCAAAAATATACTGCAGGAATGGATAAATGTACAGTTCCAATACCGCTAAATAGCTTTTGTTTATTTACTTGTTACTATGGTAATTAATTCTGGTCTCCATGGTGTTGTTGACATCTTTAGTTAGTAGTATTTAATATATTTCATTACTTATTCATTGCATCATCAAAAATACGTATAAACACTAATTTTTTAATCGTTTAAGACAATTACAAAATATATAGACGTATCTGTATACAAAAGTACAAAGGATACAATCGCATAGTAAAGACAATAAAAACTGCAGGAATGGATAAAGGTACAGTTCCGATGCCGCTAAATATCATTTGTTTATTTACTTGTTACTATGGTAATTAATTCTGGTCTCCATGGTGTTGATGACATCTTCATACGCATCAATGAAAAGGCATAATTAAAAGGGCGTAAATCATGCGAACAGGGCAAAATATCAAATTCCAAGTTAGACAGTATTTTTCGCCGTGTGTCAAGGTTGCCTGTGCAAATTTTGGTGGCAGTTGCTGTAACGGTGTGGATTTGTATTCAGTACCCATAAATCCTCAGACTTTGAGTTATATATATATATTGTAACACATTTTGTATACACATTTAAATTTATGTGTGTTTGAGGAGCCCCTCAAAATAAGTTCTTGGAGTGCCAAAATGTAACACTGATACATAACATAAATTTGATATAATGTAATTTATGTGGCCCCACGTTCTTGGGTGACCAATATGTAACACAACCACTTTTCAACACAAGTGTAAATTAATTTATATAGCCCAACGTTCTTGGGAGACAAAATGTAACAACAATAGTAAATTAATTTGTGCTGTGCTAACATTCATACTACATTACTAATAACGTGTATTTATAATTGGAGTTTTGGGTTGTAATCATAATAAGAGTAGTCCTTTTATAAATTGTAACATGTTTTCATTAATTTTTCAAACAAAATTATAAGTGTTTAAAAAAAATAGCATTTACTTCGCCATAAAATATTCATTATCAATTGTTTCAACATTTCTTTGTTGCAGTACATTCATCATAAAATAAGTCTTATATCTTATATTAGCAAACATCTATGTTAAACATTTCTTTGTTACACTATAAATTCTCGACTGCTCAGTCTGACTGTGTGCTTCATAAGTTTGTTCTTATTTACATTATTATTTTATGCTCGGCATACATCTTAATACTTTATAACATTTTAAATGGACTAATCGAATCGTTAGTCTTCTTCTATATTTCCAGCTACTTTACTTTATACATTTCGTGTGATATTACACGCTGATTACTTTACACACTTTAAATGAAAATTTAAAATTATTAAATCAATTGTTATTCAACCAAGCAACGATTTAAATTAACTTTAAAGTAATTGGTCATCATTAAAGAAAAATTCGTACTAAAGTTAAATTACATTCTCTAATCTACATGTGACATAAATTTTATTTACTTTAAAAATTTTTAAAATGTCTTTTCAATGTCTTTATTTTTTCATAATTATAAATTGGTTATTTGTCACCTCAATTCTGCAGATTGTACCCATGTCCTCCGGTGATCTGTCGGTCGTCTCCTACTGGATTTCCTCTTGCGTTTTCTGGTTCCACTTGACGTCCTCCAGTCACTCATCCTTCATGGTCCCATCTGATGACTGTAGCATGGAATGATATGATGCTCTGCATCAGCTGCTGTTGTTCTAGTAACCGCCTCTACTGCTCTGCATATTGTTTTCCTCTGCTTGATGTACTCTCGCCATTTGTCTAGAGTGTTGACATTTGTGGTTGTAGACTGGTTGTATACGTCCAATAATTGTAGTTAAAAATAACCAGATTAATAGTTATTGTTTTTGATTACTTGAATTAACGTATTGTCCATTAGACTTTATAGTTTATAAATAAAAATCTTGTCGATACTGGACATAGTGTCCCGCTATGTCTCAAGACTGAAAGTAATTAAAATTTGCGTCACTGACGGACAGAGCTTACCGCCGCAACTGAAAACTGATTGAAGAGTAAATTTGGGTCTCCTGGGCCTGTATTTATATTCACCAAAAAAACCACACCTGTCGGCTCAGGATTCTGCATGTCAGAAACTGTCCGTGGCGTCAGTTCCCCCACTATCGTCCAATTTCACATATTCGCACATTTTTGCCAATTGCAATGTCTAATGCGGATTTCAAAGTGATCTAACATTGTCTGATTTAATTACACGTATTATACGTAATTATCATAGTGATCGCATCATTAGTGTAATTGCTATGCTCTTTAAATCGCACAGAATTCGCACTGAACGTCATAATCACACCATTTTTGCACTGCACATGTGTCTGATTTTTATGCATATTTAGAAGTCTTTACAATCTTTCTAACATTTACGGTTTACTTATAATTAAATAAAAACTAATTTTAGTATCTATTTGGGGTGAGATTGCAAACTTGCAGGCTTTGAACAGGCTTCACTCACACACACTATTTACTACTGTACACTCTCTCAGCGATAATCGCTTGATCATGCATGTTCATTCCTGCGTCTAACTCAGCTTTTAACTTCACACCTGCTCGTCTATTACATATTACTAAAATTAATCTAAATATTTATTTTATTTAATACATGCACATTACAGCATATGCTTGTATTGTTGCATTATTCCTCTGCTAGGGAAAAAAAAATTTTTAATAAATTTATTTATTAAAATTTTTTTTTTCTTTTATCATTAGACACATCATATTTTTATATTCCATATTATTTATTTTTATTTTTATTTATACAATATAACCAATAATAATGAATATTAATTGTTCAATTCCCCTTAGTTGGAGGGTAGAGCAAGTAATGTTCCCTCTCCCCACCTAGGTGTTGCTGACCACGTGTAAGCGTATCTCCTCTTCCCATTGTTCTCCTTTAATCTGGTCCCATTGACCTATTTATTTTTACGTCTAGAACTTCATAAATGAATTTGCATGGTATTTGCAGTGGTACATTCTGCATCTTAACATATTATGCCCTTCTTCAATCTAGAATTTTACATTACCTTAATCATACATTCCTACCATTCTTTACTATTTTCTTACATGAACATTCTTTACATTTCTTACATTACTTATATAATACATTAACTTTCTGTACCCTTTCTTACATTTCTTTAACATTACCTTTCTGATCGCTCATAATTTTCTTCATTCTTACCCTGTGTTGTAATACACTTCCGTAACAGAATACTCTTTTAGCTTCGTAGTGTGTCGCATGATCGGTTACAGATGACTGCCTTAGAAACACGTATATATCCAGACTTTTATGTGCTTAACTCACTCGATGTGTTAATCGTAGCATTTGAGCCCTAAGTAATCTCTGCCCTTGACTTCCACTATCGCTTTCTTCTGTGTCCTTGCATTTCCACTAAGGTATTGTAACATTCGGTTACATTTTATTAATGAATTATATTGCAAACTTCCACTTACCTTTGTCTTTTCGATCTGGCCTGATCTCTAAGTGGGGACGAACCCCGTTCGTACGGCGAACTTGACAGCACAGCAAAGAAATAAGGTTTTTTGAAATGACTTTGCTTACCAGAATATGTCATTTAAAAAATAATGGCTTTTTATTTTACAATTATTAATTATCTTTTCCATGTATAAAATATGAAAAAAATATTACTCTCTCCACATGGTGTTTTAACTTTTGAGGTACAGCATTATAAATTTTTTTAACATAATAACTACCTTACCTTATTCTAGTGCACATAAAAACACAGCCCAGCCTGCCATTCACTCATTCTCTCAATTTATAAACCCTCCCCTGAACATTTTTATTAACCCAAACCCTTAAACATGTTGTGCAATTACACAGCCGGCAACGTGGTTTTTGCTCGAGCTCACTATTTCGCGTTTAGCTTGATACTTGTGTCCAAAAATAACTATATATGTTCTTCACTGAATAATATTAACCGCAATCACATAGTTTTAAACTGTTAATCCACTTTAAACTGGCAATTTATAAAAATCTTTGAAAAAAGGAGCCCCGTGGGGCTGTACCTGCAGGTACGGTCTGTGTCGGACTGCCCAGAGCGGCATAGCATTCGCCGCTAACTTGATTACGTCTTTTTTGTGGAAACCAAGGCCTCATGGTTCTTCGTCGCTTGTAAGTCCTATTCAACCCATGCAGTTGATGGTGTGTTATTCGTATCAGATATTCGTTCGGCACTGGCTGACGTCACGAGATAGGCGGGCCTTAGGCTAGCATCCGCCAGCATGGTAAACGAAGGTGAACAGAAATTGTTACTCTTAGCCATCTTTTGTTTCACACCGGCGTGGGTCCGTGCGCATGGTTGTGTGACGCGCTCATACGTACTTCCACACACTCGGAAAGTTCTTGGAAATGACGACTTGGTACATTCTTCTGTACTGATTGCACAACTGTCGAGGTGTATTTCGACTTTGTTACAACACTGTTATTACCATAAAACACGTGGCCTGGTCACAGTTGGAAATAAAATTTACAAATATTTTTTATAAATCCCAAAACATTTTAATAAATTGATATCCCCTGAAATCGGCACGTTACAATACCCCCCCCCAATGAGAGATCTTCGGCTGGAACAGAAGAAATCTCATTGCTAAACCCCTAAGAGGACCGGTGAGGAACTGGTGCCACCAACCCCCTTTTGTTCTTACACCTCATGGGTAAACGACCCCTCTGGCTCGGCGATGATGGACGCATCTGAACGAGATCACTGGACTTCTCTGTTTGAGATCCCAACACCGAAAAATCGAACAGATACGCACCACAGCGCACCTCACCTTCTTACATGTTCCCCCAAAAAATCCAAATCCCTGGCTTGTATCATGCCAGATCCTCAACCGATATGTTCCCCCTTATATGCAAACTGGGCTGCCTTTAGCAGTTACTGGGCTCATACACACACACACACTTATACTACATCATATAAACATTGAAACATCTTTAGTTTTAAAATTTTGTTTAAATCAAAATCAATAGCTATTTTCTTTAAATCAGAACACAAATCCTTTACCTACATTGACTAATTCTCTTCATTAGTTTTTTGCTATTAGAAAATAAACAAATTGAACATTTCTTAAAATAGGAACATCCTTAACCTAACATGTGATTATACATATGCCCTAACAATACAATGCATTAAAAACACTAATAATACACAAACAATAATATAATCAAAGTTTACCAACATCAATTAGATGGCAGGCGCAAAGTCAAGAAATATATATATATATTTTTTTTTCAAAAAAAATTTTAAATTCAAAAACATTTAAATTTATTAAAATATATTCCTTTTTTCAATACTGAAATTATTTAAAATTATTCAAATTAATTAAAAGCAAAATTGGCTTTACTTCCTTGCTAAACTTGTCTAGTATATGACATCACCTATCAGCTGATCCAAACTGGGTCAAGTCAAGAACCTTGACCTACATAAGTTATACACAAGTTACATCTGAAAATACATTGAACATCTTTAAAATTCTTTCTTTAAACACAAAACAAAATAAAATAAAACATTTAAAATAACAAGATATTATTATAATTAACAATCAAATTGATATTTAAATTCCTCAAAATAAACACTTTATAATTTTACATTGTCAAACTCTATCAAAAATTGTCACTGGTTTCCATCAAAATTTTATATTCTTACTATAAATCTCTTTATTTAGTCATCTCCTTCTCCATTAATTTTGGGTGATTTATTTACTTATAATAGCTCGATTTGCCACTTGGCAGGTATACATATATAATCTTTCTCACTCTGACTCTAATACAACTAACAACTTTAACTAACATGACACCCATCTCTATCAAAATATCTATCAAACAATCTCTAAACCCAACTTACTATTAAACTCAAATCGCCACATTCTCTCGATTATTAAAAAAAAAATTAATCTCTGACCCTTTGTACTTGGGATGTGTGTTTCCCCCCCCAAAAAGCTCATTCCCTTATGTTGGTTCCTGGATTCTACCTAAGGTAACCCTTTCCGGCGACAAACGGTCCCTTCCCGTCCCAACCCTTTTGTTGCGGACTCCTACATTACACTATCCCCTATTACAAAATTGCCATCCCCAAATCTCATTTTTATTACCTCACTTCAACTACAACAAAATAACATCATCATTTATAAACATCAATATATCAATCATTACTCTACATATATTCCCCATAACTACTGTGTCAACATCAATACTTCTCAAATTCTACATCATTACCTCACAACAACATTACATTAATTCAAAACAATATTTTCATCTCTAGTACCACTTTAACTTTAACTTGGACTGATCTACGTGTCCCACAAAATATTCATCACCCAAAATCTATCTTTTATTATCTCTGACAATTCATGTAAAAATCTTACTACATTAAATTACCTTTCTCATCATTTGAAGTAGCATCTTTAACCTATTAAACATTATATTTGACATTGACTACCTTGAACATTTACAAACAATTTAACAGTGACATTCTATTACTGATCAGCTGACATTCCTAGCAAAGTGAAAACACATTTCGAAATGATACACATTCTATGAAATACATATGGTTATCAATCCTTACATCTACCATATTACCCATCATTGTTTCCCCTCTTTCTGACTCTGGTATTATTGTGTAAACCGCCTGCCGGTCGGTCTAGTTATTTACTTTGTTATACTTGTTTCAAAGTTACGCAAATTATAGAACACATATTTTTTATCACTTCTTATATCTAACCTACTACAATAAAATAACACATTGCTAAAATATAGAATGAACACAGCATACTGAATGTATGAACCCCTATACATCAAAGCATAATACAAGCATTTTATTAGTGCAAAATTGATTTATCATTTTTTAATTTACAAAATTTAAATTCGTTGCTCACCGGAGCAACCTCCCAATCCACACACACTATTGTATTTTATGTTGGACTGTGATGCCCATTTGCTTTCACAAAGACTGCATAGTTGGAGGAATTGAACATCTCCGTGTCTTTGCTTCGGCTTTACATTTTAAATATTTTAGGTATCGACATACCTTCGTTTATAATTATAAGCCCTTAAAACGGATCTACCACCTGGCTATGATGTCCCTCCGCGGACAGAGTGGTAGCCGCTGTTCCATAGTTCCGGGGATTTCCCCTAGTTTCACCCCCCTATTAATTTCTATTATCAACCAATTTCAAGCCAGCTATGGTCAAGGGACTTGATTATGGCCATAGCTGACCGCTAGCCAAAACCACGATTAGTGCTGGTAAGGCAGTAATCGCCCGAAAAGTCGGGGAAATCAAACTTCACTTTAATGCCTGTTCTATTCGTCATTATTATGTACGGCACGAGAGTCTATCATGGTACAAATTCAACTTGTACGTAAAAAGTGTGCCGTACATTTTCGCCATGTTGGCCTCCGATGGAGGTAACACTCACTGTTACCCCCAACCCATTCCACTATTTACTGGGGCACAGGCCACCCCAGCAACAGCACATTAATAGCTAACTTTTTTTTTTTATATATATATATATATACAACATTATAACATGACATTTTTCATTTACCATTTTCATCCATCAGCATTTAAATCATTCATCACTTTCTTCAATTAAATTTCTTAAAAATTTTTTAAAATTATTGTTAATATTTATTTTATATTATCTTTCAGTTATTATTACTCTTTAAATTATTATTTCAAGTTATTTTCATTATTGAAGTTAAACTTCTTTCATTTGAGTAAAACATCGGGAAACCTTTTATTATGTCTGACTTGTATCATAAAATTTTATACTTACAGTCCATTATTCACTTGCTGACATACACAAAATATATACACCAATACTTCCACCTCACCTCTGAAACATTTAACAAAATGGTTATTTCAAATCAAACAATTTAACAATTAATTACCAAATTCATATCTCGTAAAATAATTTAAACTCATTATCAAAATTCAATTATATAACATTAAAATCAATCACAATATTTAAAACATCTCAGATTATTTTAATTAAATTAATTATTGAAAATACAAATTCCATTGCTATCAAAACAATTACAATTCACTAATTACTGTCTTCAAAATTAATTTTGTTATTTATTTAGATTGCAAATATTAATATTATTATTATTACCCTTATCTACATACACATGGTTTACCTGACATTCTACAATACACACAAATAAATTTACTAAACATTTATTTACAAATCTTATTCATTATTTATTCAGTTATATCATATTTCAATGTCAAAGGTTGCGAGGTCAAAACCCATAAAACAAAGCATTTAAAATTGTCCATTGATTGTTTTATAGTCTACCCTCCATCGTCAAAAATTAATCTCTGTTTCAAATAACACTTTTCAATTTTATTGACACACATATTGCTATTTTGTGTGTCATAACCACAAAAATCAAATTCATCCGTTTTATCAAAATAATCATGAAACAAGTCAACATTAAGTATTTCTGTTAAGTCTCCATTAGTAAATTTTTCCAATATCGGGTCAGTTACCTTTTTATTATAAATTAAGTCATTATTATTTAAATACACTTCTAACATTTCTTTCCACTCACCATAATCTCTCTTTAATTCATACAATTCTGTCTCTCTATAAAAATTTCTTTCATCATAATGCCATATCAAACGTTCTCTCTCATTCCATGCAGAGGGTACTAACTCAATTAAACATTTCCTGACTTCTCCAGGAACAACAAAAAACTTCAAAAAACAATTATTTGTAGAACACTTGTCTACCCAATATATACGTGAAGATCTTTCTTCACCCCCCATAACACCTCGTAAAACTTTTACCCTCTGTTTCATACCCACAATATAACTCTCTTTCCACTCATTATCTAACTCATCAACACACATTAACATTCCTTTATCACCTTCTACAACTTCATCAGTACTGTCATTATTTATTTTCAACATATCACTCTCTGATACTACCTCTTCAAATATATTACTACTCTCAATATTATTTTCATTATTTTCGACATCCTCATTATCATTTCTTAACTCTTTATCTAGTACCACATTTTTACACATGTCATTACAATTTTCATTTGTATTACTCTTACTCTGTTCTAATTTATGCAAACGATTTTTTATTATTTCATTAGTATTTTCTAAACTTTTATTCTTTTCTTGTACATCATTTATTAATTCATCAAATTTCACACTTATACTCTGCTGAAACTGAATATTCTGTTCTTTAAGGTCATTACTTAATTGGTCAAATTTGGTATCGAACTTTTCAAATTTACTGTCCATCTTTCGTAAAATACTCATTATATCCATATCATCGGATTGTTTCTTTTTATTAGTTAAAACTGGGGTTAACTAAATCCCAGAATGAACAGCTGTTTCACTTAATTGTATTTGAGCAGCAATTGGGGTAGAATGAATGATTACATTGCCGCCAACAGTTGTTTCTGTAACAGCGCTCGGCTCAGCTGTCCGCATATCACATTCATTCAGTGACTGTGATTCAAGGTCACTTTCACTCATTTCTACGTTAGCTACACTGCCTTGTTTAGTATGCTCAGACATTTTTTCTGGTTTATAGCTTAGTTTTACTTAAGTGTTAACTACAATTGATTACTCTTCCCTTCCAAAACGTTATACTACAGCATATATAAAATAAACCTTACCATAATTACGTACATTTCACGTAACTAAAATTTCGCTTTCACAACCGTATTTCATTCAGTGCACTGTCAAAATATAGGCCAGTGTAATACAACTTTTTTATTATATTACATCCTGGTCACGGCACCAATTGTAACATTCGGTTACATTTTATTAATGAATTATATTGCAAACTTCCACTTACCTTTGTCTTTTCGATCTGGCCTGATCTCTAAGTGGGGACGAACCCCGTTCGTACGGCGAACTTGACAGCACAGCAAAGAAATAAGGTTTTTTGAAATGACTTTGCTTACCAGAATATGTCATTTAAAAAATAATGGCTTTTTATTTTACAATTATTAATTATCTTTTCCATGTATAAAATATGAAAAAAATATTACTCTCTCCACATGGTGTTTTAAATTTGAGGTACAGCATTATAAATTTTTTTAACATAATAACTACCTTACCTTATTCTAGTGCACATAAAAACACAGCCCAGCCTGCCATTCACTCATTCTCTCAATTTATAAACCCTCCCCTGAACATTTTTATTAACCCAAACCCTTAAACATGTTGTGCAATTACACAGCCGGCAACGTGGTTTTCGCTCGAGCTCACTATTTCGCGTTTAGCTTGATACTTGTGTCCGAAAATAACTATATATGTTCTTCACTGAATAATATTAACCGCAATCACATAGTTTTAAACTGTTAATCCACTTTAAACTGGCAATTTATAAAAATCTTTGAAAAAAGGAGCCCCGTGGGGCTGTACCTGCAGGTACGGTCTGTGTCGGACTGCCCAGAGCGGCATAGCATTCGCCGCTAACTTGATTACGTCTTTTTTGTTGAAACCAAGGCCTCATGGTCCTTCGTCGCTTGTAAGTCCTATTCAACCCATGCAGTTGATGGTGTGTTATTCGTATCAGATATTCGTTCGGCACTGGCTGACGTCACGAGATAGGCGGGCCTTAGGCTAGCATCCGCCAGCATGGTAAACGAAGGTGAACAGAAATTGTTACTCTTAGCCATCTTTTGTTTCACACCGGCGTGGGTCCGCGCGCATGGTTGTGTGACGCGCTCATACGTACTTCCACACACTCGCAAAGTTCTTGGAAATGACAACTTGGTACATTCTTCTGTACTGATTGCACAACTGTCGAGGCGTATTTCGCCTTTGTTACAACACTGTTATTACCATACAACACGTGGCCTGGTCACAGTTGGAAATAAAATTTACAAATATTTTTTATAAATCCCAAAACATTTTAATAAATTGATATCTCCTGAAATCGGCACGTTACAGTATGAAGATTTCGCTTGATCAGCCGTCTGACAATTATAACATTTATTTCTCATCTCTAATCCTTTCCTTAACCTTCTCAATAATAACATTCCTTACCCTTTCTTTAACCTTTTATTTACCATAACATTCCTTTTTATTTAATTCCTTAACATTTTTTTTCTTTTCAATCATAACCTTTTCTTAAATATAATTTCTAACCCTTTTACACATATTATTCCTTATTATTTAACTCCTTTTCTTATTAATAATTAACACTACTATTTTTTGTTTAAAAATAATTATTCAATACAATAGAGTATTTAGTTCGGTGTGTCATTTGATTTTACACCCTCGTTTAATTTAACAATTGCATTGTGTCCCTCGACAGGAAATATATTTTTCCTCAACGTGTAGTAGCCATTGTCGTATATTAGCTGATGTGTACAGTTATTTCCATCTCGCATTCCTTTATTGTACATATTTACCGTGTGAACGTTTGTTTTGCCTGTGTAACTTACCTGTTCGTACGGCAAGAATTTGTTTCTTACATGCGACGAATAACCCCTCTCTCTTCTCTCTGCACATTCCATAATTCTCTCGTCACTAATGCATTGCGTAGGGTCAGTTTGCTTGAGGCCTATATAAACAGCTGTTGACTTTTTTTATTCATCGTTTATGTAGCTTTTATAATTACAGTTATAATTATCGTTATCATAGTTATCACTCGTCTGGTACTTACCGTGCGTATAGTTAATATTATAATGATCACAATTTTGCGCAGTGTTTCGTATAGATGGTTTATTACTACGTTTCTCGTTACAGTGATAATTATTGTGTGTTAATTGTTTTACACGTATATTCCTCGTATGTGATTTAATACTGTGTGTGTAACCTGCGACTTGCGTATTCGTATCAATAAGTTATGCTTGCTTAATTTTTACTTTGCTTTCTTCCTTAATGTTAATTATTTCTCTATGATTATCATTATCACTTACGAACGTCTGTTCTGTCTTACTTTCAATGATTATGGTTTGTTCACATAACATTGTTTCGATCGTATTTTCTACTGCCGCTATGCATGTATTAGTGTCGTTAATTTTATCGACTAACATTTTACTACTATTAGCTATACTCTGTCTTACTTCGCTAAGTGTATTATGTCAATTTCCTTTAAAATCCTCTGTTTGCTTATTTATATTTTTATTTAATTCGTCCTTCAGCTGGACATTGTCCTGTCTTAGCTCATTTAAATTTGCTGTTAGATTTTCTGTTTGTTCTTTAAGTTTAGCATTTATATTTTCTGTCTGTTTTGTGCTTATTTCATCTACACAAGCACGCATCATGTTTTGGGCTGAAGCTGTTAATACTGTAGTTTATGTATTGAATTGTACAAGTACCAGTTCTGTAAAAGATAAAACACCATATGAATTGTGGCATAACCGTAAAGCAAATCTTCAAGATCTGCACATTTTCGGTGAAGAAGTCTATGTACATATACCAAAGATTCATAGAAAAAAGTTTGATCAAAAATCAGATAAAGGATATTTCATCAGATACGAAGCCAATGTTAAAGGATATTGAATCTGGTTTCCGATCAAGGATGAAATTCAAATAAAACGTGATGTTATTTTTACCAACAAGACTGAACCTATAAAAGAAAATGAACCAAATATTCCACTATACTTACCTGTTGATGAAGATGCTCACGATGATCCAAAACTGTCTGCAACGGATGAGAGTTCAAACCTAGAAGAGAAGAAAAACTTACCTGAAGATGATAACGATGATGATGATGATGATGATGATGACCATGATGACTATCAAGAAGCAGCTGAAGTACCTGAAAAGGAAGAAGACTTACCTGAAAACAATAATGAATATCGCAAGAGATTGCGTAATCCATCAACCATCAAACCTCCATCAAGGTATATGACTTCGTCGACATTGAAAATTGTTTCATCTCGGAAGGCTGTGAACCCATAAGTTTCAAGGATGCCATGAATGGTCATCAAGCTGAAAAATGGTATCAAGCTATGAACGAAGAAATGGAATCACTTCACAAAAATCAAGTATGAGAACTTGTGGATCCACCAGCAGATGCCAATGTAATGGGCAATAGATGGGTATATAAAGCTAAAAAAGATTCTAAAGGTAATATAGTAAGATATAAAGCGAGATTAGTTGCAAAAGGATATAATCAAATTCTTGGAATTGATTATACAGAGACTTTTAGTCCTGTAGTAAGGTATAAGTCGATTAGATTAATTTTGTCAATTGCAGCAAAAGAAGATTTATTGATTAAACAATTTGATATAAAGACTGCTTTTTTAAATAGCAATATTGAAGAAAATATCTATATGAAACAACCTGAAGGTTTCTCAAATAACACCAATCAGGTGTGTAAACTTCAAAGGAGCATTTATGGGCTCAAACAAGCATCAAGGTGCTGGAATCAAAAATTTACGAAGTTTCTTCAGAAAAATGGTTTAAAGCCAACAGATGCAGATCCATGCATTTTTACAAATATTGATGGATCAAATGGGATAATACTTGCAATATGTGTAGACGATGGTCTTATTCTTGCAAAAAATCAGAGAGATGTTGGTCATCTAATCAAAGAATTGAAAACTGAATTTGATATTACTATTGATAACTCTAACACTTTTCTAGGATTACAAATAGAAAAACAAAAGGATGGGTCTATTTTCTTGCACCAAGCTGCATGTGCTGAAAAACTAATGGAAAAGTTTCGCATGCATACAGCAAATCCAGTCACGATACCCGCAGATCCTCATCAGAGCTTAGACTCAGTTCTAGAAAATGACAAAATAGAAATAGTCAACGTGATGACTATAATATACTATAGAAATAGTATAGAGAGGCGGTGGGCAGTCTACTTTACTTGTCAAATGGAACAAGACCAGATCTGTCATTTGCGGTCAATAAAGCTAGCAGATACTTGGAAAACCAACAAAAGCGCACTGGAATGCAGTAAAAAGAATTTTAAAATATTTGAAAGGAACAGGCAAGTATGGTATCAAGTTTGAGAAAAACAGTGATAATCATCTCAAGGTATATAGCGATGCTGATTTCGCTGGTGAAACAAACTAGAAAATCTACATCACGATATCTAGTAAAATTTGGTTCAAATGTTATAACTTGGAATTCTCAATGTCAAGCAACGGTCGCATTATCTACTACAGATGCTGAATACATAGCAGCATGTCAAGCTGTAAAAGAAATTGTATGGTTGCATAAATTGTCTAAGGATCTTGGAATATTGCATCAAATGAATACAAGTTTATACGTAGATAATATGAGCGCGATTCAGTTAATCAAAAATCCAGTATATCACAAGAGAACCAAACATATAGACGTAAAGTATCATTATATTAGAGAGAAATACGAAGAAAAGTTATTTAATTTAGAATATATCAATACGAAGAATCAACCTGCAGATATTCTCACGAAGCCTTTAGCTCGACCAATATTCAAACTACATCGTTCAGTGATGTGCAGTGTCATAAGTGACTTAAAGTAATTAAAAAGTTATAAAAACAAAAGATCTTTGAAAGATAAACTTTTTTTTTGACATGTATATATGATATATAAACAGGGAGAATGTTAAATAATTAATTTAGAGTTTAGTTTATATAAACATATATAAATAATAATTATTGAGCTGGTATATAATGAACATAGGTTCTATATGATATAGTCAAGGATGCCAACTGATTTTTGTTTTTGCTTATGGCAACATGATTATTATTGTTGTTTTCTTCTTGGCTAAGTTCTGTATTTTAGTTGTTTTAAATATGGCCGAAAAGTGATTTTTATGTTAGCTATCAATAAATAAATTATCCACTTTTGTAGTTAAAATCATTTGTTTATTTATTGATAATTACCCATAATTTAATACTATTCATAACATACAACAAAAATAAACACCCATATAACCTTATTAACTAACCAAACATGTTAAACAAGTTATTTAAATTCTTTTTATTTGTGTGCTGAAATTAACTCAAATTTTAATTAATGATAGCAACTCATTTACCAACAAAATAATATTAAGATTGTAACTAGACGACGTCCTTCGTCTAATTGTAAAAGTGTAAGAGTGTGATGTGTACTCTCAAGTCTTCCCAAGTCGTCGTCGCTCTGAAACGTACCTCACGCAGACTGCGTCCGTCGCGAACGTACGAATAACCAGTACCGAAGTCCTTACCTGTCCTATTATGTATTTTTAATTCCCGAAAGGCGCCAAATTGTTTTTCATAAAACAAATAAAAGGTTCACAGTTAGATTGTTTCCTGTACTGTGAAGAATAATTCGAATTACCTCCTTGACTGGTGGGAACTCGACTTTTGCTTGGTTTTTTGGACGCGTTGCCAACATAAAATTTGAGCAAAGAATTCTATTCTCCACTAAAGTACATAACATACATAATACAATTTAAATAAACACAGGACAGCTAGTAGTAAAGATTCGTACTGATTTATTTGATTCGATAATTCATTAATTATTGATAATTGTCGTATAATAAATATTATTATAACAAAGTTTAGCCTCAGCAATAAATTAGTTTTCACTCAGCGGATAGCAAAAGGTGGCAGCGCTTCAGTCGTAGGATGCTGCTATGGCTGACATGTGTATTTATTTACACAAGTTAATTTGCTAATGAGTTCTTTTTGAGTGCGAAAAAGGTTTAAAACAAGATGTCAAATAAAGTACACCACCTTACAATTGTGGTACTTAAATACTAAAAAGGTTTACATGAAAATTCAACTCTGTTGTGTTAAAAGTGTGTGTCAGTTTTATCGGTTTCAAACATAGGTTATTTTACATTTACGTATAGTGTTATTAAATATGATTCATTAATCCTGGAAAGAAATTGGTGCTCAAAGTTCAGAGCGAGAGTTATATATTGTGAAAAAAGTTAATCAGTTTGGTTCATAATTATTTATAATTTATTTCATACTTAACAAAACCATGTTGTTCGTGTTATGGATCATCAATGTGTCTTCACTATTGAGTTAGTACTTTCGTTTATTTTCAAAGATAGGAATGCCGTCTCCTGGCGTCTGTTTCTTTTTACATCAAGTTTTTATTTATAATTTAGTTTTAATATTCGTTTATTGTTCCTCCTTGTGTTACTGGAACTATTGTTTACTTCTAGTCTTCAATTTACTTTCATTACAGTTTGATTTTCTTCGTTATTTTTCTTTAAAATGGTCCGCATCAATATAGCATCTGTACCTCTGGATAGTTAATAATGGAACTCTCGTTACATAACGGTCAAAATTATAATAACGTTCTGTTGTTATGGTAACCAGCTTAACTCTGATTGGTTAAGTACATTTGAAACTATTGTTATAAATCCTGGTTTTCTGTTCAAAATGAATAAATATTTTATAATGACTATATTTCCTTGGGGATATTTCCAATGCTTAAAATGTTAACATAGATGTCCCTATTTTCTTTCAAAGATTAATTTGACATCTCACAAGGCTGGTCTAGGCCATGTATTAATGTTTTTGTACAATATTGATAATACTATGTTAATACATATTTTACTTATTTATATTGTTTATCACAATTCTGACATGTTATTATTGTTAGTTGATGGTAATTACATAATTTACTTGGTATTAATATTGTAATGGTACATACCTTCACCTAACAATAATGAAGAAAACATGACAAGATAAATTGTTTAATCATTAACACTAAAATAAAAAAGGGATGAATCAGAGATTAAAGGAATGGGTAACTCAAAATAATAACACGATCAGACATATCCAGGTAGTCAGAACAGTAACCTCTAATAATAAAGAAGTAACAAACAAACAAACCAAATGTTAAGTACAGTAATACATGGCGATTTAATCTGAGTAGCCCAATAGATGGTAAATGAGAGAGTAGAACCAGCCCCATAAACCAAGAATAATATAAATAATGACAACTGTAAGTGAACTAGAACTAGCCACCACACTACCACAAGAGTGTAGTAATAATAAGAATAATAATGAACAAAGAATTAGCATGGAAGTGGGAAAGTATAATCAGCCACAACACCAAGGAAGTGACATGTAAATGATGGCAAAATAAAGTGAGCCCAGAAAGAATACAAAACTAATGTTAAACCAATGAAAAAGACTAACTAATGAAAATTGTATATGATAATAATAAATGTAAAGACAGACAAGTTAAAAATATTAATTGTTAAGGACTTGAGATATAGAAGGGTACACTAACCCAAACAAATAGAGTAAACTAGGACAAATCACATTAGCACGACACAAACATATCATGTATAGTCAAACCACACAGAGTGAGAGATTATAAATTGTAAGGAGGATGAACATTTTAAAATAAATGTAAGAAAGAGAGTTTTGAATAAGCAATACACTAATCTTTACCCACCAGTAACCCTAAAATAAGATTGAGTGCAAAGTGTTAGTGTTAATACCCCGAAGTGAGAATAAACCCCATTAAAAAGTGATAAACACGGATAAAACCATAATCAAAGTTTATAAGTGCATAAACTAGGTTATAAGTTATAAATGAGTGAGATCTGATAATGGTCAAATGCAGGAAGAACTGTGATAGTTGAGAGGCCAATGTGAGTGGACACCCAAAATGTAACTAAATAAACTAATAGTGTTAAAATTAAGTTAGCTTTAGTGATAACTGATTATCATGGTTTTAAATGTGTGGCAATTAATGTAACAATTGACTATTAAGATTATTAGGAAAATAAGAAAGATAGACTATCAGTGTGTCAATTCACCATATAGAAAATGTCAGTAATATTAAGGGATAAAAACAATGAATAATCATGATAAGAGTTAATAAGACATAGTGAAACGGTATTAGGTACCATTAGTTAATAAAACAGTGTCAGATAAGCTTAGTAATAAGGATTTTCTATAATAATCAAAATAATTAATTAAGGTTTATATGTTTGTTTTCTTTTAATGATACTATAAAATAATTATTACCTACTGAAGAGTATGAGTGGATAATAAAAGGTAAATAATTATGTTTTAATGAGTAAGATTTATGTTTTAATGAATAAAAATTGTATCTATGGGACTTGTTAAAACCATAAGATGCTATGTTATATGATGCAATAAACAAGAAACAAAATAAATACAGTCAGATACAATGACACTAAAAGCCAGTTATGACAGTATACAAATTAACATATGAAACCAATAAAATCACACACAATTACTAGAACAGACATAAACATTGAGCAAATAAACAGAATCATGTATTGAAACAATCAGGACCCATACAAGGGGAGAATAAAATGTAATCTCAGTAATTAAAGAAAAAATAGTCAATTGCTATCTAAGCCTAGGCAGATTCCCAACAGTCAAACTACATAAGACTTCAAATTTTAGAATTAAACACTGATGTTAGTAAGACTAAGCCACATAAACTATGAAATACAATTAGACTATCATGTTAAGGCAGGAATATTATGATAATAATGTAAATTAAGAAAACAGTATAATTAAATAAAATCCACAAAACTGTCAAAATGTTGATACCTAAGTAAATACTGTAGTATTGGATGTCAAATTAATCCTTGAGCCAAAATATGAACAGTGGTAATAATATTTACTACTAAAAAGGGAGTACTGAAGATTAATTACATTTAGAAGATCTGTGACCATTTTAGATAAAAATTTAAATATCTTAACAATGATCTCAAGCCAATTTCAGCCAATCAAAAATTGTGAGTTACCATGACAACAACCGTGTATTGACTAATTTTCAGTTAGGAACAATAATAACTGTAGTGACACTAAACTGGAGGGAAGCCACGCCGTAAAGGGCACAAATTTTTAACTCTAAAACAGTATAAGTGCCCATAAGTCGATGAAGAAGGACCAGGATAACTGACGAGAGGACATTCCAACCAAACTATACCAAGGACCAGCGCGGAATAATCTAGATGACCAAAAAATATATGGAATCCGACCAGAAGAAGACGCCAACCATTCCCGAAGCCCAAGACTGAAGAAGGAAGAACCGACATCAACCCATTACACCACTTGGACGACTGACAATGCATCTTTTATCTACTAACGTTGAGTATTGCTGAATTTATTGATTTATAAAAAAGACAAATTCTCTTTCACAAAATTATAACTAAATGATAAAACTCTCACTATCACTGAAGGTATTTTCAAGGATTGATAAAATAAAAAAGTAACTTTGTAAACACTGAATGACCAAATGATAACCTATGTATACACCAACGACACTGTCACAATTCAACACCACAATATTTAATTTATAGTAAACCTTGTTTAATTTTAATGATCACGTACTTTAAATGATATGTTCTAATTTTGTTATCTTGTTAGATAAACCTCTGTTTCGTACTTAAAAGAACCCTATAGGCAGATTTATTTTGTAAAATAATAACCACACTGTCTTGCAGCTAATATAAACATTGTACTGCCAACCAAGCGATCCGCTGATTGAGCGAATATTGCCGAGGCTAAAATCATTGTATAAATTATTAATTTTATGAAGCGTTAACAAAAAATAACCAGTCAAAAGCCTAATAAAAGAGTGTGTACCGATAACAACTGTCCATTATTTACTTGTAAAGAATATTATGCATGTTTTGTTTACTAGCAGTGGGTCAACATAACCAACGTTGTCTCAAGTTGGCAATACGTTTTCCCCCACTCAGATGAGAATCAGTAACAAGCCAGATGGCGAGCGATTCGAATTTACAATAGTGCAATATCAAACTATACAAATAAAAACTTTTAATTGTTTTCACGAAAAACAATTTGGCGCCTATCCGGAATTACGAAAGAGTGAGAAGGGACAGGTAAGGCACACAGGCTACCAGACGCTTCCGAACGACACCATTTACGTTCGCAAAACACATTACGAAAACTTCCAATTCCAAAAATAAACTAGATAAGACACATACACATAAAAGAAAGGAAGGGGTGGTTACAATATTTAAATACATTTTCAGTTGTTTACAATTGGTTTTCTGAAGTTAGACAGCTATGTCATTTATAGGCCTAAACTGTAACATCTTATAATTTCTTATTTTGCTCTATTTAAACATTGTTTATTAAGCATATATGGTCTGCTTATTTTCATTTCACACTTATTGGTTTTTGAATTACTTTGAAACTGTTTTACAATCTATTAGTGTTATTATACTTTTACAAAATTATTTCTTATCTGATATTTTGCTTTCTATTTATATTATAGTTATTACTTTGTTACTTGTTAAATTTATGTCAATACTAATTTTATACCTACTCCCATTTCTCACACACCTCTTTAACACTTAAATCTATTAACAAAACATAACATATAAATAAATGGTCTGTATATGGTTCAGCCATGTTTCTTCTCATTAAATATAATTATTATATTGCATGTCATTACTTAAAATGGTCCTGCTGCTACTCTCTTTATACCTTCATTACTTACATAAAAAATACAAACATATTACTATAAAATTATGTCTTCTTGTATATACTCCCTTAAACACTAAACCAATAACTCAACTTTCTTTAAATTAACAAAATAACAATTTTGATGAGTATTATATCTACGCCATCTATTCTATAAATACGATCATTCTAGTGATTCTTTTACTGACATAATATGTTTTTCTATTCCTTACACCCACAATTACTCTGTTTCTTACAGTCTAATACAATTAACTTATTTTCTTATTTACCATTTGGTTATGGTTTTGGTTTGTTACACTTGGTCACTATTCTTTTTCTTAAAATTATATGTTGCTTATTTTAATATTCTCATCACTTCACTGTTTATTGCTATCACTCCCTACCTATCTCTCACTCTTGGTTTCAATGATCTTTTAGATATACATTTATAACTATTCTTTAACATTTTGTGCCTTACTTTCTTATTATTATAAGGTTCTTAACAACATACTTTATTTAATAATAATTGTCTTACTTATTTTTTATGGCTAGTGTACTTTCTTTATTATTGTTTTATTCATTGTTAATTATATATTTTCTTTACTCATTTGTGTCTCTTATCATTGATTTGTCTTCTTAATCTCTGAATCTTTTCTCATCTTTTTTGTCTTTATCTGGCCAATCTCTGGGGTTGGGTCAAAGTCATTTGTTTTGTCAGTCTAGTTTATTCTTTTAATGATTACTCTTGTTTACAATTCTTCTTTCTTCTTTCTTAACTTCACTTTATAATTTTTCTTCATTATTATTTATTAAATTATTTGATCTGTTATCATTTCTCTAATACTTATGGATACCCTATATGCTCTGATTTCTGCAGCGTTATAAGATTCAAGAATGAATTTATTGTTGCTATAAACAAATAAAAATGATAGTACATTTACTTCCAATCTATTATTGATTTGTACTGACACACCCAAAAATACAACAAAAGATTAGTATTTATTTCTTTTCTACAAGTTGTTGTTAAATTACACTCTCTTATCTAACTACTATTTTACTTTAAAACTCTATTATCTGTTCATATTATGAGTTAACTAGTACGTATGGGTTACCAGCCACACGTTGTCTGTGTCCCTTTGTAATACTAAGCTCTTTATTTATTTAAGTTTGTTTATAATTATTTTTATTAATTAAATTCGGCTATTGTTTTTTTGTTGTTTAAATAAATTTTTTAAATGTTCGATTATATTGGTTCTTCGGAATTTATTTATGGTGCGACGTTTCTTGGTTGACTAGATGAATCTACAAAGTTGATCTCTCACTGAAAGTACATTTTTATTTTATTAAATAATTACTTACTTGAAGTGAAGTTGGCTAACCGCACAGTGTTGATATGACAATCTAAGTTTAGAATTATTCAAAATAAATTCATTTTGCCGCTGTCAGTGTTGCCATCCATTGCGATATATCCACCTGATCTGTAATAGTCTAGTCTACTGAAATAAATCGTCTGACTCTATTTTTGTCGTATAAAATTATGGTTTATTTCTTGATAATATTCATTAAAATGCTTTAAAAATATAATAAATTGTTTCTTGTTTATTTTGGGTTTACAATAAAATTTAGTTTTACGAAATCTCTTGTCTCAGGGTTGGTTGTTCTGATTTGTAAGTATCAGAATTATTAAACTTATTTTTGGTTAAAATATGTATCTAAAATATAGGTCCTTTTAGACTGCAGAATACAAATAAAACAAACAGAAGACTTATACTACCATTATTGGGTAGTCAGAGAGTGATTACAAAATTAATTACATCTTAATGAATAACAGAAAGTTTCATAGACATGTCTGGTTCCGACATTATAGGTTAACTTGGTGTATTGTAACTGCCACCAATGAACTTTAAATGAATTAATAATTCTTGTATAACATATAAAATATAAACGCAATAAAGTTGTAAATTAATTCAGTGTTCCAGGAAGAATCATCTGATTAGTTATATTGGATTACTTTAAACAGGTAATCTGTTAATTCTTAGAAATGCAGTTAACTTGGTATTAAATTCTTTTAATAATGAAACAATGAAATATTGTAATAATATTAGAATCTTTCTTAAATCTAGGCACAAATTATTTTCTCAATTATCTTCTGATAATTAATCATGTCAATTGACAATTCTCAATATCTGGATAGCTGTTGTTAAATTACTATTGTTTTAACTATGAATAAATTTATAGATATAATATTAATTAAAGCACTCTTAGTGTTTATATTGAAAAAACTATCATCATTTTTGTAACTTTCATCTATTAATTATTTAAAATTAAATTGAGAACTCTCTTTGTAATCAACAAATTAATTAAAATAATAAGGTGCAATGCCCCTTATTCGTTCGTATGTACACATAGTATTAAATTATTTCGATAAAGTATATCGTCAAATTTCATAAATTCCTTAAATATAATAAAAAATCACTTTACTCCCTTTAATTCGCGTAATTGCTATGGATTATATACTTAGCAATTTATGTCGCACTGTTAGGTCTTCACTGAACTTTGAATAAAAATTTTTATAATGATTTTAACAAAATAGGGTTATGTCCCCTTTGTTTACATTTGATTACACGCACTAAGTTAGGTTAGACTGGCGCTTTCTGGCGATGCGGAGCTGTTGTCTGTCTTGCATCAGTGGTCATGAAGAAGTGTTCGAAAATGGTGTCCGTTTCTGCTGTTCTCGTTTGCATTCCTTGTAAAAATTATCGAATTCTCTCTTTTGATTGGCTACTGATCTTTACTTGAGTACACATACCCCCCTTTGCTGAATTATTTAATTGTTACAACAAGCGTGAGACTTTGGGTTTAAGAGTATGAACTGACGCTAAACATTTTGTCCAAAATAAACCAAATATCTTTTTAATTGACATAACTTTCTTATAACCCCTCTGATTGTGAATTTAAGCTTATTACGACATGGCGAACACTTGGCTCTTAATTTAGAGTCCACACATGATATATTTTCATCCATGATTAAGGAAGAAATTGTTTGAAATTAACACTTTATACAATCTTTTAATCAATTTAGGTATTCTTTCACTAAAACTAACAAATGACAATCACATCTCTTCGAGATTATGCTTTTCAAGTCCTTTTACACTCTTTACTTATTATCTATTTACTATTATTGACAAAATGCATCTCCTATGCTTAGGTTGCATTAGGGCTATGATCCTACTAACTATTTTTATTAATTACATTTTAATATTTGTCTCTGGACAATTTCTGTTGTGTCACAATTACACATACATGGTCAGTGCAACTACTGTTTGCCCCAGTTACTGTTAATACATTCTAAATATCACTATAATATTGACGACTCGGAACACTAAGTTTTTTATAAGTAAAAACGTAAAGTTTTACCTTACAGCCTAAACCGGCTTTCACCTATAGAAGGCTTCATCAGAGGCTGTCGTTAGTAGCGCTGCTCGTCTTGTTGTTGGCGAGGAGATAGTGTTTCGAAAGATTGAAGCTGTGTGTGTGTGGTGAGATGTGTTCGAATAATGCGTGCGATTTGAATTGTGTCTGTTCGTTTAGGATGTCGTTTTTATTTGTTTTTGTGTGTTTGTATATTTCTAATTGTTCTAGAGTGTCTAGTTTTCGGCCTTTTGTGTGTACGTGTAGTATGTTCATGTTATTGTCGATGTTTTTATATGTGTGGTTTGCTTCAATGAGGTGGTTTGTGAAGGTAGATTCTGTAGTGGTGTGGAGTGCTTTTGTGTGTTCAATGTATCTCTGTTTGAAGCTACGTCCTGTCTGGCCTATGTAGAATTTACTGCAATTTGAACAATTTAGTTTATATACACCGGGTAGATCGAATTTGTTTTGTGCTTTGGGCATGCGTTTTCATAGTGTGTGTTCTGTTTTGTTAGTGGTTTTGTAAGCGATTCTGTATCCTGCTTTTTTATTGCCCACAAATTCAAACATCAACAATAACATGAACATACTACACGTACACACAAAAGGCCGAAAACTAGACACTCTAGAACAATTAGAAATATACAAACACACAAAAACAAATAAAAACGACATCCTAAACGAACAGACACAATTCAAATCGCACGCATTATTCGAACACATCTCACCACACACACACAGCTTCAATCTTTCGAAACACTATCTCCTCGCCAACAACAAGACGAGCAGCGCTACTAACGACAGCCTCTGATGAAGCCTTCTATAGGTGAAAGCCGGTTTAGGCTGTAAGGTAAAACTTTACGTTTTTACTTATAAAAAACTTAGTGTTCCGAGTCGTCAATATTATAGTGATATTTAGTTAAGTAACGGACACGTCATGGACAACGAAATCCAAGAAGTTAATACATTGTTATTTTCTAGTTTTGAGTCTATATAATCACCTATAGATTGTACTAAAAGTTGTCACCTTACTTTACTTCATTCTTAATTAAGTAGTGGTCTTTTAAGTCACTGCCTTGTTCATAATTGTTTGTTACAGTTATTACATTGTTTTACAATCTTGTGTTTCACTTTGGTGCATTCTCTTGAGTTGAGAACTTAGTAATAATACTTGCAGCTAGTGTCACATGACAGATGTATTTAATTATTATGATTATGCCTTACATTAGTGATAATAATTATCCTACAATATTATGCTAGTAATGTACCATCTTTCTTGCTATACAGATATCACCCTTTTTGTTTCTGATTAATTTTACAACTTGTTTTAGCTAAAATTTACATGGTGATTCCCATTCTGCCTGTTTTTGGTCATTTTGTTTACATCAATTACAATATGAATACTACTATAGGTAGGTAGTTCAGTTTGGTATTGGTAGAACCCGTACAATATCTACCTGATTTTTTGTCCAAGAGATTTTATTTTAATTATGTTTTAGTTATTAATTCTTATTAATCTAAGTGGAAAGTACATGTAGTTAGGTTATGTGTCTCCCCACTCTAATGCAACAATGGGTTGACTGAGTTTATTTTCATTTACAATTTTTATTTCTTTTTTAACTGTATTGGTGTTATTAATTATCACCTGTAATTTATTAATTGGTTCTTTTTCTCTATTATGATTTTTCATAACTTATTTGGTAATTATTACTGTTATCTGACAATTTTGGTTCTCTATTAACTTACATTAATACTGGACATAATATGTTATCATACTGTTGTTTACAGCTTCTTATTATACTAATATTCTTATTACTCTCACTCTCCTGGCTATTACTGGATGCCCTACTCATTTACTAGATTAGTGTAAGTCCTTGTTTCTTCTTGTGGCATTATACTGATTGACATCATTATTATTATTATTTTCTTCTTTATAATATGTGTTCTTCAGTGTTTCTTGGTTTCTCACTGACCGAATCTATTGGGTTATTGGATCTATTGGGTAATCACTATTTAATACATTTTCTTTCTTGTTTTATTATTATTACCATTACTGTTTTAACTCTTTAGTTGTGAGTTCATTCGTCAATTATTATTTATTTGTATAGTTTTAATGCTTGGTACACTCATTGTGAATACTTAATGGGTCTTGTCCCACTCAATTATTATGACATGTTGTGTTTATTTTGCTGTCCAAAATATCGTGGTCATATGTCTTGTTACAATATTTAAGTTCTTTTTGAGAGCTCTCTGCACAATAAAAAATTATAATTGTTTTGTATCACCTGCGTATATCTGCCGTTACCGTTGCGCGCGTGTGTGTGTGTGTGTGTGTGTGTGTGTCCAGAATCCTGAGAACATGCTGATGATGATGATGATGACTATGCTGATGCAGTGTTTATTGTCTCTATGGGTTGTTGCTGTTGCTGAGGCTCCAGAGTTCGTCCTTACGTCTTTGTGGGAGTGTGGTAGTGTATGTTTGTCCTGGTCGATCTGCAAACGGGCAGCGTGACGTCAGATTTCTTGAGTCTGAGTGTGTGATCGCCCAAAATTGCCAGTGGTATTTATACTGGTGGCGATTTGACAGGTACAGGCCTGTTTTTGACAAGCTAGAGATGGTCAGTTCACGCGAAAGCATCCTTTTTATTACACTCACTTTTTGGTTAATTATCGCTAACTCATGAACATACTCGTCACATGAGTGATATCATTGTTTGCATAATTTTTTTCTGGTCACTCACATATACCACACGTATTAATTACTCTTTAACTACACTAGTAATTAATATTAATTTAATAGCGTCTTTAATATTGCATCTTTGGCAATAAATTTTACATCACCATACTCATCAAAAATCCCATAATGTAATGGTGTCTTTATAATTGGTTTAAGTCTTTGTTGACAGGTTTAACACAAGTAATTAGTTTATTATAATCCTGTTAAGACCTGTTTAATTGACAACAAACAATTCGTATGCGTCACCCCATATTCTTGTCGCAGATGGCTTCACGCACACAAACACACACATGCCGTATTTTTAACTATCAAAGCAGGTGCACTCTCGACAGGACAGAGCCTGCATTTTCATGCAAAAAATTGTATAAAACTGTGCGTTATTCTATTTACACTAATTACAATATAAAACATACCGCCCTGGGCAAATATGTGTATTGTTGAATATATTCCCCAGGTGGGTTTAAATAAAATTTGACTGTTAGTCAAATATATATGTGTAACTTATAATTACAATTACATCTTATTAACTTTATTATAATTGGTTTTTTAACTCTTTATAAAAGTAAATATTTTTATCGGATGTAAGGAACATTTCCCTGTTGTGGAGGGTGACACAATTCTTTTCCCGTAATATAACATAACAGCTGTTTACATCCTGCTTTCTTATTGTTGCATTGTCATACGTCTCGACCCACTTCTTCACTGTACATTTTAGTCGGCTTAATTTTCTCACTCTCCGTTACCCTGTCCTTGTCATAATAGACGATAACCTTCCTGCAGTACATGTGTTCTGCATAACAATGATCATTGTTCTGTGTACATAACAATGCTTTGTGTAATGGTATGCCGCGAAAACGCGTCCGTATTTTCTGTCGCTCGCGGTGAAATCCCCCCTTACTTATACACTCATAACAGCTGTTCCCTTACTTACGTTTCTCTTCCCATGTGATTCTGGTTTCCCCCTCTCTAAATATTTAAGAGGATTAGTTGACTTACTACAAAGTTTTGTTTCTCTCTCTCACACTTCTCTCATACCTGCATTCGAAGAGTTCATTGTATTTTTCTCTCCACAATAATTCTCTTCTCTTAGTATAAAATTAGTTTTATTTCTGTACTCGGTGCGAAACATGTGTTCAGATTGTGCGAGTAATATTAACAATTCTTTAATCGTTTTAATTCCTAGTGTTTTACTGGCGAATTTACTATCTCTGTGAGAGTGATGTGCAAAATTATGTACCACTTTGTGTTGTGCCAATCTGGATCGTAGGTTTTTACTTCTTTCGACACGTTGGATTACATACTCCGCTAAGGTAAATCTACCATTATACTGATACTTACAATTGGTCTAATTGGTCTCGTATTTGTTTTTGCGTGTGTATATTCCCATAGCAACCTTCAAATGAGTTGTTCGTTCGTAGCTAAATTATATCGAGCGCTCGTGTACCATCTTACAGCATAATCTTGGAAATGTTTACTAATAAAGCTATTTTTCTCTTTATAAGTTACAGAAATACCTGTTAACTCCATTTCTTGTTCACAGTTCAGTAACAATTTTGTCCTTTCATCACTCAGTGTTGGATCCACCATTATCTGCGTTGCTCCCCTCATCAATTCTGGTTTTATATGTTCTAACTTTCCACGTTCGTTTTTCCCTAGTGTATTTATTTCACTGGTATATTCCTTTGTGGTTTTATTAGGCACAACTACGGCAATTTCCAACCTTATTACTCTGGCTTCCAACTCCTGCGTCTTATTGATGTCTTCATGGACTTGTTCACTGACTGCTTTTCTTTCCATATCCTGCTCCTGCTTTGCTACTATAAACTTCTCATTCCAGCATTCAGCTACTTGGTTCACACTATCTTTTAATTCTTTCTACCCTTCTGCTTTCTGTTCTTTAAACTCCAATGCATCTATGCACTTATTCGTCTCTACAATTGTATCTACTAATTGTGTAATATTATCTAGTATCTCTTGTTTTAACTCACTTTTACTTCATGTAAATTTTCTCTAAATTTTACATTATCTTGTTTTAATTCTTGTCTAAACTCATTTATACGTTCGTTTTTATACTCTCTTGTTTACATTCCCTTAAATTTTCTGTTTGTCTGTCTAGTTTTTGATTTAATTCCCACATCATCTTTTGAAATGCTTCCATATCAAAACCTTTTGATTCTGCTATGTTGAATATTTTGTATTTATTATATTATATTTTAAAATAATTATTATTGGTAAACTGCGACTCTATTGATTTTTAGTTAATATTATTTATTTATATTTGTTATTATTATAAATTATCTCATACCAACAATTTCTCTCCTCTTTTAGTTTTGTTGAGCGCCAGTTGTGAAATACAGTAGAGTCTCTTTTATCCAACCTTCGCTTATCCGACATTCCATATTATGCGACGTCCCACCGCAAAAAACAACAACAAAAAACACATTAATCGGCAACAAGAACTGCAAGTTGAGAGCGTGAGCATAGTCTATTTTTTGTTGCTCACGACTCTACTGCAGCTAATTAGTTACCATGACTGTACAGTCTACACTATGACTCATGTGTCTGTCACTTGCCCCACCCTCACTCACTCACTGTCACAACTCACTACTCAGTGCAGTGCAGTTTATCATTGTATGCGGATCGGTTTATCGTCTGTTACATGCGTATGTGTCTGTGTGTGTTAATTTGACAAACGTTGTTGTGTTGTTTAAAAGTTGAAATTTACGCAAGTATGGCGACGAAAAGAAAGAAAGTTGTTGTATCGATGGAACAAAAACTTGAAGCAATCAAGACACTGGACAAGGGAAAGACAATGCAGAAGGTAGCTGACGACTTTGGCGTTGGACGGGCAACAGTAGGAGACTGGAAAAAAATGAATAGAAATAGGAAAATGGTGTGCATCAAGAGTTATGGAGGGTGCATTAAAATAAAGAAAAACTATGAAAAAATGTGACTATGAAAAAGTTAGTGAAGCTTTGTATGTTTGGTTTACATAGTTCAGGGACAAAGGTGTGCCTATTTCAGGGCTTATTTTATAGCAAAAGGCGTTGCATTTTCGTAATGAATTCAATGAAGAGGACCCAGGTTTCACAGCAAGTGTCGGTTGGCTCGACCGATGGAAGAAACGCTACGGTGTCCATCAGTTAAGTGTTTGTGGTGAAAAACTATCATTGAATTTTGAAGAAATGGAAGCATTCAAGAAAAGATTTCAGGAATTTATTGAAACTGAAAGCCTAATGGGTGATCAGATATTTAACTGTGATGAGTCAGGCCTTAATTACAAAATGTTACCTAGTAAAAGTCTTGCAGCTAGAACTGAAGCGGCAGCCCCTGGCTACAAACGTAGTATGAAAGGCTGATAATTTTAGCATGCAGCAATGCTACAGCAAACCTCAAAATGGACCTTGCAATGATTGGAAAGTCCAAAAATCCTAGAGCCTTTAAAACAGTTTCAAAAAACGCTCTTCCTGTAAAATGCTACAGTCAGAAAAGCGCATGGATGAGCAGTGAAATTTTCTAAGACTGGGTTTTTAAGGAATTCATTCCTTCAACAGAGAAGTTTTTGAAAGAAAATAATATACCCAGAAAAGCAGTTTTGTTGGTAGATAATGCTCTAACGCACCCTGATGCAGAGGAGCTTCAAGATGGTGACATTAAGGCAATGTTTCTGCCCCCCAATGTAACCACCATATGCCAAACTATGGATCAGGGTGTTTTGGAAACGATAAAAGGAACTATCGCAGGAAGCTACTGTCCACAGTGATAGAAGAAATTGAAGAAGGACAAGACATGATTGAAAAATTGAAATGCTACAATGTAAAGGATCTTGCTTATTGGGTTGCAAGGGCCTGGGCTTACGTAAGGGCTCCAACAATTGCCAAATCATGGAAGAAGCTGATAGACGATGATGAAAGTATGGAAACGGAAAGCACAGATGAAACCGAAGAAACCATTCTACCTTTAGTGCAACATATCCCTGGATGTGAGGATGCATCTTTGCAAGAAATCGAAAGTTGGATGAAGGATGATGATCAGTATGTAACTGATGGAGATATTGTCGCTCTTGTCAGTTGCGATGACAATGAAATTGAAGATCAAGATCAAGCACCAACTGTTGAGCCTCACACTATTTCACATAACGACGGAGTTAAGGCTCTAGAAACTGCAATTAAATACATTGAGCAACAAGAAGAAGCTACAGGAATCAACATAATGATGCTGCAAAGATGGCGAGACTTGGCAGCGAAGAAACGGCACTTGTCAGGAAAGCAGACTACGATCAAAAATTTCTTTAAATCATCACAGGACTGAACTTTTTAAGTGTATTTAACTTCAGACAATTCTGTAACTGTAAGTTCATTTTTTCAGTTAATTTTTTTCTGTTGTTTTGTTGTAAAACATGATTATTAGGTTCTTAATGTGTAAAATTATAACATAGTTTGATGTTTAATAGGCTTTTTCTTAACACCTCCCTATTATCCGATATTTTTGCTTATCTGACGTTCTGCCGGCCCGTTTATGTCGAATAAGCGAGACTCTACTGTTGTTAAAAGACGAATTCCGTCTATATTTTTTATATTAGTCTCAGGGTTATTTATTTAATATGGGGTCTTATAATTTGTGTATTATTATTATTCTAAAGCTCGTATTTTATTACTAAGTTGTTGTTTAGTGATTTATTACACCCAATTCAACCTATTGTTGAATCCGGTAGTGAATAAATCGGTTACTTACACTTTTTATCGTCATTTTAATTGTCAGTTTATTTGGTTTAGAAAATGTTTTTTTTTATTCACTTCTTAGATTTGATTCACTTGAAGTTCCGTTGGCTCTCCGTTGATCAGCGGTGGTGAGATGATCAGTAATGTCCTGCCTATACACTAACATAAACATACACAAACATGATATTTACGATAATTTATACTGTGTAATAATATATATAGGTCGGTGCGGTTGGAAAAAATCATTCCATTTGAATGATTCGCTCTGGAAGTCTGGTACCAACCGTCTCATTTTTCTCACTAAGCTGTATTTACTGATTACAATAAAAGCCAACTCTTTCAAAGGTTCAAATGGCAATAATGATTTATTCAATTTTAGAACAATAGAATTTAGTACAATAATATAATTTACTTTCCTTTTGGTTAACAGTTAAATTCAAACATGGACTCTAAAACATTTAAAAATCTCAGGTTGGTATGACTGCATTTGGCTAGTCGAATAATTTTGTTTGTAAACAAATAGGTTATGTTGTGTTATTAAAATTGTAATGTTATTAATATTATTAGTAGTAGTAGTAATAATAGTAGTAGTAGGTTCTTTGAGTCTGCAAAATACACATATTTAATAAAATTGCTACGGTTGTAATAAGTAGATAAAATGTAAACTCATTGATTATTAATTTGAAAGAATATAAAGTATGAACAACTGTTCATGGTTAAACATTGAATTTAAGATAGGTTTGTGCAACCTTGTTTGTTTAAAGTTTATTAATTATTTGTTAACAAGTGATAATAATTATTAGAATTTAGTGTCATGGATTATTACCATCTCCTAGACTGGATGTACATAACTCAGGTATTTGTAATTCATTGGATATATTTATGCCACCCTCTGGTGTGACTCTTACTTAATTATTGAAATAAAATATTGAACACTCTTATCTTACTAATGGTTAGGGCACATACTCCCGTCATTGGTTATACAATGTCTTTACTTATACTAATACATTAGGATTATACAAATGGTTAAAATTGTCGTTAATGAAAACGTTCAATTTTGACAGTGTTTATCTGTATTACAGAGTTCCCTTCCTCTAGGAATTGGGTATTTAATTGATTAACTGATGTTAATTCAAATCGCTATTAGCGTTCTGTTATATATATCTTACTATACAATCATAATATAATAGTTGTGGGTATTTGATACTTGCGTAACTGGTCGTTCATAGGGTTTACACTTTTTCGTAAATTTTTTAAATAATTAAAATTCTTTAATTAAACTTTTATCACTGCACTACACTAACTCCTATGCGCATGCACTCCGAATTATTTTCACTTAAAATTATACTGCACTATTTCTTCAGTAGACATAACCTCCACTCATGGTTTGGGGTTAGCGTATGTTTACATCTGGCAGCTGTGAAACGCACGTTTTTTCTGGATGAACGGCGTGCATGTAGTTCGTCTCGTTGCTGGTAAAAGACTGTCTTCACTTCCTCTGTCGGAATGATGCATTTCATATTTTTTATAGGATCTGATTGGTCAATATATTTTAATTCGTCTACTTTCGGCGGGCTTCGTCAAAACAGACGCTTACAAACGCACCACTTTTTGGTGTTGAGATTAAAAATTTGTGGTTAACATACCCACGCGCAAGGGCTCAGCATCATACAATTATTTTTATAAGTCCAATATCTTACTTATAACTGCACTGATGTCATTTTAATTATCCTCATTGTTTCTAATTTTTTATGACGATTATTTTGAATCCCCTCATCATATATTTCGGATTCGGGGTTGCTGAAATCGCACTTGGTATATACACTTAGTGTCCATTAAGCTATTAATTATTATTAATACATTGTTTTTATTCCATATTCGATGGTAATAACTTATTCTTAACTTACTGTACAATTTTCCCTTAAAACTATGCCTTAATATTAATACTATGTCCGTTTTCATAGATTCAATCCTAGGTCTATGACTATACATATTTGTTTTTTCTTATATTTTAATAATAGTAACATTTAGCTAATTTCTAACATGGCCTATTTACACATTAATGGGTTTAGTCACTATTGACAGTGTTCTTTTTCCCTACATTATGAGTTTATTGCCTTAATTATTGTTTGTTAAGTAGGCTTGTCATACTTCATGGAGTTACCTTACTGTATGCTTGGTACTCTATACATATTATTCTTATTGTTATTCCAATGATAATTATAATGGTCTCAATGACATTGTTATCAATGTGCTGCAGTTCATTCTGCATTTGTATTTGTTATCACCTTGGTTTAGTAGCTATCAACATTGCTTGCAGCTGGTTGTTACTATAGTTTTGTTGTTATTATTGTTATTTTGATTGAATTTATTCATCTGAACAGTATTCTGTCCTACCTAAAGTTGTTAGTTGAGTTACTACTTTTGTATAATAAGTTTATAACATAATTTGGTTGCATCATGCATCTTTGTTATTACAAGCATATAGTTATATTGGATTACATTAATATAGCTTTTATATTTAGTTATTATATCATCTATTGTGTACAAAATGTTCCTTATATCATCTAGTTACTTCCTAGCGTAATACATTCTGGTTTGATATTAATTTGGCTTTGTTTTTCTTAAGTTTTAGTGAAAACTGGTTGCCCAGATTAGGTTATGTTGCATGTTTGGTAAGCAGTAATGTGTTGCTGCTGGCTGTGTATTTCTGCATTAATCTGGTTGATTGGCTTTCATTCAATGTTTGTACATTGGTTATTGGTTATTATTATTGTACCTTTGGTTTACTCTTTTATTGTCTTAATTATTGTTAATTAGTGGTTTTTTTACTAACATCAATCCCACTGTACAACTGGTCATTTATATTTTGGAACCTAGTCTTCTTTTTTATGTCTACACATCATTTAGCTAAAATAAACTTATCCTATTCTTATTCAGTTTCTTGGTGACTCTTTATTTACAATACTTAGTCCTTATTGATTACAGTTTATATTACATGGACAAGGAATGTATTCATCAAATGAGTTGTGGTCAGTGTTGATTTTACCATACAGCTTAGGGATTTATATCTTGTAATTAGTTAACATTTCTTCTTTCTTCTTAGTACAATTATTCCTTCATAGGTTTATGTTAGTTCGTTATATTTCAATTTCTGTCCCTTTTTTCTTGTGTCTGGTCTGGATATCTTCCTTCTTCTTTTCTTCACTGATCTCTTTCTCACCCTTATTTATTTTATACATGATGTTGTTTTCACTCGTCTCCTTCGCCTTGTTTCTTCTTTCTTCTTTCTTGAGGTTGTTATTGTGGTGTTCTTCTCACTGATTATTCATTCTTCTTTTGTTTGGGGTTTCATTGTGTCCTTCTCACTGATCTAATTCTCTTCTTTTGTGTCCGTGGTTCTTCTCACTGATCTATTGGGTAAGGTGTGTCAGTCGTCTCGTCTTTAGTCTTCTTTTCTTCTTTATTGGTACATTTACTAGTAATTTCTCCTTCATGATACTTCACTTAGTTTAACACATGGTACTTTATCCTTCTGTATCCATGGTGGTATTCTTGACCTTTTATGTATTCTTAACAGTAGTGGTTTTCAAATTAATTTTCGGTACGTTGGTGGATGTAGTGTTATATGTACCGTTACGTATTGCCTCCTTATTAGAATTGATTATTTCTGATATCCTTATTTTATGATTGAAGAAATTATCAATTTTTTTTTTCATTTCTTTTCACTTTTAAGTCACAAATGATGTTTTCATATTTTGCATTTACTTTTACACTTGTCTTCAGTTCATTATATTTTCTACATTCCCTCCTTCTTCATAATTCTGGAATCTTGTTTATTTATATTCTTGGCTGTTGTGTTTTCCCTTAAATATTTAATTTCCCTAACATTTTTTCCCTACTTAGTAGCTGAAGTAGATCCGGATGGGCACTATTGGCTTACCTAACTCCGTCGTTCAAAACTACACTTTTTCTGAGACCAGGGGAACATCATCCCTGCTCAGTTAAATGATTGCTGGAACATTTCTACAGTCAATTCATTAAATAACAATACTTATAAGTAGTCTCTTTCAACTAATAATAAACACTCTAGGGGTTATTCACTCTTTTGCCTTTATATTTTATTATACACTCTTTTCTGGATTCCTTCTTCTCTTCTGTAGATCTTCATTAGTTAATGTTGTTGACAAATAGCATGTGTAAATGTTCTTCATTTTTCTTCTCTTCTTATCATGACAAAATGTTCTTCATATTGATTTTTTCTTTCTTCTTCTTCTCGTTCAATTCTCCTTCTCACTACCTCCTCTATATAATACACTCTTTAATGGTCTCCTTCTCTCTTCTATAAAATGTCATATTGTTTAACATTTTATTCTGGATAATACAAAATTTTTCTCAAAGTGATAGTAAACATTGTTTGAAATATCTTAAGTGCGTTCACTAGTTGCTTGTTTTGTTATGGTTTATGTATTAGATAATCGTTTTTCCTTTTCTTGGGGTATACAATATTCATTTGATAAACATTTTTCTTTCTCTTCTTTCCTTTATAATAATAGCCTTCTCTTAGATTACTCTCTTTGTTGTTTTGCTCCTCTACTCCTTCAAGTGATAGTTGTTTAAATCACTTATTCTGGATTGTTATAAATTTTCTTGTTTTTGGGGTATACAATATTCATTTGATAAACATTTTTCTTTCTCTTCTTTCCTTTATAATAATAGCCTTTTCTTGTATTACTCTCTTTGTTGTTTTGCTCCTCTACTCCTTCAAGTGTTGGATTTTTTAACACTTATTTTGGATTGTTATATTTTTTTCTTGTTTTTGGGGGTATACAATATTTGATAAAAATTCTTCTTTCTCTTCTTTCCTTTATAATAATAGCCTTCTCTTAGATTACTCTCTTTGGTGGTTTGCTCCTCTACTCCTTCAAGTGATAGTTGTTTACCACTTATTCTGGACTGTTATATTTTTTTCTTGTTTTTTGGGGTATACAATATTTGATAAAAATTCTTCTTTCTCTTCTTTCCTTTATAATAATAGCCTTCTCTTGTATTACTCGCTTTGTTGTTTTGCTCCTCTACTCCTTCAAGTGATAGTTGTTTACCACTTATTCTGGATTGTTAGATTTTTTTCTTCTTGTGGTATACAATATTCATTTGATAATCATCCTTTCTTTCTCTTCTTTCCTTTATAATAATAGCCTTCTCTTATATTACTCTCTTTGGTGGTTTTCTCCTCTACTTCTTCAAGTGATAGATATTTTAAATCACTTATTCTGGACTGTTATATTTTTTTCTTGCTTTTGTTGTGGTATACTATATTTGATAAATATTTTTCTTTCATATTCGTCGTTTTACCCAATAGTCGTTGGTCTCATTTTTATTTATTTATTATTGTTGTACACTCATTTATTGCATTTGTTAAAAAATTTTACTTGCTTGTTTTGGTTATGCGTTCCATCGGTCGGCCGTTCCCTCTTCTTCATCTATTTCGTCTCTCCCTCCCTGAGGTGTGTTGACTGGTTTCCATTGCTTCCGGATCGGACTCCTTCAAAATGATGAACCCGTCGTACATTTTCAGTATTCTCTCTTCCTTCGGGTCTATTTGCATCGTTATATTGAGGTCCACTACTATGGTTTCTGTGTATATCTTCGCTACTGCGGCTCCTTCGTGTGTCGTACCCAGATTCTCTACTCCTTACGTCCTGGCTGTACTGATTATTATTTTCATTAAAACTTCGACGTCCCTGATAGAAGTATCTCCCTCCATTTCCGTCGTCAGCACGAACATAATTCGCTCTCCTAAAATTGCTTTGGTTTTGGTTGTTCCCGTTGTTCGGTCGGTACTGGCTATCATTATTATTTGACCGATAGGGGGTGTTACCATTTGTTGGCCGATACTGATTTCCGCCGTTATAATTAGGACGGTGGTTGTTGTTAGGAGGATTCTGATTATAATTATTATTATAATTCGGTCTGTAATTCGGGTTGTTCCTATCTGGCGGATAATTATTTCCATTACTATTTGGTCTCGGATTTTGGTCAGCATTATCTCTGTTCGTGTTATTATAATTTCCCCGATAATTACTCCGGTATCCGGTCTGACCGTTTCTGTCAAAATATGGGTCTTGTCTCTGTCGACTCCTCCGATAATATTTCTCTTGTTCATAATTTTCTAATAACGCGGACATAGTTTGGATTGTTCGTATCTGTCCGTTCAGTCTCGCTCTAGCTACGCCCTCTTCGAAATGGTATGCCAATTTAGTAACAAGGCATTCTTCAGGTATTTTCGGTTCGAGATTTCTGGCCATACACACTTTGCCCAGGAAATACGCTGTGAGTGTTGCTCCTCTACTACGGTCATACTTTCCGTTACAGATGTCGTCATGTACTATATTCTGTGTCGATTCGGACCAGTATTTCGTTTTAAATAGCGTCTTGAAGTCGGCATAATTTTGTACCTCGTGTCGGGTAGCCGTCCACCAATTATCATACACATCTTTAAAATATTCATCTAACATGCTTCTGATAGTTGACCATCTTGTTTCACGGGTACGGGCGATATTTTCTTCCACTCTTTCGATGAATTCCATGGGATTCTTTTTATAATTTTTGAAATTTATTATTTCACGGTTCTCCACGTTCGTTACTCCGGTCACTTGTATTGGTTGACTTCGGAATAAATTGATCTCTTCCGGAAAATTATTGAGTTCTCGCCGTTGCATCTCGGCCATTTTCTCTTTGTCGGTGTGTACTTGTTCCCGAACATCGTTCACTGTGGCAGTGATTTCCTCACACCTCGTTCCCAAGTCTTCTTGTTTCTTTGTAATGACTTTCAATTTATTTAAATGGGATTCTTCAACGTTATTAATTCGTGTTTGAAGGTTCTCCTTCGTTTTCTGTATTTCTTGTTGATTTTCCTCACACCTTTCGCTAATTTCGGAAACTTCTCGTCTGACTTTGGTTATTCCCTCTTCTATCTTCGTATTTAATTTTTCATGATTGTCTTCGATTCTTTGGCTGATAATTTCTATCTTGTTATTGCTGTCTTCGATGCTGTCATCAATCTTCTTACTCAATCCTTGGGTATCTTCCTACAATGAAGCTATGATTTTATTTGTCTCTTCTGTTTTCCTGTTTAATTCACCTTTGAAATCTTCCTTTAACGATTCGGTATTCTTCTGATTCTCATCCATCTTCTTATGAATCGATTCCGTATGTTTATTTAATTTTTCCTGAAAATCTTCCTTTAATGATTCAATATTCTTCTGGCCGTCTTCCTTCAACTCTTCTTTTAATGATTCTATATTTCTCTGGCCGTCTTCCTTCAGTTCTTCTTTTAATGACTCAATATTTTTTTGGCCGTCTTCCTTCAACGATTCCATATTTTTTCTATTTTCTTCCATCATATTCTTCAGCATCTCCATAATATTAATGTCCCCCGTTATTGTGGGTCTCTCGTGTAGCTCCTCTGTTTGTATAGGTCGGCTGGGTTCTGTAGAAGGTAATATTTCTTCTAGATCCTCGACTGGTGTTGCCTCCTTATCATCCCTGTTTATTTCCTTCTCCACTTAAGCCGCACGTTTCTTAGAGGTTGCTCTCCGTTGCATTTTTGGTTCTGTGTATTGCAGCTGCCTCGAAAATTAGGTTGATGATTATTTTTATTAATTAGGTTGAATTTTTTTTTTTTTCACCTAATTCGCTCGAACGTTGTGCGCCAATTTGTTAAAAGATGAATTCCGTCTATATTTTTTATATTAGTCTCAGGGTTATTTATTTAATATGGGGTCTTATAATTTGTGTATTATTATTATTATTCTAAAGCTCGTATTTTATTATTAAGTTGTTGTTTAGTGATTTATTACACCCAATTCAACCTATTGTTGAATCCGGTAGTGAATAAATCGGTTACTTACACTTTTTATCGTCGTTTTAATTGTCACTTTATTTGGTTTAGAAAATGTTTTTTTTATTCACTTCTTAGATTTGATTCACTTGAAGTTCCGTTGGCTCTCCGTTGATCAGCGGTGGTGCGATGATCAGTAATGTCCTGCCTATACACTAACATAAACATACACAAACATGATATTTACGATATCGGTCGGTGCGGTTGGAAAAAATCATTCCATTTGAATGATTCGCTCTGGAAGTCTGGTACCAACCGTCTCGTTTTTCTCACTAAGCTGTATTTACTGATTACAATAAAAGCCAACTCTTTCAAAGGTTCAAATGGCAATAATGATTTATTCAATTCTAGAACAATAAAATTTAGTACAATAATATAATTTACTTTCCTTTTGGTTAACAGTTAAATTCGAACATGGACTCTAAAACATTTACAAATCTCAGGTTGGTATGACTGCATTTGGCTAGTCGAATAATTTTGTTTGTAAACAAATAGGTTATGTTGTGTTATTAAAATTGTAATGTTATTAATATTATTAGTAGTAGTAGTAATAATAGTAGTAGTAGGTTCTTTGAGTCTGCAAAATACACATATTTAATAAAATTGCTACGGTTATAATAAGTAGATAAAATATAAACTCATTGATTATTAATTTGAAAGAATATAAAGTATGAACTTTATATTAAAGAGTATAAAGTATAAAGTATGGTTAAACATTGAATTTAAGATAGGTTTGTCCAACCTTGTTTGTTTAAAGTTTATTAATTATTTTTTTAACAAGTGATAATAATTATTAGAATTTAGTGTCATGGATTATTACCATCTCCTAGACTGGATGTACATAACTCAGGTATTTGTAATTCATTGGATATATTTATGCCACCCTCTGGTGTAACTCTTACTTAATTATTGAAATAAAATATTGAACACTCTTATCTTACTGATGGTTAGGGCACACACTCCCGTCATTGGTTATACAATGTCTTTACTTATACTAATACATTAGGATTATACAAATGGTTAAAATTGGTATGTTGGTAATTTACAAATGGTAATTTTTGGTACGTTGGTGGATGTAGTGTTATATGTACCGTTACACTGTACACAACAATATTACAATTATAATATAATAACAATACACTTATTAATTCTGAACCAATTTATTATGTTTCTACTAGTAATTTTATACAAACCACTATGTTGTCTTTGGTACTGACTGCCGAAAGCGCTCGTCAATACCAAAGACAACATAGTGGTTTGTATAAAATTACTAATAGAAATATTTGAGACCACTAACACTCCAATACAACAATCAAGTACAATTTATTATGGTTCGTTAATTATCGGGCATGCCAATTTATTATGGTTTCTTTTAATATCGAGCCCCACGTTGGCTGCACCAATTTATTATGCAACGTTACAACAATTATGCAAATATATTATCACATTCTCAAAGCAACTATAATATGTATTACACCGGCCAGGTCAAAGGATTTTGTTTCTCGTTGCGTCAAGTATATAGTTGCACAATAATTAAATAATTTTTAAAGAGGAGTGAGATGTTGTTGACATGAAATAATAAATTAACCCTGTTTCAAAATAATCATTCTAAGATTTATTACCTTGATAGAAAAATATTTAACTATTAAAATTTCAAACATTATACCAATAAATATTCACCTTTATAAGCTTTACAAATATACTGTAACCTGCTATCCTATTCATAACATACAACAAAAATAAACACCCATATAACCTTATTAACTAATCAAACATGTTAAACAAGTTATTTAAATTCTTTTTATTTGTGTGTCTGAAATCAACTCAAATTTTAATTAATGATAGCAACTCATTTACCAACAAAATAATATTAAGATTCAAGAATGAATTTATTGTTGCTATAAACAAATAAAAATGATAGTACATTTACTTCCAATCTATTATTGATTTATACTGACACACCCAAAAATACAACAAAAGATTAGTATTTCTTTTCTACAACTTGTTGTTAAATTACACTCTCTTATCTAACTACTATTTTACTTTAAAACTCTATTATCTGCTCATATTATGAGTTAACTAGTACGTATGGGTTACCAGCCACACGTTGTCTGTGTCCCTTTGTAATACTAAGCTCTTTATTTATTTAAGTTTGTTTATAATTATTTTTATTAATTAAAATCGGCTATTGTTTTTTTGTTGTTTAAATAAATTTTTTTAAAGTTCGATTATATTGGTTCTTCGGAATTTATTTATGGTGTGATGTTTCTTCGGTTGACTAGACGAATCTACAAAGTCGATCTCTCACTGAAAGTACATTTTTATTTCATTAAATAATTACTTACTTGAAGTGAAGTTGGCTAACCGCACAGTGTTGATATGACAATCTAAGTTTAGAATTATTCAAAATAAATTCATTTTGCCGCTGTCAGTGTTGCCATCCATTGCGATATATCCACCTGATCGGTAATAGTCTAGTCTACTGAAATAAATCGTCTGACTCTATTTTTGTCGTATAAAATTATGGTTTATTTCTTGATAATATTCATTAAAATGCTTTAAAAATATAATAAATTGTTTCTTGTTTATTTTGGGTTTACAATAAAATTTAGTTTTACGAAATCTCTTGTCTCAGGGCTGGTTGTTCTGATTTGTAATTATCAGAATTATTAAACTTATTTTTGGTTAAAATATGTATCTAAAGTGTAGGTCCTTTTAGACTGCAGAATACAAATAAAACAAACAGAAGACATATACTACCATTATTCGGTAGTCGGAGAGTGATTACAAAATTAATTACATCTTAATGAATAACAGAAAGTTTCATAGACATGTCTGGTTCCGACATTATAGGTTAACTTGGTGTATTGTAACTGCCACCAGTGAACTTTAAATGAATTGATAATTCTTTTATAACACATAAAAATAATATAAACACAATAAAGTTGTAAATTAATACAGTGTTCCAGGAAGAATCATCTGATTAGTTATATTGGATTACTTTAAACAGGTAATCTGTTAATTCTTAGAAACGCAGTTAACTTGGTATTAAATTCTTTTAATAATGAAACAATGAAATATTGTAATAATATTAGAATCTTTCTTAAATCTAGGCACAAATTATTTTCTCAATTATCTTCTGATAATTAATCATGTCAATTGACAATTCTCAATATCTGGATAGCCGTTGTTAAATTACTATTGTTTTAACTATGAATAAATTCATCGATATAATATTAATTAAAGCACTCTTAGTGTTTATATTGAAAAAACTATCATCATTTTTGTAACTTTCATCTATTAATTATTTAAAATTAAATTGAGAACTCTCTTAGTAATCAACAAATTAATTAAAATAATAAGGTGCAATGCCCCTTATTCGTTCGTATGTACACATAGTATTAAATTATTTCGATAAAGTATATCGTCAAATTTCATAAATTCCTTAAATATAATAAAAAATCACTTTACTCCCTTTAATTCGTGTAATTGCTATGGATTATACACTTAGCAATTTATGTCGCACTGTTAGGTCTTCACTGAACTTTGAATAAAAATTTTTATAATGATTTTAACAAAATAGGGTTATGTCCCCTTTGTTTACATTTGATTACACGCACTAAGTTAGGTTAGACTGGCGCTTTCTGGCGATGCGGAGCTGTTGTCTGTCTTGCATCAGTGGTCATGAAGAAGTGTTCAAAAATGGTGTCCGTTTCTGCTGTTCTCGTTTGTATTCCTTGTAAAAATTATCGAATTCTCTCTTTTGATTGGGTACTGATCTTTACTTGAGTACACATACCCCCCTTTGCTGAATTATTTAATTGTTACAACAAGCGTGAGACTTTGGGTTTAAGAGTACGAACTGACGCTAAACATTTTGTCCAAAATAAACCAAATATCTTTTTAATTGACATAACTTTCTTATAACCCCTCTGATTGTGAATTTAAGCTTATTACGACATGGCGAACACTTGGCTCTTAATTTAGAGTCCACACATGATATATTTTCATCCATGATTAACGAAGAAATTGTTTGAAATTAACACTTTATACAATCTCTTAATCAATTTAGGTATTCTTTCACTAAAACTAACAAATGACAATCACATCTCTTCGAGATTATGCTTTTCAAGTCCTTTTACACTCTTTACTTATTATCTATTTACTATTATTGACAAAATACATCTCCTATGCTTAGGTTGCATTAGGCCTATGATCCTACTAACTATTTTTATTAATTACATTTTAATATTTGTCTCTGGACAATTTCTGTTGTGTCACAATTACACATACATGGTCAGTGCAACTACTGTTTGCCCTAGTTACTGTTAATACATTGTTATTTTCTAGTTTTGAGTCTATATAATCACCTATAGATTGTACTAAAAGTTGTCACCTTACTTTACTTCATTCTTAATTAAGTAGTGGTCTTTTAAGTCACTACCTTGTTCATAATTGTTTGTTACAGTTATTACATTGTTTTACAATCTTGTGTTTCACTTTGGTGCATTCTCTTGAGTTGAGAACTTAGTAATAATACTTGCAGCTAGTGTCACATGACAGGTGTATTTAATTATTATGATTATGCCTTACATTAGTGATAATAATTATCCTACAATATTATGCTAGTAATGTACCATCTTTCTTGCTATACAGATATCACCCTTTTTGTTTCTGATTAATTTTACAACTTGTTTTAGCTAAAATTTACATGGTGATTCCCATTCTGCCTGTTTTTGGTCATTTTGTTTACATCAATTACAATATGAATACTACTATAGGTAGGTAGTTCAGTTTGGTATTGGTAGAACCCGTACAATATCTACCTGATTTTTTGTCCAAGAGATTTTATTTTAATTATGTTTTAGTTATTAATTCTTATTAATCTAAGTGGAAAGTACATGTAGTTAGGTTATGTGTCTCCCCACTCTAATGCAACAATGGGTTGACTGAGTTTATTTTCATTTATAATTTTTATTTCTTTTTTAACTGTATTGGTGTTATTAATTGTCACCTGTAATTTATCAATTGGTTCTTTTTTCCTCTATTATGATTTTTCATAACTTATTTGGTAATTATTACTGTTATCTGACAATTTTGGTTCTCTATTAACTTACATTAATACTGGACATAATATATTATCATACTGTTGTTTACAGCTTCTTATTATACTAATATTCTTATTACTAGAGACCGGATTATATGCAACATAAAAAGGCTGAAATATGCATGCAAATATGCATGAAAAATGCTTAAAATATGCAAGTAAAGTGTGAAAATATGCAAAAATATTACATCAACAATCTTTATTTTTTAACAATCTTTGTGTTTATAAATGTTTACAATCATGTATTTCTCTAAATTTTCAACAGTCTTTATTTTTAACAATCTTTGTTTTTATAAATGTTCACAATCAGGTATTTTTCTAAATTTTCTGTTGTAAGGTTGTGCCTCCTATCAGTCAAAATATTTTTATAACTTGAAAATGAACGTTCCACGTCCACCAAGGTTACCGGGCAGTACTTGAACTTAGGTGCTACATTAGCGCATATTGTCTCAGGTAAAATTTCACCCATGCCATTAATAAAACTATTTATTTGACATAAAGGTTCGAAGCCGGGGTTGTTGTGTAAAATGTTTTCAAACTTTTCTTTAAGTTTATGCGGGAATATCTCTGGCAATTCGGAGTTCAATTGACGGATTTTGCTCATCAACTGAATGGATTCATTCAACGTCAAACCATGAGATTCAAGCTTTTTAATACTCTCCGGTATGTGGAAAAAATGGGTGCTAATCATAGCAATGCTCTTTTTAATAGAAGAGTCTTCAAATGTTTCCTTGCACTGATGAACTATCATACAATCTGCGCTGTCGAAGTCATTTACTACACCTTTAATGGCATTGAAATGTTGATTGTAGAACAGTACAGCTTCAAGACACGTTCCCTATCGAGTTACCACTGGTTCAGGTGGTAAAGGCACAGTTGGAAGTTTTTCTTAATGCGAGCAGGTGACTTGAGGAATACTTTCTTTGTTGACGAAATCAATTTATTTACTTTTCCAAACATGCATCGTACTTCTTCGGCGAGTCGATGGACTCTGTGAGCAAAGCAGGTGACGTGAATCAAATTAGGATAAAATACCTGGAGGGCTTTGGCTGCCTTAATCATATAGGGTGCAGCATCTGAGAGAAATATGTACACTCTTTCATCTACAGAAGGATCAGGAAATATTTTTTTAATACCCTCATTCACAAATCTGGCGATGGTAGAATGATTTGTCTTTTCAAATTCTTTGCAGCCTACTAAATAAGAAGAAGAAGGCTCAAGTTCCAATTTCCCGATGATCAGATTCCCAATATAATGTAGTTTCGTCAACTGAAATCCATATAATGCTATCATTAAGGTCATTCCGTATTTCGTCCAAGACATGTTGGTGAATTGTTGGTATGTAATTTTTACGTAATGTTGATTCATCTGGTACATTTTGATTCAAACAATGTTTTCCTAGAAAACGTCTGAAGGTAGGATTTGAAAGTTTGTAAACCGGAATGTTACTTGCAAGGAATGCTTCACATAAATCCATGCAAAACTTATTGTTTTGTTTGTCTTTAGAAGTAGAGACACTGGTACTTGCCTGTGTTAAACGTTGTTGTCGCAGACCTTTGTTGTTCAACGCTACAATATGATGACTTGTCTTAACATGCTGGTCTATTTGAAATTTTTTCGCTCACGAAACACTTTTCTCGCAAACTTTACAATATAAAATGTTTCCGTCGTAAGTAAATATTCCAGGATAGTCTACTATCCACGTTGAGACACTTTTTTTCACTGGAGGCATCGTACACTTTAAAATTGGCACAAATATAAGAAAGACGATCGAACTAACATAAAACGTGCGTAGCCTAGCCAGTTAATCTCGAAACTAACATAAAACGTGCAGAGCCTAGCAAGTTATAATCAACAACAACGCGCGCATTTTGTTTTGACTGTCGTGTTGGAGTAGTGTGGTAGGCATGTCCCCCGTCCTTGTCTTACGCGGTTCTGTCACTGTGTTTAATTGTATAGACAAAATATGCGTGGCTGCTAAGAGCAGTAGAGGGCTTGCTCATACGAGCCATGCGTTTCATTGTTTAGGTCGGCTACAACTATTAAGATCTGTAAAAAAAGCGCAAATATGCCCCATCAGCAGGTTTTCAATAAAATATGCTAAAACCTGTAAAAATAGCCAAAATATGCAAATGCATATGCAAATATGCATTTGCATATAATCCGGTCTCTACTTATTACTCTCTCTCCTGGCTACTACTGGATGCCCTACTCATTTACTAGACTAGTGTAAGTTCTTGTTTCTTCTTGTGGCACTATACTGATTGACATCATTATTATTATTGTTTTCTTCTTTATAATATGTGTTCTTCAGTGTTTCTTGGGTTCTCACTGACTGAATCTATTGGGTTATTGGATCTGTTGGGTAATCACTATTTAATACATTTTCTTTCTTGTTTTATTATTATTACCATTACTGTTTTAACTCTTTAGTTGTGAGTTCATTCTTCAATTATTATTTATTTGTATAGTTTTAATGCTTGGTACACTCATTGTGACTACTTAATGGGTCTTGTCCCACTCAATTATTATGACATGTTGTGTTTATTTTGATGTCCAAAATATCATGGTCATAATTTCTTGTTACAATATTTAAGTTCTTTTTGAGAGCTCTCTGCACAATAAAAAATTATAATTGTTTTTGTATCACCTGCGTATATCTGCCGTTACCGTTGCCTGTGTGTGTGTGTCCAGAATCCTGAGAACATGCTGATGATGATGATGATGACTATGCTGATGCGGTGTTTGTTGTCTCTATGGGTTGTTGCTGTTGGTGATGCTCCAGAGTTCGTCCTTACGTCTTGGTGGGAGTGTGGTAGTGTATGTGTGTCCTGGTCGATCTGCAAACGGGCAGCGTGACGTCTGAGATTTCTTGAGTCTGAGTGTGTGATTCCTCAAAATTGCCAGTGGTATTTATACTGGTGGCGATTTGACAGGTACAGGCCTGTTTTTGACAAGCTAGAGATGGTCAGTTCGCGTGAAAGCGTCCTATTTAGTACACTCACTTTTTAGTTAATTATCGCGAACTCATGAACATACTCGTCACATGAGTGATATCACTGTTTGCATAATTTTTTTCGGGTCACTCACACATACCACATGTATTAATTACTCTTTAATTACACTAGTAATTAATATTAATTTAATAGCGTCTTTAATATTGCATCTTTGGCAATAAATTTTACATCACCATACTCATCAAAAATCCCTTAATGTAATGGTGTCTTTATAATTGGTGTAAGTCTTTGTTGACAGGTTTAACACAAGTAATTAGTTTATTATAATCCTGTTAAGACCTGTTTAATTGACAACAAACAATTCGTATGCGTCACCCCATATTCTTGTCGCAGCTGGCTTCACGCACACAAACACACACATGCCGTATTTTTAACTATCAAAGCAGGTGCACTCTCGACAGGACAGAGCCTGCATTTTCATGCAAAAAATTGTATAAAACTGTGCGTTATTCTATTTACACTAATTACAATATAAAACATACCGCCCTGGGCAAATATGTGTATTGTTGAATATATTCCCCAGGTGGGTTTAAATAAAATTTGACTGTTAGTCAAATATATATGTGTAACTTATAATTACAATTACATCTTATTAACTTTATTATAATTGGTTTTTTAACTCTTTATAAAAGTAAATATTTTTATCGGATGTAAGGAACATTTCCCTGTTGTGGAGGGTGACACAATTCTTTTCCCGTAATATAACATAACAGCTGTTTACATCCTGCTTTCTTATTGTTGCATTGTCATACGTCTCGACCCACTTCTTCACTATACATTTTAGTCGGCTTAATTTTCTCACTCTCCGTTACCCTGTCCTCGTCATAATAGACGATAACCTTCCTGCAGTACATGTGTTCTGCATAACAATGATCATTGTTCTGTGTACATAACAATGCTTTGTGTAATGGTATGCCGTGAAAACGCGTCCGTATTTTCCGTCCCTCGCGGTGAAATCCCCCCTTACTTATACACTCATAACAGCTGTTCCCTTACTTACGTTTCTCTTCCCGTGTGATTCTGGTTTCCCCCTCTCTAAATATTTAAGAGAATTAGTTGACTTACTACAAAGTTTTGTTTCTCTCTCTCACACTTCTCTCATACCTGCATTCGAAGAGTTCATTGTATTTTTCTCTCCACAATAATTCTCTTCTCTTAGTATAAAATTAGTTTTATTTCTGTACTCGGTGCGAAACATGTGTTCAGATTGTGCGAGTAATATTAACAATTCTTTAATCGTTTTAATTCCTAGTGTTTTACTGGCGAATTTACTATCTCTGTGAGAGTGATGTGCAAAATTACGTACCACTTTGTGTTGTGCCAATCTGGATCGTAGGTATTTACTTCTTTCGACACGTTGGATTACATACTCCGCTAAGGTAAATCTACCATTATACTGATACTTACAATTGGTCTAATTGGTCTCGTATTTGTTTTTGCGTGTGTATATTCCCATAGCAACCTTCAAATGAGTTGTTCGTTCGTAGCTAAATTATATCGAGCGCTCGTGTACCATCTTACAGCATAACCTTGGAAATGTTTACTAATAAAGCTATTTTTCTCTTTATAAGTTACAGAATTACCTGTTAACTCCATTTCTTGTTCACAGTTCAGTAACAATTTTGTCCTTTCATCACTCAGTGTTGGATCCACCATTATCTGCGTTGCTCCCCTCATCAATTCTGGTTTTATATGTTCTACCTTTCCACGTTCATTTTTCCCTAGTGTATTTATTTCACTGGTACATTCCTTTGTGGTTTTATTAGGCACAACTACGGCAATTTCCAACCTTATTACTCTGGCTTCCAACTCCTGCGTCTTATTGATGTCTTCATGGACTTGTTCACTGACTGCTTCTCTTTCCATATCCTGCTCCTGCTTTGCTACTATAAACTTCTCATTCCAGCATTCAGCTACTTGGTTCACACTATCTTTTAATTCTTTCTACCCTTCTGCTTTCTGTTCTTTAAACTCCAATGCATCTATGCACTTATTCGTCTCTACAATTGTATCTACTAATTGTGTAATATTATCTAGTATCTCTTGTTTTAACTCACTTTTACTTCATATAAATTTTCTCTAAATTTTACTTTTTGTTGCTCCCGACTCTACCGCAGCTAATTAGTTACCCTGACTGTACAGTCTACACTATGACTCATGTGTCTGTCATTTGCCCCACCCTCACTCACTCACTGTCACAACTCACTACTCAGTGCAGTGCAGTTTATCATTGTATGCGGATCGGTTTATCGTCTGGTACATGCGTATGTGTCTGTGTGTGTTAATTTGACAAACGTTGTTGTGTTGTTTAAAAGTTGAAATTTACGCAAGTATGGCGACGAAAAGAAAGAAAGTTGTTGTATCGATGGAACAAAAACTTGAAGCAATCAAGAGACTGGACGCGTAATTACATCTTCTATACCGATTCAGCTGTGGCTGAAATGGCATAGAGTTTGTAGCGCTTCGCGGGGCGACCACGCCAATTACCATTACAATACCAATGCGGGCTCAACCGCGATAGCCGTTGTTACATTCCTTCTTTTCCCACCTTATACAATCCCCTCCCTATCATCAACGCTGAGTCATCTGACCCCCTCACCCTTGAGCACCAAGTCTGGGTTTAGTGTACGTATCTGTAGTCAGTGTTTCGAAGTGAACGAAGAGTGAGTTTTCGAGTTTGTAGTTGTTTTTAATAAGCTGTTATTCAGTGTTGTCGTTGTTGAACTAACAAAATGAACGAACAAAAGTTTAAGACGCTTTTAAGTAATGTTTGCATTGATAATAAAGTCACTAAATTCGAATTTTGTAGCGAAAAAGTGAAACATTTACAAGTTTAATTTATTGCAAATTGAACAGCGAAAATTATGACGAACAGTGTTCTTTATTTGTACAAGAGTTTTCGAAAGCAACACAAACCAACTGGATAGTGTTTAAATGGTATGGGAAACAAGTGAGAAATTTATTTAGAAAGACTTATAGGTGCCAACACTCTCAGAAAATATAAAAATAGAATTAGGGATAGAAAATGTGATGCAAGCATTGACTTTAAATTCAAAAATGATAAATAGGGATACCTGCAAAAATGACCCGAATTTAAAAACTGGCTTCAATTGTGTGATCCACATAAACTTCAGTCATAATCATTCAGTTAATGTAGCAGAGGCATTTAGGTATTTAAGGTGTTCTCAAGAAACAGTAGACATTTTTCATTCTTATTTTAACTGTGGTATGACATCATGAAATTATTATTACTGAAAGCGCAGAGGATGACAATTCTGCTCTTGCAAACTTAGCAAACGCACAAGTAAATCCAACAGTCAGACAGATCATTAATTTATTTACAGTATGGAGGAGGGAACACTTTGGGGACAGAAGCAATGATAACTTGTTAGAAAATTTAAAAAAGAGAAAAGAAAATTTAGAAGCAATGGGGAATAATATAACCATAGATGATAAAACCATGACTGTAGCTATTGTAACGCCAATTATGAAAAGAGTGTTTGCACTTGATAGTGCAGATGAAATAGTATTTGTTGATTCGAGTAGTTCCTGCGATCAAACGAATACGTGTATTAGTGTATTACGTTTGTTTTTTGTGGAAGTAAGATTGGAGCTCTCCCTATAGGTTGTATTCTCCATGCATATTTGACGGAAGATAATTATAAAATAGCGTTTAAGTTATTAAAAGAATCACTTGAATCAAACACTAACAAAATTTTCCGTCCTTCAGTAATTATGACCGACGACAGTGACGCTGCTGAACGAAATGCACTTCAGCACATTTTTCCAACCATAAGACTTTTACTTTGCACTTTTCATGTATGTCAGGCACTGTGGCATTGGTTGTGGGATAAAAATCACAACATTGAAAAGGAAGACCGAAAGACTATCATGCAGTTATTTCAAAATGTTCTCTATTCTGATACTGTTGATACTGCAAGTAAGATGTACGAAGAACTTATTTGTAGTCTTAAAAAAAATTATCCCCAAGCAAAAAAAAATTTTGAGACACTGTGGCTAAAAAGAACTAATTGGTGTTTAGCTTACGGCAACGAAATTATTACAAGGGGAAACAATACTAACAACTATTGTGAAGCATCTGTTCGCATTTTTAAAGACGCTGTACTTCAAAGGTGTAAAGCATTCAATTCATGCGCACTTTTGGAATTTATTTGTAGTGTTTTTGAAAATTATCATAAACGTCGACTGATAGAATTTGCAAGTTCAAGACGCGATCAAAAACTTTTATCGCATTACTCGAAGTTTTACAAACGAGTTGAAGGAATAGATGTTGAGCAATTAAGTGAAAATGATTTCAAAGTCACATCTAAATGTATGACAGATGTATATACTGTACACAAGAAATTCGCAACGTGTGATTGCTTGTATGGTAGAGGTGGTAAATATTGTAAACACATGTGTGCAGTTGAGACAAAAATTCCAGTTTCAGATGACAACTCATCTTGTGTTAAATGTAGAAGATAAAATTAAATTTGCTAAGGTTGCTTTTGGTTCAGAAATTCCAGTCGAATTTTATAGCAGCATGGACTTAACCGAAAACGTGACGTCGGTTTTTGCAGCAGACACAATTATAGGGACTAGTGCGGTGATGCTGGTGCATGAAAATCAAAGTATTCCTTTAATTATTTATAAAGATTCTTTGGATAAGTTAAGAGTTGAATTTAACCGCATGGCCAACATATTAAGAGACCTGTCCAAGTTCTTCAAACAGTGCCATTATAAATAAAATGATTAAAAAAATGCAAGCAATATAAACGCCAGGGCAGGTCATGAGTTTCATGGCAGCTAAACTATCCTCCTTAAAAACTAAGAAAATTCGAGTCCAGCCTTCTTCATTAACATGGCGAAAAGAGCGAGGAATATCAAAAGGAGGAGGAAGAATTCAATCAGGACGACCGGCAAACACAGAAAAGATGCTAACTTTCAAAAAGAAATCGACTGCAATAACAAAACGAAAACATAATTTATCACTAAGCATTGAAAATAATACGCCTAGTGCTAAGCTTCACTAACAACGAGGAGGTCAAAAAGTGTGAGTTTTTTCTGTTACAGACTATTATAAATAAATTAAGTTAAATTCTTTAATTATGTAACTGTTGACTTTTTTTTGTAATTTTAAAAGCACACTATGTAATGTAAATGTAACATCAGTTAAAAAAAGAACTGTCCAACAACACTGTAGTATAATTTTTAATGTAAAAATATAAATAAATTTAAAAGAAAATAGGCGGTAATGTGCTGAGCCCGCATAGGTATTGTAATGGTGATCGGCGCGTTGCCCCGCGAAGCGCTACAAACTCTATGCCATTTCAGCCACGGCTGAATCGGTATAGGAGATGTAATTACGCAGACTGGACAAGGGAAAGACAATGCAGAAGGTAGCTGATGACTTTGGCGTTGGACGGGTAACAGTAGGAGACTGGAAAAAAAAACGAATAGAAATAGAAAAATGGTGTGCATCAAGAGTTACGGAGGGTGCATTAAAATAAAGAAAAACTATGAAAAAGTTAGTGAAGCTTATTTATTTATATTTGTTATTATTATAAATTATCTCATACCAACAATTTCTCTCCTCTTTTAGTTTTGTTGAGCGCCAGTTGTGAAATACAGTAGAGTCTCGTTTATCCAACCTTTGCTTATCTGACATTCTGTATTATCCGACATCCCACCGCAAAAAACAACAACAAAAAAAAACGCATTAATCGGCAACAAGAACTGCAAGTTGCGAGCGTGAACATAGTCTATTTTTTGTTGCTCCCGACTCTACCGCAGCTAATTAGTTACCCCAACTGTACAGTCAACACTATGACTCATGTGTCTGTCACTTGCCCCACCCTCACTCACTCACTGTCACAACTCACTACTCAGTGCAGTGCAGTTTATCATTGTATGCGGATCGGTTTATCGTCTGTTACATGCATATGTGTCTGTGTGTGTTAATTTGACAAATGTTGTTGTGTTGTTTAAAAGTTGAAATTTACGCAAGTATGGCGACGAAAAGAAAGAAAGTTGTTGTATCGATGGAACAAAAACTGAAGCAATCAAGAGACTGGACAAGGGAAAGACAATGCAGAAGGTAGCTGACGACTTTGGCGTTGGACGGGTAACAGTAGGAGACTGGAAAAAACAAATAGAAATAGAAAAATGTTGTGCATCAAGAGTTACGGAGGGTGCATTAAAATAAAGAAAAACTATGAAAAAATGTGACTATGAAAAAGTTAGTGAAGCTTTGTATGTTTGGTTTACACAGTTCAAGGACAATGGTGTGCCTATTTCAGGGCCTATTTTACAGCAAAAGGCGTTACATTTTCGTAATGAATTCAATGAAGAGGACCCAGATTTCACAGCAAGTGTCGGTTGGCTCGACCGATGGAAGAAACGCTACGGTATCCATCAGTTAAGTGTTTGTGGTGAAAAACTATCATCGAATTTTGAAGAAATGGAAGCATTCAAGAAAAGATTTCAGGAATTTATTGAAACTGAAAGCCTAACGGGTGATCAGATATTTAACTGTGATGAGTCAGTCCTTAATTACAAAATGTTACCTAGTAAAAGTCTTGCAGCCAGAACTGAAGCGGCAGCCCCTGGCTACAAGCGTAGTATGGAAAGGCTGATAATTTTAGCATGCAGCAATGCTACAGCGAACCTCAAAATGGACCTTGCAATGATTGGAAAGTCCAAAAATCCTAGAGCCATTAAAACAGTTTCAAAAAACGCTCGTCCTGTAAAATACTAGTCAGAAAAGCGCATGGATGAGCAGTGAAATTTTCTAAGACTGTGTTTTTAAAGAATTCATTCTATGTTGCTATTGTGGATTTTTTTTTTTTTTTTTAAGGAGTCAGGAGGAATTCTTCTAAAAGACGCCAGGGGGGGATTTTTGCCGACTAAAACCACCTTCCTTTGCACAGCCCAAAATTCTACTGCGACGGCTTTATTTCCTGGAGCCGCTTTAGATGTTAGAGTCCAGGTTACTCTTGAAAATTAAATGCCGCCTTTTGCCCTTGCCCTTGACGGAGACAGGTAACCTTAAGCATTTACCCCAAGTACCCAGGAGAAAGCCAGTTCATAAAGAAATCTTACAAAAAAGTTAGAAGGTCCCAAAATTTGCGTGTCTATTACTGCATATTACTATCACATTACTGCTTTAATTTTCGATGCTAGGATAAGATATGTCTTAAAAACTACTTTAAAAACTGCAATTAAATATTACGACTTTGATTGATAATTTGCATAAAACATCTTTACTAGTTAATTATTTACTTTTTTATCTTATAAAAGCAGAGTAAGCAGTTTGAATAATAGGGAAGAAAATTCGATTAAAAGAAATTAATTAAGAAAAACTTTTGGTAATCAGCTTTATTAGAATAATGGTTTCAATATACTAATAGACTCTGACTTTTAATCAATCTATTTACATTATATAAACAGTATAGAAATATAATAATTTGAAAGATAAAAACTGTATAATTTGAATATTTTGTTTTACTGATTACTATTATGAGAACAAAGTAAAAATATATAAGTATTTAGGTTATAAAGGTCAAAGATGATACAAATATAATAAAACAATTATAATGCCATTCTTCTCTCAAATGATACCATTTTTTAAAATTCTTTTATGATACTCTCATCATCCGCATTCACAGCAAGCTCTTGTTCGATAAATGGAACCATGAGGTTTTCTAGATGGTCTTGCAGCATCGTTGAGCGAAGTTTAGATTTTACAATAGCGAGGTTTGAAAAACTTCACTCACAAATGCAGCTTGTGACGGGAATGGTAACGAATTTGGTCATTAGCAGTTTGAAATTCACAAATGTTAACTCTCTATTATGCTTAGATAGCCACTCTAACCAATCAACAGCTTTTGTAGGAGGAAATTTGTCACTTTTTGTAGTTTTTAAAATTCTAATTTCAGCTTCCAACTCTGAAGCATTTAAGCCAAACTGAGCAGAGAGATATTTATAGTCATTTGAGTGTAGCTTATAATCACATAAGCCCAGTGTTATGACTTTGCCGATAATATGAATTATTTCTTTTGTCTCTTGGTTAAACCTGTCATTCAAAGACTCAATCATTTTGTCCAAAATGGGATAAAATACAAAGAACTTTATTTCATCTTCATTTTTCATATCTTGAACAACAAGTGCATTGCCAGAGTTATTATCCAATCTTACCGAAACTTTGCGCTTTCTTGGAGCAGGAATTTCAACACCCAGTCGGTTGCAAGTATCTACTGCTCTTGAATAAATGTTATCAAATATAGCAGCTTCAATTCTCAGTTCTTCTAAAGTGATTGCTAAACTAGAAACTTCGTCCATGGCTTGGCAAAGATCGATGTCGTAGGACTGGAGAGTTTGGCTTACTTTTACTACTAGTTGTAAAATTGGATGCATAATTTCTAAACAAATTATAAAATCGAAGGACTCGATTTGGTGCAAAATTCGTTTGCCTTTAGCTGTTGCTTTTGAATCAGATGCATCTTCGATTATTTCTTTTAAAGCTTGCAGAATAGCATTAAGCTGAGCATGCACCACAGAGACAGCTTCAGACCGACAAGCCCAACGGGTTTCGGATAGTGATTTCAGTGTTTTCAACTTGGTATTTGTTGTTTTTACAATGTCCTCGAATACCGCATGCCTTTTCGGACTTCCTTCAATAAAACTATAAATTAGCTGAATCACACCAAAAAAGTCGAGCGAGCAGTTTTGTAGACGGTGTAATTAAAACGGTAACTGATATGAGTTCTAGGAAGGCTGTAAGAATGGACAAAGGGGAAACAGACTCAACATACACAAAGTGTCTGTACTCCGATGTTGTTGTTGTTGTTGTTGTTACACAAGGAATCTTATCGCAAAGCGACACTATGTTATCGCTTGCTTACTCACCAGTACACTGCACACTCACACTCACAGTACCTAAGGTTTAGGCCTTAGGCGATTTTTGCGGAAAATGAGACCTAGCCCAATCGATTTGTAGGACTCTCTTTCCCCCAAATTTTGTGTTCGATCCAAATTTGGCGCCTCTCCAAAGTTTTTTGTGGGTGCCGTGGCACCCGCTTTGCGCACGCCTATGCTCCAACGCACCCTGATGCAGAGGAGCTTCAAGATGGTGACATTAAGGCAATGTTTCTGCCCCCCAATGTAACCTCCATATGCCACCCTATGGATCAGGGTGTTTTGGAAACGATAAAAAGGAACTATCGCAGGAAGCTACTGTCCACAGTGATAGAAGAAATTGAAGAAGGACAAGACATGATTGAAAAATTGAAATGCTACAATGTAAAGGATGTTGCTTATTAGGTTGCAAGGGCCTGGGCTTACGTAAGGGATCCAACAATTGCCAAATCATGGAAGAAGCTGATAGGCGATGATGAAAGTATGGAAACGGAAAGCACAGATGAAACCGACGAAACCATTCTACCTTTAGTGCAACATATCCCTGGATGTGAGGATGCATCTTTGCAAGAAATCGAAAGTTGGATGAATGATGATGATCAGTATGTAACTGATGGAGATATTGTCGCTCTTGTCAGTTGCGATGACAACGAAATTGAAGATTAAGATCAAGCACCAACTGTTGAGCCTCACACTATTTCACATAACGACGGAGTTAAAGCTCTAGAAACTGCAATTAAATACATTGAGCAACAAGAAGAAGGTACAGGAATCGACATAATGATGCTGCAAAGATGGCGAGACTTGGCAGCGAAGAAACGGCACTTGTCAGGAAAGCAGACTACGATCAAAAATTTCTTTAAATCATCACAGGACTGAACTTTTTAAGTGTATTTAACTTCAGACAATTCTGTAACTGTAAGTTCATTTTTTCAGTTTATTTTTTCTGTTGTTTTGTTGTAAAACATGATTATTAGGTTCTTAATGTGTAAAATTATAACATAGTTTGACGTTTAATAAGCTTTTTCTTAACACCTCCCTATTATCCGACATTTTTGCTTATCCGACATTCTGCCGGCCCGTTTATGTCGGATAAGCGAGACTCTACTGTACACAACAATATTACAATTACAATATAATATCAATACACTTATTAATTCTGAACCAATTTATTATATTTCTACTAGTAATTTTATACAAACCACTATGTTGTCTTTGGTATTGACGAGCGCTCGTCAATACCAAAGACAACATAGTGGTTTGTATAAAATTACTAGTAGAAATATTTGAGACCACTAACACTCCAATACAACAATAAAGTACAATTTATTATGGTTCGTTAATTATCGGGCATGCCAATTTATTATGGTTTCTTTTAATATCGAGCCCCACGTTGGCTGCACTAATTTATTATGCAACGTTACAACAATTATACAAATATATTATCATATTCTCAACGCAACTATAATATGTATTACACCGGCCAGGTCGAAGGATTTTGTTTCTCGTTGCATCAAGTATATGTAGTTGCACAATAATTAAATAATTTTTAAAGAGGAGTGAGATGTTGTTGACATGAAATAATAAATTAAACCCGTTTCAAAATAATCATTCTAAGATTTATTACCTTGATAGAAAAATATTTAACTATTAAAATTTCAAACATTATACCAATAAATATTCACCTTTATAAGCTTTACAAATATACTGTAACCTGCTATCCTATTCATAACATACAACAAAAATAAACACCCATATAACCTTATTAACTAACCAAACATGTTAAACAAGTTATTTAAATTCTTTTTATTTGTGTGTCTGAAATCAACTCAAATTTTAATTAATGATAGCAAATCATTTACCAACAAAATAATATTAAGATTCAATAATGAATTTATTGTTGCTATAAACAAAAAAAATGATAGTACATTTACTTCCAATCTATTATTGATTTATACTGACACACCCAAAAATACAACAAAAGATTAGTATTTCTTTTCTACAAGTTGTTGTTAAATTACACTCTCTTATCTAACTACTATTTTACTTTAAAACTCTAATTATTATCTGTTCGTATTTAAGTTCTTTTCGAGAGCTCCCTTCACAATAAAAAATACATTTGTTTTTGTATCACCTGTGTATATCTGCCGTTACTGGTGTGTGTGTGTGTGTGTGTGTGTGTGTGTGTGTGTGTGTGTGTGTGTGTGTGTGTGTGTGTGTGTGTGCAGAATCCTGAGAGCATGCTGATGATGATGACTATGCTGATGCGGTGTTTGTTGTCTCTATGGGTTGTTGCTGTTGGTGATGCTCCAGAGTTCGTCCTTATGTCTTGGTGTGAGTGTGGTAGTGTGTGTGCGTGTGTCCTGGTCAATCTGCAAACGGGCAGCGTGATATTGTGTGTAGATTTCTTGAGTCTGAGTGTGTGACCGCCCAAAATTGCCAGTGGTATTTATACTGGTGGCAATTTGACAGGTACAGGCCTGTTTTCGACAAGCTAGAGATGGTCAGTTCACGCCATAGCGTCTTTTTTATTACACTAACTTTTTGGTTAATTATCGTGAACTCATGAACATACTTGTCACATGAGTGATATCATTGTTTGCGTAATTTTTTTCTGGTCACTCACATATACCACACATATTAATTACTCTTTAATTACACTAGTAATTAATATTAATTTAATAGCGTCTTTAATATTGCATCTTTGGCAATAAATTTTACATCACAATACTCATCAAAAAATCAGGTTTAACACAAGTAATTAGTTTATTATAATCCTGTTAAGACCTGATTAATTGACAACAAACAATTCGTACGCGTCACCCCATATTCTTGTCGCAGCTGGCTTCTCGCACACTAACACACACACGCCGTATTTTTAACTATCGAAGCAGGTGCACTCTCGACAGGACAGAGCCTGCATTTTCATGCAAAAAATTGTACAAAACTGTTCCTTATTCTATTTACACTAATTACAATATAAAAATATCGGTATTGAGAACCATACATGACTTCCATATTCTAAGATTTATATTTAAAATCATTTTCGAAATGAAATATTACCATAGAAACTACTTCTTTCTACTTACTGCTTCAGCCTTAACCACAGTACTGTGGTCACTAACGTATACCACCTCACGTTATCGCACTCGATTTTCAGTGATGATGGAAGTCGATGGCATTGCTGAAACGTCTGGTTTTGTAGAAAACATTGGACTACGGCCAAATATCCCGGGAAGGAATTTTAACAAAAACTACTTCTTTGTTGCCGATAACGTTGTACACATATATATAAATATCGGTATGGAGAACCATACGTGACTTCCATGTTCTAAGATTTATATTTAAAATCATATTCGAAATGAAATATTTCCATAGAAACTACGTCTTTCTACTTATTGCTTCAGCATTAACCACAGTACTGTGCTCACTAACGTATACCACCACCACCTCATGTTTTCGCACTCAATTTTCACCGATGATGGCAGTCGATTGCACTGCCGAAAAGTCTGGTTTTGCAGAAAACATTGGACTACAGCTAAAGAGCCCGGGAAGCAATTTTAACAAAAAACTACTTCTTTGTTGCCAATAACGTAGTACACATATAAAAAATTCTCCCCTCCACCTTCAACTATAATTTTTAATAATAGAAAATTACCCCCACCCCGTTCACCTAACTTCTTCATTTATAGATATTTCATCTACGTTTCTACAGTGGATTACTATGAGCTTCTTATCAGGATACTTTATTTATAAAAATTAAGTACTTTACTCTTGTTAAATCATAAAATGTTTCAGGTAAACTACCCCTTTGTCTTAACCGATCTTCTCCAAAATCAACAGACCTTCCGTCCTCTACAATTCAGGGAAGCATGCAAAAAAATATTTGATTCTGTTTGAATGTGCGGCAGTTATCGTTCGTCATGGAAACATTTCTCTTGTTACAACATAAAATGTTGCAGGTAAACTACCCCTTTCCCTTAACCGATCTTCAACAAAATCAACAGATTAGAGTTCTCTGTAGTTCAAAAAGGTACAGTATGCAAAAACCTAGTTGATTCTGTTTGAATTTACGGCAGTTATCGTTCGTCATATAAAAAATTACCCTTGTTAAAACATAAAATGTTGCTGGTAAACTACCCCTTTCCCTTAACCGATCTTCACCAACACCAATACGTATTGAGAACTCTACAATACAGGGTTGTATGCAAAACATAATTTGATTCTGTTTGAATTTGCGGCTGTTATCGTTTACTATAGGAAAAAATTACCCTTGATAAAAAACCGTTGCAGGTAAACTACCCCTTTCCCTTAACCGATCTTCACCAAAAACGACAGATCATAGGTACTCTACAATTCAGGCCTGTATGCAAACAATTATTTGATTCTGTTTCAATTTGCGGCTGTTATCATTTGCCATAGAAAACACCCTTGATTAAACATAAAACGTTGCTGGTAAACTACCCTATTCCATTAACCGATCTTCACCAAAAACAATAGGTCTTGAGAACTCTACAATTCAGGGCTGTATGCAAAACATTAGTTGATTCTCTTTGAATTTACGGCAGTTATCGTTCGTCATAGAAAAAATAACCTTGTTAAAACATAAAACGTTGCAGGTAAACTATCCCTTTCCCTTAACCGATCTTCAACAAAATCAACAGACCTTGAGTTCTGTATAATTCAAAAAGGTATGCAGAAGAGTAGTTGATTCTGTTTTAATGTACGGCAGTTATCGTTCGTCAAAAAAAAACCCCTTGATAAAACATAAAGTGTTGCTGGTAAACAACCCTATTCCCTTAACCGATCTTCACCAAAACCAACAGGTCTTGAGAACTCTACATTTCAGGGCTGTATGCAAAATATTATATGATTCTGTTTGAATTTGTGGCTGTTATCATTTGCCATATAAAATACCCTTGATAAAACAAAAAACGTGTCAGGTAAACTACCCCTTTCCCTTAACCGATCTTCACCAAAAACAATAGGTCTGTAGTACTCAACAAACCAGGGCTTTATGCAAAAACGTATTTGATTCTGTTTGAATTTGCGGCTCTTATCGTTTGCCATAGAAAATAACCTTTTAAAACATAAAACGTTGCAGGTAAACAATCCCTTTCACTTAACCGATCTTCACCAACACCAATAGGTATTGAGAACTCTACAATACAGGGCTGTATGCAAAACATCATTTGATTCTGTTTGAATTTGCGGCTGTTATTGTTTACCATAGAAAAAAATTACCCTTGATAAAAAACCGTTGCAGGTAAACTACCCCTTTCCCTTAACCGATCTTCACCAAAAACGACAGGTCTTGAGAACTCTACAATTCAGGGCTGTATGTAAAATATTATATGATTTTGTTTGAATTTGCGGCTGTTATCGTTTGCCATACAAAATACCCTTGATAAAACAAAAAACGTGGTACCCCTTTCCCTTAAACGATCTTCACCAAAAACAATAGGTCTTTAGTACTCAAGAAATCAGGGCTGTATGCAAAAACTTATTTGATTCTGTTTGAATTTGCGGCACTTATCGTTTGCCATAGAAAATACCCTTTTAAAACATAAAACGTTGAAGGTAAACTACCCCTTTCCCTTAACCGATCTTCACCAAAACCAAAAGGTCTTGAGAACTCTACAATTCAGGGTAGTATGCAAAACATTATTTCGTTATGTTTGAATTTGCGGCTGTTATCGTTTGCCATAGAAAATACCCTTGTTAAAACATAAAATGTTGCAGGTAAACTACCCCTTTCCCTTAACCGATCTTTACCAAAATCAACAGATCTTGAGAGCTCTACAATTCAGGGCTGTATGCGAAATATTATTTGATTCTGTTTGAATTTGCGGCTGTTATCGTTTGCCAAACAAACAAAATTACCCTTGATAAAAAAAACCGTTGCAGGTAAACTACCCCTTTCCCTCATCCGATCTTCACCAAAAACAATAGGTCACGAGTACTCTACGAATCAGGGCTGTGTGCAAAAAATTATTTGATTCTGTTTGAATTTGCGGCTGTTATCGTTTGCCATAGAAAAAAAATCTACAGACACACACACAGACAGACAGACAGACAGACACACACACAGACACTTTTCGAAAAACGACTTTTTTTCATGTTTTGAGTGTAGTACAATCAGAATCTGCAATAATCTCGAACACGATTTTTTTTGCCATCACCATACTTCCATTTCCTTAAGGAACATGGAAGTAAAAAATATGCATAAAATTAATGGCATGTATAAGTTATTGATTGATCTCCATTAAGTAGTGCTCAAGTTTCCAAAGTTTTAATATTATGATGTCCATAATTAAAACATCAGAGCAGGTTTAGTTTGTATGAGGGTACACCGTGGACAAAAATTTTAAACATTTCCTATAGAGCGTTGCTTAGAGTAAAGCTGCGAATCTACAGTGTATGTCTCACAGAACAAACACGCGAAAAAGAAGGAGCGCTCCGAAGTCACTCATGGACCCTCAGCATCTTGCAGAGGGTTCATTCCCTAAAGGCGAAAAGTCTGTCTATGAATTGTTCCTCTGTAAACACGTGCAGTTACACTGCCCAGCGATCCACAGGAAGCAAATCGCTATCCACGCTGGACACTTTTTCGGCTTGCATGTTATGTTGGTATGGGTTTCGGCACTTTCCATTTAAAAACCATGCAAATGTAAGAAAATAAACATGAGTGAGGCCAGAAATAATGCAAATTTTGTGTTGTGTGTGTGTGTCTTCCTTGCCTTTTTATTGCGGTAGTCATAATAATAAATATCGGTATGGAGAACCATACATGACTTCCATATTCTAAGATTTATATTTAAAATCATTTTCAGCCAAACAGCCAGGCTGTGTCTTACCTGCCTTTTTATTGCTGTATTAAATGAAAAATATTATATTACATTAAAATGAAAAAATTATAATTTTATTGCCTGGCAACAAAATTATTTTATTTTTAACAATTACCATTGTTTCAAAAAGTTTAAATAAATTTTCAAGTACTTTACTCTTGTTAAAACGTAAAAGGTTGCTGGTAAACTACCCCTTCCCCTTAACCGATCTTCACCAAAATCGAAAGTCATTGAGACCTCTACAATTCAGGGACGTATGCAAAAAATTATTTGATTCTGTTTGAATTTGCGGCTGTTATCGTTTGCCATAGAAAATACGCTTGATAAAAAAACGTTGCAGGTAAACTACCCCTTCCCCTTAACCGATCTTCACCAAAAACAATAGGTCTTGAGTACTCTACAAATCAGGGCTGTATGCAAAACATTATTTGATTCTGTTTGAATTTGCGGCTGTTATCGTTTGCCATAGAAAATACCCTTGTTAACAAAACGTTGCAGGTAAACTACCCCTTTCCCTCAACCGATCTTCACCAAAAACAATAGGTCTTGAGAACTCTACAATTTAGGGCTGTATGCAAATAATCTTTTGATTCTGTTTGAATTTGCGGCTGTTATCGTTTGCCATAGGAAATACCCTTGTTAAAACATAAAACGTTACAGGTAAATTACCCCTTTCCCTTAACCGATCTTCACCAAAATCAACAGATCTTGAGAACTCTACAATTCAGGGCTGTATGCGAAACATTATTTGATTCTGTTTGAATTTGCGGCTGTTATCGTTTGCCAAACAAACAAAATTACCCTTGCTAAAAAAAAACCGTTGCCGGTAAACTACCCCTTTCCCTCAACCGATCTTCACCAAAAACAATAGGTCGCAAGTACTCTGCAAATCAGGGCTGCATGCAAAAAATTATTTGATTCTGTTTGAATTTGCGGCAGTTATCGTTTGCCATAGAAAAAAAATCTACAGACAGCAGACAGACAGACACACACACAGACACTTTTCGGAAAACGACTTTTTTCATGTTTTGAGTGTAGTAGAATCAGAATCTGCAATAATCTCGAACACGATTTTTTTTGCCATCACCATACTTCCATTCCTTAAGGAATATGGAAGTAAAATATCGGTATGGAGAACCATACATGACTTCCATATTCTAAGATTTATATTTAATATCATTTTCAGCCAAACAGCCAGGCTGTGTCTTACCTGCCTTTTTATTGCTGTATTAAATGAAAAATATTATATTACATTATAATGAAAAAATTATAATTTTATTGCCTGGCAACAAAATTATTTTATTTTTAACAATTACCATTGTTTCAAAAAGTTTAAATAAATTTTCAAGTACTTTACTCTTGTTAAAACGTAAAAGGTTGCAGGTAAACTACCCCTTCCCCTTCACCGATCTTCACCAAAATCGAAAGTCATTGAGACCTCTACAATTCAGGGACATATGCAAAACATTATTTGATTCTGTTTGAATTTGCAGCTGTTATCGTTTGCCATAGAAAATACGCTTGATAAAAAAACGTTGCAGGTAAACTACCCCTTGCCCTTAACCGATCTTCACCAAAAACAATACGTCTTGAGTACTCTACAAATCAGGGCTGTATGCAAAACATTATTTGATTCTGTTTGAATTTGCGGCTGTTATCGTTTGCCATAGAAAATACCCTTGTTAAAAAAACGTTGCAGGTAAACTACCCCTTTCCCTCAACCGATCTTCACCAAAAACAAAAGGTCTTGAGAACTCTACAAATCAGGGCGGTATGCAAAACATTATTTGATTCTGTTTGAATTTGCGGCTGTTATCGTTTGCCATAGAAAATACCCTTGTTAAAAAAACGTTGCAGGTAAACTACCCCTTTCCCTCAACCGAACTTCACCAAAAACAATAGGTCTTGAGAACTCTACAATTTAGGGCTGTATGCAAAACATCATTTGATTCTGTTTGAATTTGCGGCTGTTATCGTTTGCCATAGAAAATACCCTTGTTAAAAAAACGTTGCAGGTAAACTACCCCTTTCCCTCAACCGATCTTCACCAAAAACAACAGGTCTTGAGAACTCTACAAACCAGGGCTGTATGCAAAACATTATTTGATTCTGTTTGAATTTGCGGCTGTTATCGTTTGCCATAGAAAATACCCTTGTTAAAAAAACGTTGCAGGTAAACTACCCCTTTCCCTCAACCGATCTTCACCAAAAACAATAGGTCTTGAGTACTCTACAAATCAGGGCTGCATGCAAAACATTATTTGATTCTGTTTGAATTTGCGGCTGTTATCGTTTGCCATAAAAAATACCCTTGTTAAAAAAACGTTGCAGGTAAACTACCCCTTTCCCTCAACCGAACTTCACTAAAAACAACAGATCTTGAGAACTCTACAATTTAGGGCTGTATGCAAATAATCTTTTGATTCTGTTTGAATTTGCGGGAGTTATCGTTTGCCATAGGAAATACCCTTGTTAAAACATAAAACGTTACAGGTAAACTACCCCTTTCCCTTAACCGATCTTCACTAAGATCAACAGATCTTGAGACCTCTACAATTCAGGGCTGTATGCGAAACATTATTTGATTCTGTTTGAATTTGCGGCTGTTATCGTTTGCCAAACAAACAAAATTACCCTTGCTAAAAAAAAACCGTTGCTGGTAAACTACCCCTTTCCCTCAACCGATCTTCACCAAAAAAAATAGGTCGCGAGTACTCTACAAATCAGGGCTGCATGCAAAAAATTATTTGATTCTGTTTGAATTTGCGGGAGTTATCGTTTGCCATAGAAAAAAAATCTACAGACAGACAGACAGACAGACACACACACAGACACTTTTCGGAAAACGGCTTTTTTTCATGTTTTGAGTGCAGTAGAATCAGAATCTGCAATAATCTCGAACACGATTTTTTTTGCCATCACCATACTTCCATTCCTTAAGGAATATGGAAGTAAAATGGAAACGTAAACATTACATAACTGAGATATGCTTGCCTACCACGAACGATATTCATGTTTGAAACAAAATTTTCTGTTTGTATATTTTGAGTGTAAATTAATCTATTATACTATTAACTCATACATGATTTACATTAAAATGAAAAAATTATAATTTTATTGCCTGGCAACAAAATTATTTTATTTTTAACAATTACCATTGTTTCAAAAAGTTTAAATGAATTTTCAAGTACTTTACTGTTGTTAAAACGTAAAAGGTTGCAGGTAAACTACCCCTTCCCCTTAACCGATCTTCACCAAAATCGAAAGTCCTTGAGATCTCTACAATTCAGGGACATGCAAAATATTATTTGATTCTGTTTGAATTTGCGGCTGTGAAAGAAGAGATGAATAATCAAGACAACATTTCTAATATATTGCAACAATACATATATTTGCATATTTGCCCAGGGCGGTATGTTACTTCCATATTCCTTAAGGAAATGGAAGTATGGTGATGGCAAAAAAAAATCGTGTTCGAGATTATTGCGATTCTGATTGTACTACACTCAAAACATGAAAAAAAGTCGTTTTTCGAAAAGTGTCTGTGTGTGTGTGTCTGTAGATTTTTTCTATGGTAAACGATAACAGGCGCAAATTCAAACAGAATCAAATAATTTTTTGCATACAGGCCTGATTTGTAGAGTACTCACGACCTATTGTTTTTGGTGAAGATCGGTTGAGGGAAAGGGGTAGTTTACCAGCAACGTTTTTTTTATCAAGGGAAATTGTTTTTTTTTGGCAAACGATAACAGCCGCAAATTCAAACAGAATCAAATAATGTTTCGCATACAGCCCTGAATTGTAGAGTTCTCAAGACCTATTGTTTTTGGTGAAGATTGGTTAAGGGAAAGGGGTAGTTTACCTGTAACGTTTTATGTTTTAACAAGGGTATTTCCTATGGCAAACGATAACAGCCGCAAATTTCAAACAGAATCAAAAGATTATTTGCATACTACCCTAAATTGTAGAGTTCTCAAGACCTATTGTTTTTGGTGAAGATCGGTTAAGGGAAAGGGGTAGTTTACCTGCAACGTTTTTTTAACTAGGACATTTTCTATGGCAAACGATAACAGCCGCAAATTCAAACAGAATGAAATAATGTTTTGCATACAGCCCTGATTTGTAGAGTACTCAAGACCTATTGTTTTTGGTGAAGATCGGTTAAGGGGAAGGGGTAGTTTACCTGCAATGTTTTTTTATCAAGCGTATATTCAATGGCAAACGATAACAGCCGCAATTTCAAACAGAATCAAATAATTTTTTGCATACGTCCCTGAATTGTAGAGGTCTCAAGGACTTTCGATTTTGGTGAAGATCGGTTAAGGGGAAGGGGTAGTTTACCAGCAACCTTTTACGTTTTAACAAGAGTAAAGTACTTGAAAATTCATTTAAACTTTTTCAAACAATGGTAATTGTTAAAAATAAAATAATTTTGTTGCCAGGCAATTAAAATTATAATTTTTTCATTTATGTATTTTTTTCTCAGTTATGTACTGTTTACGTTTCCATTTTATTATTATGACTACCGCAATGAAAAGGCAGGGAAGACACACACACACACACACACACACACACACACACACACACACACACACACACACACACACACACACACACACACACACACACACACACACACACACACACAATTCGCGTTATTTCTGGCCTCATTCATGTTTATTTTCTTACATTTGCACGGTTTTTAAATGGAAAGTGCTGAAACCCATACCAACATAACATGCAAGCCGAAAAAGTGTCCAGCGTGGATAGCGATTTGCTTCCTGTGGATTGCTGGGCAGTGTAACTGCACGTGTTTACAGAGGAACGATTCATAGACAGAATTTTCGTCTTTAGGGAATGAACCCTCTGCAAGATGCTGAGGGTCCATGAGTGACTTCGGAGCGCTCCTTCTTTTCCGCGTGTTTGTTCTGTGAAACGTACACTGTAGATTCGCAGCTTTATTCTAAGCAACGCTCAATAGGAAATGTTGAAAATTTTTGTCCACGGTGTACCCTCATACACACTAAACCTGCTCTGATGTTTTAATTACAGACGTCATAATATTAAAACTTTGGAAACTTGAGCACTACTTAATGGAGATCAATCATTAACTTATACAAGCCATTAATTTTATGCATATTTTTTATATATATGTGTACAACGTTATCGGCAACAAAGAAGTAGTTTTTGTTAAAATTCCTTCCTGGGATATTTGGCCGTAGTCCAATGTTTTCTACAAAACCAGAATTTCGGCAATGCCATCGACTTCCATCATCAGTGAAAATCGAGTGCGATAACGTGAGGTGGTATATGTTAGTGACCACAGTACTGTGGTTAAGGCTGAAGCAGTAAGTAGAAAGAAGTAGTTTCTATGGTAATATTTCATTTCGAAAATGATTTTAAATATAAATCTTAGAATATGGAAGTCATGTATGGTTCTCAATACCGATATTTTTGATGGTATTGGTTGTTCTGTATGCTATTTTGTATTTGTGTTTTCTGATAAACACACTACACAAACACATCAAAAACAAAAACAACAAAACACAAAATACCATCAACACACAACACGATAAATACATCACACTCACGTACCACAACTCCTACACACACAAAATCTCCAACACATTCAGAAAACACAAATACAAAATAGCATACAGAACAACCAATACCATCAAAAAACATCAATAATACAAACACAGACATAGACAAATATAACAAAACAGGTGTTTACAAATTAAATTGTAATGACTGCAATAGTTTCTACATAGACCAGACGGGAAGATCTTTTTCATCCCGTTATTCTGAACACTTAAAAGCTTTAACCAACAACAATATACACTCCGCATTTGCCACACACATACACACAGAAAACCACAGTTACACCAACATAGACACTAATCTTGAAATTTTACATTACTTACCCAAAGGTCGAAAACTCAACACAACTGAACAATACGAAATATATAAACACCACACAACACAACAAAACAACATACTTAACGATCAATTACAATATAAATCACATACACTTTTTGACACAATTATACAAAAAACAAACATTAAGTTGAATCCCCGCGCCAATCCCCTTCCTCCACACACCACCCCCACTACACCTTCCACACAACAACCGTTACTAAATGATGGCAGACTGGCTCAAAGCTGAAGAAGGCGAATACGTACGCCGAAACGCGTTCAACGAAAAACAGTAAGTTTCACAAGAAAAAGTTCATTTTTAGATAAGTATTAGAAATGTCTACTGAGATTTATTTATTTCAAACAGTGTTTATAAAAACATTATTGTGATCATCCAAAAAATCGATTATGAAATTCCAGTAGAAATAATTGTTTTGATGTATTGATATTTTATAGTTTTGTTTTAGCATATGTACAGGTGTGTAGCAAACGCGCGTTCGCCTCTCGCCCTCTCCCCCCTCTCTCTCTCACTCTCTCTCTCTCTCTCTTGCACGGGCACACGCACACATTATTTCATACACGCACACGCGCACTATAATAAATGTAATTTAGTAAGTGGCTTAGCAGTATAGTAAAAATTAGTGAATTAAACATAAAATGTAATATAAAAATAAAACATAAAAACAAAAGTAGAAAAACAATTTAAAATTATAAGAATAATTAGTTCATAAAAACTTTAAAAGTTAAGTCAGATCAGAGCATGGTGTGTGTGTGTGTGTGTGTGTGTGTGTGTGTGTGTATGTGTGCGTGTGTGTGGAGGGGTACACAATTTAATTTGATAAATGTACTTAGTAATCTAGTTAAAAAATATAGTGAATAAAATATATGAAGTGAGTTAGGTTAAATAACTAAAATTTTATAAGCACTGTTTATTTTACCCAGCTGTCATTACAACTGGTATTAATTTTTAAATCTGTCTGAGTACTTTACATGTAAAAATGTAAATTTTACCTTTTCCATGTGTCTTTGATAAATGTAGCATAGCACATCAGGTATAAAAAGTACCCTCTCACATCAACAATAAATTAATTATCTGATTTATCTAAGTGTCTGCAAGTGAAATTGGTGCAAATGCCGCTGTTCACTACTGGCAGAACAGTGTACTGTGTGTGTGTGCGTGTGCATGCGTTCTCTCGCCCACATGACATTTAAGCAAGAAACGGGATATGTGTAAGTTGCATTTGAGAAAGATTTTGCCAGGCTCCTAGTACTACTTATTATAGTGTACTATTTACTATCATTTATGCATTGTACCGGTACCCTATTATACACATTTCACAATTACTCTTGTCAAACATTGTCACTATTCTAAGATCTTTCATGCAAAGATACACATGTCCATCCAAGTTGTGAATAACTCATTAACCAGTAAACAATTGACAAAATGTTCCAAGTAATTATGATTTAAATTAAAATCAATAGACACAAACTGATATTTTAATTTGGCGTGAGTTAGCCGTTAGTCACTTAAAAGTAAATTAAATGCCTGGCATCTAGAAACAGTAAAACTGTTTGGATATATAAGCTAAGTCAGATAGTAAAATTCTTTTGCAAATTTTCTGAGATTGCCTCTTACAGACTCATAAAGTAAGAAAACTTACAAACTTTCTCCATTTACAATACTATTAGAGATATTAACAGGAAAACAAAATGAGCACAGAAGAAAAGTACAAATCAGTATTTGCAGTATGCCTTTATACGGTATAACATATAGGTCTATGTATATGCTACGTTACTTTATGTGGAATATAAATTGTGAGTGTTAAATAAAGTTTAGTTGTTACAGTTTCATCTGAACTTTGCTTATTAAATTTAAATTCTATGATAACAATGCTATGTTTATTTTCAGATGAATACTACTACTGTAAAATGTGATTTCTGCAGCAAAGAGTTCAGTAAGAGTTCTTATTGTAAAGACCATATTAGAATTGTTCACAAAAGAAATGCCAAAGGTGAGCAAATTGAAACAACTAAATTTACTTGCACTTTTTGTAACAAACAGTATTCCCAAAATAAGAATTTGCAGCGACACATCAAATCAACCCATTCTTCTGAGCCAAAACAAATTTATAAATGTGATATGTGCACTTATACAACAATTGACCAGAGTAATTTAAAACGTCACATATTAAATATAGGCCTACATAAAAGTGGCAAGAAATCCTTAACACGATCTTTCATGTGTACTCTATGTAGTGCAAAATACGAGCATAAACAGGACCTCATAAAGCATGAAAGAAAATATCATAACATTGGAAGGCCTTCACTTTTGGTTGAAAGAAAATGTCCTATTTGTAAATTCATATCAAGGAGACCAAAGCGACATAATCAAGAGAATATTTACAGTCATTTTGAAAATGTACATGGCATTTGTATGAAGTTTGAACATCACAGTTTTGATTCTGTCGATGAATTTAATGCGTGGAAACAAGAAATTGAAAAAAAAACAACAACTTCTTTTGTTAAACAAAAGTCAAATGGAAGTGTATGTGTTTACCAATGCCACAGAAGTGGTTTTTATACGAAACGTGGTGTTAACAAGCGTAGCATAAAATTAAAGGGATCCTGCAAAATAAATGCCTTTTGTCCAGCAATGATCAAGATGAAAAAGTTAAAAAATGACACTTTAAATGTGTCATATCTTTCTACACATGTTGGCCATAAAAATGAGTTAAAACATATTAACTTGACGAAGACAGAGAGAAATCACATTGCAATTCAGTTAGCAAGTAAGACACCCCATGAGGAAATTTTAAAAAGTATCAGGTCTACTACATTAAATTGTGATCTACAAAGAATTCACCTAGTGACCAAAAAAGATCTTATAAACATTGAAAAAAGCCTTAATCTAAATGAAGAAGCCGTAAAACATCCATATGACCATGAAAGCATCGATGCTTTGGTTGAAGATCTTAAGACATCAATGGACACTGCCTTATTGGTTTATAAATCACAAGGTGTAATTAGTTTTGAGTTTCCTCAACTGAAAAAAGAAGATTTTTTGTTGCTGTTGATGACTAAGGCACAAAAAACTGTTCTGGAAAAATATAGTAGTGACAATGTGTGTATTCATGCTACTCATGGCCTTAATAAATTTAACTTGCAGTTATATACACTTCTAACGATGGACGAAAGCAGAGAGGGGTTTCCTTCTGCTTTCATGTTTACAAACAGAGGGGATGAAACCATTATAACAATTTTTTTTAATCAAATAAAGTCTGTATTAGGATGTATTAAAACTCAAACATTTATGTCTGACATGGAAGACACCTACTCTGCATGGTGTAAAACAATGGGGTCGCCAAATAATCGTATTTATTGTACATGGCATGTGTTAAGAGCATGGAGGACCAATGTAAATACCAAAATTAAAACAAAGGAGAAGCGTGACAATGTGTTTAAAATGTTACAAACTCTATTGTGTGAATTGGATGAAGCTAGTTTTAAAGAAATGCTCCATGAAGTTCTGAAAAGATTATCAAGTGATGAAGAAACGCATTCTTTTTATGAATATTTTGAAAAACAATATATAAATAAGGAACAGTATAGATCCTGGGCGTATTGTTATCGAATTAATGTAGGCATAAATGCTAATATGGCCATAGAAAAATTCAATAAAATATTAAAGTATTGTTACTTAAAAGGAAAACAGATTAGACAATTAGATAAAACACTATGTGCCATATTATGTTTACTCATAGATAAAGTTTTTGAATTGATAATTAAAATGAACAAAGGAAAACTTGTGGGTAAAATGCAAATATTAAGAAAGCGTCACAAAGCTAGTTTGCTGTTGGATGCAGAAAAAGTTTTGACAACTTTAGACGACAAGTGGCAGGTCCTATCATCTACACAAACAGAACTGTATACTGTTAAATGGATTAAACAGTGCACATCATGTCAGCTACAGTGCACACACTGTAACTCTTGCTTTCATGAGTTTGCGTGTTCATGTATGGACAGTGCTATCCAGAATAATATGTGCAAACATATTCACCTTGTTTGTAGAACACTGAATAATAGCAAGAGTGTGACTATTCTTGAGGAAAGTCAGAACGAAGATGTGTTTGTTATAGACATTTCAAACGATGAAGATATTATAATAGAAGAAAATATTTTATATGAAGTAAGTTTAGAAAAAGAAGAGAGTGTATCTTTAAATAATGAAAGAAGGAAACTACTTCAGGAATTTCAAGAGATGCAGAAATATCTGCAAACTGTTGAACAGTTTCAATACGTAAGAAGACATATGAGACAATTAATACCAACACTAAAAGCTATGAACTTTTCTGCATAGCGTAAAGGTATGTACAGTTAACAGTCAGGTTATTCATTTTGTTCTGTAGTATAGTGTACTTCAACCTGCCTACATATCTAAAATGACTTGCCTAATTTATGCACCTAGTCATCAACTTGTCTCATCTACTCACCTGGTTACATACTTACAAACTATCTACTCAACCATCTATCCCAATTTTGTAGCTTTACTCAGTTATTCACTTACTCTCCTATTTAGAAGTGGCGGCTGGTGGTTCCAAATTTTGGGGGTTGCAGAGTGTTTGTTCGTTTTTTGTGAGTGTGACGTTCGTGAGGTTTACTGTACCCACGAACAGTAAACCTCACGAACGTCACACTCACAAAAAACGAACAAACACTCCTTGATAAAGGCCTAAAACATAACATACATTACAAACATAACAACCAAACACTAACAAAGCTCATAATTGACACAGAAACAAATATACAAAACACAGCACCAGAACATCAAGACACATTAAGACATAATATAAACAACACAATAGGAGTACATAAGACACCAGACAACAACAACCACAACTCAGAAATACACACAGCCATCAAACTGAGGGAAAAGGCACACAAACACAACATCACATTTGTAAAAGCTGACAAAGGCAACACGACTGTAATTATCCCCACAGACAACCTACACAAAAAAGTACAAGACTTCACAGAACAGAACAACATCACAGAACTAAAACACGACCCCACCGACAGATACCAAAACTCAGTAAAACAAATAGTCAACAAAGCCAAACACATTATGACACATAAACAAAAGCCCTACATGAAACAAATCCGACCATCAGCACCTACACTCCAAGCGCTTCCCAAAATCCATAAAGAAGACATTCCGATCCGCCCCATTATCAACTACCGTAATGCCCCTGCACACAAACTGGCAAAATATCTAGACAAAATTATTAGACAACACACACAAATAGACAACAACATTGCAGTAAAAAACAACACTGACCTAGTAACAAAAATAAAAGACATACACATCCCCCATAACGCCACATTAGCCTCCTTTGACATTAAAAACCTGTACTCAAACATCCCCATCTCTGAAACAATCACCATCCTACAAAACAAACTCAAACAGAACAACACACCAGACGAACTTATCAATGAAATAACAGAAACTCTGAACATTATCACAAAACAAAACTACTTTACTTATAACAATAAATACTACACACAGAATGATGGCCTACCCATGGGCTCCCCCATATCCAGCATTCTAGCAGAAGTCTTCCTCCAACACTTAGAAAAAACAAAAATACTCACAAACAATGACAGACACTCACATAAAATACTATATTGGCACAGATACGTTGATGACATTCTAATACTATACAGGGGAAACAAAAGACAATGTGAACAGTTACTAACGCACATAAACAAAATACATAAAAACATAACCTTCACTGCCGAATACGAACACAACAATACCATAAACTTCTTAGACCTCTCCATCACAAAACTAGAACACAGGCACAAATTCAGTATATACAGAAAACCAACTACAACTGACACACTAATACACAACACCTCCAATCACCCAATACAACACAAACTAGCTGCTTTTAGAACCATGATACATAGACTTAACAACATCCCCTTAGATGAAATAGACTACAAAGACGAACTAAACACGATAAAATATCTAGCAGAATCTAACGGTTATGACAGAACAATAGTCAGTAAACTCCTACACAAAACACAAAACAAACAACAGACAAAGACAGAAAACAACAAATTCATAACACTAACATACATCAACAAACAAACAGAAAAAATTGCCCACAAATTCAAAAAAGCAGGATACAGAATCGCTTACAAAACTACTAACAAAACAGAACACACACTATCAAAACGCATGCCCAAAGCACAAAACAAATTCAATCTACCCGGTGTATATAAACTAAATTGTTCAAATTGCAGTAAATTCTACATAGGCCAGACAGGACGTAGCTTCAAACAGAGATACATTGAACACACAAAAGCACTCCACACCACTACAGAATCTACCTTCGCAAACCACCTCATTGAAGCAAACCACACATATAAAAACATCGACAATAACATGAACATACTACACGTACACACAAAAGGCCGAAAACTAGACACTCTAGAACAATTAGAAATATACAAACACACAAAAACAAATAAAAACGACATCCTAAACGAACAGACACAATTCAAATCGCACGCATTATTCGAACACATCTCACCACACACACACAGCTTCAATCTTTCGAAACACTTTCTCGTCGCCAACAACAAGACGAGCAGCGCTACTAACGACAGCCTCTGATGAAGCCTTCTATAGGTGAAAGCCGGTTTAGGCTGTAAGGTAAAACTTTACGTTTTTACTTATAAAAAACATTGTGTTCCGAGTCGTCAATATTATAGTGATATTTAGTTAAGTAACGGACACGTCATGGACAACGAAATCCAAGAATTTACCTCTACACTCTTGCCCTTATAAAAATCCCGCTATCTGACGACCCTTAAAACTCAGAAAACCCCTAGAACGTTAGACGAGATTGTCAGCACAGAATAGGAAATGGTTATGGCGCAATAACTAAACTAACACATTTTATATTATGAAAGAAATATGTTTACTGTTCCTCTTACTTGTTTCTTTTCTCTTTGAAAGTTATACAAAATAGAAATACAATCAATCATATGGTATTGAAATGGTAATTGATATGCTAAATTTTATATAGATAAATTTATAAGGACAGCCCAGTATTTGCATACACACACTTCATTCACACGCCTTTAAAATGTTCCCTTAACTTAACGAGTGCTCTTTTACTTTTGAAATAATTCTGATAAAATGGGTCGTCGCGTACTTAACTCTCCGTTTCCTACCTCACATCGTTCCGCACTACATACATGCCTGAATATTCTGTCCGTTCACCACCTGCTCAATTCTTCTTTCCTTTCACTCCACTTACGCCACTCCGAACTATTGTTTTACTATAAACTTTTACAATTGAAAGAATTTATTTGAGGCTCCTGAGTCTTACCGGGCGGCTAGCATACGCCGCGGCTAAAGGTCGACTGACAGTTACATGCGGGCGGAAGTCACTGCCTTTCTGGCTACCAAATTTCGTCGCTGTTCATAGCGTTCGTCACTGCTCATTCAACACGTGTTATTTACGTGTGCTGGACGTCGACGAAATCACACTGCCGCTGGTTACATCACTAAATAGGCGTATTCTTGTCAAGACTTCCGTCAGCATGGGACCACGTGCTAACAAAATTAGTTACCTTCGGGCCATATTGGTTTCGTGTCTCAGCGTCGTTTGTGCGCCCCGCTGGTGTTTGTGCGTTTGTGTACGGCACACAGCACTGAAGTTCTGGGAATTAAATTGCGTTGTCGCATACATGCCGCATTCCATTGTACCGACTTCTTACACACCTTCACCTCACAGTTCCTTTGTTCGATGCCAATTTCAATTACCATGGGACTGACCACGCAGATGGAAAATAATTTTATAATTTTAATAAAACAAAAGAAAACCCTCTCCTTTTTTAGCCCCGTTACAATACCCCCCCAATGAGAGATCTGCCGAAGGAGAAGAAATCTCATTGCTAAACCCCTAAGAGGATCGGTGAGAATATGGTGCCAACACCCCCCTGTTAATTCTTAACACATCGTGGGTAAACTACCCCCCTGGCTCGGCGACTATGGCTGCACCTGAACGAGATTACTGGACTTCTCTATTCGAGATCCCAACACCATAAAATCGAACAGACATGCACCACAGCGCACCTAACCTTCCAACATGCCACCCCCCAAAATCCAAACCCTTGGCCTTACACCATGCCAGATCCTCAACCGATATGTTCCCCCTTGTCATGCACACTGGGCTGGCTTTAGCAAGTACTGGGCGCGTACACACACTCATGATTACTCTCTAAACAAACTCATCATTTAAAATATATTAAGCCCCTTTTTCAAATTAAAATTAGCAAATACATTAAATTCCAATATTTAAATTTGGTTAAAATTTCATTGAAGTGCAAAATTATCATTATTTTCATCAAGACCAAAAAACTTTTATATAGATCTATCAACTCTGTTAATTCTCCGCAATACTACTAACAATCATAAAAGCACAAATTGAACACCTTATTAAAACATTAATTCACTTATCCTAACATTTGGTTGCATATATGAGGTATGTTCATAAAAAGACCTAACTTTTTGAGTAACACATCAACCCGCACAAACGACGCGCCGCGACTTTGCGCGCACCTATAGATTTTGACAACAAACTGCCACTTATTGTGTTCCCCTATTAACAGTAGTCTTTGAGGTATATCACATTGAGTGGGGACGTGCACACGCTGGCCGGCGGATTAGTGACAAAGTGATTAAGAAAGACCGCGAGAACAATGTGTGCGTATGAAATTTTGCAGCAAAACTATGTTAAAACTTTTCAGAGACATTCTGGTTTTCAATTAAGCATACGCGGAAGCCTGCATGAGGCGAACAATTAGTTTAAGAATTTTTAAAGAGGGAAAAACAATGGTCGGTGCAGATCAAAGCGATATCGAAGATCATGGGAAGAGAGCTCGTGATGTGGTAATTGTAAATCATCGTTTAAATGCCGATACTTTCTGACAGAATCCATTTAAGATCGTAAAATTAAATTTTGATAGAAAAATTTAAATGTATCGTATCACTGAAAAATTCTTACTGTGTTTGTTGACGACGATCAGAAAGAGACCCGTTTTGAAATCGGTCAGCAAGTGCGTACCAATGCAAATGGTAATGAAAACTTTGGAAGACAATGGAAATAGCTCTGTAAAGATTTTACGAAGTCAGCAGCAAAATTTTATACACACACGTTGTGTTAAGATCTTCATTCTCACTTCGTTATAAATCCGCCGGACCGTGTGTGCCCGTGCCCACTACAGCGCGTGTAGCTCGAAGACTGAAGATCGTGACGGGACAGAGAAAACGGCATTCAGGCGTCAAAACCTGTCGCCAGCAGCACTAAATTCTGCAGCTCGCTCTATGCGCTAGTTGACGTGCTACACAAATAGTTCGGTCTTATTTTGAACACACCTCGTATATACTAAACAATGTAATTCAATAAACACTAGCAATACACATCAACAATAGTATACTTGAAATTAAAAATATCCTATGTGGCAGGTGTAAAAATAATTTTTTTTTTTTTTTTTTAATTTACCAAAATCTCCGTTTTTAATTTTCAGAAAACAAAAATATTTAATTCAATTAAAAAACAAAATGGCATCAATCAATTACTAGAAACAGGTCTTGCCTCTAACATCAACCATCAGCTGATCAAACTGGGTCAAGTCAACGACCTTGACATACATATGTTACACAACGTTACATCATAAAATACATAAAACATCTTTAAAATTCTTTATCTTCAAACATAGTACAACATAATAAAATAAAACATTTAAAATTAACATGGTTATTATTACAATAGACAACAGAATTTGCATTTAAATTGATCAAAAATTACACATTTTATAGCTTTAATTATTTTCAACTTCTATTAAAATCTGTCACTTGTTCAATCATCTTTATATTTTAACTCTGACTTTCTTTCTTTAATATTTTCATTCTCAATTAGTTTGGGTGACTCTTGTTTACTCATAACAACATTTCGATTTACAACTTGGCATTTATATATTATCTTACCCCCTGTATGACTCTAATATTCACTAACGATTTTACCTAGTATGACACCCATCTATCAAAACCTCTACTAACCATTCTCTAACCCCAACTTACTATTCAATTCATTTCGCATCATTCTACCCTTATAAAAAAAATACTCTCTACCCCTTTGTACTCAGGATGTGTGTTCCCTTCCCACTGCTCACTCCCTTATGTTGGTCCCTGGACTCCCCCTAGGTAACCCTTTCCGGCGCTAATCACTTCCCTTCCCACCACAACGCTTTCCGTTGAGGACTCCTTATCACACCACCCCCTTACAAAATTCCCCATCAACTATTTACTCTCCCATTACATCACTTTCATCTACAAAATATCTCCATTTATTTATTATCTCAATATATCACTCATTACCCTACATATTTTCCCCATAGCTACTGTGTCACTATTACATCTCACATTTTACATTACTTTTATTCTTAACAATCTCACTTTATTCAACTCCCCTTTTAAACTTAACTTGGGCTGATCTAAATGTCCTAACAAAATAATAATCACCCAAAATCTAACATTTACCATATTTTACATTTTAACTCTTGAAAACTCAAAACTACATAACTCTTGAAAACTCAAAACTCAAATACATCTCCTCATTTAAATTAAAATCTTTAACCACATTGAAAGTCTATTACTCAAACATTAATTATATTCAATTTTCATTATATTCAAACATTTAATTACACTGAAAAGTTTGCAAATCATTCATAAGTGACATTCTACATAGATAACTCCAGCAATCAGCTGATTTTCTTGGCAAGGTGAATGACCTTACTACAGATATGTTTTAAAATTATATAAAGTACATATTTTTATAATCCTTATCCCTAACATACTACATACACTTAATACAAATACACAAAATTACATATAAAATTCATACTTACAGTATCACTCAACACTATCATAGACCAACAAATATAAACATCAAACACCAATAACTCCATGTACCTTCTGAAACATCTTAACAATCATGTTATTCCACAAACTACACAATTTAACATTTATTTATTTATTAATTATTATCAAATTGAAATCTCATAAAATAATTTAAATCCATCATCACAATTCCATTCTATAACATTTTAAATCAGTCAAAAATATGTAAACATCTCAAATTATTTACTTCAATTAATTATTAAAAACACAACATATTTTAATTACCTTACTTCCACAATTACAATTCATTGATTACCAATTCATTATTTATTTTGTCTGATAAAATATTATTGTTATTAAAATCAATTTCTACTACATACACACACTGTTTACATAAAACATTTTACAACATAGATACGATGAATTTCACTATTTATTTATTTACATATTGTTCGTCATTAATTTTTTCAATTTACCACACTTCATTTCCTAATTCAGCAGGGTCATAACCACAAATTAAACTATTTAGAACGTCCATTTACTTAATTTTTAATTCAACCTCCATCGTCGTATAATAGTCTAAATTTTTTATAACACTTCTCATTCTTACTCACACTCAACTTATTATTATTATTATTATTATTATTATTATAACCCATTACCTCTATGTCATTCATCTTCCCTTTTATTATTTCATAAACCTTGTCAATATTGGTTATTTTTGTCCAGTCTCCATCAGTATTGTTACTCAACATCAAGTCAGTTATTTTATCATCATCATCAAAATAATTATCCATCTCTGTTTTACCAGGTAAGCCACTTTTTTCATCTCTCTCAATATCTAACACCTGCACCAACCTTTCATAACCTCTATTTATTTCAAAAATCTCTATCTCTCTCTTTCTCTCATCACAACACCATATCACATTTTCTCTCTCACTCCATGCAAAGGGCACCACTAAATACTTATTACCTCTACTACCAGGTAAACCACAAAAAATACAGGGACCATCTGAAGACACCTTGTCTTCCATACAACTACAGGAGGAAACTCTGTCCTCAGTAACAACCTGTGAAACTTCTGTTTCAGCATAAACTTGGGGAACATTTGCCCTTTGCGCCTCTAAATTCTCATTACACTCTCTCACTAACTTACAAACATTTGTTTCTACTACTTCATTATCACATACTACTTCCACTATATTCTCAGAATTGCAATTAACATCATTATCCTCACTACTCAATACTTTATTTTCAACTATATACCCATTATTCTTATTTAACATTATCTCATCATTATAATTACTTATATTAACACCACCACTTACCTGGTCTACTAGTCCTTCATTATTTTTCGTTATATTACTACCACCACAAACACTTACCTGTTTTGATTCACCTATATCTCCTTCCCACTTCTTGTACATCTCGTCAAAATGTTTATTCATCATGTCAAAACCCTTATCCATTATTTCCTTTCTTTCATCTAATTTTGTGTGTAACTCGTCAAAACCCTTATTCATATTATCAAAACCCTTATCCATCATATCAAAATGTTTATCCATCCTATCAAAATGTTTGTTCATCATTTCCGCCCTTTCATCAAATTTTTTATCTATCATTCGCAACATATTCATTATAATTTTATAATCAGATTCACTCATATCATTACTTACCTCATTATCTGCCACCTGATCTTCTTGCTTCTTGTTAAATTGGTCTATCTCTTCACCACTTTCTACTCCCATTATACTATCATCCTTAACATTAGGCCTATTCGCTGTCTTATTTTCTACCACTATCGCTTCAACTATCTTACCGTTACTATTTGTCATCTTACTACCAATATCATCACTGTGCTTTTTAATTTCAGCAAATATTCCCTCTTCTTGTTCTTCCATTTGTCTAAAATTATCATCTAAATTACCCCACTCCTCGTTTGTCATTTCATCCACAACCCCTCTAAATTCGCTTTCCCACTCATCCCACGTGAAACCAATATCATTATCTCGTACTTCGCCCATGTTCAAAAATTATTTATATAACCCCTTTATATATATAAAAAAAACACCACTATTATTCTATAACTACACACATCAGATCAAAACATCTAACACAGTTGTAACCATAATACCCCTACCAAAACATAACCTTATTTTACGTAATTATGTATGATAATTTTTTACAAATACGCTGTTACCAATTCCTATTTTCTGTGCTTTGAAACAGGTCTAGTTCCTATAATATTTATACGAACATCCTGGCAGGGTCGCCACTGTAAAGATACTACTCTTTTGTCATTTTTTAAAATAATACACTAATATAGTACTACGACTTGCACTCACCACTGCCAGAATTTTACTTACCGTCATAGTCCCCGTTAAACTTACCTTATTAAACTGCCCAGGTCGCCACGATATTTTTATGGTGTAACATCGAAACCTCTACACTCTTGCCCTTATAAAAATCCCGCTATCTGACGACCCTTAAAACTCAGAAAACCCCTAGAACGTTAGACGAGAGGTTGTCAGCACAGAATAGGAAATGGTTATGGCGCAATAACTAAACTAACACATTTTATATTATGAAAGAAATATGTTTACTGTTCCTCTTACTTGTTTCTTTTCTCTTTGAAAGTTATACAAAATAGAAATACAATCAATCATATGGTATTGAAATGGTAATTGATATGCTAAATTTTATATAGATAAATTTATAAGGACAGCCCAGTATTTGCATACACACACTTCATTCACACGCCTTTAAAATGTTCCCTTAACTTAACGAGCGCTCTTTTACATTTGAAATAATTCTGATAAAATGGGTCGTTGCCTACTTAACTCTCCGTTTCCTACCTCACATCGTTCCGCACTACGTACATGTCTGAATATTCTGTCCGTTCACCACCTGCTCAATTCTTCTTTTCTTTCACTCCACTTACGCCACTCCGAACTATTGTTTTACTATAAACTTTTACAATTGAAAGAATTTATTTGAGGCTCCTGAGTCTTACCGGGCGGCTAGCCGACGCCGCGGCTAAAGGTCGACTGACTGTTACATGCGGGCGGAAGTCACTGCCTTTCCGGCTACCAAATTTCGTCGCTGTTCATAGCCTTCGTTACTGCTCATTCAACACGTGTGTTGGACGTCGACGAAATCACACTGCCGCTGGTTACGTCACTAAATAGGCGTATTCTTGTCAAGACTTCCATCAGCATGGGACCACGTGCTTACAAAATTAGTTACCTTCGGGCCATATTGGTTTTGTGTCTCAGCGTCGTTTGTGCGCCCCGCTGGTGTTTGTGCGTTTGTGTACAGCACACAGTACTGAAGTTCTGGGAATTAATTTGCGTTGTCGCATGCATGCCACATTCCATTGTACCGACTTCTTACACACCTTCACCTCACAGTTCCTTTGTTCGATGCCAATTTCAATTACCATGGGACTGACCACGCAGATGGAAAATAATTTTATAATTTTAATAAAACAAAAAAAACCCTCTCCCTTTTTAGCCCCGTTACACTGCATCCTGTCTATTTTTGTTGTCACACACTGAATTTAAATTGGTTACATTTTAATAGTTCACTGCTTGCTGTTGTAATTACATTTTTGTTAATTTCTCACTTCTGCTGGCAATTAACTACCACCGAATTTTACTACGTGTTGACGCTCTGGAAGTCTGATGTGCAATGGGACGGAAAACTGGTTCCGTTTTTGTATGTGTGTGTGTTATGTCGTCAGCATTCTATTGTTTCAGTAGCTAACGCCCTAGTTTAACGTCATACTTATGACGTTTTTTAACTGATTTTGTCACGTCTCATTATTGTTTTTTTCCTTTGTTTTACATAACGTATGCGGTGAAATGCACGTAGGCTCTGACCTTGGGTTCGGTTTACACTGTAGAATCTGCGTCATTTCGTTACTGATGGTGAGAATTGTTCTAACCATTTTTATATATACAAAAATACAATAAAAAAAATACAATAAAATATCCTGACTACCATACAAGGACGGACGTTCGTACCGTCACAAACCCCCTCAATGAGAGGTTTTATGTCGAAGCATAAAAACTCTCATTGACTCATTCACACGTTCTAAAGGGATCAGCCCAGATATGTCGCCATAACCCCCTGTAGTGTTAATATATAAAAATTTTTTAATCACTTACCCTTGGTCCGATGATGATGATCGTACCTGTCCTGACCTTACTGGACTTCTCTCTCGAGATCCCAACACCATAAGGCCATGAGGCACTTAACGCTCCTGCTCTGACGCACCGGTCAGCTCAGGATCGCCGTCAGAACACCATCAAACTCTGAAACATGAAATACAAAATTTTAAAATAGTGGCCTTATCTATTCCCATATCCACAACTGATATGTCTCCCCTTAGATGCATTGGTTTGTGTTTTGAGGCATTGGTTTGCTTACTACAAAATTTTCAAACAACAAGTAACAAGATTTAAAAATAGAATGGCCTTCTCCTTTCATCTTACCATTTTTACCAAATCTGGCCTTCAGTCACTACTAATTCACTCTTTCCATCACAAGAGAAAAATATATATTCTTATAGTAAAACCCTAACATGTAAAACAAACTTTTTAGATTTCAAAACAACAACTATTTATTTCTCCTATATAAAATTCAAAACATAATTATTATGGCGGACAACCTGATTACTTAGATTTTATTATTTAACTTTCTGATCATATTATTTCTTTGCAACAGAATCAAACTATATTTTTATTCAAAACCATTTCTAACCTTATCCTTTCAGCATGTTAACATTTGTTACCGTCGCTACTAATAACAATAAAATATAATAAAACATTGAATATCAAACATTAACATTGTTACATTTACATTACATAATTCACATTTAAATAACTTGTATAAAATTTGATAAGACATTACGACTGCAACTTTCTATTAACTCTTTACCATTCTTTTATATTACCTTTTCAACTATGAATTTTCTTTTTCTAACCTTTTCATCAATTCATTTGGGTGACTCTCTATTATTCACTATTATCTATATCTTATTTTGGCATTTACCTATCTAACCTTACTCACCTTCTTTCTAACAACCACTACTAACAACCATTAGCATATTATGACACCAATCTCTCCATAATAACAACCCCCTTCATATTTTATCCAATTCCTCTGGCACCGCTCGTCTTTGTACTAGGATGTGTGTTCCCTACCTGGCCATATACATACCTAACCATTTGCCCTCCAAAATATCGGCAAACACTCCCTTAAACTACTCTTTATCACTTGCCACAACGCCGCACGCTGGCCTCTTGCCACGCTGCACGCTGATCACTCCTTACACCACTACCCTTACTACAAAATATCATCATCAACAAATATATTTACCCTTTACCTTACTCGCCTCTCTATATATAATCACTAACTACTGTGTCCCTAAATATCTAACACCCTCTTTGTGTATTCTCTGTATTTCAACTTCTTATTCTCTCTAACTCCCATTAACTTTAATTCTGACTAATTCAAATGCCTTAATTTCAATTATCACCCAGGCTCTATCCCTCTTCAACACTTTACATTACTGTGATCATTGACAATTGCATTAGAAAATTCATCCCTCACCTACTAATAACAATACATCTCGGTATCCAAATATATTACATGCTTAATCATTTATTATCCATTAGAATCTAAATCTCATAAAATTCCTTCTTCATCTTAGTCAAAATAAAAAAAAATGTTATAATTATTATTAACTCAACTAAATTATGAATTCCTATTATAAAGTACATATAATACACAACATCAAGAATACACAAATACACTGACATTAATACACAAAAATATACAATCCAAAATTATCATTTAATCATTTACAATAAATCAGTTCATAAAAACAGTCCATCTGGAAACCACACGATCTTATAATTAAATGTTCATTAACACAATAAAATAATTATCCTCCATCGTCAAACAATAATCTTATCTTAGGTCTATACAACTTATTTTTTCTTGAAAACATTATATTACTATCATTAATATAACACTCATTTAAATTCTTATATTCTACAAAACCATCATAATTAATAGGGTTATTCCCTATCAATTCATCATACAACTTGTCACGATTGGTTATTGTCCTGTCACCTCCAGTATAATTAGTCACAATCAGGTAAGCTACCAAGTCATTATTTCCATCATCATCTCCTACTACTGCTATGTCAGCTTCATTACAAGGCAAGTTCTTATTTTTATTATTTCTCTCTCCACCTAATCTTTCCATAAATTCTTCATAGTTTCTACTTATCTTAAAAATCTCTATTTCTCTCTTTCTCTCACAATGTTTCTCACAATACTTCTCTCTCTCTCTATCACACCAGGCTACACTCTCTCTCTCTCTCTCAATATATGCAGGGGACACTAACTCACAACTACTGCACCACCTGTGAAGTGCACTAAAAACCTTAGGGACAACTTTATTTGTAGACCTATCGTCTCCCAAATATACATTGAAGGCACTCTCGTCCTTCCTCAACACATGTACTTCACCCCCAACTACACCATTAAGGGAAAAATTTACCCCCTGCAATCCCCCTACAATTATACTTTCTTTACACACTCTCTTTAACCCTTCAACACACTCTAACATTCCGTCATTATCATATTCTATTCCCCATAAAATCTCATGATCACTACCAATGTTCACATAATCATTTTCTAATATCATATTTTTATTTATTTTATCATAATTCTTACCACTACTTACCTTGTCTTTATTTATGTTTAATTTGTCTATTACGTTCGATTCAAATCTCTCTAGTTTATTTTGCAACACATTAGTTTTCAATTCTAGTTGTTTGTTTACTTCACAATTTGTCTTAATTTCTATTTGATTTTCTACTGTGGTTAAACATTTTTTCTCTATTTCTCTGTTTTGTGTTTCTACTTGGTTTTGAACTGTCTCATTGATTTGATTAATTTGATCATCTAAATTACTTATTTTGGTATTGAATTGCTCATTCATGGTTTCTGTTTGTTTTTGAATATTGTCACACTGTATCTCATTTATTCTTTTGTCAACATTAACATTTTGTCTTTGTATTTCCTTTTTCACTTCATCGAACTTTACGTCAAACTTAATACTCTGTTCTCTTAATTCATTATTTTGTATTTTCATTAATTGAAAAAGGTCCTCTTATGATACCTTATTGTTTACAATAGGTGTTGAGTTTGCCTCAGCTTCACTCATTAATATGGATTATGTCGCTGTATCGTTCATATTTATGCTTTCGTTATTTGCCATTTTAATAAAATACAAAAAAAAATTATTTCTCTTCAAACTGTTGCTGTGTTGTCTAACAATAACATAACCTACAATTGCAATATCCCTCACTTCAATATCCACTCCGTCTCTATATTTGGGCTTATTATATAAAATATTTTTATATAGTCACCAGTTTGGGCGGCATTTGTTAACTTTTTATTAACATTACAAATAAATAAATCATTTATTATTGGTGACATTTATTACTTTAACACATATGAACAGATTTAATTTTATTGTGCTTACCATATGGGTTGAGGTACATGGTTCACTGCCATGTGCTTTTTACTTTGTAGGGTCCAGAGTTCTTTAGCCGAAATTAGAGACTGAACGGGGTCTTGAAATAAGGTTTTTTGACAACAGTATTGATGGTATAAAACTTTGTTGAATGATACGGTCTTGTTTTTTACATTTATGAACATAGAAAATTATTGTGTCTTGTAACATTAACCAAAATGGCGTCTTACTTTACTTCCGCCTGCTACCATTAATCAATCTCATTTTATAGTCATAAATTTTTCTTTCATTTTACTTTCAGAAAGCGACAGGAATATCTTTTATACTGCAGTATTTTATTGGCATACATTAATTATTAGTAATAAGAAAACACAAACCAACGCCTCATGGCGTTTTGCCTGTTTAAAAACCGGCTTTTCGTCCACTCTCACACACTCTCATTTTGCCCCAGAAATAGATACATTTTTTAACTGAATTTAATTGTATTTTGAGCTCAAATTTTTTATTATAATGAATTTAGATGAAATGTGCACTTTCCTGTATTTTGAAGAGGCGTTGTTCCTCCAGACGTCTCCTCTTCGCCGGCCTGTGTTCACCGAAAGTTTTACTGTATCCTGTCTATTTTTGTTGTCACACACTGAATTTAAATTGGTTACATTTTAATAGTTCACTACTTGCTGTTGTAATTACATTTTTGTTAATTTCTCACTTCTGCTGGCGATTAATTACCACTGAATTTTACTACGTGTTGATGCTCTGGAAGTCTGATGTGCAATGGGACGGAAAACTGGTTCTGTTTTTGTATGTGTGTGTGTTATGTCGTCAGCATTCTATTGTTTCAGTAGCTAACGCCCTAGTTTAACGTCATACTTATGACATTTTTTAACTGATTTCGTCACGTCTCATTATTGTTTTTTTCCTTTGTTTTACATAACGTATGCAGCGAAATGCACGTAGGCTCTGACCTTGGGTTCGGTTTACACTGTAGAATCTGCGTCGTTTCGTTACTGATGGGGAGAGTTGTTCTAACCATTTTTATATATACAAAAATACAATAAAATATCCTGACTACCATAGGACAGACGTTCGTACCGTGACAATATAAGTGCTATAGTATAGAAAAAAATAGAAAGTTACTGGTTTCCCCCAAAAGAGAGCTGCTAATGATAATGGAATGATTCTATAAGTATGTCTACCTATGCCAATTAAATTGTCGACCACCTGATTTTACAATTTGATTTATTGTTAAGGGAGGCATTGGTCGTCCTAGTCTTTTAATTTGAATTTTTTTCCTCCGCTGGTCTTTGCAAAAAGGGAATTTCTAAAAGGTTTTTAATGCTATTCATTTTAAACTAAAAAAAAACATGTTTAAAAGCACACAGAATCGCTAACTCCAAAAAGCACACAGCGGCACTTAACACACAGTTAATTAATAAAAATTGATCGACATGTAATTATCACAATCACAGTTATACAAAATTATAACTGTTTAAAATTATATTATACAAAATTATATTATAGTTAAAATTATTACACCATTCTATATTGGTGTTTGTGCAACGCTGCAACCATAACACCAGCAGCCACTGCTATTCAGATGTATACTGAACTAGCTGTTACCCTCAGCTTTGCATGCAAATATTTGACTTTTAATAAGTATTTTAATATAATTTTTATTGTCTATGTCTATTTGGCGTTCTGTCAGCTCGTATACGATTTTTGTACTCATTAGTCAAATTCTCTCCAAAGCTGTTTAACTTGTACTAAATTATTATGTTGGTGCAACAGCCTTTGGAGATTTAAAAGTATCCATTTATAAAGCCTTTGGAGATATTTATAAAGTACCTGTTAAATAAAAAACGCTAAATTCTTTATTTTAAGTGTTACTGTGCTAGAAGCATAGTATAACACATTAAAACTTATGTTTTCCTCAACCATGGCTTTTATTTATTTCAGCAGTAAACTAAAAACCAAAAAACTGTTGTCACCTAACCTCACAAACAACACGTATTTTTGCTTTCCATTAACTAATAGGACAATTTACTATTAGTACACTTCTTTTTTTCGACATCGTAATATATCGATACAATCACATATTATATAAAACATCAAAAATATACTGCAGGAATGGATAATGTACACTTCTGATACCGCTAAATAGCTTTTGTTTATTTACTTGTTACTATGGTAATTAATTCTGGTCTCCATGTTGCTGTTGACATGTTTAGTTAGTAGTATTTAATATATTTCATTACTTATTCATTGCATTTCATCAAAAATACATATAAACATTAATTTTTTAATCATTTAAGACAACTACAAAATATATATAGACATATCTGTAAACAAAAGTACAAAATATATCGATACAATCGCATAGTAAAAACTGTAGGAACGGATAAAGGTACAGTTTCGATGCCACTAAATATCATTTGTTTATTTACTTGTTACTATGGTAATTTATTCTGGTCTCCATGGGGTTGATGACATCTTCATACGCATCAATGAAAAGGCATAATTAAAAGGGCGTAAATCGTGCGAACGGGGCAAAATATCAAATTCCAAGTTAGACAGTATTTTTTGCCGTGTGTCAAGGTTACCTGTGCAAAATTCGGTGGCAGTTGGTGTAACGGTGTGGATTTGTATTCAGTACCCATAAATCTTCAGACTTTGAGTTATATATATATATATATATATTACTATAATACCTATAACTAATTTACCTCAAGATATATTTTTCCTTCAGGAACATGTTTCGGGAGATCCTGTTCTCCCATCTTCAGCCTTCGCCATCTTGCTTCTGGTGCAGTATTTGTGTGTTGGCTTCTGGATGTTATTAAGGTGGTTTGTTGGTCTTTGGTTCTTCAATGTTGCATTATTGTGTGTGGTTGTGGTATCTGTTTTTGTATTTTGTGTATTTTCGATGTTGAGTGCTTTGAATATTGTGTCATGTTTTGTATTGATTTGTATTTGTTCTGGTATTAATTTGTTTTGTGTTTTATGTTTGTAAATCTGTAAATTTTCCCAAATGTTCATTATGGTGCCTTTGTGTGGTATATGTTTTATTAGTGTTACATTGGTTATGTCTGGGAATTCATGTCCTGTGTTTATTGCATGTGTGGCTAAATTGGATTTATATATATTTGGTTTTTTGTATGCATTTAGGTGTTCAATGTCTGATTTCGTCACGTCTCATTATTGTTTTTTTCCTTTGTTTTACATAACGTATGCAGCGAAATGCACGTAGGCGTTCAAATACAAAATATGAATTCCCAGACATAACAAAATTTACAGATTTACAAACATAAAACACAAAACAAATTAATACCAGAACAAATACAAATCAATACAAAACATGACACAATATTCAAAGCACTCAACATCGAAAATACACAAAATACAAAAACAGATACCACAACCACACACAATAATGCAACATTGAAGAACCAAAGACCAACAAACCACCTTAATAACATCCAGAAGCCAACACACAAATACTGCACCAAAAGCAAGATGGCGAAGGCTGAAGATGGGAGAACAGGATCTCCCGAAACATGTTCCTGAAGGAAAAAATATATCTTGAGGTAAATTAGTTATAGGTATAATAGTATTATATACATCAAGAAACGGACTGTAGCAGAAAGTGATTGAAATATATATATATATATATATAGATTACATAACTATCTACCTAATCATCTACTCACATACTACCCATCTACTACCTGTCCTTCCATTCCTAATGACTATTGATTTTTTGTGTTTACATTACATTTATAATTATCAAGTTCACCGAACTAGTTCTAAAACCATATCATTTATTTTTTGGAGCCATTCCAAGTAAACCAACAATAGAAAAATAATAAAAATAAAATTCAACCCATTTTTGATTTACATGGAACTTACATTAATCATTTTCCCCATGGCTCTAAATACAAAATATTTTGTATAAAATTTTACCGGCCTTTTTTGAGAATTTGAATTTTGAAATTTCTTCAATTTTTTTTACCCTTGCCAGATTTTAAAATTTTTAATCTTGTCTTATATTAGTATTAAATCATGTTCTATTAGAATTAAGATAATTTTTAAGAGTTTTTCATATACTAAAAGAAAAATGATTTCTTTTTCAAAAAAAAAATTGTTTCAAAAAGTTTTGAGATAGTTTTTTTTGAAAGTTTGAAAAAACATACTATCAACCATTTATTACCTAGATAATCAGAAAACTTAAAGTTAGATGACAATTGGATCGTGAGTTATGAAAATGAATCTAAGCTATTTAGCACACATTTTAGGGTATCTATGTAGGAAATCTTAACAGATTAAAACAAGGATTTGGCATTACAAGGATTAGGCATTTGCCTGTTCCGTCCTCACAAACTTACGACCACCGTTTTCGTGGTCTTCCTATATCTCTTTTCCCTCTTGGGTTGTAGTTAAGTATTTTTTTGGGTATTACTGTAACTTATTACTGTCCCATTTCCCATTCTATTTACTTGGTGTTTCCATCTTTCTTTATATTCAGTTATTTTTTCATTTATTGCATATACATTTAGTTCATTTCACATGTCTTCATTTCTTACTAAATCTCTTCTTGTGCAGCCGTTGACCCATCTCAAAATCTCATTTCTGCTGCCTCTAATTTGCTGTCTCCTTTTTTGGTATTTATCCAACATTCACTCCCATACATAAGTACAGGTACAGCCATCGTTTTATAAAATTTTATCCATGTGTCTTTTCGTGTTTTGTTATTTAATGTTCTATTTATTGTGCCACATATTGCCTGGAACTTATTTATTTTATTTTCCATGTCATTGTCATAATTGTAGCTTGTGCCGCAGCTCAAGTATGTAAAATTTGATACTTGTTCGATTGGCTTATTGTTGACAATTATTTTCGACCAGACGGGATACTTGCCTTGGAAAGCCATAACTTTCGTCTTATGCAAGGAAATTTCAAGATTATATTCTGGACATATTTGATTCAGTTGGTGCACTGCCAGTTGTAATTTATCTTCAGTCTCTTATCACTCTCAACTTTTTTTATAATTTTTCATTTACCCTGACTTGAAATTTTTCCTTTGCTGACTGATTAATAAAATATGCCTAAGGAAACCTCTATTTAACCATCTTACTTTGTTCCATTAACATAATGCTACTGACTTGTTACCATATTTAATTAGCACAGTAAAATATGTTCATTGCTTACAGAACAAACATGAGTAATACTGACTAATTACTGTATCACCTTCATTCTTTCATACTGAATTATGTTGCAATTGTAGTATCCAAATGATGATTTTGAAAACAAAATTAAGTGTTGAAATGTAAAATAACTAAGTAATTTAAAAATTAAAAATGTCCAAAATGTGCATTGTGATTCCATAAGTTGCAACCATAATTATGTTTGTGAGTGTGTATGTGTGATCTGTGTTGGGTGTTATTCATTCATATCTGCATATAGTGCCAACTATTCATGTTTTTGTGACTTTCACTGTTGAGTGTTACATATGGTGCAAACAAATTTTTGTGCTCGAACCAACAAACTTGGATTACGTTTTTTATGTATACAAATACCACAGAGAAATAAATACATCCATTTATTTGTATATTCTGAAGTACGAAAACTGAACACCATCCAAAATATTATCTTAGAATTTGCACTTACTATCTCACAAATCACCACATAGACCTAAAAGAACTGATGCTGATGTTATTTATAGTAAATATAATTGAAACAGAAGTTAACATAAATGTTGAAAGCTAATCATTTTTAGTATGGGCTCACATACCTTATCACTAATCTTAGTGCAAACTAAAAACAGTGGAATAAAATCTTATTAAAAAATTAAACAGTGGACCTCGTCAATGACATGGAACATTTACGACGTCACCAACCAGCACCACATGAGAACTGTGGAATACAATGTGGGGAAACTTTCTCTGCCTATACGTGACCGTTTTCGTAATCAATATTATAAAGCGATTGTAATTAATTACAACTGACATTGATACTATTAATATTGCACTTGTAATGTGTGCATTAATGTACCATAAACTTTACATGCTTTACATTGTAAAAGCTGAAGAAGTGCGGCATAATTATGAGTTATAATATTGTGTGTTAAAATATCATGGGCAGAAAGAATACCTAATGATGAGGTATTGAAGAGAGTGGTGAAAGAAGGACACTGACTGTAACCATTGCAGAAAGCTGAAGCGGTATTGTTGGTTACCTGTTATTCCATTCAAACTGGTCGAGGGAATATTTAGAACCAACAATATGTTAATAAATTTGAGAAGAAAAATTCATGAGAATGTAATTATAAGATGGAACTGAAAAACTGAAAACAGGCAGGCTTACCAACTTTTTCAACAAGTTAAAATAGGCATAAAAGTAGAATGTTTCAATATAGTAGGAGGAATCAATAAGAAAACTCCGGCAATAATGTAAACATCTTAACTAGCTGAAGTACCAACACACACACACACACACACACACACACACACACACACACACACACACACACACACACACACACACACACACAGAATTAAACAAGTACAACATAATAAAGGCCTGCAAAGAAAAGTAGAATAAGATCAAATATTTATACATACACAGTACAAGTAATTAATTATTTAATTATACATGTGTGTGTGTGTGTGTGTACTTTTATATTTATAATAAATCTATACGTTTACTTTGTTATTGAATATATTATACATTTTCTTGGATTTCATTATATTAATAAATATATTAATTTACTTATAAAAAACTTAGTGTTCCGAGTCGTCAATATTATAGTGATATTTATACATTTTATTCATTAACCATATAACTTACATTACTGTTAACATTAGGGTGCGCGCACGCACACACACACACACACACAAGATGACTCATAATTTTGCTGCAATTTAATTTCTTCGGCTTTTACAGTGTAAAGCATGTAAAGTTTATGATACATTAATGCACATGTTAAAAGTGCAATAGTAATAGTATCAATATCAGTTGTAATTAATTACAGTCGCTTTATAATATCGATTATGAAAATGGTCACATATTGGCAGAGACAGTTTTCCTGCACTGTATTCCACAGTTCTCGTGTGGTACTTGTTGGTGACACAGTAAGTATTCCATGTCATTGACAAAGTCCACTGTTTTAGTTTAATAAGATATTTTTAAATTGTGTGATATGTGTGCACATACTAAGATGATTAGCTTTCGACATTTATGTTCACTGTGTGTTTCAATTTATATTTACTATAAATAACATCAACATCGTTCACAGTCCTATATGTAAACTGACCAGATTTTATGCAGACAAATTCAGTATGTTTTTTAGTAAAGCATAAAAAGGATACATCTATTTCTCAACTGTAATTAAATGTAATAACTATGTTTTAATTTAATTATTTTATAATGAGAAACACAAAATTTACAATAAATTCTGTATAATTACGAATATTATTAAGGAATTGAAAAATGAATCATTTTACTATTACAAGTACTACCTACGATTGCTTATTACATAAGTCTAAGTACCTAATTTATACAGCAATAAAACAATGGGTACATATATTTGTTTGAAGAAGAAATCACTTTCAGTAATTCTTCATGATTTAAAATTTCTTCATAAAACTGACAATAGTTGGCAGTGATATTGTACTTTACAACTAATATGTGCTTCAAAGTATCTAATCCTAATTGACTTTTTTCAGTTGTCCAAAATAATCTTTACACTAGTGCATTTGAACAGGAACACACAAACGATATTCAGTTACTTTAAATCTTTAATCATATTTTTAAATTAATTTTTTTTTCAGTTAAAACTTTAAAAATATGTATCCAATATAAATCAAATGCAACATTATCATTATCCCAAGTTTCAAATATGTTATCACTTACACAATTATTTATGAATTGTACTTCATCAAATAGTTCTGAATCATTAAGAACATCCGTCTCCAGATATTCTACAATAATTTGTAAAGCTTTTTCAACATTTTTCCATACAATTTTAGATTTCAGAAAAACTTTTTCAAATATTTTGCCCTCAAATGGCACAAAAGATGCACTCGAATTTTTTAAATACTTTAAAGATAGTTTATAAATTCTAGAAAATCATTTAAAATGTTTGGGTTATCAGTAAGTTTTGAAATGATTTTTTTAATCATTAAAGGTACGAATTTTTGATTGATTCTGTGTCCAATTTGTGATTTGGCTTGTTTAGTGATTCGTGAGGCTTCAAGAAAGGAAACATTTTGACCTTCCAGTCTTATACCCTGATTAACGAAAGAAAGTGACTGGCGGAGCGGCCGCGCGGCGACCGAGTTTGTAGTAAAAACATTCCACTTTATAACCTCGTGGAAACGTAAAATACAGGGCGAGAAATGTCTAATGAACTGTATTTTAATCATCAATTAAAGACGTTTTTAACAAACTTTTCTAATTTTTAAAATCTCTTTTCAATAAATTTACATTGTGAGTTAAAGAAAAAAATACACGAATTTGAATTAAAAAATTAGGGTTTATCATTTTTATTACGTAAGAACTCAGAGGTTAAGCATCGGAAAAAAATTTCTTGTAGACAAATGGTAGTCCACCTTCTTTAGTACAATATATCAAAAATTGAGATTCCTACGATTAAAATTAACGACGTTATTAATTTTTTCTAATGTCCTGTTAACTCAGTTGTTAAAAGTTGTACACGAATGAGATTTGCGTGACGCTCTCTTTAGATAACTAAATGTAGAAGACATATACAACTTACACCTTGTACGTGATAGGAATACTACAATGGATTAATATATAAAGTGAATTTCACAGAGAGCAATGCGTGGCGCTCTGCGGCGGAAGTACAGTCAGAACCTATTGGACCCATTTTATTCGCGCGCTACCGTCATTCCCGTACAGCGTCTCGGCCTCTCCTTTATGTCTACAAATAGCACACGCTTCCAGGAAAACTGAACCGTTATACGCACACTAAGGGTAAGGGAAATTTCCAGCTTTCAGTTTAGTTGATGTGGTGGTTGAGTGATGTCCGGTTGTTGGTTATCTTGATTTTAAGTGTTAGTTTCTTGTGCTTTCATTATAAATTGACGTGTTTTTAAGTTATTTTGTGTGAATATACTTCGGTGGCTGAGCATGGAGCAACGTAACGAGGCTGAACCAAGGAAACATAGGGGAAGACCTAGGACTCGAACTCCAAAGAAAAGACAAACTTCGGGCCGAGGCGTACCTATGAAAGGACAGTCAAGAGAAATTGTGTGCAAAGTGCGGGAATATTTTGATAGAGAAAAGGCGAACAAAGGTCCTTTGATTCCGGTTAATAATGCAATACAGCGAACTGCAGATGCTCTGAAAATACATAAAAATACAGTTCTGCGAGTTTGCAAGGAAAAAGAATTGAAAGAAATACAAGATGACAGTAATAGCCAACTTTCAACTCCGGGCAAACAGAGGAAACGGGAGAAAACTGTGACAAAACTTGACACTTTTCAGGAAGACGCTATACGAAGACATGTATATCAATATTACATAAGAAAAGAATATCCCACTTTGAAAAAACTTTTATCATCGTTGGAAAATGAAGAGCTGTTTAATGTCAGCCTGTCTTCGCTTAGAAACGTGCTAAAAGGTTTAGGATTTACGTGGAGAAAATTTTCGGGCAGAAAAGTGATTATGGAGAGAAGCGATGTCGCTGCCTGGAGGTGTCGTTTTCTTCGCCAAATCAAAGACGAGAATTTCGATAATATAATTTGGCTCGATGAGACCTGGGTCAATGCTGGGCATTGTTTGAAACAAGGATGGACTGATGAGTCACTTCAGGGGACAATGTTAACACCTATAGGGAAAGGTGAACGATTAATAATATGTCATGCAGGTTCTTCAAAAGGGTTTGTTCCAAATTCCCTTCTACTATTTAAATCGAAAAAACCGGTGACTACCATGAAGATATGGATCACGACAAATTCTTCGGTTGGTGTTCTGAAACTTTGCTAAATAACCTAGAAGAGCCTGCAGTAATAGTCATGGACAATGCTCCCTACCATTCTAAGCAAATTGATAAAGCTCCCACAAGCAAAGATAAAAAAGCTGACATACTTGCATGGCTGGATAGGAAAAATATTCAATCTACAACCGACTTGAAAAAATCAGAACTTTTGGAATTAGTGAAATGGCACAAGCCCCAGAACAAAAGGTATTTTGTTGATGAATTGATAGAGAGCAGAGGTCACAAAGTGATAAGGCTACCACCTTACCATTGCCATCTTAACGCCATTGAGCTTATATGGGCTCAGGTTAAGGGGTATGTTGCCGAAAACAACAAAATGTTTACTTTAAAAGAAGTTGAACGACTGACTAAAGACGGATTTAATCGAATTACTGCTGAGAGGTGGGAGCAAGTAGTGGACCACACCAAAAAAGTTATTATCGATGCATGGAATAACGAAGGACTAATGGAAGAAGCTGTGGAGGAAATGATTATATCCGTGGAAGACAGCAGTAGCTCCGAGGATGATAATTGTTCAGAAGATGATAATAGTGATGACGATCCAATGGAGGGTATCAGAGAACTTTCGTTTGAAGACTACTAACTCACAGCTATAAGTGTTTTTTATAGAGTGTTTTAATAGTGTATTTTTATGATTTATACACATATTTTATGAGCGGATTCCATAAAAGCTGAAGAACACTACAATACTTGTAAGTACCGTACTGTATTTATTATTTATTTGTCAGTGCTAATAACAAGTAATTTACTAATTGTTTTTACATTTCAATTACATTATAACAGTAAAATACTGTTATAATTATGCAATATCTGGTAGACCGAGCTTTGCTCGGTAGTTTTAAACTGTAAACTATATTTCATAGTTAAATAATTAGTTATTGAGAAATTTGAATGGCATTAACAATTTCCCAGTAATTACATTGCACTTCAATTAGTAGTATTAAAGCTGATCACAAAACAAAAACAGTTTATTAACAAGAAAACAATAAATACCGTACCGCAAAAGAGTAATAAACAATCATTCAAGACTGTTATAAAAAGCATGTAGTTCAACTAAACCACAAAAGTCTGGTCAGATGTACGTTTTTGACAGATCTCCAGGTAGTAGATTAAATAAGTAGACAGATAACTAAGTATATACTTATGAGAGATTGGTGACTCGTAGTAAGTTGGCTATGTGTCAATGTGTGAGCCGTGAGCGTATGCACCACTTTCTTTGGGCTGTTACTGTACCTTGACTCGATCGCGCGCCGTTGAGCGATGTTAGTTCTAATTTTCCTATATCAACTGATTGCGGTTATATTTCGTAATATTTGAAGGTTACATACCACTTTGTATTGATGAATACAATTTTGTTATGTTTATTGTGAAAAAACACAATGAAAAAAATTATTAACAACGGAGTTAACAGTACATTCGGAAAAAATTAATAACGTCGTTAATATTAATCGTAGGAATCTCAATTTTTGATATATTGTACTAAAGAAGGTGGACTACCATTTGTCTACAAGAAATTTTTTTCCGATGCTTAACCTCCGAGTTCTTACGTAATAAAAACGATAAACCCTAATTTTTTAATTCAAATTCGTGTATTTTTTTCTTTAACTCACAATGTAAATTTATTGAAAAGAGATTTTAAAAATTAGAAAAGTTTGTTAAAAACGTCTTTAATTGATGATTAAAATACAGTTCATTAGACATTTCTCGCCCTGTATTTTACGTTTCCACGAGGTTATAAAGTGGAATGTTTTTACTACAAACTCGGTCGCCGCGCGGCCGCTCCGCCAGTCACTTTCTTTCGTTAATCAGGGTATAGTATATAATTTTTCGAAACCAAGAAGACTGACTATGAACAAAATATAAATAAACTTCTGCAAATTCATTCTCAAAAAAATAATTTAGAACTTTGGGACAGGTGGTCAGTTCATCCAAAAAATAAATAATTTTAAGGGCTGCAAATAATTGTAAAATTCTCTCAACTGCAAATGTCAGGGCAAGCCTTTAGTTTTGCTGTATCCTAACTAGTAGTTCGAGCAAGTAACTTCTGCTGAATCACAATTTTCTTTTAACTTTTGGCTCCTGACTGTGTAAGATAGAAATGACTGTATATTTTTATTACAATTCTTTCAACATATATTGGTAAAGAATCTGGAGCTGCCTGAATTGCGTTATTGAAAATATGTGCCACACGGCCTAATTAATTAATTACCAATTAATTTTTTATTTAAATCTGTCTCAAGTTTCTTGTAAACGTTAGTTACACCTTTTCTATTTTTGCCACCAAAATTGGTATTTGTATTGTCAGAACAGAAAGCGACTACCTTCTCTTTAATGTTTCCATTCTCTGTAATCTTTAATAAGTTATTAGATATTGCTTCCGTTTCACATGGAAGATCATTAATTCAAGTACTTTTACTTGAATACCTTTATGTACATGAACAATCTAATTAATTGTCACATGACAAATGACACCAATCATACACCTCTTCGTTTTTTGTGACCCTTAGAAGGGGCATGTGGCGAGAACGCTAACTGCGACGTATGTTCCGCCCAAGCTGTGCTGTGATGTTTGGCGGCTGTGCCTGCTGTTTGTGGCATACCGCAGTCCCAGTCCATGTCCAATCGCTGGTTCTTCACAGGGCAAGAAAGCAAAGAAAGTCTATTGTTCTCTTCTTCCTGTTCCGTCCAACTGGCTCCGCAGCGTCCGATGACAAGCGTCTGCCCACGAGCCATGAGATCGTGTTGCACCTGTAATTTGGTGGCATGGTGGGGCGAGAACCGAGCCGCACGGTGGGGCGGAGAGCGCGAGTGAAAGCGAATGCGTTTCATTGCCCGACAAGTTCAGTAACAGCTGATCTGATTTTTAAAATTCTTTCACCACTGTGTTTCTTGAAGTTTAGGATGGTTTTAGGCATAAATTTTAACCGATAGTTTTAACAATTTCAAAAACAGAGTCTTCAGACGGTTCCACGTCATGAAGTTTCTTTTTTAATTTTCATGTAGTGAAATTTTCGGCATGCGACAAACTTTCGTTTTATGAGAGATAGCTGTATGGTGTCAGCGAGTGAAAATTATAGAAAATTCCAAATTTTATTTTGGTTTTGTTTCAGTAAAATCGGCTTTTTCGTTTTCGAGATATTGGCGGTTTTATAAGAAATTTAGTTGGTTGGCACATGCACTTTACTTTTAAGTTACTAAAGGCTAACTCAAGCCGAATTAAAATATCAGTTTGTCTCTGTTGATTTTAATTTAAAACCTAATAACTCGGAACATTTTGTCAATTGTTTACTGGTTAATGAGTTATTCACAACTTGGATGGACATGTGTATCTTTGCTTGAAAGATCTTAGAATAGTGACAGTGTTTGACAAGAGTAATTGTGAAATGTGTATAATAGGGTACCGGTACAATGCATAAATGATAGTAAATAGTGCACTATAATAAGTAGTACTAGGAGCCTGGCAAAATCTTTCTCAAATGCAACTTACACATATCCCGTTTCTTGCTTAAATGTCATGTGGGCGAGCGAGCGCACACGCGTCCGCGCGCGCACACACACAACATGTATATAAACCTTACCTCTGATCTGACTTAACTAACTTTTAAAGTTTTTATGAACAAATTATTCTTATAACTTTAAATTGCTTTTGTTTTTTATTTTTATATTACATTTAATGTTTATTTCACTAATTTTTACTATACTGCTAAGCCACTTACTAAATTACATTTATTATAGTACGTGTGCGCGCGTATGAAAGAATGTGTGCGTGTGCGAGAGAGAGAGAGAGAGAGAGAGAGAGAGAGAGCGCGGAGAGGGAGAGAGGCGAGCGCGCGTTTGCTACACACCTGTACATATGCTAAAACAAAACTGTATCAATACATCAAGACAATTATTTCTACTGGAATTTCAAAATCGATTTTTTGTAAGAATCGCTTCGCCTGATATTGAAGAAGTAAAAATACGGAATTGTATTGGCTGCTGTAAAACACTCAAGATCCGTTTTTTACCTACAGAAATTTAGAAAGTCTACCTACGTTTGAATATCACTTATTTTGTGCTAATAAAATAAAACAATTCTTACCTTTAAGCGCCTACAGTGTTTTAGCGCACAGTAGTTTAGTCTATACTAAGCACGACAAGAATAATAAGCGCGGTAAAATGTTTGGACGTCTTCGTTAAAATTCGTACCATAATCAGCTAAGGCTCGGTCATCGCCAGCGCCGGCGCAAGGGCCATGCGAAACATGCGGCCACAAGTGGCGTCGGCGAAGCGGCGGCGCGCAGCGCGCTGAAACTGAAATATAAAATTTGGCGCCCCTGAATACCTACAATTTTTTTTTTAAGTATTAACTACAGCTATTTTATTTAACAGTGCTCAGCACTTACTATTTAGCGTGTTTGAATCAAATGAAACGAAGCGCCAAGGACATCGATTTGTAACATACTTAGAGCGCCTGCAAAAACAACTACTTTGCTTCAACGCATACTACTTGTACCGCTTGTGTGGTATCATACTAGAGCAGACGCTGGTTCCAAGCTGATGACCGACCAATCTGGCGACGTGGTGGGGGCACTGGAGGGGAAAGTGCCTAACCGACCGTGACACCGACACACGTGTCACCTGGCGGGCTCAGCTGATACTTGTCAGCTGATTTTGGTAAGTTTTTACCGCGCGCGCGCTTTTGTATCTATTTTGGATGCGTGCTTGTGTAACCAAGTTAAAGGTAAGAATTGTCTTCTATCATGTTTTCTAAATAATTATATTACAAATATATTTACTATATAACAAACATTATCATGTTAAATTGCTAAACTCAATATCAGCAGCGATTATTTCTGTCTTGATGCGTTTACATATCAAATGTAAAACTAAAAGCAATTAAAATATCTGTATGGAGAACCATACATTACTTCCATGTTCAAAGGTTTATATTTAAAATCATAATGGAAATGAAATATTTCCACAGAAACTACTCCTTTCTACTTATAGATTCAGCCTGACCACAGTACTGTGTGGTCTCTAATGTATACCACCTTACATTATCGCACTCGATTTTCACTCATGATGACAGTCGATGGCACTGCCGAAACGTCTGGTTTTGCAGATAACATTGTACTTTGCTCAAACAGCCCGGGAAGAAATTTTTACACTAAACTACTTCTTTGTTGCCGATAACGTACTACACATATAAAAACATAAAACGTTGCAGGTAAACTACCCCTTCTTCTCCACCGATCTTCACCAAAATCAAAAGACCTTGAGTGCTCTACACATTAGGGACGTATGCAAAAAATTATTTGATTCTGTTTGACTTTACAGCAGTTATCGTTCGTCATAGAAAAAATTACCCTTATTAAAACATTAAATGTTGCAGGTAAACTACCGCTTTCTCTTAACTGATCTTCACCAAAATCAATAGGTCCTGAGAACTCTACAATTCAGGGCTGTGTGCAAAAAATTATTTGATTCTGTTTGAATTTGCGGCTGTTATCGTTGGCCATAGAAAAAAATCTACGCACAGAAATTTTTCGAAAAATGACTTTTTTTCGTGTTTTGAGGGTAGTACATGTATACATGTCCATGTATTTGATGTCATTTTGATCAATTTTGCTGCAATTGTAATCAATGTTATGGAACAAACAAGTAACAAATAAGTACACTGTGTGTGTGTGTGTGTGCACGCGCGCAGGTGCATTCTCATTACATTCAGTTACTTGATATGTAATGCTTTCACAATTGAAATACATTTCAGTGAGATAACAATTGGATTCGTTCCAGGGAAATGTAAAATTCCTGTTACAACCACACAATTTCTTGTAAAAGTAGTTCTTGACTTTTCCTTATACAGCAAGATGAACAATATAATTCACAAGTCTAACCACTCTTTCCTCCTCAAAACACTATTTAAAAAAAAAAAGTGACTAGCAAAAGATCTGAGTATTCCTTCTTCTAGTTTGTTTGCCAATAGAACTAAAATTAGTGTATACAAATATAGTATTATTTTTTGTACATTTCAAATTTTGGGACACCAGGTTTCAAAAAGTGGGGCAAAAGTTTGACAAAATCACAAATTCCATGTGGGACATCGATTAAAGAGAATTTTAACGAAAATCTGAATATACTGTACAGTTTTAAAAATTTCAAAATTCTTTGACCCCATGGCTCAAAAATGGAATCAATAATTTGAAAAAAGTGTAAAAATCCATCTAGCTGTTAGACTAAAAGAAATTATAACACACATTTAACTGTGTGGAATTTATACTATTTATTGTATGATCGCTCTATAATACTGTTACTTTACTAAACAAAAATTAGTCAGTCTGCCTGCACACCCATATTGCTAAGTAATAATACAGCAGTCTTGTCTGGCATCTCTGGGCCCCCCCACCCACCCACCCACACACACACACACACACACACACACACACACACACACACACACACACACACACACACAGTTGCTATGTAGCTGATTTCTCTCTGGCAGTGGTGAAATGTCAGTTCTGCCATGGTCAAAAGCATAACAGGCAGCAGGCCTAATGTTTGAAAGAAAAGAGAATAAGAAGAATTATCTTGTAGACATTTGTAATTTTTAGAAACAAAATTTAATGTTTTGTTTAATGGGCAGTTAAGAATACTATGTGTGTATGTGCGTGCGTGTGTGCGCACGCGTGCACAACTTTTAATCTGAACAATAATCTGCTGTTAGAACCCAGCTGCCAGAAGTGGAACATGTGGTAGAATGGCACAATGCAGCAGTACTGTATTCCCAAACTGTCACTTCAGAAAGTATATTAAACAAAATACAGGACCATTATGGGAAGAATAAATAAAGTTTAGTTGTTACCGTTTCATCTGAAATTTGCTTATTAAATTTAAGTTCAATGAAAACAATGCTATGTTTATTTTCAGATGAGTACTACTGCCGTAAAATGTGATTTATGCAGCAAAGAGTTCAGTAAGAGTTCTTATTGTAAACGGCATATTAAAATTGTTCACAAAAGAAATGCCAAAGGGGAGCGAATTGAAACAGCTACATTTACTTGCACTTTGTGTAACAAACAGTATTCCCAAAAACAAAATTTGCAGCGACACATCAAATCAACCCATTCTACTGAGCCAAAACAAATTTATAAATGTGATATGTGCACTTATACAACAATTCACCAGTATAATTTAAAACGTCACATATTAAGTTTAAAAATACATAACAGTGGATCCTTAGCACGATCTTTCATGTGTACTCTATGTAATGCAAAATACAAGCATAAACATCACCTCACAAACCATGAAAGAAAATATCATAACATTGGAAAACCACTTCTGGTTGAAAGACAATGTCCTATTTGTAAATTCATAACAAGGAGACCACGGGGACATAATGAACAGAATATTTACAGTCATTTTGAAAATGTACATGGCATTTTTATGAAGTTTGAACATCACAGTTTTGATTCTGTCGATGAATTTAATGCGTGGAAACAAGAAATTGAAAAGAAAACAACATGTTTTTTTAAACAAACGTCAAATGGAAATGTATCTGACGTTTACCGATGCCACAGAAGTGGTTTTTACAGGAAACGTGGTGTTAACAAGCGTAGCATAAAATTAAAGGGATCCTGCAAAATAAATGCCTTTTGTCCAGCAATGATCAAGATGAAAAAGTTAAAAAATGACACTTTAAATGTGTCATATCTTTCTACACATGTTGGCCATAAAAATGAGTTAAAACATATTAACTTGACGAAGACAGAGAGAAATCACATTGCAATTCAGTTAGCAAGTAAGACACCCCATGAGGAAATTTTAAAAAGTATCAGGTCTTCTACATCAAATTGTGATCTACAAAGAATTCACCTAGTGACCAAAAAAGATCTTATAAACATTGAAAAAAGCCTTAATCTAAATGAAGAAGCCGTAAAACATCCATATGACCATGAAAGCATCGATGCTTTGGTTGAAGAACTTAAGACATCAATGGACACTGCCTTATTGGTTTATAAATCACAAGGTGTAATTAGTTTTGAGTTTCCTCAACTGAAAAAAGAAGATTTTTTGTTGCTATTGATGACTAAGGCACAAAAAACTGTTCTGGAAAAATATAGTAGTGACAATGTGTGTATTCATGCTACTCATGGCCTTAATAACTTTAACTTGCAGTTATATACACTTCTAACGATGGACGAAAGCCGAGAGGGGTTTCCTTCTGCTTTCATGTTTACAAACAGAGGGGATGAAACCATTATAACAATTTTTTTTAATCAAATAAAGTCTGTATTAGGATGTATTAAAACTCAAACATTTATGTCTGACATGGAAGACACCTACTCTGCATGGTGTAAAACAATGGGGTCGCCAAATAATCGTATTTATTGTACATGGCATGTGTTAAGAGCATGGAGGACCAATGTAAATACCAAAATTAAAACAAAGGAGAAGCGTGACAATGTGTTTAAAATGTTACAAACTCTGTTGTGTGAATTGGATGAAGCTAGTTTTAAAGAAATGCTCCATGAAGTTCTGAAAAGATTATCAAGTGATGAAGAAACGCATTCTTTTTATCAGTATTTTGAAAAACAATATATAAATAAGGAACAGTATAGATCCTGGGCGTATTGTTATCGAATTAATGTAGGCATAAATGCTAATATGTCCATAGAAAAATTCAATAACATATTAAAGAATTGTTACTTAAAAGGAAAACAGATTAGACAATTAGATAAAACACTATGTGCCACATTATGTTTACTCATAGATAAAGTTTTTGATTTGATAATTAAAATGAACAAAGGAAAACTTGTGGGTAAAATGCAAATATTAAGAAAGCGTCACAAAGCTAGTTTGGTGTTGGATGCAGAAAAAGTTTTGACAACTTTAGACGACAAGTGGCAGGTCCTATCATCTACACAAACAGAACTGTATACTGTTAAATGGATTAAACAGTGCACATCATGTCAGCTACAGTGCACACACTGTAACTCTTGTTTTCATGAGTTTGCGTGTTCATGTATGGACAGTGCTATCCAGAATAATATGTGCATACATATTCACCTTGTTTGTAGAACACTGAATAATAGCAAGACTGTGACTATTCTTGAGGAAAGTCAGACCAAAGATGTGTTTGTTGCAGACATTTCAAACGATGAAGATATTATAATAGAAGAAAATATTTTACATGAAGTAAGTTTAGAAAAAGAAGAGAGTGTATCTTTAAATAATGAAAGAAGGAAACTACTTCAGGAATTTCAAGAGATGCAGAAATATCTGCAAACTGTTGAACAGTTTCAATACGTAAGAAGACATATGAGACAATTAATACCAACACTAAAAGCTATGAACTTTTCTGCATAGCATAAAGGTATGTACAGTTAACAGTCAGGTTATTCATTTTGTTCTGTAGTATAGTGTACTTCAACCTGCCTACATATCTAAAATGACTTGCCTAATTTATGCACCTAGTCATCAACTTGTCTCATCTACTCACCTGGTTACATACTTACAAACTATCTACTCAGCCATCTATCCCAATTTTGTAGCTTTACTCAGTTATTCACTTACTCTCCTATTTAGAAGTGTTGGTGGTTCCAAATTTTGGGGGATGCAGTAGTTGTTGAGTTGGGGTGGGAGAGAATGGGGAGGGGGTAAAACTACACATTAAACAGAGCGCAGACTAACATATCTGCATCATATATTGTGTTGTTGTATAGAAAAAAATAGAATGTTACTGGTTTCCCCCAAAAGAGAGCTGCTAATGATAATGGAATGCTTCTATAAGTATGTCTACCTATGCCAATTAAATTGTCGACCACCTGATTTGACAATTTGATTTATTGTTAAGGGAGGCATTGGTCGTCCTAGTCTTTTAATTTGAATTTTTTCCTCCGCTGGTCTTTGCAAAAAGGGAATTTCTAAAAGGTTGTTAATGCTATTCATTTTAAACTAAAAAAAAAACACGTTTAAAAGCACACAGAATCACTAACTCCAAAAAGCACACAGCGGCACTTAACAAATACAAAAACACTTAACACACAGTTAATTAATAAAAATTGATCGACATGTAATTATCACAATCACAGTTATACAAAATTATAACTGTAATTTTATAACCTCAAAAACAACTAGTACACGTTTACTTTGAACCAACGTAAACACTAAACCTGATACGACTTACAAATCAAGAAGGCTGAGCTCACTTCATGACAAAATTAAAGATGCACTACAGCGCTGTTAGTGGAACGTTGCAGAAACTTTTCAACCGCCTAGCTAACATAGGGAACATAGTGCAGATGTGAAGAGTAACACACGTCCTCCCATATGCTTGTGTAGTAAGCTATGCCATTTACTCTTCAAGTTGCAAGCGGCCTACAACCACCAGCTTGCGCGCCACATTTGAGTTGCACGTGAACATTGCCGCATAGAATCTAATACTTTTTCTGTTGAAATTTATGACACTTTTAACTGCTTAATGATTTCATATATTATTTTATAGTTTAGTTATTCTGTATTGGTGTTTGTGCAACGCTGCAACCATAACACCAGCAGCCACTGCTATTCAGATGTATACTGAACTAGCTGTTACCCTCAGCTTTGCATGCAAATATTTGACTTTTAATAAGTATTTTAATATAATTTTTATTGTCTATGTCTATTTGGTGTTCTGTCAGCTCGTATACGATTTTTGTACTCATTAGTCAAATTCTCTCCAAAGCTGTTTAACTTGTACTAAATTATTATGTTGGTGCAACAGCCTTTGGAGATTTAAAAGTATCCATTTATAAAGCCTTTGGAGATATTTATAAAGTACCTGTTAAATCAAAAACGCTAAATTCTTTATTTTAAGTGTTACTGTGCTAGAAGCATAGTATAACACATTAAAACTTATGTTTTCCTCAACCATGGCTTTTATTTATTTCAGCAGTAAACTAAAAACCAAAAAACTGTTGTCACCTAACCTCACAAACAACACGTATTATTGCTTTCCATTAACTAATAGGACAATTTACTATTAGTACACTTCTTTTTTTCGACATCGTAATATATCGATACAATCACATATTATATAAAACATCAAAAATATACTGCAGGAATGGATAATGTACACTTCCGATACCGCTAAATAGCTTTTGTTTATTTACTTTTTACTATGGTAATTAAGTCTGGTCTCAATGGTGTTGTTGACATGTTTAGTTAGTAGTATTTAATATATTTCATTACTTATTCATTGCATCATCAAAAATACATATAAACATTAATTTTTTAATCATTTAAGACAATTACAAAATATATATGTACATATCTGTATACAAAAGTACAAAATATATCGATACAATCGCATAGTAAAAACAATAAAAACTGCAGGAACGGATAAAGGTACAGTTCCGATGCCACTAAATATCATTTGTTTATTTACTTGTTACTATGGTAATTTATTCTGGTCTCCATGGGGTTGATGACATCTTCATACGCATCAATGAAAAGGCATAATTAAAAGGGCATAAATCATGCAAACGGGGCAAAATATCAAATTCCAAGTTGGACAGTATTTTTCACCTTGTGTCAAAGGTTACCTGTGCAAAATTTGGTGACAGTTGGTGTAACGGTGTGGATTTGTATTCAATACTCATAAATCCTCAGACTTTGAGTTATATATATATAGATTACATAACTATCTACCTAATCATCTACTCACATACTACCCATCTACCTGTCCTTCCATTCCTAATGACAATTGATTTTTTGTGTTTACATTACATTTATAATTGTCAAGTTCACCAAAATAGTTCTAAACCTATATCATTTATTTTTTGGAGACATTCCAAGTCAAACCAACAATAGAAAAATAATAAAAATAAAATTCAACCCATTTTTGATTTACATGAAACTTACATTAATCATTTTCCCCATGGCTTTAAATACAAAAATATTTTTTATAAAATTTTACAGGCCTTTTTTGAGAATTTGAATTTTGAAATTTGAATTGAATTTTTGTTTACCCTTGCCAGATTTAAAATTTTTAATCTTGTCTTATATTGGTATTAGAACCATGTTCTATTAGAATTGAGCTCATTTTTAAGAGCTTTTCATATACTAAAAGAAAAATGATTTCTTTTCAAAAAAATTGTTTCAACAAATTTTGAGATAGTTTTTTTTTAAAGTTTGAAAAAACATGCTATCAACCATTTATTACCTAATCACAAAACTCTTAAAGTTAGGTGACAATTGGATCGTGAGTTATGAAAATGAATGTAAGCTATTTAGCACACATTTTAGGGTATCTATGTAGGAAATCTTAACAGATTAAAACAATACATTACTTAGATTTGTAGCGGAATTGTGTGTGTGTGTGTGTGTGTGTGTGTGTGTGTGTGTGTGTGTGTGTGTGTGTGTGTGTGTGTGTGTGTGTGTGTGTGTGTGTGTGTGTGTGTGTGTGTGTGCAGGTGCATTCTCATTACATTCAGTTACTTGATATGTAATGCTTTCACAATTGAAATACATTTCAGTGAGATAACAATTGGATTCGTTCCAGGGAAATGTAAAATTCCTGTTACAACCACACAATTTCTTGTAAAAGTAGTTCTTGACTTTTCCTTATACAGCAAGATGAACAATATAATTCACAAGTCTAACCACTCTTTCCTCCTCAAAACACTATTTAAAAAAAAAAAGTGACTAACAAAAGATCTGAGTATTCCTTCTTCTAGTTTGTTTGCCAATAGAACTAAAATTAGTGTATACAAATATAGTATTATTTTTTGTACATTTCAAATTTTGGGACACCAGGTTTCAAAAAGTGGGGCAAAAGTTTGACAAAATCACAAATTCCATGTGGGACATCGATTAAAGAGAATTTTAACGAAAATCTGAATATACTGTACAGTTTTAGAAATTTCAAAATTCTTTGACCCCATGGCTCAAAAATGGAATCAATAATTTGAAAAAAGTGTAAAAATCCATCTAGCTGTTAGACTAAAAGAAATTATAACACACATTTAACTGTGTGGAATTTATACTATTTATTGTATGATCGCTCTATAATACTGTTACTTTACTAAACAAAAATTAGTCAGTCTGCCTGCACACCCATATTGCTAAGTAATAATACAGCAGTCTTGTCTGGCGTCTCTGGGCCCCCCCCCCCCACACACACACACACAGTTGCTATGTAGCTGATTTCTCTCTGGCAGTGGTGAAATGTCAGTTCTGCCATGGTCAAAAGCATAACAGGCAGCAGGCCTAATGTTTGAAAGAAAAGAGAATAAGAAGAATTATCTTGTAGACATTTGTAATTTTTAGAAACAAAATTTAATGTTTTGTTTAATGGGCAGTTAAGAATACTATGTGTGTATGTGCGTGCGTGTGTGCGCACGCGTGCACAACTTTTAATCTGAACAATAATCTGCTGTTAGAACCCAGCTGCCAGAAGTGGAACATGTGGTAGAATGGCACAATGCAGCAGTACTGTATTCCCAAACTGTCACTTCAGAAAGTATATTAAACAAAATACAGGACCATTATGGGAAGAATAAATAAAGTTTAGTTGTTACCGTTTCATCTGAAATTTGCTTATTAAATTTAAGTTCAATGAAAACAATGCTATGTTTATTTTCAGATGAGTACTACTGCCGTAAAATGTGATTTATGCAGCAAAGAGTTCAGTAAGAGTTCTTATTGTAAACGGCATATTAAAATTGTTCACAAAAGAAATGCCAAAGGGGAGCGAATTGAAACAGCTACATTTACTTGCACTTTGTGTAACAAACAGTATTCCCAAAAACAAAATTTGCAGCGACACATCAAATCAACCCATTCTACTGAGCCAAAACAAATTTATAAATGTGATATGTGCACTTATACAACAATTCACCAGTATAATTTAAAACGTCACATATTAAGTTTAAAAATACATAACAGTGGATCCTTAGCACGATCTTTCATGTGTACTCTATGTAATGCAAAATACAAGCATAAACATCACCTCACAAACCATGAAAGAAAATATCATAACATTGGAAAACCACTTCTGGTTAAAAGACAATGTCCTATTTGTAAATTCATAACAAGGAGACCATGGGGACATAATGAACAGAAAATTTACAGTCATTTTGAAAATGTACACGGCATTTTTATGAAGTTTGAACATCACAGTTTTGATTCTGTCGATGAATTTAATGCGTGGAAACAAGAAATTGAAAATAAAACATGTTTTTTTAAACAAACGTCAAATGGAAATGTATCTGACGTTTACCAATGCCACAGAAGTGGTTTTTACAGGAAACTAGTACTAAACAAACGCCACTTAAAAATTATGGGAAGCTGCAAAATAAATGGGTTTTGTCCAGCAATGATCAAGATGAAAAAATTAAAAAATGGCACCGTACATGTCTCATTTCTTTTAACACATGTTGGCCATAAAAATGAGTTAAAACATAGTCACTTGACAAAGAAAGAGAGAAACCAAATTGCAACTCACTTAGCAAGTAAAATACCCCATGAGGAAATTTTAAAAGATATCAGGTGTTCTATATCAAATTGTGAATTACAAAGAATTCACCTAGTGAACAAAAAAGATATTATAAATATTGAAAAAGGCTTCAATCTAAATGATGAAGCCATAAAACATCCATTTGACCCTGTAAGCATCGAGGCTTGGGTTGAAGATCTTAAAACATCTAAGGACACTGCCTTAGTGGTTTATAAACCACAAGGAGTAATTAGTTTTGAGTTTCCTCAACTGAAAGAAGAAGACTTCTTATTGCTACACATGTCTGAAGCGCAAAAAATTATTTTTAAAAAGTACAGTAATGATATAGTGTGTATTGGTGGGACCCATGGGCTGAACAATTATAACTTTCAGCTATATACACTACTGACAATGGATGAAACAAGAGAGGGATTTCCTGCAGCCTTCATGTTTACTAACAGAGGGGATGAAACTATTCTAAAGATTTTTTTTGATCAAATAAAGAATATATGGGGCTGTGTTAAAACTCGTACATTTATGTCCGACATGGAAGACACTTTCTATTCTGCATGGTGTAAAACAATGGGGCCTTCAGACAACCGTATTTATTGTACGTGGCATGTGCTAAAAGCTTGGAGGACCAATGCAAACACAAAAATTAAAATAAAAGAAAAACGTGACAGTGCATTTAAAACATTACAGACATTGTTATATGAACTCGATAAAGACACTTTTCAAAAAATGCTCCATGAAGTGTTAATGAGACTTCATGGTGATGAACAAACACATTCATTTTATGAATATTTTAAAAAACAATATATTAATAAGAAACAATACAGATCATGGGCCTACTGTTATCGGGTTCATTTAGGCATAAACACTAACATGTCAATAGAAAATTTTAATAAAATATTAAAATATTGTTATCTAAAAGGAAAACGGATTAAACGACTGGACAAGACAATTTGTGCCATTTTACATCTACTGAAAGATAAAATGTTTGATCTGATAATTAAAATGAAAAAAGGAAAACTTGTGAAAAAAATTGCAAGTATTAAGAAATCATCACAAAGCTAGTATGTTGTTGGACGCAGAGAAAGTGTTGACAACTTTAGATGACAAGTGGCAGGTCTTGTCATCCACACAAACAGAATTTTATACTGTTAAACGGATTAAACACTGCAAATCATGCCTTTTACAGTGCATACACTGTAACTCTTGCTTTCATGAGTTTGTGTGTTCGTGTATGGACAGTGCCATACGAAACAATATGTGCAAACATATTCACCTTGTTTGTAGAACACTAACCAATATGATTCCTGAGGAAAGGGAGAACGAAGAAAATACTCTTATTATAGATCTTCCAAAGGATATTATGTTAGAAGAAACGGTGGTAAATGAAGCAAGTACACCTAAAAGTAAAGACACAGAAAAGAGCATATCTTTAAATAATGAAAGAATGAAACTGTTTGAACACATTCAAGAGATTCAGAAAAACCTACAAACTGTTGAACAGTTTCAATACGCAAACAAACAGATGAGACAGTTAATACTGACAATGAAAGCTATAAAGTCATCTGCTGAAAGGAGCTTAAAGGTATGTATAATTTTCAGTCAGATTATCCACTTTATTTTGTAGTACAGTCTAATCCAAACTACCTACTCATCAACTTATCTGTCTTCTCACCCACCTACACAAACTATCCACCCACCCATCTATCCAAATTTTAGTCTATAGCTTTACTTAGGATATCTATCCACCTACTCTTCTATTCAGATAGACACTCACATACCGGTTTATCTAATCATCTACTCATGTAGCCTACTTACTGAATTATTTATCTATCCATCCATCTACCCATCCTTTAATTGCTAGTCAGTACTGATTGTTTGTGTGTTTACATTAGATTTATAATTATTAAGTTCACTGAAATAATTCTAAAATCTTATCGTACGTATTTTTTCCAAATTGTTCGTATAGCAGTAGATTAAAATAAATAAATAAATTTCTCTTAACACCAGCCACAAAACTAAATCTGGGCATAAAGATAAATATGTTTTTGATTGTATTTTTACTGTGTCAGTTTTTTGCTAAACAAGTTTTGAAAACTTTTTTTACAAATTTTATTAATTACAAAAAAATAACAGTTAAGTAGGTATCATTAAGTGAACTCATGTTACCAAAAGTAAATCCACCCTTACCAGTCGACAAATTTAATACAATTAGTTTTAAGTGTACTACAAGCGGGACATGTTTACTTTAAACTACACAACGAGAACTAGATGTAGTTAGATTTTTTCTTGTAGTGTTTGATACTTTTTTTTTGCGTTGCAGGTCACCGAAAATACTGCACACCAGTATGGCAACATTATCAAACAGAGACAATTCAAAACAAAACCTAAACGGGTACAGGACACTAACTCCAAGAAGCAAATCCAGGCAATTGCTTTGGATTTGCTTGTTAATAATGAAATTGCATTAAGGTACTACATGAAAATTGAAATTTTTATTATTAAATAGAATAATATAATAAATGTTAAAATATGCTTACATTAAGGTAATATTTATTATTAAGAAAAATCGTTACAAGAAAAATCGCTGCATGTGCCAACCAATTAATTTCTTACAAAAACGCCAATATCACGAAAACGTAAAAGCCGATTTTATTGAAACAAAACCAAAATAATATTTGGAATTTTCTATAATTTTCACTCGCTGACACCATATAGCTATCTCTCATAAAACGAAAGTTTATCGCATGCCGAAAATTTTACTACATGAAAATTAAAAAAGAATCTTCATGACGTGGAACCATCTGAAGACTCTGTTTTTGAAAATTGTTAAAACTATCGGTTAAAATTTATGCTAAAACCATCCTCAAACTTCAATAAACACGGTGGTGAAAGAATTTTGAAAATCAGATCAGCTGTTACTGTGTAATACAAAAGTCACAGATAAGTTAGATGTCTGCAATAGAGGAAAAAATGTATACAGTATGTATATATTGTAACATTGTATTTTTGTACCTCCCATTATAGCCCAAAGAATATATAATTGTACAGAAAAGTACCAAATAGTATAAAATGGACCTTAGATAAACTATAATATATTATTGATCACTGTTAAGATTACTATGTTAAATAAAACCAATGTTATGGGTTCACTTACCTTAATGACTATGTTATGATTACATTAGATATAGGATATCAGAGTTAATGAAATTCAAGGATGTTCAATATTGAGTTGATTATGTTAATATTTTAATGTTACATGATTACTGAATAATATTATAGTATACTGAATGATTATAGTATATTGTGAATTAATAAGGTAAATGTTGTAAAACACAGAAAAGTACCAAAATAGATGGGGTTGCAACATTCCTTATAGCACATAAAATAAAATTATAGCACATTATAGAACTATCTATATTATAAAAGAAACTCTATTCTTTATTATATCTAAACCACGATTTAAGAGTGGACAGTAAAAAGATATAAACTATTAACATTCTCAGTTTTAGTCTTAACCTAAGCATTGTATTTTTATAACCTACACACTGTGCACTAATTTTATAAAGCACTCTGTGATTATATTCCACAAAGGTATTTTGGTACTTTTCCGGTTTTTTTCTTTGTGTTTATTCCGTGGTCAAACGAATGCACAATAAATAATTATATTTATTACTGAAGTATATAATTAGCGATCCCTGACAACAAACCGCTGACATTACCAACTGAGCAGCCGGAAATAATTAACGAATTGTATTCAATAATATAACTTTATAAGATTTTGAATATAAACCAAGAAAAATAAAATATATTATTTAATAATAATATCATTGCAAGTTTTCCTTTATTTTAGCTGCAAAGATAATAATATAAGTGGTCATTCCTCATTCATATAACAGAGTACCGAAGTATCACAGAAGGCGTAAGTTGGCGAGCCTGCCGCTCAAACTGGTGTGGCGAAAATTTGAATTAATTAGTGAGGAGTTTGATTCTATTATAATAAACTTACTATTATAATTAAAATTTTAAGAAAGGAAATAAAAGGATATTATTTTACTAATTAATTTAGTAACAAAACAAAACTAATTTTTCTGGTATTACTTTACATATTAATTGACCCCCAAACTAGTGGGACTTAGAACATTTCTACATCAACAAATAAAAATAAATATTACAATATGCAACACATATATTTATACATTCCTTTTATTCCTTATTAATATGTCTCTCCCTGAAGTGGATGAAACTGATTTGATACTTTCTTCACGCTGCTACATTATATGGAATATAATTATCTAATTGTAAATTGTGATTTTTGTTGTTAATTTACTAATTGTGATTTACTAATTAATATGCCTAATTTTATTTTACAGGAAATAATAAAGAATTTTGAAAAACTAGGACATAAAACATCAAGGTACACAGATAGAGGCTCAATAATTTGTGCTCTTGCAACTAAAAACAACAAAATTTATGCAAATGCGGATTACCGAAAGGGAGGCGAAGTATATGAAATCAACTGACAACTAGGAAACATTTTCTTGGCAACATATTTTTCATCAAGATCTCATTAACAATTATGTTTGTGTATATGAGTACTGCAAATACTGAAAGATTAATCAGTATATTTCATTGGTCTAAAGGCAAAATGTACTCATTGTTCCTGTTATGTATGTGTACCAGTTTTAAGAAATTAATTTAAATTTAGGTTTAGTAAATATGATAAACTAGACTGTCAGATGTGCTTGTGAAGTACAAGCAAGTTGTAAAACACTCTTTAGCTTTAGCATTCTTTGTCAGTGCTTGTCATACAAAGATCTTTAATAAATATTATAACCACTCGTTTCTTATCTCACGTTGGATTCGTCAATCTGTAACGTTAAATTCTGGTCGTATCTGTAAAATGTGTACACGTGTTTTTTATGTGTAGAAAGTGTTAGTGTGGTGTGTTCGTCTCACACCTGTCGTTACATTAATGGTTGTTGCTACCGAAGTCCGTAGCGTGGTCTCAACTATCAGTACAACCTACCTGTTTATTCATAGGGGTTGCGAGTCCCAGGTGGCGCCAAATTGTTTATTTTAAAACAATTAAATTTGTGAATTAACTAGTTAGATTGGTGTTATCAGCGTTGACAGCTGGAGCGTTCAAATGATTCCCGGCTCTGTACAGCTTATTGTATTGCCCACTTGGCAAGGGCGCTAGTTGTCTGCTCAGTGAAATTGCTAACACACACATATATTATACAACTTCCTATGAAATAAAACAATGGTAATACTCTGTACTGTGATTTTAATTATGGTTTGGTCATTAATCAATTTGACAAAAATATGTGTCATAGTTTTTTATATTTTATTTATATTTAAACATTTTATTTAGTATGAAGTATATTTACATTAAAAATTATCTTTTTCATCCCTGGTACTGGGGTGGCTTATTTGTGTTGTAACAATATCCATATAAAACAATAAACAATTTTTGAAAGTTCATACTTATATTTATAATTTGGTAAACTCCATCAGTGCAGACAACTGAACTGAGCTTTATACACTTTGTAATCACAGTATTATTATCAAACTTGTGCATTAAGAACACAATAGATTTTAGTAAGATTTATTCTACTAACATCTTGTGTACTGGTTAAGTATATGGAAGCAGAAAATATTATATAGGTCATTATAAAAAGTAATTTATTATGTAAAACATGCTGTATTTACCTCTTCCTATTTCTCACCACACACACACATACTTTTTATTTGTTTATAAGTTATGTAACTTTTTATTTTTTTGACTTTGACACATATGTCATTAATCTTTAATAAACATTCTTCGTGCTACACAAACTTATGCCAGAATATTTCCATATGTGTCTAATGTCTGAGGTTTAGAGTAAATATATAAAATGTAAAATATGACTTCTGTAAAAATTAACATATTAAAATATATATAATTTTTGATGTTTTCAATTTGTTCTTCTGCAAGTAGATAATATTGTATATTCTTTTTAACACCTGACGCACGTTTCACTGAAAAATATCAGTATCATCAGAGGTTTCTAAGTGAATTAATAACAATCGAAATAATTCTATTAATATAAAATTAATGAATAATCGAATTTGTATTGATTTTAATGTAAAATAAAATAACTGATAATCGATTTAGGTCGATTAGTTAACGATTGTTTTAATGTTTATTTTCTTCAGCAGCTGTTTTCTCGGTTATATTTGAAATTTTGTTTATATTTTATTCATTTTTATTTTTATTTTTTAGTAAATTTATAATTTTAAATAGATCGTCTTGTTTTGTTTTTATTTGGGTTTGTTCTTTAATTAATAAATTATTGTTATTGTGTTTGTAAATGTTGAGATTTTCCCAAATATTCATTTTTTGACCTTTTTGTATGTTTTTAATTAATTTTATATTTTCAATGTTTGGAAACTGGTGGTTATTATTTAGACAATGTGTGGCTAAATTAGATTTATAAATATTTGGTTTTAAATATGCATTGCGGTGTTGAACGAATCTATCTCGTAGTTATTTTCTTCGTCTGGCCCACATAAAATTTATTACAATCTGGACATTCTATTTTATATATTCCATTTTTATTGTGAGTATTGGATTTAGTTTTAGGTTTTATTTTATTACAAATTATATTATCTGTATTATAAGATATTTTTAAATTAGTATCTGTAAATATTTTATTTAGTTTTTGAGTTATATTTCCGTAATAAGTGAAGGTTGTTGAAACTGTTCACTTAATTAAATTATAATTAACGCTTACCTTCGGGTTTTATTCCAAGGTTCGTTCAGACGAAACTGCTGCAAAAAGGATTATTTGGATTTGATATGGGCAAAGATCAAATACACCGTTTGTGCTAAAACAAATTGCCTCCGATTTATTATTCAAAATAACTACTTCGTCTCTCGTTCAGGACATTTAGAGCAAATACTTGTAGAATGAACAACAATTTGTGAAATCAAACATAGTAACAAAATATTTCTTAATTAACTAGCTTAAGACAACTATGGGATACCCCAACTATTTATTATTTGCAATGAACCAATACGTGATTTAGCTACACCCTCACACACATTCGTTCTTTGATTTTATCGTTCTATTTAAACCCCACTTCGAGATCTCTGATGTACATTTTAGATTTACAATTTATTTATGTTGAATTATACTCTGTGGAAAAAGAGAAAATAATCTTGTTTAAAACTCAGTTAATACTTAACGTCTGAAGAACTCCGCTGTTTTGCACCTCTGCTGTGAATGCACTGTTTAACACACCATGATTTAGTTTTTACACTGTTTAACCACGGTACTGTTATTGCTTATTTCAAATTAAGTTGATGCGCCACTATTACTTTAATCCATTTAGAATAGCATTTCGTTTTGTTTTGTCGGCCGACATAAATTTTCGAACACTTAGCTCGCTTAGGCTGGCCGCGCGGCCCTGTGTCACAACTGGCACTGGCGTTAGCTCGCTAAATTGCATACAGTGTTTTTCGGTCACGTGATCGTGCATATGTGCTCCCATTGGTGCTATTGAAAGAGCGCCTTAGCATAGGCGGGAAGGTGAGCAATGTTTTTGCCGCCTGGCGCAATGTGCAGTTACATTACTTTCTTTCGTGATTCACGGCTGAGGCGAAGGTTGATGTTATTTCACAATCGGTCAGCGTTGCTTGAGTGTGGAGACAAAACATAGCCGTTTTATTCTGTAATAAACACAGCCTATCTGGTTGACTAACTCGGGGTTCTACAAGGGTGAACAATGACTGTATGGAAAATAAAATTTTTAAAATGTTACCTTAGCCCTACAATCTCGTACCGTTACAATACCCCCCCAATAAGAGATTGAAGGCCGGAGCGTTCAAACTCTTATTGCCTAAACCTAAGAGGATCAGTGAGGATATGGCGCCGCAACCCCCCTGAACACTCTACTAAATCATGGGTTCTTACCCCCCTAGTCTGGCGACTGCGACAGCACCCATCCGATCTTACTGGACTTCTCTGTTCGAGATCCCAACACCGAAAAATCGAACAGATACCCGACCCAGTATCGCCTGACTCTAAAACATGTAATTAAAAATTGACAAACGGCTTTCCATCCCTCCATATCCCACATCTGATTTGTTTCCTCTTAGCTGTACTGGTTCATTGACAACGTACTGGCTCATTTTATATTATAGACCCTAAAGAATAATATTAATAAACAATATTGGTTTACAATGGTACACATAAATTCTAGTTAAATTGAATAATATTCCCCATACAATGTTGCCCATCCAAAATAACACCTTAATTATACAAAATGACATTAACTCCATTTATACTTAGCTACTATAATTTTTTTTTGTTTTTTTTACCCCCCTTTTAATCCCTTAACCCCTGATACCCGTTACATTTTAATGTGGTCTGCGCGAGGCTTCTTGGCCTTTTTTCAGCCTCATCCTCGCCGTAACCCACATCTCCCTCGTGACCTGTAACTGGGTCACCGCCCATCCACACTCACTATTACCCCCCCCTAGACTGTAGCGTCTAGTTGCTTTCACAAGGACTGATGCGGAAGGGGTGGACATTTTTTTCTTTTATTCCACCCCCATCCTTGCTTCGGTGTTACAATAAAATTCGGTATACATATAACCTACTATTTTTTATTTATACGCCCCTAATGGACTACCACCCCTATCTGGGTGAAAATAGACCTGTTCCAAAATTTGGTAGATTCCCCAAAAAATAACCCCCCTACTAAGTCTAACAAACCACCGGATTGACAAAATAAACAAACCACAAGCCGGTTATATCAAGTAAAATTTATGATTTGCCACAATTAACTACTTTCACGGTCATGGTCCGGTGAGGCCATGACCGCACTTAGGTGGGGAATCTACAGTTAAAACATAAAACAGAGATTGACATTGATACAAGTTACTTGGACAGTAATATACATCTCTGAGTTTCAGATTCTTCCCCAAATAATCTATCTTCCCTACTAAGTCTAAAAATTTCTATTTCTTTTAAATCCCTCCCTGTTCTCATTCCCTCTGTATCTACCCTGGATAAAGTGTCAGGTATTTTGTTTTCTACCCCGTTTATATACTCCCAACTAAAATTGTACTCTTGTAAAGCTAGCACCCACCTGGTTATCCTGCTGTGTGTCAACTTACAGGTGTTTAAAAAAGATAATGCCTTGTGGTCCGTCCGGATGATGGTGGAGTTGCCCAGCAGATATGTACGAAACTTCTTTACTGCAAAGACAATGCTTAATAGTTCCTTCTCCGTCGTTGTGTAATTTCTTTCAGCAGCTAACAAGGTGCGACTGGCGAAATCGATGGTGTGATGCTCCTTTTCGTCGTCCTCCTGGTACAATTCTGCACCCAATGCGATGTTACTAGCATCGGTCTGTAAATAAAATGTGCGTTCAAAATTAGGGTGATTCATCATGATCATGTTACTAAAGTGGTCCTTTATTTCGATAAACACCTCTCGTTCTCTTTCCCCCCATTTCCATTGTTTGTTCTTTTGTAACACTGCACTCAACTTCGAAGTTATATGGGCATAGTTTTTCTGGAATTTTCTATAAAAATTACATAGCCCTAAAAAACTTTGTAACTGCTTAATATTTCGAGGTTCTGGGAATTTTAAAATTGATTCTACTTTCTCTGGGTTAGCTTTTATCCCCTCTGGTGTAATTATGAACCCTAGAAAATGTATTTCTTTCTGTAGGAATTTAGACTTCTCCCAATTGACAGTCAACCCCCCTGTACGCAGTCTATCTAATACATATTCTAAATGTTCCACATGTTCGGAAAATGTTCGTGATGCTATCAATATATCGTCTACATAAATGGTTAAAAAATCTAAATTCTGTGGCTGGAGTATTTCATCTAAACATTTTATAAAGCTGGCTACACTGGTATTCAGCCCAAAAGGTAATCGTTTAAATTGGTAATTCCTTCCATTGAACAGGAATGCTGTGTATTTCCTACTTTCACGTGCTAACGGGACTTGCCAGTACCCCGCGGTCAAATCTAATGAGGTCATGTATTTAACTCCACTGAATTTTTGGAAGATTTCATTTATTGCTTCGGGTGACTCCCGGTCCGGGATAATTATCTGATTAATCTTACGGGCGTCTAAACATAATCTAACGCGGCCATCTTTCTTAATGACTACTACTAACGGGTTAGAGTACGGTGATACTGATCTTTCTATGATGTCCCCTTCCAACATTTGATCTAATTCCGCCTGAACCGCCCTCCTCTTTGAATAAGGTACCGGATAGCTTCTTTGTACATAGGGTGCATGTTCCCTTACTTTTAATTCACACTGATAATCCCTTGCCCTCCCTGGTACATCGGCAAACACTTCTCGAAAACACTCTATTACCTGCCACAACGCTTTGCGTTGAGAACTCCCTACATCACGCCCCTCACTACAAAATTTTACCGCTCTATCCTCCCAAATTTGTTTATTTATCTTACCCCCTAACTCTCTCTCTCTACATACATACATATTAACTTCCGTTTCTATTTTACTGGCCCGATTTAGTATCATCTTAACTCCCGAAATTCTGACTTTATCTACTACCCGTTCAAAACTAATCTCAACTGGTTTACCTTCATTATTTAGTACTAACAACCGCTTCTGGAAATTAATTACCGCCTTGTGTTTTATCAAAAAATCATTCCCCAGAATAACCTCCAAATTTAGTCCCCTTACTACTAAAAATGTGTTGTCATATTCTACTCCATTAATTACCATGTTCAAATGTACCTGTTTAGTTACACATTTACTCCTAACCCCAGTGATACCTACAATGGTCACCCCCACTACTGGCAAAATTGGGATATTTTTATTTATTTCTTGCAAACTCTCTAATATGTGTTCGGAAATGACAGAAATTGCGCTACCTGTATCGACTAAAGTTTTTACTTCCTTACCTTCAATTTGGATTCTTACCTCTGTCAGTCCGGTTCCTGGTCTTGCTGTCTCCAAGTCCTCTTCCTCCATCAATTCCTTGGGCATATCCGTACAGATGACGTTGTTTGTATATTTGTTGTTATCTTGGGCCCCGCAGTCATTTGTCGACAATGGTGGGGTCCCTTCACTCACTGTCCTTGTTAGTTTTCCGTCTGGGTGTTTGCACGGCCTGGAGTGTGTCCACCACGACCTCTATTAGGAGTTCCACTGCTTCCCGGTGCTCCTCGGGTGCTGCTCCCTCCTCTCGGTGGTTGACTATTTTGGTTAGGCTCCGTATTGCGTTGGCAACTCCTCTCTTTATGACACCTGTAACAAGTTGTTCTACTACCATAGTTCTCACAATGACACTCTCCACATCGCCAGTCCTCACGTCTATAGTTATTATTGTAGCCTCCCCTTGTCCCTCTATATGTGTTTGGTGTCCCACTAGGTTGATTATGATTATGATTCTCGTTGTTATGTACCCCTGACGGGTTTGGGCGCCTACCAATTTCCCGGTCCCTGATATTTTGGAAAATGTCTAATATTTGTTCAAGATCATTTATACCTTCCACTTCTCGCGTCATTAGGTTAATTTGCACCTCCCTTGGTAAATGTTTACTTATGTGACGTACAAATGATCTAAACGGTAACGGTGGTTCAAGGTATTTTGCCTCATTGTACATTTTCATTACGTAAATGGTGACATTATTACCATTAGTCCCAAAATTACCCGGCCCCATTATCTTACTTCTAAGTACTTCTTGGTCCTCTTCAGACCAGTACTTACTCCTAAAATCCCCTTCAAAACTTTGGAAATCTAACCAATCTCCCTTATGTACCTCCGCCCAAATTGAGGGGCTTCCCTTAAAACATTTCATAACTTTCAACAATTTCATCTCCCAATTACTGTTACAAAATCTATTAAAGTCTCTTACTCTATTTAGGAATTGCATAGGGTGTACCCCCCTCCTATCCCCTGTAAATGGCTCTAACTCTATTTCGTTATCTACATTACGGGTGATTACTACTTGCTCATGGACACTGTCTAATGTTTTGTTTATTGCCGTTTTCAAATCATCTTTAACATTGATTATTTTTTGTTCCATTAAATTAAACTTGTTGTTAGTTACACGTTCAGATTGAATACTGGCATTATTTACCATTTCTACAGCACCTTTTAATAGCTGTATTTCTGACTTACAACTACTTTCTGTTTCACTGATCTTGCTATCAACATTGTCATTAATTTCTAAGATTTTATTCGCAAAACTCAATTGACATTCACTTATTTTGCTATCGCAATTGCTTTCTATTTCATTTATTTTGAAATTAACATTAGTTTCATATGTCTCAATGTTATCTCTAACTTCTTCCATTTTCTCTACTACACAATTAAATTTACACTCATTATCAACATTATACTTATTTATCCTACTTTCAAAATTATCTTTCAACTCTTGAATTTGCTCATGCACTTGTATTTTGACTGTCTCTGACACTTGTTTATTTACATTAATGATATGCTTATTTAACTGTTCATTTACTGAGCCTATCACTTGTTCTTTAAATGTATTGAAACATTCATTCGTCTCATTTAAACGTTTATTCATATTAACCTCAAATTTGGTATTTTGCTTATTTATTTCGTCAAAACGACAATTTATAATGTCAAATTTAATATTCTGTTCGTCAAATTTGGTATTGAAATTGCTATTTTGAACGTCCAAACGACTATTCTGTTCATCGAATTTAATATTAATATCCCCTTTTAGTTCACTGAAATTACTATACATCATATTATACAATCGTGTTAACATATTGTCCTCATCGGACTTCTTATTTTGATTTACTACAATAGGTGTTGAATGAATTGCAACTTCATTCATGATTTTCGATTCGTCTACATTACTTTCACTCGTTAACAGTGACTCTGTTTGAATACCTGAATCGCCTTTATTGGCCGACTCAGTTGACGTGTTTTCATACATCGATTTATTTTCGGCCTCACTGCCGACAACTACATCAATTTCATTTATTTTCTCCATTATGAAATTAATTTATTTAGCCACGCCCTCACTTCCAAATAACCCGTTCTGCAGCTTAATTAGGTCTGGCGAATATAACCACAAATTATATTCGCCGTCCCTGTTCGGGCGCCAATGAAACTGTTCACTTAATTAAATTATAATTAACTCTTACCTTCGGGTTTTATTCCAAGGTTCGTTCAGACGAAACTGCTGCAAAAAGGATTATTTGGATTTGATATGGGCAAAGATCAAATACACCGTTTGTGCTAAAACAAATTGCCTCCGATTTATTATTCAAAATAGCTACTTCGTCTCTCGTTCAGGACATTTAGAGCAAATACTTGTAGAATGAACAACAATTTGTGAAATCAAACATAGTAACAAAATATTTCTTAATTAACTAGCTTAAGACAACTATGGGATACCCCAACTATTTATTATTTGCAATGAACCAATACGTGATTTAGCTACACCCTCACACACATTCGTTCTTTGATTTTATCGTTCTATTTAAACCCCACTTCGAGATCTCTGATGTACATTTTAGATTTACTATTTATTTATGTTGAATTATACTCTGTGGAAAAAGAGAAAATAATCTTGTTTAAAACTCAGTTAATACTTAACGTCTGAAGAACTCCGCTGTTTTGCACCTCTGCTGTGAATGCACTGTTTAACACACCATGATTTAGTTTTTACACTGTTTAACCGCGGTACTGTTATTGCTTATTTCAAATTAAGTTGATGCGCCACTATTACTTTAATCCATTTAGAATAGCATTTCGTTTTGTTTTGTCGGCCGACATAAATTTTCGAACACTTAGCTCGGTTAGGCTGGCCGCGCGGCCCTGTGTCACAACTGGCACTGGCGTTAGCTCGCTAAATTGCATACAGTGTTTTTTGGTCACGTGATCGTGCATATGTGCTCCCATTGGTGCTATTGAAAGAGCGCCTTAGCATAGGCGGGAAGGTGAGCAATGTTTTTGCCGCCTGGCGCAATGTGCAGTTACATTACTTTCTTTCGTGATTCACGGCTGAGGCGAAGGTTGATGTTATTTCACAATCGGTCAGCGTTGCTTGAGTGTGGAGACAAAACATAGCCGTTTTATTCTGTAATAAACACAGCCTATCTGGTTGACTAACTCGGGGTTCTACAAGGGTGAACAATGACTGTATGGAAAATAAAATTTTTAAAATGTTACCTTAGCCCTACAATCTCGTACCGTTACATTGTATATTTTATATTATTATTAATAGATGAATTTTTAAATGTAGTGTTTTTAGGAATTTTATTAGTGATTTTATGTTTAATTTTATTTTCTAACTTATTAATAGTTTTTATTTTGTATCCATTTTTAACTGCTATTTGTTGGATAATTTTTCTTTCTGTGTTATTTAATGGGATCCTAAGCATTCGGTAAATCATGGAATTAAATACTGCCATTTTGTGTTGGGGAGGATGATTAGAAGTATTTGGTATTACTAAGTCAGTTTGAGAAGGTTTCCTGTATATTGCGTATTCAAAATTTGTTTCATTTTTCTTTATTGTTAAGTCTAAATACTTGAATTTATTATTACATTGTTCTTCTAACGTGAATTTTATTTTAGAATGTAAATTATTTATGGAGTTGAATATTTTATTTATATTTATACCATTGTTTTGGGAAATGTACAGAGTGTCATCAACGTATCTAAAATAACAAATTTTATTATTTCCATTGAGGCTTCTGTTCTTATTTTATCTTGTTTTTCTTGTTCTACATTATTAATTGCGTTTTCAGTTTCGACTATGATATTATCTATTACATATTTGTTTACATTTTTAAGATTTGTTTTGTTTGATGATTCTAGGGTAGCTATTTCGTTTTCCGTGAATTTAATATTAGATAAATTTACGCATTTTGGGTAAAAAGTGTGGTTATTATTTAATGTGTGTAAATTTTGGTTATCTTCTTTAGGTGTACTATTTATTAGTAGATTTTTAAGTTTTTTATTGATTGTGTTAAATTTAATTGTTTTGTGTTTATTTAGTATTTTAAGCATATTAATATATTTATTATTCCATGTATGATGTAATACACTTTTAAATAGGCCTTAATAAAAGTTCACATTACTATTATACATACTACACTCGGCCTACGAGCATGTGAAAAGTAAGAGTTTATCAAGCTAATTTACCCAATGACAATATTAATATTTATAACATACTAATTATCAGCAACAGAATGTAACAATTACTTTAGTGTACCGACTCTTAAAAATTATCCCAGGGCGCCAGTAATAAATAAACACAATTTGACTGTTATTACTTAAGTTTTTAATAACTAATTTGTATTTACATATTACAAAATTTGTAGATCATTACCTTTAATAAGTTTGCTATAAAATTTGTTTGTGCTTATTTCTTGGCTATGAATTCTTTGACTAATTGAGTCATCAAGTATGAGTTACATACATTTAAATTTAATAGACAATAGTACAATAAGTGTTCATTTTATTATTTACTTGCATGTTGAATCCACTCTGCGCCGCGATGTAATCAATTCTACACGTTCCAGGCGGGTAGCCGACGTTAATCGTTGAGCCCTTATCCTTGTTAGTTTTGCACTAATTGATACACTTGTTTCACAGGTATTAAACACCATTCACTTTGACAACTTAGTGATAACTACACATGTGCCGTATGCTAATACACTTGTTGAATACACAGTATATTCTTTTAAAAAGCTAAGTGCGTCTAACACCAGATTAATAACTGCTTATTGATCGACCGTCCCGCACCATGACGTTGACACATTTAAATCGCAATGTATTTCGATTTAACGATTGATGCTGTGTTAAGTAAAACTTGGATATGTTACCCGATTTTAACTTATCTTCTCTAATTTCTCTGCACGTTATTCTTGTAAACGATTATTAAATGTTTATAATATGTAGCTTTCACAATACTTAATATCGCGTTACCGTGACTGACTTACGTGGCGATTGAAGTATATTTAATCAAATTACTGAGAAATTATTATTGCAACTAATACGAGTCTAATATCTGTAATCTCTCCGTTGACTGCCCTAACTTCTTACACTCCGTATTTTTATATTTCGCTAAAACTACCCACACTCAATATCGACAAACTACACGCCTATTGGTCTGACTTACCGCTAAATTCAAAACTACCCAATCTGTTTAACGGAACAGCCCGCGCAAAAAATGACGCTATCCGCTATTCGTCCACAAAATGCGCGTGAACACGTGGTATGAAACTTCGCGTCACCTTCCATTTCACATATACGCTCTCTTTTGTTAGGTGCACTTAACTTTTACAACCTTAGTAAATGTTTCTTACACCCAAGCAAACAATACAGTTTAATGACGGTCCGACCCGTCCGTGACAAAATATAAATTCTTAGCCGACTTACTGGCGTCAACGCAAGGTTGTCTTTTGAATAGCTATCGCTCTTTACTACATATTTTAATGTTTTCTTACTTCTAAAGAAAACCACCGCTTTCTATAAATTTACATTTCTCCCTGGGTACCATATGACTTTGTCCCCGTAAAATTGTTAAGAATACAATTTTCCGTGATATCGTCCCCCGATAGAATCATATCAAAATTTTAATAGAATTTGGGATTGATTCTATTGATGCGTCCCTAATCCCCTGCTAAAATTTTATATTACTAACAATAATTTGTTTAACCCTTGCTATAATCTAGATTTGTTTGTACATCACATTATATTAATTACGCTTAATTTATTTAACATAACATGGTAATATTAGTTAGTTTACGATCTGTTGTTATACCCTAAGTGTCAACGGCATTTCAAGGTTTGTTTACATACAGACTCTCCGTCCCACCCTTGACAAACTGGTCAAACAACTACTTTTAAAATATTTTGCTTTACTCTCCCTTTCATCTCAACACATGTTACAATGACATTTTGCCCTAACATCTGTTTACGTTCTACTTCCCTTAACTTACTCTTACAATGTAGTACATTCATAATAACTACGCTAATATCTTTTGGAATCCTTATACAATTTAATAATTAACAATGATTATCTTATTTATTACACCAGTATTCGAATCTTACAATTATTACATATGTAGACGTTGTGTGCTATTACAATCTGTTTAGTATCTATGTAGTATCAGTGTTCATGTGTGTAGTAATGGGTCTTTACTCATAATACGGTTTTAATTGTCGTATATTAAAATTTCCTCTGATACATCCTGGTCGTCGTGCGTCTTCTAGCTGGTAGGTTGCTGTTCCGAGTTCCTTTGTTATTTTATATGGTCCTTCAAATAAATTGCAAAATTTCCCTATTATCTTCTTGTTAATATCTGAGATTGGATACGCGCGTAGCAACACCTTATCTCCTATTTGGAATTTTGAAATCTGATGAGCAGCGTTGATTCGATTTGTCCTTTTTTCTCCCTTTTCTTTTATGCGTAAGTAAATATTATGATAATTAATTGGTTGGCTTGTCGGCATCATTTCCTTGTCAAGATATTTGGTCCAGTCCCGCTCCGGTTTTCTTCCCCACTGTGCCTCGTACGGGGTGGTTTCAATTGTCTCATGGTATGTTTGATTTATACATGCTTCAACTAGATTAAGAAATTGTGCCCACTTTGTGTGTCTTTCGGAGGTCAATGCCCTAAACATGTTGCCTAATTGTCGATTGATCCTTTCGGCCAAATTAGTGCACGGATTGCGAACAGCGGTATATTTTGGTTTAATACCCATCTCCGTCAATGCTGTGAACCATCGTTGACTGGTGAACTGTGTACCGTTGTCAGTCAGTACTGCTGATGGACTTCCCATTTCTTCACAATACAGTTTAATTTTATTTATAGTGGCGGTCGTGGTGGCTTGCCTTAATTTATATAATTTTACATATTTGGTGAAGTTGTCAATCACAGTGAGTATGTACCTGACCTTGCCCGTGGATACCGGTAATGGTCCATAGTAGTCAATACTAACTAGTTCACTCTTGTTTTGGGGTATGACAGGCTGCGTTTTGCCTACCATTCGTTTAAAATGGTCCTTGCTTTTCTGGCATATTTGACAAGTTTTCGTAATTAATTTGGTAATCTTATTAACTGAGTTCCCCGTGAAATTTTCTTTGAACAGTTGATATGTACGACGATTTCCCACATGACTGTATGCCTGATGTAGTTCAGCAATCATATTGTGGCAAAGTTCATTGGTCAACATAAGTTTCCATATCCCTTTTTCGCTTCGGTATAATTTGTCATTGTGCCAACTGTATTTTTGGGCAAGTTTATGTTGTTTATTGGCTCGTATTACGTCGATAATTCGCTTCAATTTCATGTCGGCTAGTTGATAACTTCTTATATTCTTGAGCTGCTCCTTAGCCTCCTTACTGATGCGGATGTTGATAAGATTGATCTCTAACTCCTCGGTTCGATCGATTGGTTGTTCCTCGTCCATGTCTTCAGGATGCCTGCTCAGGATGTCCGCCACGATGTTATCTCGCCCTTTGCAGTGAATGATGTCGAAATCATACTCCTGTATAGCGAGAATCCATCGCGTTATGCGGGAGTTATTTAGGTGGCACTTTTTTATGAATATTAACGCCTTATTGTCAGTAATGATTGTAAAAGGCTTACCCAGTACGTAGGTCCTAAATTTTTGCAAACAGTATACAACACTCAGTAGCTCTAATTCTGTGGTGAAGTAATTACGCTCAGCTCCCCGTACCACGCGGCTTGTATATGCGACTACTCCAATGTCGTTATTCTCGTCTAGCTGGTAAAGCTGGCCTCCTAGCGCATAACGACTCGCATCCGTCTGTAGGTAGAAACGCTTGTTGGGGTCAGGATGCTTAAGAACCACTGATTCGATGAATAATTCCTTGACTCTCTCAAAATGCTGATCCATTTCCTTTGTCCATTTAAACGTGGTATTCTTTTTTTAATAAGTTTAACAACGGTTGCGTCGCTTCGGCGTATTTATTGGTGAATCGGTTGTAAAAATTGGTTAAGCCCAGAAATCCTTTAAGTTGTTTTTGATTCTTTGGCTTCCGAAATTCCTGAATGGCTCTAATCTTATCTGGTGCGGCGGTAATACCCTCTGTTGTTAAGCGATATCCCAGGTAATCAATCTCTTTACGAAACAGCTGCGATTTTTTAAAGTTGACAGTTAAATTAGCTTGTTTGATGTCACGTAATAATAATTTTAAGTGCCGTAGGTGCTCTTCCACGCTATCCGAGATACATAAGCAGTCATCTACATATAAGATCGTAAATGCCTTCACTTCTTCCGACAATACTCGGTCCAAACCACGTGTTAAACTTGCTAGGCTAGTCTTCAATCCGAACGGCGTCACTGTGTACCGATAGCACTTGCCTTCGTACAAAAACCCAGTAAAATCTCTACATTCCTGATGCAATGGGATTTGCCAAAATGAGCTACGGAGGTCAATTGTGGACATGACTTTAATGTTACCACATGTTGCCAGTATCTCGTTAATTGGAATGGCTCCCTCATGGTCTGGAACTGTTACTGAATTCAGCTTACGGGCGTCCAAACATAATCTAACCGTCTGGTCTTTCTTTACGACAGTAACCATAGGGTTGACGTATGGACTCTGGGCCCTTTCAATAACACCATGCGCCTCCATTTTCTGAATTTCTGCCTTCACTGCTTCCTTGTATCTCATCGGAATCGGCCAACCTTTCTGACAGTAGGGTGTCCAATCGGTGACTTCGAATTTATGTTGATACGAGTTAATCCTACCTGGCGTATCCCGGAATACCATTTTATTATCCATCAAAATATGCTTTAGCTCGTTCCGTTCAGCTTCGGTTATGTCTGTGATAGTTTGTACCTTCTGTCCAATCAATTCTTCGATCTCTTCATCGGCAGATGCGAGTTCTACTCGTAGTATCTCCGCTGTAGTTCCTTCCTGGTTTTTGTCTCCCTGAATGATTAATCGTTTGTTGTTCAGGTCGATCACACACCCATTTTCTTCCAATAACCCTATGCCTAAGATACAATCTTTTATTAATTCTGGGACAACTACGAAGACACTATCGACTCTTAAACTTTCGATTTGGACAGTTAATAGGATTTGTTGTGTAACCCTTTTTGACTTATTGCCGGTTGCACCCTTAATTACGGTATTCGACAATTTTAACATTTCTAGATCACCCAATTCCTTTTTATTGTCTTTAAACCACTGTTCTGAGACAGCGTTTAATTGGCTCCCGGTGTCCAATAAGGCGCATGTAGACACACCGTTCAACGAGACACTTACTTCCGGACATTTATTAACTTTACATATTATGTTGACATCATCATCATCCATTAAATCATCTCTTAAATCTAGAAAAGTAGTGTTAATATATTTACTAATATTACTTAAGTCTACTTCATATTTACAGAACTTAGCTAGTTTTTTGGCATAACAGTATTAACTTTGTTACCGTTCGCACCGCTGGTCGATGGAATAGGTTCGTTCTCATTTTTAAACTTGTTTGTTCGTTTGGGGTAGTGTGAAGTGACTGGCCTACTTTCACTTTCATTTGCGCGCCCGTGCTCAGCTGGTCGCTCTCTCTCTTCTTCACCCCTCGTCCATGATTTACGATCTCGCCGTCCGTCATAGTACCCTCGGCTCGCCTCTCTGGTGTCACTTCTCAGACTCATAAATTCTAACAAGACCTGCTCGAATTCATTGATTGTCACTACACCACGAGTAATTATCGCAACTCTTATTTCATGCGGATAATGTTTAGTAATTTTTCTAATTAAATACTTATCTGGTATTGGCGGAATTAATTGACGGTTTTCTAACAGTTTACACTCTAAATACTGGATCATGTTCATCCCATTCTCGGCGTGATACCTTCCGAATTCCAGTTCATTGCGTACTCTCTCTTGGATGACGTCATTCCAATATTTACTTATAAATGCGTCAGTGAAGTCCACAAAATTGTTAATGTTATCTTTTACTAACCTCCACCACACTGCTGCCTCTCCTTCAAGATGTCTTGCTATCCACTTGATGTTTCCAGCATCTTGATAATGTTCTCTGAATATTTCATTCAATTCTTTAATAAATTCCATCGGGAAATCACCCGTGCCATTATATTTTATGTCCTTCACCTGTTCGTTTGTCATGCTCCGATTACATGGTGTATTGCTTATTGACGCTAGTTTAGTTCGTACTTCCTGTTGTATTTGTTGTAATTTAAGGTGTGTCTCGTCAGACTTGCTGTTGATTTTAGTTTCCAACTCTTTCAGTTTTTCGACCTTTAATTCATTTATAGCTGCCGTGTTATCTGCACATCTTTGATTGTTTACACTTACTGTTTCAATAATTATTTCAAAATTATTATTGTATTTTTCGTCAAGTTCTTTAATTTGTTGTTTTGTATTGGCACTAATTTCGGTACTAATCTTATCACAATTTTCTTCGATCTTATTATCAATATCTACTCTAAACTCCTGGAGAATTTTTTGGTTATTTGCTCTCTCTTGATTGAGTTGCGTGAATACTTCGTTTCTTAGTTCCATATTTTGTTTGTGCATCTGCTCTGATAATTGTTGCATTTGTTGTTTGTGTTGTGTCGCTTGTTGTGTTAGCTGTTGTGTTGTTTTTTCCGCCAGTTCTTTTATTTGTTCTTTTGTTTCTTTCGATTGTTGTTCAAGTCGTTGTGTTTGTTGTAATAGTTGTTCTTTTGTTTCTTTCGATTGTTGTTCAATTCGTTGTGTTTCTTGTACTAGTTGTTGGAGTATTGTACATATATCGGTGTCTTTGTTTTTCTCTGGTAATGTCTGATATACTGGTCTCTCTCTAACCTCTACTAGTGTTTCTTGTGTAATATGTTGTGTTTCTGCATTTTCTTCGTTCAGTCCCCGCGTCCTTGACTCTTCATTCCCCATTGAAATGTGTGCGATCGTCTGCGAATCTCCTATCTGATTGTTTATATCGAAGTCCATTTCGTTACCGTGGGATGTTGTTTCTGTATTCATGTTATTGTTTTCACCGTGCGTGTTGTTCTGTGTGTTAATGTTTTTCCTACTCTTACTCCGCGTAATCATACAACTATATCTTATATTATCGTTATTCCTAATTCTATTTTATTCTTATTTTACTATTCTATTAGTGACTCAATAGTCCCACGTTCCGGGCGACAGAATGTAATACACTTTTAAATAGGCCTTAATAAAAGTTCACATTACTATTATACATACTACACTCGGCCTACGAGCATGTGAAAAGTAAGAGTTTATCAAGCTAATTTACCCAATGACAATATTAATATTTATAACATACTAATTATCAGCAACAGAATGTAACAATTACTTTAGTGTACCGACTCTTAAAAATTATCCCAGGGCGCCAGTAATAAATAAACACAATTTGACTGTTATTACTTAAGTTTTTAATAACTAATTTGTATTTACATATTACATAATTTGTAGATCATTACCTTTAATAAGTTTGCTATAAAATTTGTTTGTGCTTATTTCTTGGCTATGAATTCTTTGACTAATTGAGTCATCAAGTATGAGTTACATACATTTAAATTTAATAGACAATAGTACAATAAGTGTTCATTTTATTATTTACTTGCATGTTGAATCCACTCTGCGCCGCGATGTAATCAATTCTACACGTTCCAGGCGGGTAGCCGACGTTAATCGTTGAGCCCTTATCCTTGTTAGTTTTGCACTAATTGATACACTTGTTTCACAGGTATTAAACACCATTCACTTTGACAACTTAGTGATAACTACACATGTGCCGTATGCTAATACACTTGTTGAATACACAGTATATTCTTTTAAAAAGCTAAGTGCGTCTAACACCAGATTAATAACTGCTTATTGATCGACCGTCCCGCACCATGACGTTGACACATTTAAATCGCAATGTATTTCGATTTAACGATTGATGCTGTGTTAAGTAAAACTTGGATATGTTACCCGATTTTAACTTATCTTCTCTAATTTCTCTGCACGTTATTCTTGTAAACGATTATTAAATGTTTATAATATGTAGCTTTCACAATACTTAATATCGCGTTACCGTGACTGACTTACGTGGCGATTGAAGTATATTTAATCAAATTACTGAGAAATTATTATTGCAACTAATACGAGTCTAATATCTGTAATCTCTCCGTTGACTGCCCTAACTTCTTACACTCCGTATTTTTATATTTCGCTAAAACTACCCACACTCAATATCGACAAACTACACGCCTATTGGTCTGACTTACCGCTAAATTCAAAACTACCCAATCTGTTTAACGGAACAGCCCGCGCAAAAAATGACGCTATCCGCTATTCGTCCACAAAATGCGCGTGAACACGTGGTATGAAACTTCGCGTCACCTTCCATTTCACATATACGCTCTCTTTTGTTAGGTGCACTTAACTTTTACAACCTTAGTAAATGTTTCTTACACCCAAGCAAACAATACAGTTTAATGACGGTCCGACCCGTCCGTGACAAAATATAAATTCTTAGCCGACTTACTGGCGTCAACGCAAGGTTGTCTTTTGAATAGCTATCGCTCTTTACTACATATTTTAATGTTTTCTTACTTCTAAAGAAAACCACCGCTTTCTATAAATTTACATTTCTCCCTGGGTACCATATGACTTTGTCCCCGTAAAATTGTTAAGAATACAATTTTCCGTGATATCGTCCCCCGATAGAATCATATCAAAATTTTAATAGAATTTGGGATTGATTCTATTGATGCGTCCCTAATCCCCTGCTAAAATTTTATATTACTAACAATAATTTGTTTAACCCTTGCTATAATCTAGATTTGTTTGTACATCACATTATATTAATTACGCTTAATTTATTTAACATAACATGGTAATATTAGTTAGTTTACGATCTGTTGTTATACCCTAAGTGTCAACGGCATTTCAAGGTTTGTTTACATACAGACTCTCCGTCCCACCCTTGACAAACTGGTCAAACAACTACTTTTAAAATATTTTGCTTTACTCTCCCTTTCATCTCAACACATGTTACAATGACATTTTGCCCTAACATCTGTTTACGTTCTACTTCCCTTAACTTACTCTTACAATGTAGTACATTCATAATAACTACGCTAATATCTTTTGGAATCCTTATACAATTTAATAATTAACAATGATTATCTTATTTATTACACCAGTATTCGAATCTTACAATTATTACATATGTAGACGTTGTGTGCTATTACAATCTGTTTAGTATCTATGTAGTATCAGTGTTCATGTGTGTAGTAATGGGTCTTTACTCATAATACGGTTTTAATTGTCGTATATTAAAATTTCCTCTGATACATCCTGGTCGTCGTGCGTCTTCTAGCTGGTAGGTTGCTGTTCCGAGTTCCTTTGTTATTTTATATGGTCCTTCAAATAAATTGCAAAATTTCCCTATTATCTTCTTGTTAATATCTGAGATTGGATACGCGCGTAGCAACACCTTATCTCCTATTTGGAATTTTGAAATCTGATGAGCAGCGTTGATTCGATTTGTCCTTTTTTCTCCCTTTTCTTTTATGCGTAAGTAAATATTATGATAATTAATTGGTTGGCTTGTCGGCATCATTTCCTTGTCAAGATATTTGGTCCAGTCCCGCTCCGGTTTTCTTCCCCACTGTGCCTCGTACGGGGTGGTTTCAATTGTCTCATGGTATGTTTGATTTATACATGCTTCAACTAGATTAAGAAATTGTGCCCACTTTGTGTGTCTTTCGGAGGTCAATGCCCTAAACATGTTGCCTAATTGTCGATTGATCCTTTCGGCCAAATTAGTGCACGGATTGCGAACAGCGGTATATTTTGGTTTAATACCCATCTCCGTCAATGCTGTGAACCATCGTTGACTGGTGAACTGTGTACCGTTGTCAGTCAGTACTGCTGATGGACTTCCCATTTCTTCACAATACAGTTTAATTTTATTTATAGTGGCGGTCGTGGTGGCTTGCCTTAATTTATATAATTTTACATATTTGGTGAAGTTGTCAATCACAGTGAGTATGTACCTGACCTTGCCCGTGGATACCGGTAATGGTCCATAGTAGTCAATACTAACTAGTTCACTCTTGTTTTGGGGTATGACAGGCTGCGTTTTGCCTACCATTCGTTTAAAATGGTCCTTGCTTTTCTGGCATATTTGACAAGTTTTCGTAATTAATTTGGTAATCTTATTAACTGAGTTCCCCGTGAAATTTTCTTTGAACAGTTGATATGTACGACGATTTCCCACATGACTGTATGCCTGATGTAGTTCAGCAATCATATTGTGGCAAAGTTCATTGGTCAACATAAGTTTCCATATCCCTTTTTCGCTTCGGTATAATTTGTCATTGTGCCAACTGTATTTTTGGGCAAGTTTATGTTGTTTATTGGCTCGTATTACGTCGATAATTCGCTTCAATTTCATGTCGGCTAGTTGATAACTTCTTATATTCTTGAGCTGCTCCTTAGCCTCCTTACTGATGCGGATGTTGATAAGATTGATCTCTAACTCCTCGGTTCGATCGATTGGTTGTTCCTCGTCCATGTCTTCAGGATGCCTGCTCAGGATGTCCGCCACGATGTTATCTCGCCCTTTGCAGTGAATGATGTCGAAATCATACTCCTGTATAGCGAGAATCCATCGCGTTATGCGGGAGTTATTTAGGTGGCACTTTTTTATGAATATTAACGCCTTATTGTCAGTAATGATTGTAAAAGGCTTACCCAGTACGTAGGTCCTAAATTTTTGCAAACAGTATACAACACTCAGTAGCTCTAATTCTGTGGTGAAGTAATTACGCTCAGCTCCCCGTACCACGCGGCTTGTATATGCGACTACTCCAATGTCGTTATTCTCGTCTAGCTGGTAAAGCTGGCCTCCTAGCGCATAACGACTCGCATCCGTCTGTAGGTAGAAACGCTTGTTGGGGTCAGGATGCTTAAGAACCACTGATTCGATGAATAATTCCTTGACTCTCTCAAAATGCTGATCCATTTCCTTTGTCCATTTAAACGTGGTATTCTTTTTTTAATAAGTTTAACAACGGTTGCGTCGCTTCGGCGTATTTATTGGTGAATCGGTTGTAAAAATTGGTTAAGCCCAGAAATCCTTTAAGTTGTTTTTGATTCTTTGGCTTCCGAAATTCCTGAATGGCTCTAATCTTATCTGGTGCGGCGGTAATACCCTCTGTTGTTAAGCGATATCCCAGGTAATCAATCTCTTTACGAAACAGCTGCGATTTTTTAAAGTTGACAGTTAAATTAGCTTGTTTGATGTCACGTAATAATAATTTTAAGTGCCGTAGGTGCTCTTCCACGCTATCCGAGATACATAAGCAGTCATCTACATATAAGATCGTAAATGCCTTCACTTCTTCCGACAATACTCGGTCCAAACCACGTGTTAAACTTGCTAGGCTAGTCTTCAATCCGAACGGCGTCACTGTGTACCGATAGCACTTGCCTTCGTACAAAAACCCAGTAAAATCTCTACATTCCTGATGCAATGGGATTTGCCAAAATGAGCTACGGAGGTCAATTGTGGACATGACTTTAATGTTACCACATGTTGCCAGTATCTCGTTAATTGGAATGGCTCCCTCATGGTCTGGAACTGTTACTGAATTCAGCTTACGGGCGTCCAAACATAATCTAACCGTCTGGTCTTTCTTTACGACAGTAACCATAGGGTTGACGTATGGACTCTGGGCCCTTTCAATAACACCATGCGCCTCCATTTTCTGAATTTCTGCCTTCACTGCTTCCTTGTATCTCATCGGAATCGGCCAACCTTTCTGACAGTAGGGTGTCCGATCGGTGACTTCGAATTTATGTTGATACGAGTTAATCCTACCTGGCGTATCCCGGAATACCATTTTATTATCCATCAAAATATGCTTTAGCTCGTTCCGTTCAGCTTCGGTTATGTCTGTGATAGTTTGTACCTTCTGTCCAATCAATTCTTCGATCTCTTCATCGGCAGATGCGAGTTCTACTCGTAGTATCTCCGCTGTAGTTCCTTCCTGGTTTTTGTCTCCCTGAATGATTAATCGTTTGTTGTTCAGGTCGATCACACACCCATTTTCTTCCAATAACCCTATGCCTAAGATACAATCTTTTATTAATTCTGGGACAACTACGAAGACACTATCGACTCTTAAACTTTCGATTTGGACAGTTAATAGGATTTGTTGTGTAACCCTTTTTGACTTATTGCCGGTTGCACCCTTAATTACGGTATTCGACAATTTTAACATTTCTAGATCACCCAATTCCTTTTTATTGTCTTTAAACCACTGTTCTGAGACAGCGTTTAATTGGCTCCCGGTGTCCAATAAGGCGCATGTAGACACACCGTTCAACGAGACACTTACTTCCGGACATTTATTAACTTTACATATTATGTTGACATCATCATCATCCATTAAATCATCTCTTAAATCTAGAAAAGTAGTGTTAATATATTTACTAATATTACTTAAGTCTACTTCATATTTACAGAACTTAGCTAGTTTTTTGGCATAACGGTATTAACTTTGTTACCGTTCGCACCGCTGGTCGATGGAATAGGTTCGTTCTCATTTTTAAACTTGTTTGTTCGTTTGGGGTAGTGTGAAGTGACTGGCCTACTTTCACTTTCATTTGCGCGCCCGTGCTCAGCTGGTCGCTCTCTCTCTTCTTCACCCCTCGTCCATGATTTACGATCTCGCCGTCCGTCATAGTACCCTCGGCTCGCCTCTCTGGTGTCACTTCTCAGACTCATAAATTCTAACAAGACCTGCTCGAATTCATTGATTGTCACTACACCACGAGTAATTATCGCAACTCTTATTTCATGCGGATAATGTTTAGTAATTTTTCTAATTAAATACTTATCTGGTATTGGCGGAATTAATTGACGGTTTTCTAACAGTTTACACTCTAAATACTGGATCATGTTCATCCCATTCTCGGCGTGATACCTTCCGAATTCCAGTTCATTGCGTACTCTCTCTTGGATGACGTCATTCCAATATTTACTTATAAATGCGTCAGTGAAGTCCACAAAATTGTTAATGTTATCTTTTACTAACCTCCACCACACTGCTGCCTCTCCTTCAAGATGTCTTGCTATCCACTTGATGTTTCCAGCATCTTGATAATGTTCTCTGAATATTTCATTCAATTCTTTAATAAATTCCATCGGGAAATCACCCGTGCCATTATATTTTATGTCCTTCACCTGTTCGTTTGTCATGCTCCGATTACATGGTGTATTGCTTATTGACGCTAGTTTAGTTCGTACTTCCTGTTGTATTTGTTGTAATTTAAGGTGTGTCTCGTCAGACTTGCTGTTGATTTTAGTTTCCAACTCTTTCAGTTTTTCGACCTTTAATTCATTTATAGCTGCCGTGTTATCTGCACATCTTTGATTGTTTACACTTACTGTTTCAATAATTATTTCAAAATTATTATTGTATTTTTCGTCAAGTTCTTTAATTTGTTGTTTTGTATTGGCACTAATTTCGGTACTAATCTTATCACAATTTTCTTCGATCTTATTATCAATATCTACTCTAAACTCCTGGAGAATTTTTTGGTTATTTGCTCTCTCTTGATTGAGTTGCGTGAATACTTCGTTTCTTAGTTCCATATTTTGTTTGTGCATCTGCTCTGATAATTGTTGCATTTGTTGTTTGTGTTGTGTCGCTTGTTGTGTTAGCTGTTGTGTTGTTTTTTCCGCCAGTTCTTTTATTTGTTCTTTTGTTTCTTTCGATTGTTGTTCAAGTCGTTGTGTTTGTTGTAATAGTTGTTCTTTTGTTTCTTTCGATTGTTGTTCAATTCGTTGTGTTTCTTGTACTAGTTGTTGGAGTATTGTACATATATCGGTGTCTTTGTTTTTCTCTGGTAATGTCTGATATACTGGTCTCTCTCTAACCTCTACTAGTGTTTCTTGTGTAATATGTTGTGTTTCTGCATTTTCTTCGTTCAGTCCCCGCGTCCTTGACTCTTCATTCCCCATTGAAATGTGTGCGATCGTCTGCGAATCTCCTATCTGATTGTTTATATCGAAGTCCATTTCGTTACCGTGGGATGTTGTTTCTGTATTCATGTTATTGTTTTCACCGTGCGTGTTGTTCTGTGTGTTAATGTTTTTCCTACTCTTACTCCGCGTAATCATACAACTATATCTTATATTATCGTTATTCCTAATTCTATTTTATTCTTATTTTACTATTCTATTAGTGACTCAATAGTCCCACGTTCCGGGCGACAGAATGTAATACACTTTTAAATAGGCCTTAATAAAAGTTCACATTACTATTATACATACTACACTCGGCCTACGAGCATGTGAAAAGTAAGAGTTTATCAAGCTAATTTACCCAATGACAATATTAATATTTATAACATACTAATTATCAGCAACAGAATGTAACAATTACTTTAGTGTACCGACTCTTAAAAATTATCCCAGGGCGCCAGTAATAAATAAACACAATTTGACTGTTATTACTTAAGTTTTTAATAACTAATTTGTATTTACATATTACATAATTTGTAGATCATTACCTTTAATAAGTTTGCTATAAAATTTGTTTGTGCTTATTTCTTGGCTATGAATTCTTTGACTAATTGAGTCATCAAGTATGAGTTACATACATTTAAATTTAATAGACAATAGTACAATAAGTGTTCATTTTATTATTTACTTGCATGTTGAATCCACTCTGCGCCGCGATGTAATCAATTCTACACGTTCCAGGCGGGTAGCCGACGTTAATCGTTGAGCCCTTATCCTTGTTAGTTTTGCACTAATTGATACACTTGTTTCACAGGTATTAAACACCATTCACTTTGACAACTTAGTGATAACTACACATGTGCCGTATGCTAATACACTTGTTGAATACACAGTATATTCTTTTAAAAAGCTAAGTGCGTCTAACACCAGATTAATAACTGCTTATTGATCGACCGTCCCGCACCATGACGTTGACACATTTAAATCGCAATGTATTTCGATTTAACGATTGATGCTGTGTTAAGTAAAACTTGGATATGTTACCCGATTTTAACTTATCTTCTCTAATTTCTCTGCACGTTATTCTTGTAAACGATTATTAAATGTTTATAATATGTAGCTTTCACAATACTTAATATCGCGTTACCGTGACTGACTTACGTGGCGATTGAAGTATATTTAATCAAATTACTGAGAAATTATTATTGCAACTAATACGAGTCTAATATCTGTAATCTCTCCGTTGACTGCCCTAACTTCTTACACTCCGTATTTTTATATTTCGCTAAAACTACCCACACTCAATATCGACAAACTACACGCCTATTGGTCTGACTTACCGCTAAATTCAAAACTACCCAATCTGTTTAACGGAACAGCCCGCGCAAAAAATGACGCTATCCGCTATTCGTCCACAAAATGCGCGTGAACACGTGGTATGAAACTTCGCGTCACCTTCCATTTCACATATACGCTCTCTTTTGTTAGGTGCACTTAACTTTTACAACCTTAGTAAATGTTTCTTACACCCAAGCAAACAATACAGTTTAATGACGGTCCGACCCGTCCGTGACAAAATATAAATTCTTAGCCGACTTACTGGCGTCAACGCAAGGTTGTCTTTTGAATAGCTATCGCTCTTTACTACATATTTTAATGTTTTCTTACTTCTAAAGAAAACCACCGCTTTCTATAAATTTACATTTCTCCCTGGGTACCATATGACTTTGTCCCCGTAAAATTGTTAAGAATACAATTTTCCGTGATAATGATAATCAAGTGTGTTGGATAAAAAAAGATGTAAATTAATTAATTGTTTATTAATGTAGCCGATTATACAATAATATAATAATATATATATTTTATAATATATATATTATAAAATATATATATAAAATTTCTAGCCCATCACTTAACTTAGCCATTAAAAGGGGGATTTACATACACAAATACCGAATTTAACTTGTTAGTCCAACATATACTGGTAACCCAGAATTTTGCGTGCCTCTTAATTTGTACTTAATTGTTAAGAAAAGTGTATTGTGATCTATTTATTAGTATATTAAGAAATTTATAAGTTAACGGGTTGGTGCTGAAATCTTGAAAATAAACTGCTTGTTATGTAGAAGATATAAACAAAGTTGTTTTGTAAGTGAATGTACAGTATAAATAAAGAATATACATGGTTTTTAAATAACACATAATGTTTGAGTATTCATTCATTCTGTTATCCCTTGACAAGGTCCTTTAGTTAGTGAAACAGATTGATCTTTTATTTAGTTTTGCTAAAACTATTAAAAAAATAATGCAAGAAATTAAGACAATTATTACGACTAATTTCAAACTAAATATTAATGATTTTTACTTCCATGTTCCTTAAGGAAATGGAAGTTTGGTGATGGCAAAAAAAATCATGCTTGAGATTTTTGCAGATTTTGATTGTACTATCTTCAAAACATGAAAAAAGTCATTTTTCGAAAAGTGTGTGTGTGAAGATTTTTTTCTATGGCAAACAATAAAAGCTGCAAATTCAAACAGAATCAAATAATTTTTTGCATGCAGCCTGATTTGCAGAGTAGTCGTGAATTATTGTTTTTGGTGAAGATCAGTTAAGGGAAATGGGTAGTTTACCTGCAACGTTTCATGTTTTTATATGTGTAGTACGTTATCGGCAACAATGAAGTAGTTTAGTGTGAAAATTTCTTCCCGGGCTGTTTGGGCACAGTAGGCCTACAATGTTTTCTGCAAAACCAGACGTTTCGGCAGTGCCATCGACTGTCATCATCAGTGAAAATCGAGTGCGATAATGTGAGGTGGTATAACGTTAGTGACCACATGCACAGTACTGTGCTTAAGGCTGAATCAATAAGTAGAAAGAAGTAGTTTCTATGGAAATATTTTATTTCCATTATGATTTTAAATATAAATCTTAGAACATGGAAGTAATGTATGGTTCTCCATACCGATATTTAAAAAATGTTACAAATATAAATTTAAATTATGAAAATAATTATTTTCCCACCTTTTGGAGAGTCTAATTGGCTGTCAATGGGTGCAATTGTCTTAGAAAATATTTTGCTTTTTCAGGATAGTTGATATCCAGGATGTAATATCATGATACTTGATATCCAGGATTTAATGTCAGGATACCTGACAGTTTTTAATCATTTTATAACATGCGAGTTAGAAAAAATACTGTTTTGTAAAATTGTTCGCAATTTTTATAAACAGTTGTTAAGTGTGTCAGCAGGAATACTGAATTTATCTGCTATAACTCTAATTCAAAATGGAAAATCATAAAAATTTTAAATTTCAGTTGCAGTTATAGACAAGTATAAAAGTAAACAAAAAAAAATGTAATACAAACACTTTTGATAACAGTTACCACATGTAACACTGCTTAGTTATATGACGATAAAAATGCTGGACTTAGAAACCATGTCATTCAACAGCAGACATCAAAACATATTTGTGTAACTTCTAGGATGAAAACCTTCAAGCTTTAATGTGTTTCTAAATTTGCTGTCGTGTATAGCACACCATAAGTCTGAAATAAGTGGTTTCAGAAATCACTATGCTGTCTATACTTAGAGCACAATTATTTTACAATTTAGTTACAGACAGCAGAGTGCTGAATGTGTCAAACTGAAATATCACCACTGTTCCATAACTGTGAAGAGTTACTGTCTTATGCATGCTACCTACTTGCCAAGACCAGCTATAGGTATTTGAATGTTTAAGAGATGAACATGAATACTACATGAATTCGTTTAATTTTTACTCAGTAAAAGGTAACCTAAAATGTATTATAAAAAATTTAGGTGCTTAAAACGTACAATTGAAAATATTAATATCAAAAGTTTTAAAATATGTTATAAAGAATGATATATATTCATATATTTGATAATGCAGTCTGAGTAAGTACTGGTATTTTCTCCATTCATGTGCAAGTACTGGTATTTTCTGTAAAACCAATAAATTGTACATTTAATACAGTAAAGTATTTTTATCACCTTATGTGCATAATTTGGCCTCCACATTTGTTATTTATTTAAAACAAATAATTATTCGCTATGCGTACTAATAATTGTAATAGCAATTGAACAGAGCTTAATTAAGTACAATCCAACCATGGCCAGATTCTGTGTGATTAATTTAACTTGTGATTTAGATAAGTGTGTAATTTGGAACAGATGTGTGAAGACAGTTAATTAGTAATCCTCAAATTTCAAGTAACACGCTGTTACTGAGGTTATGTCAGACAAAAGTATGAAACATTCGCATTCTTTAGCGCTGAACGATTACATAAAATATTGTAAGTATTTCTGCTTACGAGAGAACACACGTAGGAAGACCGCACACAGCTAAACAAACCGAAAATAAGCTACAGGTTTATCGTCAAGTCTATAAAGACTCGGATAGAAAGCAGCCACATCCCATCCCATCTATTAATCGTACGGGCAGACGCTTGTCAGCCCAGAATGCAAATGTATCACACAAGCAGCGTCTGCCCGTACGGTTAACAGATGTGATGGGACGCACCTTCGCTCGCCCCTCCAGTGCCCCCACCACGTCGCCAGATTGGTCGCTCCTCAGCTTGGATATTCGTTGAGTAGACGCTTGTGTGATCTCGGGCCATCCCTAGTCACAACACGAAACCTGACCCCAACAGTACAGTGTCAACAAAACAAGTGCAATACACACACCAACTGTCTGTGTTTATCGGTTAATTCTTTGTTATGAGTATCCAGCGAGTCGTGAGTGCGCGGATCGCAAGTGAATACAATGTTTATGTGTATACCAACCAGTTTAATAATAATAATTACTCTTTAATAAAGTAACTTATAGGACTAACACTAGTGAGTTTATGTGTTTATCGACATCGTTTATGTCAGTACTCAGTATAAACAGTAAGGCAATATCAATAATATCATGGGGGAAAAAAAGAAGCCTTCGGGTACGTTTTATAGAAAACGCAAAGCAAATATGGAAAGAGAAGACCAAAAGCAGGCCAAAGCAATGAGTAAATTTTTCTTTAGATCAGAACCATTTAGTGCTGATGCTGAAGTTTGTTGAAACTTCTTTCGTTGAAAGCAGCGTTGAACTTGAACCTCAAAACGTTGTACAGCATACACTGCAGGTAAGAGTGCATTTATTAGTATTAGTTTAGTAAATAAAATCTTAAACTTAACCATATATATTTTTAGCAAAATACTAATACTTAGGCCTAATAACCAATGTATACAATTTTTTAGTGTTTTGCACAAACTATTTAAAAAATTTTTAAGCCAAGCGATTTTACAATAATTTACATATTTATATTTAACGTTTAAACAACTAGCCTATTATTAATGCATCTCGTTCAATCAAAGCTGTATCATTATTATTGTGTAAATATATGTTTCAGAATTCCGATTCCGAGGGAAATGTCATTCCATCACCATCATTGAACTCACTTCAAGACTGCGGAGAGTGGCCAGCCAAAATTACAGATGACATTGTAACGGGCCTATTTCAGGGTAATAAGGAAATTTGTATTTTTTTTATTTTGTTAAAGCAGATAACATGTTTGTTTAAATAATTGGGACAAAATTTATAAACAAAGGTAAATTTAGTGGTAGGCGACGGTAGGGAAGGTGGTACGACTGATTGACAATATTGTATGTAAATTATTGAAACGAGTTTTTATGAACTTAACAACCGACAAACTGTGCCAAGGGCAGCTTCAAGGACACAAAAAATATCGTCAACAAATTATGTAACCACATCAGACCATCTGACGTCAGTATATACGTCAGTGCCTTGCATAACGAGAATGTAGGAGTGTCGACGCCACTAAGTTTCGTCAGACACTCACAGAACAAAGCAGTCGGCTATGAACATCTGAACAGATCGGACGCAAAACAGCTGTCGCGTCTGCCCGGCTCGCCGGTTTGGGCGAAGTTTTTTGTATCGCCCGCATAAAAATGTGAATACCGCGCGTGTAAAACTTTTAAACTTTCACCCAGTTAAAATCATTTAAAAATGTAACATTTTTAAGAAAAGAAGCAGTTCCATTTTATTAATATAAAACGAAGTGACAGTGAAAATGGCAAAAGGGGATATGTGAGTAGTGAACGAGAATACGGGTGGAGCCTGGACTGTTTCGGACTAAAATGACAAGATAAGTAACACAGGATGTATAAACCAGAAAAATTTCAAAAGGGGTTAAACAAAATTAAGAAAATAATGTATTCCAATTAAATTTTGAGATCTCAAAAAGGTATAAATGTGTGTGTGACTGAAGCGCTGGTTTGTTGTAAGTATAAAATTAATTTGCATAATGAATATCTTGTTCTGTTTTTGTTGGAAGGAAATAAGCTTATAAGTAGATACATGTATAAGAAAATAAGTGCTGAATTGTTTCCAATTAATTACTAATACGTAAAAGGGGAGAAAATCTTTTGTGATGGAAGGTAAATGATTTTAAAAATTTTACATTTGAAAAAAGTAATTAATAAAACATAATTCTTGGGAAACAAGTAAAGTGTTCTTTATTTCAAACAACCAGTTCTGCACTTCCAGGTTCGCTGATCCGAACCTTGGTAATTAATTTCTTGCAGTACGCAAGATGGCGCCCGATAATTATATAATGTTCATTAGTAAATGAGTTAATTTTTATGTGACACAAATTTAGTAGCTTCACATTTGGCTTTTGAACAGGGACAATTTTATATAAAGGAATTTTATATAAAATATGGCCTACTTGGAGAACAGAATGGTTGTTTGGAATAGGAAATAAAATTTTTGTATGTACGTAAAATAGACGCAGATAGGGGTTATGTTATGATTGTGTGAAGTATGGGTAAATAGAATATCTTTTGATAATAAATATAGGTTATATATATAGTAACATTTTGAAAACAAATATATGTAAAAGTTTTCTTTTATTTTAAAATGGCAGATAATAACGAGGTTGCAGTTGAAATGAGCGAGTTGGCTAGTGTGGGAGAACCAGGGGTTCATTCAACCCCAGTAAATCGGTTAAAAGAATTCAGCCTAACTGAATCAGCTATAGACGACTCGAGTAATATATCGACTCCAATCTCAACAAAATGTAACCAAGTAGAAAATGATATGATGAGTGTTATACTAAAGCAGTTAGAGAAAATGAACAGTAATTTTAACAATAAATTTGAGGTGGAGAATAATAATTTCAATGATAAATTTGATATTCAGAACAGTAAATTCGATGTTCAAAAGAATAGTTTGGATGAGTTAAAAACCCAAATTAACGAAATAAAGAGTGATTCTGACGCTAAATTTAATATACAGAATGACAAATTTGACGAGTTGAAAAATGAGATTCAAGAATTAAATAAATGCTTAGAAAATACTAATCAAACAATAAGAACCAGTTTAAATAAATTAGAACAGAGTGTTGAGAAGGTAGGTGACAATGTTATAAGTATGACAAGTATTAAAAATGACGAAATAGTGGGAGAGGTAGTGTTAGATAATAAAATAATGACTAGTGATGATAATGATATTAATTACAATCCTGAGAGTATAGTGGGGGTAAAGAATAATGGAGAGACATATGATGAGAATATAATCAAAAATAGTACTGATGAGTTTGTGGAGTGTGATTATGAGATGTTAAGGTGTGTTGATGAAGTAGAAAGAGAGTGGAAAAATAATATAGTAGTTGAACGTGGGCAGAGGGTAAATTTTTTTATTAATCTTTCTGAACCAGAGTGTTCACAAATGTTGTTTTTTATGAAGGGCAAGAGACCCGTATTAGTAGATGAATTGAAGTGTATGTTGATGTTGTATAATGTTGTACCCTCTGTCTGTAATAATGATGTTGAAAGCATGATTTGGTATTGTGATGAGAGAGAGTTAAACAGAGAAGTGTATGTGGAGAAAGTAACAGAATTATATATCTTAAATAGAAAGTATGGTGAATGGAAGGAAAGTTTAAAAGTATATTTGAGTAACAATGATTATAATGATTTGGTAAAAATAATTAACCCGATAGTGAATGAATTCAATGACGGAGACTTAACAAAAATACCTAATGTAGACTGGTTATATGAGTATTTGAATAAGCTGGATGAATTTAGTTTGTATGGTTACAACACACAAAACAGTCATTTGTGTGGTGATAAATTTGAACGATGTTATGTGAAACCAAGACTTATCTGGGACGATGGAGGGTAAACTATTAAAACAATAAAAGACAGTATAAACATTGTGTTTAATGGGTTTTGACATGGCAAATTTGGACAGTGAAGTGTGAAACAATTGAACAGTTATTGACGAATATTTTGTAAATATAATGTAGTGAATTCATTTGTGTGTATTATGAAATGTTAGGTAAGTAATGTGTATATGTATTAGAAAATGTTGTGATAATAATATTTTAGTATTAATGTTTTGCAATCTAAATGAATACTCAAAATAATTATGAAGACAATAATTAATGATTTGTAAATTTTTGATAATAATTGATATATATGTTGTGTTTTAATAATCATTTGAAGTAAGTAATTTGAATGTTTCAATATTGTGATTGAAGGTTATATGTTTGAATTTTTTATAATGAATTTAAATTGTTTGATGAGATTTTAATTTAATAATGATTAATGAATAAATAAATAAATGTTAAATGGTTTAGCTTGTGGAATAACAAAATGGTTAAAAATATAGATTAATAATAAATTTGAAAATTTTGAGGAACCTAATTACAGCAAAGGATAATAAATGAAATGATGATATATACGAGAGTTAATGAAAAATTTTTAACAAGAGTGTTTATAAGTTTTTATATAAATTATTTTAAAAGAGAATTGTGTGTTTAGTGTATACTAATAATGTCATTTAAGTATAAATTCTTAAGTTTAGTGTTACAACAGATGTTTTACTTGTGATTCCCCAACTTTTCGGGCGGTCACGGCCTCACCGAACCTTGACCGTGGAATTGGTTTAGCTTTAACAGCTATGGTTGGGGCACATTACGATTACGCGCTGACCATAACTGGCCATAGCTGTTATCGTTGTAAAGGTGTATTTAGAAATTGATGGGGGGTGAAATTAAGGGGAATCACCAAACTAGGGAACAGCGGCTACCACTCTGTCCGAGTAGGGACAGCGAAGCCAGGTGGTAGACCCGCATTAAGGGCGCATAACTATTGACAAAGATATGTTGATATCTGTAATTTTTAAAATGTAACGCAGAAGCAAGGACACGGAGATGTTACATTCCTCCAAAATTTCAGTCCTTGTGGACGCAACTGGACGCCACAGTCCAGGGGGGGTCATAGTGTGTGTGGCAAGGAGGTTATCCAAGGGGATAACGTATTAGAAATTTGCTATATTTTAATAGTGATGATTCGCTACTCAATAATTTTGTTTTGATTTGAAAAATAGATGCACTAAATACTTCCTATAATGTGTTTATTAAGGCTTATTGTGTTAATTGCATTTAGTATGTTAGGAATAAGGATTATAAAAATGCGATAATATGTTTTTAATGTGTTTATAGATTTTAAAATAAAATGAAAAATAGTTGTGATAGGTAAAATTTTCAATGGGTTGCAAAAGATAGAAGTGGGTGATAGTAATTGTTTGAATAAAATGTTTGAGTCAGTCCAAGTTGAATATTTGTGGGACATATAGATCTGTCCAAATTGAAGTCAAAGTTAAAGAAATAGTAGAGATGAAAATAATGTAATGTTGTTTTGAGTTAATGTATGTTATAGACTTTTGAGAAGTATAAGTGGAGACACAGTAGAAAGGGAGAATAATTGTAGAGTTTTGAGTGATATATTGATGTTATTAATTAATGTTGTTATTTTGTTGAAGTTGTAGTGAGGTAATGAGATTGAGATTTTGGGGATGGCAATTTTGTAGTAGGGGGTAGTGTAATGTGGGAGTCCGCAACATAATGATGAGTTGGGACGGGATTTGGTATAGATTTTAGTGGAGACGGGGCCGCCTTAGGTAGAATCCAGGGGCCAGAGAACGGGAATTGAGCTTTTTTGGGGGGGGGGAAACACGTATCCTATGTACAAAGGTTTAGAGAGTATTTTTTTTATATACAGAGAGAAGGTGGCGAATGGAGTTAAAGTAGTAAGTAGTTAGAGGTAGAGAAGGGTTAGTAGATTTTGATAGAGGGGTGTCATACTAGTTAAAGATTTTGTAAGGGAGCGTTAGAGTAATAACAGGGGTAAGATTATGCGTAAATGCCAAGTTGATAAAGTGAATTATAATGAATAACGTAGAATCACCCAAATTAATGAAAGGGAATAATAAATGAAATGATGTAAAAAAAAAAAAAAAAAAAAAAAAAACTTTGAGAAACGAATTAATACAAGTTAAATTGAGATTAAAAGGTAATTTTCTGATTTTATATGCAAATTTAATGATGTAAAGTGTGTAAATTTTTAAATACAAATTGTTTATTTTAAGATGATAATAACCATGTGAATTATGAATGTACTATGTTTTCTTATGTTATATTGTGTTTGTTAGTGTAAGAGAATTTTATGAATTTAAATATTTTAAATGCATTTTAACTTGGGCATGAGAGAAATGTTATATGGTAATGGGAAATGTTTATTTAAATTCTGATGGGAATCAGGGCAATGATTTTGAATTTTGGGATAAAGTTAACAAGAGAAAGTAGATAGAATGAGATTATGGAATTTTAAAATGGGTATCATGTTGTTATTAGATATTTTGATATATATGTTAGAAATAGGTAAAAAACAAAACCAGTGCTTCTTAGCGCAAACCAGCACCGCTAGGGGGAAACAGATCAGTTGGGGATATGGTGTTGTATAAGGCCACTATTTGATAGTTTGATTTGTTGTTTCAGTGTTTGGTGATGCTGTGGCGGCGGACCTGAGCTGGCCAGCGCGTCAGAGCAGGGGCGTTAAGTATCTGTCTGACTCTACGGTGTTGGGATCTCGAGAGAGAAGTCCAGTATTGTCATTCAGATGCGGTCACAGTCACCGGACCAAGGGTGAGTTGATTATATTTTTTGTAAACCATACAGGGGGTTGTGGCAACATATCCTGGCTGATCCCTCTAGCAAGTATGAATGTGTCAATGAGATTTTTTATGCTTCGGCATAAAATATCTCATTGAGGGGGTATTGTAACGGGCCTATTTCAGGGTAATAAGGAAAGTTGTATTTTTTTTATTTTGTTAAAGCAGATAACATGTTTGTTTAAATAATTGGGACAAAATTTATAAACAAAGGTAAATTTAGTGGTAGGGAAGGTGGTACGACTGATTGACAATATTGTATGTAAATTATTGAAACGAGTTTTTATGAACTTAACAACCGACAAACTGTGCCAAGGGCAGCTTCAAGGACACAAAAAATATCGTCAACAAATTATGTAACCACATCAGACCATCTGACGTCAGTATATACATCAGCGCCTTGCATAACGAGAATGTAGGAGTGTCGACGCCACTAAGTTTCGTCAGACACTCACAGAACAAAGCAGTCGGCTATGAACATCTGAACAGATCGGACGCAAAACAACTGTCGCGTCTGCCCGGCTCGCCGGTTTGGGCGAAGTTTTTTGTATCGCCCGCATAAAAATGTGAATACCGCGCGTGTAAAACTTTTAAACTTTCACCCAGTTAAAATCATTTAAAAATGTAACATTTTTAAGAAAAGAAGCAGTTCCATTTTATTAATATAAAACGAAGTGACAGTGAAAATGGCAAAAGGGGATATATGAGTAGTGAACGAGAATACGGGTGGAGCCTGGACTGTTTCGGACTAAAATGACAAGATAAGTAACACAGGATGTATAAACCAGAAAAATTTCAAAAGGGGTTAAACAAAATTAAGAAAATAATGTATTCCAATTAAATTTTGAGATCTCAAAAAGGTATAAATGTGTGTGTGACTGAAGCGCTGGTTTGTTGTAAGTATAAAATTAATTTGCATAATGAATATCTTGTTCTGTTTTTGTTGGAAGGAAATAAGCTTATAAGCAGATACATATATAAGAAAATAAGTGTTGAATTGTTTCCAATTAATTACTAATACGTAAAAGGGGAGAAAATCTTTTGTGATGGAAGGTAAATGATTTTAAAAATTTTACATTTGAAAAAAGTAATTAATAAAACATACTTCTTGGGAAACAAGTAAAGTGTTCTTTATTTCAAACAACCAGTTCTGCACTTCCAGGTTCGCTGATCCGAACCTTGGTAATTAATTTCTTGCAGTACGCAAGATGGCGCCCGATAATTATATAATGTTCATTAGTAAATGAGTTAATTTTTATGTGACACAAATTTAGTAGCTTCACAACATTCGTCAAATACTTGTCAAGAAAGGCCCTGTACAGGTTAAAAATTTTAATTTTCCTATTGACAGTAGCTCAGGCAGAAGGTTCACAGTTGCCAATTACAAAACGAAATTACCAAATGGAGAAGAAATTGCCAGGGAATGGCTCGTGTACTCAACATCAAAAAATTCAATATTTTTTTTTTTTTTTGCAAGCTCTTTAGTAATGATGATGTATCCCTTTCTGGAACAGAGGGGTACTCTGATTGGCAAAACATATCAACATTTTTATGCCACCATGAAAAGTCACCTTCTCACATAAAAGCTTCCCTTTCTTATCGAGAACTTTTCCAAAGGTTGCGGTTAGGCAAAACCATTGATGATCAGAACCAACGTATCATTAAATCTGAAACTGAACACTGGTATGAAGTTTTGAAGCGACTTCTTTGCATAGTGCAGTTCCTTGGAACTAAATGGTTAGCTTTTCGTGGTACAAGTGATACGATTTTCAAAGAAAATAATGGAAACTTTTTAAAACTAGTAGAACACATTTCTAGATTTGACACTGTTCTTTCTGAACATCTTCGAAGGATAACTTCCAAAGAAAGTCATGTAAATTATTTAAGCAAACAAATTCAAAATGAGTTCATTGCTCTACTTTCATGTAAAGTTAATGAACACATATTAAGTGAACTGCAGAAAGCTACATATTATTCTATTATTCTTGACTGCACTCCTGACGTAAGTCGCAAAGAACAGATAAGGATAGTAGTTCGGTTTGTTCATGCAGTGTCAGGAAAAGAAGTAATCGTGAGGGAACACTTCCTTGGATTTGTTCAGGTCTCAGAAACATCTAGTGAGGGGTTAACAGCCTGCTTGTTAGAGGAGCTGTCAGAAAGAGGAATACCCTTACAAAATATGCGTGCCCAAGGGTATGATAATGGGTCAAACATGAAGTTGAAAAATGTGGGCATTCAAAAAAGGATTCTTGACCTCAACCCACGGGCCTTTTTCATCCCTTGTGGAAGCCACTCACTAAACCTAGTTGTCAATGATGCAGCCCTTTCCTGCATTGTAGCTGTAAACTTCTTCAGTATTGTTCAAGAGATTTATAATTTTTTTTCTGGATCTACTCATAGATGGAATATATTAACAAATCATGTCACAAATTTGACTGTAAAACCTCTAAGTGAAACCCGCTGGGAGAGCAGGATAGATGCCCTTGAACCTTTGCGATACCACATTGATGAAGTGTATGACGCTGTCTATGAAGCTACTACAGATGCCAAGATTGATGCTTTTGGGAAAATTACAGCTATTGGCATTGCCAAGAAACTAACAGATTTCTGACCTCTGCTGTTTAATCACTTGGTATGATGTTTTGTTCATAATAAACTTAGTAAGCAAAACACTACAGAGGAAAGTAGTCAATCTCCAGATCGCTTTGAAGCTAATTGAAAGTGTGAAGACATTTTTGGACAATATGAGGTCGGAAAATGGACTTAATAGTGTCATTACAGACGCAAAGGAACTGGCTGAAAAACTGGGAATCAGTCCAGCCAGAATTCACTGATGAAGTTGTGGTGAGGCCAAGAAAGACTAAAAGACAATTTTCATACGAGGGTAAAGATGATGAACCTGTGAAGTCTGGGAAGGAATCTTTCAAAGTAATTTTTTTTTTTTTTTTGTCCTCGACACTGCAATAAATTCATTAACAGAGAGGTTTGAACAAATGGAAAACCACAGGAAACATTTTCAATTTCTCTATGACATCAAACAATTAGAGAAATGTGAAAAAGATGCAATCAGAGAACAGTGCAGAAACCTACAGTCAGTATTGACGGCAGATGATAAGAGTGACATCAATGGGGAGGAACTGCTGAGGGAAATCATCATTTTAGCTCCAGTGTTGTCCAAAGATAGTTGCCCCGAGACAACATTATCTTACCTCACAAAAAACGGTATAATTGACATTTTTCCCAATGTGTTTGTTGCCTTAAGAATTCTGTTTACCCTCCCAATATCAGTGGCCAGCGGAGAAAGGAGTTTTTCAAAACTGAAGATAATAAAAAACTACCTGCGGTCAACCATTTGTCAGGACTGACTAAGTGGATTAGCAACGTTGGTGATTGAAAACCAAATTCTAAACACTATCGATACTGATTCAATTTTGAAAGACTTTTCCAAGCTAAAAGCTAGAAAAGTATGTTTTTAAATGTTTACTTGTCATTCATTAAAATACAGTACATGTATCAATCAATTTGTTCATGTTATTCATGTAATCCCCTATTCTTATGGTTTCATCACAATTTGTGAAAAAATTGTGTTGACTTATTTCTGGGTGCAACCTCATGTTTGTTGTACTGTACAGTACAAATGTATTTAATTGTTTGTTTGTAAATTTACATTATATACTAAACCCATTAGGTGGTTCATTAATAAAAAGACCAAAAAGGGGGAGAAGTATGATTTATATATATATATATATATTGGTTCTTGTGAGGTTTATGTTTAAAATTTATAGATATACATTGGTACATATTGGCGCCAAATCCAGATCTCGCATGTCCCAAAAGAAACCCTTGAACCGGCCCTGGTCATCGCCCCACCAAGCCGCCAGATTACAGGCGCAACACGATCTTATGGCTTGTGGGCAGACGCAAGTCGTCCGATGGAGTGTGCCAAAAATTCTAGCGGTGCTCTTTTTAAGCCCTGACAGATTGGTGTGCCATGACCCTATCAGATTGCTGCTGATCCCTGATTGGCTTGCTGTGAGCTCATCAGGTGTCACGTCTTGGCTGGTACCGAGAGCAGATGTTTGCCTAGCTGCCGTCACATAATGTTGGAAAAAGCGTAATGTTTTTAAGGTTAGAGGCATCTGAAAAAATTGAAATATACCGAACTTTTTCTAAATCATATTTAAAAATTTTAGGCATTAAGGGGAAAAAATATTCTCAACTATACATTCACATTTAGTTCACCCGCATGCAAATTTTGTATTAAAGCTAATTTTCATGATTTTTCAATAACAATCCATTGATCGAAAAGACTGATCGTGAGTTACCGTGTGGTAGCAAAGGGTTCCTTCAGCTGCAGCTTGAAGATTTTGTTCATTATCAAATGATGCCTTATTAAAATATGAAGTTAATTTGTCGGACAAAACTGATGTGTTGACTGCACTTTTGTGCACTTGTGATTGAACATGGTTATCGATATCAGTTTTTCCACCATTGTAGATATTAAAGGTCCATAAACAAACAGTGGACTGAACGTTAGATGGAGTTTTACTTTCTCATAGGAATGGGTAATCTTGTTTAAGTCTTTCAGAAAATGTATTACCCCTTCTACTCATAATATTATTTTACAAATATCGCTTACTATAAGCCTACTATTAGCCTACTAGCCATTCTCAAAAAAATTAAAATATTGCATAGCAAACTACCGTTTCTAAAAGGTTACGTTAAACGCTAGGCTGAATCAGCGGAACCACACAATAACAACTGGTGACAATCAGAGTCAGCGATTGTGTTCATGAAATGATGAAGCCATAATCACATGGCAACAAATGAAAAAACATGTTTATACCGTTTAGATTGACTGGAATATTATCTGCCTTGTACACAGCATAGCTGTTAAGAAATAATTTCTGTTGCATTCATTTTAATAATTTAATTAGTATTCCAAAATTTTTAGTGTAACATTCAAGTAATGGTATCCAAGTAATATACTAATGTTAATACTACAGTACATTTTGAGCTGTTTTTCTTAAAATCAGTACAGAATTCAGTACAAATTTTAAATCAGTACAGAGCCTGTAAATTCAGTACTGTAGCCTACTGAAAAAAAAAACAGTACGTCTGGTCACTTTACCTATAAGCCTATATGGTGATTTATGAGATAGTGAGAGAATATTTTGGATGGTGTTCAATTTTGCGTACTTCAGAATGTGCAAATAAATCGGTGTATTTATTTCTTTGTGATAGTTGTATAGTAAAAAAACAATCCAAGTTTGTTTGTTTGAGCGGGGAAAAATGTTCGCACCATAGGTAACACTGAACAGTGAGAGTCATGAAAACCATGTACAAGCGCCTACGCTTGGGAATAGCTTTATGACCGAGCCGCGAATCTGGCATGGTGGAGAGCTTAGCTGATTATGGTACGAATTTTAACGAAGACGTCCGAACATTTTACTGTGCTATTATAGCCTAAAGTACTGAATGAAAGTGCTGAGTACTGAAATGAAAGCACTGTAGGTACTTAAAGGTAAGAATTGTCTTATTTTATTAGCACAAAATAAGTGATATTCAAACATTGGTAGACTTTCTAAATTTCTGTAGGTAAAAAACGGATCTTGAGTGTTTTATGGCGGCCAATACAATTCCGTATTTTTACTTCTTTAATATCAGGTGAAGCGATCCTTACAAAAATATGCACAATAAAATATATATTAGAAATGCCTACTGAGATTTATTTATTACAAACAGTGTTTGTAAAAACATTATTGTGATCATCCAAAAAATCGATTTTGAAATTCCAGTAGAAATAATTGTTTTGATGTATTGATATTATAGTCTTGTTTTAGCATATATACAGGTGTGCAGCAAACGCGCTCGCCTCTCCCCCTCTCTCCATCGCCCCTCCCTCTCACTCTCTCTCTCTCTCTCTCTCTCTCTCTCTCTCGCACGCGCGCACGTACACATTCTTTCATATACGCGCACGCGCACTATAATAAATATAATTTAGTAAGTGGCTTAGCAGTATAGTAAAAATTAGTGAATTAAACATAAAATGTAATATATAAATAAAAAACATAATAGCAATTAAAAGTAACAAAACAATTAAAGTTATAAGAATAATTTGTTCATAAAAACTTTAAAAGTTAGTTAAGTCAGATCAGAGGTAAGGTTTTGTATACATGCTGTGTGTGTGTGGAGGGGGTACACAATTTAATTTGATAAATGTACTTAATAATCTAGTTAAAAAATATAGCGAATGAAATATATGAAATGAGTTAGGTTAAGTAAATAAAATTTTATAAGCACTGTTTATGTTACTCAGCTGTCATTACAACTGGTATTAATTTTTAAATCTCTCTGAGTACTTTACATGTAAAAAAAAAAATGTAAATTTTACTTTTCCCATGTGTCTTTGATAAATGTAGCATAGCACATCAGGTATAAAAAGTACCCTCTCACATCAACAATAAATTAATTATCTTATTTATCTAAGTGTCTGCAAGTGAAATTGGTGCAAATGCCGCTGTTCACAACTGGCAGAACAGTGTACTGTGCGTGTGTGTGCACGCGCACGCGCGTGTGCGTGCTCGCTCGTGCACATGACATTTAAGCAAGAAACGGGATATGTGTAAGTTGCATTTGAGAAAGATTTTGCCAGGCTCCTAGTCCTACTTATTATAGTGTACTATTTACTATCATTTATGCATTGTACCGGTACCCTACTATACACATTTCACAATTACTCTTGTCAAACTGTCACTATTCTAAGATCTTTCAAGCAAAGATACACATGTACATCCAAATTGTAAATAACTCATTAACCAGTAAATATTGACAAAATGTTCCGAGTAATTATGATTTAAATTTAAATCAATAGAGGCAAACTGATATTTTAATTCGGCTTGAGTTAGCCGTTAGTCACTTAAAAGTAAATTAAATGCCTGGCATCTAGAAACAGTAAAACTGTTTGGATACATAAGCTAAGTCAGATAGTAAAATTCTGTTTCAAAGTTTCTGAGATTGCCTCTTAAAAACTCATAAAGTAAGAAAACTTACAAACTTTCTCCATTTACAATACTATTAGAGATATTAACAGGAAAACAAAATGAGCACAGAAGAAAAGTACAAATCAGTATTTGCAGTATGCCTTTATACGGTATAACATATAGGTCTATGTATATCTCATGTTACTTTATATGTAATATAAATTGTGAGTGTTAAATAAAGTTTAGTTGTTACAGTTTCATCTGAACTTTGCTTATTAAATTTAAATTCTGTGATAACAATGCTATGTTTATTTTCAGATGAATACTACTGCTGTAAAATGTGATTTCTGCAGCAAAGAGTTCAGTAAGAGTTCTTATTGTAAAGACCATATTAGAATTGTTCACAAAAGAAATGCCAAAGGTGAGCAAATTGAAACAACTAAATTTACTTGCACTTTGTGTAACAAACAGTATTCCCAAAATAAGAGTTTGCAGCGACACATCAGATCAACCCATTCTTCTGACCCAAAACAAACTTATAAATGTGATATATGCACGTATACAACAATTTACCAGAATAGTTTAAAACGTCACATATTAAAAATACATAAAAGTGACAAGAAATCCTTAGCTAGATCTTTCATGTGTACTCAATGTAGTGCAAAATATGAGCATAAACAGTCCCTCATAAAGCATGAAAGAAAATATCATAACATACAAAAACCTTCACTTTTGGTTGAAAGAAAATGTCCTATTTGTAAATTCATATCAAGGAGACCAAAGCGACATAATCAAGAGAATATTTACAGTCATTTTGAAAATGTACATGGCATTTGTATAAAGTTTGAACATCACAGTTTTGATTCTGTCGATGAATTTAATGCGTGGAAACAAGAAATTGAAAAAAAAACAACAACTTCTTTTGTTAAACAAAAGTCAAATGGAAGTGTATCTGTTTACCAATGCCACAGAAGTGGTTTTTATAGGAAATGTGGTGTTAACAAGCGTAGCATAAAATTAAAGGGATCCTGCAAAATAAATGCCTTTTGTCCAGCAATGATCAAGATGAAAAAGTTAAAAAATGACACTTTAAATGTGTCATATCTTTCTACACATGTTGGCCATAAAAATGAGTTAAAACATATTAACTTGACGAAGACAGAGAGAAATCACATTGCAATTCAGTTAGCAAGTAAGACACCCCATGAGGAAATTTTAAAAAGTATCAGGTCTACTACATTAAATTGTGATCTACAAAGAATTCACCTAGTGACCAAAAAAGATCTTATAAACATTGAAAAAAGCCTTAATCTAAATGAAGAAGCCATAAAACATCCATATGACCATGAAAGCATCGATGCTTTGGTTGAAGATCTTAAGACATCAATGGACACTGCCTTATTGGTTTATAAATCACAAGGTGTAATTAGTTTTGAGTTTCCTCAACTGAAAAAAGAAGATTTTTTGTTGCTGTTGATGACTAAGGCACAAAAAACTGTTATGGAAAAATATAGTAGTGACAATGTGTGTATTCATGCTACTCATGGCCTTAATAACTTTAACTTGCAGTTATATACACTTCTAACGATGGACGAAAGCCGAGAGGGGTTTCCTTCTGCTTTCATGTTTACAAACAGAGGGGATGAAACCATTATAACAATTTTTTTTAATCAAATAAAGTCTGTATTAGGATGTATTAAAACTCAAACATTTATGTCTGACATGGAAGACACCTACTCTGCATGGTGTAAAACAATGGGGTCGCCAAATAATCGTATTTATTGTACATGGCATGTGTTAAGAGCATGGAGGACCAATGTAAATACCAAAATTAAAACAAAGGAGAAGCGTGACAATGTGTTTAAAATGTTACAAACTCTGTTGTGTGAATTGGATGAAGCTAGTTTTAAAGAAATGCTCCATGAAGTTCTGAAAAGATTATCAAGTGATGAAGAAACGCATTCTTTTTATCAGTATTTTGAAAAACAATATATAAATAAGGAACAGTATAGATCCTGGGCGTATTGTTATCGAATTAATGTAGGCATAAATGCTAATATGTCCATAGAAAAATTCAATAACATATTAAAGAATTGTTACTTAAAAGGAAAACAGATTAGACAATTAGATAAAACACTATGTGCCACATTATGTTTACTCATAGATAAAGTTTTTGATTTGATAATTAAAATGAACAAAGGAAAACTTGTGGGTAAAATGCAAATATTAAGAAAGCGTCACAAAGCTAGTTTGCTGTTGGATGCAGAAAAAGTTTTGACAACTTTAGACGACAAGTGGCAGGTCCTATCATCTACACAAACAGAACTGTATACTGTTAAATGGATTAAACAGTGCACATCATGTCAGCTACAGTGCACACACTGTAACTCTTGCTTTCATGAGTTTGCGTGTTCATGTATGGACAGTGCTATCCAGAATAATATGTGCAAACATATTCACCTTGTTTGTAGAACACTGAATAATAGCAAGACTGTGACTACTCTTGAGGAAAGTCAGACCGAAGATGTGTTTGTTGTAGACATTTCAAACGATGAAGATATTATAATAGAAGAAAATATTTTACATGAAGTAAGTTTAGAAAATGAAGAGAGTGTATCTTTAAATAATGAAAGAAGGAAACTACTTCAGGAATTTCAAGAGATGCAGAAATATCTGCAAACTGTTGAACAGTTTCAATACGTAAGAAGACATATGAGACAATTAATACCAACACTAAAAGCTATGAACTTTTCTGCATAGCATAAAGGTATGTACAGTTAACAGTCAGGTTATTCATTTTGTTCTGTAGTATAGTGTACTTCAACCTGCCTACATATCTAAAATGACTTGCCTAATTTATGCACCTAGTCATCAACTTGTCTCATCTACTCACCTGGTTACATACTTACAAACTATCTACTCAGCCATCTATCCCAATTTTGTAGCTTTACTCAGTTATTCACTTAGTCTTCTATTTAGAAGTGGCGGCTGGTGGTTCCAAATTTTGGGGGATGCAGTAGTTGTTGAGTTGGGGTGGGAGAGAATGGGGGAGGGGGTAAAACTACACATTAAACAGAGCGCAGACTAACATATCTGCATCATATATTGTGTTGTTGTATAGAAAAAAATAGAATGTTACTGGTTTCCCCCAAAAGAGAGCTGCTAATGATAATGGAATGATTCTATAAGTATGTCTACCTATGCCAATTAAATTGTCGACCACCTGATTTTACAATTTGATTTATTGTTAAGGGAGGCATTGGTCGTCCTAGTCTTTTAATTTGAATTTTTTTCCTCCGCTGGTCTTTGCAAAAAGGGAATTTCTAAAAGGTTGTTAATGCTATTCATTTTAAACTAAAAAAAAAACACGTTTAAAAGCACACAGAATCACTAACTCCAAAAAGCACACAGCGGCACTTAACAAATACAAAAACACTTAACACACAGTTAATTAATAAAAATTGATCGACATGTAATTATCACAATCACAGTTATACAAAATTATAACTGTAATTTTATAACCTCAAAAACAACTAGTACACGTTTACTTTGAACCAACGTAAACACTAAACCTGATACGACTTACAAATCAAGAAGGCTGAGCTCACTTCATGACAAAATTAAAGATGCACTACAGCGCTGTTAGTGGAACGTTGCAGAAACTTTTCAACCGCCTAGCTAACATAGGGAACATAGTGCAGATGTGAAGAGTAACACACGTCCTCCCATATGCTTGTGTAGTAAGCTATGCCATTTACTCTTCAAGTTGCAAGCGGCCTACAACCACCAGCTTGCGCGCCACATTTGAGTTGCACGTGAACATTGCCGCATAGAATCTAATACTTTTTCTGTTGAAATTTATGACACTTTTAACTGCTTAATGATTTCATATATTATTTTATAGTTTAGTTATTCTGTATTGGTGTTTGTGCAACGCTGCAACCATAACACCAGCAGCCATTGCTATTCAGATGTATACTGAACTAGCTGTTACCCTCAGCTTTGCATGCAAATATTTGACTTTTAATAAGTATTTTAATATAATTTTTATTGTCTATGTCTATTTGGTGTTCTGTCAGCTCGTATACGATTTTTGTACTCATTAGTCAAATTCTCTCCAAAGCTGTTTAACTTGTACTAAATTATTATGTTGGTGCAACAGCCTTTGGAGATTTAAAAGTATCCATTTATAAAGCCTTTGGAGATATTTATAAAGTACCTGTTAAATCTAAAACGCTAAATTCTTTATTTTAAGTGTTACTGTGCTAGAAGCATAGTATAACACATTAAAACTTATGTTTTCCTCAACCATGGCTTTTATTTATTTCAGCAGTAAACTAAAAACCAAAAAACTGTTGTCACCTAACCTCACAAACAACACGTATTATTGCTTTCCATTAACTAATAGGACAATTTACTATTAGTACACTTCTTTTTTTCGACATCGTAATATATCGATACAATCACATATTATATAAAACATCAAAAATATACTGCAGGAATGGATAATGTACACTTCCGATACCGCTAAATAGCTTTTGTTTATTTACTTTTTACTATGGTAATTAAGTCTGGTCTCAATGGTGTTGTTGACATGTTTAGTTAGTAGTATTTAATATATTTCATTACTTATTCATTGCATCATCAAAAATACATATAAACATTAATTTTTTAATCATTTAAGACAATTACAAAATATATATGGACATATATGTATACAAAAGTACAAAATATATCGATACAATCGCATAGTAAAAACAATAAAAACTGCAGGAACGGATAAAGGTACAGTTCCGATGCCACTAAATATCATTTGTTTATTTACTTGTTACTATGGTAATTTATTCTGGTCTCCATGGGGTTGATGACATCTTCATACGCATCAATGAAAAGGCATAATTAAAAGGGCGTAAATCGTGCAAACGGGGCAAAATATCAAATTCCAAGTTGGACAGTATTTTTCACCTTGTGTCAAAGGTTACCTGTGCAAAATTTGGTGACAGTTGGTGTAACAGTGTGGATTTGTATTCAATACTCATAAATCCTCAGACTTTGAGTTATATATATATAGATTACATAACTATCTACCTAATCATCTACTCACATACTACCCATCTACCTGTCCTTCCATTCCTAATGACAATTGATTTTTTGTGTTTACATTACATTTATAATTGTCAAGTTCACCAAAATAGTTCTAAACCTATATCATTTATTTTTTGGAGACATTCCAAGTCAAACCAACAATAGAAAAATAATAAAAATAAAATTCAACCCATTTTTGATTTACATGAAACTTACATTAATCATTTTCCCCATGGCTCTAAATACAAAAATATTTTTTATAAAATTTTACAGGCCTTTTTTGAGAATTTGAATTTTGAAATTTGAATTGAATTTTTGTTTACCCTTGCCAGATTTTAAAATTTTTAATCTTGTCTTATATTGGTATTAGAACCATGTTCTATTAGAATTGAGCTCATTTTTAAGAGCTTTTCATATACTAAAAGAAAAATGATTTCTTTTCAAAAAAATTGTTTCAACAAATTTTGAGATAGTTTTTTTTGAAAGTTTGAAAAAACATGCTATCAACCATTTATTACCTAGATAATCAGAAAACTCTTAAAGTTAGGTGACAATTGGATCGTGAGTTATGAAAATGAATGTAAGCTATTTAGCACACATTTTAGGGTATCTATGTAGGAAATCTTAACAGATTAAAACAATACGTTACTTAGATTTGTAGTGGAATTACTATGTTTAGTACGTACGTGGCACACACTGAAATGTTTCAGTCATAAAAAATGTCAGTTTTGAAAAATCAATTCTCTGTAGATCTTTTTAAAAGCAATTTTGTTTGCTTTTTCTGTTTCTTATGTTGTCAGTTTGAAAACTCTTACAGATTGTATTGTAGGATCTACTTTAGTGAGTATTTCATATCTATTTACACACATTATGGCCGAAGGTCCATGTGGCTCCAAAAAACTGACTTTGATTTCTATACCAAGAACTTAAGCCAACCACCATTGTTTCAAGTAGTGGTAAGTTATAAATCCAAAAATGTCTTAAGTCTAGCAGGTCATCCTTTTCAAGTGATAATATCTCTTCTGTGTAATATCTTGAGCTAGGTCTACTGTATGACTTCACTTTCAGTTTAGTTATGCTTTCAGTTGGAATATATAGTAGTATTGAAAGCTAAAGGCATATGTGCAGAAACGAGTTTCTGGATGGATGAGTCCACTGTGAAATTCTGAGTGGTGGCATGGAGAATGAAGAATCAACTATTATGCAAGTGACTGCAAATAAAGGTGTTGCCAACTTATGTGTTGCGTTTTAGTTTGTAACATACAGAATTGTGTGCTACCCCAGTTTAATTTTATTTTGTATCAAATCAGTATTTAAATTCAGTAGGTAATTCAGTAATTAATAAATTAACTTTCACCTGTGAGGAGCCCCAGTAATCAGCAATGCACACTGTTAGCCTAAACAATTGCCCAGACGGATTGCGTAACCACCCCAGCAGCAGGCTTGTGTGAAACCCAGTCTGCAGCTTGTCATTAGAGAGTGAACAACAGACAGCCAGCATCAGACAGTAAAGTTTGTGGTTTAAAATCAAACAGTGGCCTCGGGTGCAAGATAGGCCATAAAATTAATCCGGCCTATCTTTTAAAGTACAATAAGAAAAAAGTGTATAACCAAGAACGCGCGGCCAACCTAAACGAGCTAAGTGTTCGAAAATTTATGTCGGCCGACAAAATAAAAAGATATGTTATTCTAAAGTGGATTAAAATAATAGTGGCGCATCAACCTAATACGAAATAATCAATAACAGTACCGCGGTTAAACAGTGTCAAAACTAATTTATGGTGTGTTAAACAGTGCATTCACAGCAGAGGTGCAAAACAGCGGAGTTCTTCAGACGTTAAGTATTAACTGAGTTTTAACCAATATTATTTTACCTTTTTCTCCAGAGTATAATTCAACATAAATAAATTGAAAATCTAAAATGTACATCAGAGATCTTGAAGTGGGGTTTAAATAGAACGACAAAATCAAAGAACGAATGTGTGCGAGTGTGTAGCTAAATCACGTATTGGTTCATTGCTAAAAATAAATAGTTGTGGTATACCATAGTTGTCATAAGCTAGTTAATTAAGAAATATTCATTTTGTTACTTTGTTTGATTTTACAAATTGTTACTCATTCAACAAGTATTTAATCTAACGAAAAGAAATAAGAAATTTAAATGTCATAAAAGAGATACGAAGTAGTTATTTTGCATAATAAACCAGAGGCAATTTGTTTTAGCACAAACTGTGTATTTGATCTTTACCCTTTGTATCTCGAATAATCCTTTCTGCAGCAGTTTCGTCTGTACGACTCTTGGAAAAAACCCGAAGGTAAGAATTAATTATTAATAAGATTAAAGTGAGTAGTTTCACTGGCACCCGAACAGGGACGGCGAGTATAATTTGTGGTTATATTCGCCAGACCTAACCAAGCTGCAGAACGGGTTATTTGAGAGGGAGGATGTTTTGGTAAATTATATAAACATAGTGATATATTAAAAGGGTTAAGTCAATAGTGGATAAGATTAAAATTCTTATGTAACATTTTATAAACTTATAAAAAATGGCAGGGAATAGTGACGATATCAATGAAACAGTTAACGTTGACAATTTTGATGAGTCGGCTGTTGTGCATAATATTGAGGTCCACTCGACTCCAAATGGGAGTCAGGACAATAAAATAAAACCAGATATTACAAATGAAATAAATAATACAGATGATTCGGGGATTCAAATAACCCCAAAATTGAATAGGGAAAGTAAAATTAATAATGAAGAAGTCAGCTTCACTGACAAAAATGTAGCAGTACAATATACTCCGACAACAAGAGTCAAAGAGTTGTCGATGGATGATATATTTAACTTAATGAAAGCAATGTCCGAAAATATAAGTAGTAATCTAAATGAATTAAAAGAACAGAATCAAGAACTAAAGGGTGATATAAATAATATTGACCAAAAATTTGATAAGCGTTTATATGATATGAAACAACAGAGTGTTAAGTTAGAAGACAATATTAATAAACGTTTAAATGAGATGGATGAATGTTTCAACACATTTAGAGAACAAGTGATAGGATCAGTAAATGAACAATTTGATAAGTATATCATTAATGTAAACACACAAGGGTCAGAGACAGTCAAAATACAAGTCCATGAGCAAATTCAAGAGATGAAAGATAATTTTGAAAGTAAACTAAATAAGTGTAACGTTGATAATGAAGTGTTGTTAGTAAATGCCAATGAGAATGAGAGAGAGTGTGAAGACAGTTTAAACGTAGAGCATAAAAAGAGGGCAAAATTTTCTAGTGATACAGGTGAAGAAAAAGTTTCACCAGCAGTCTTGTTGGAGGACAAAGGTTCCTCCTTAGTTTTGGTAAAAGACAAAAGGTCTTTAAATTATTTTTTATGTGTATCTGGTAAAGCCACATGTTGTAATAATGTTGTGTTGCCCTCTGGATGGAGTGAGATTATGAAATGTTGTGGTGATGGAAGTGATTATGAGAGAGATAGAATGGTAGAAATATTTAAGGTGAACAGAGAGTTTATGAAGAGATAATACAGAGTTTAAATAGTGAGAGAACTGGTAGAATTAAAAACATACCTTGTGTGACAAATAATGTGTATATTGATGACAAATATTTGCCTGTTAATGAACCTATAGTAGTAGAATATGGCAATAATGATGTAATGGTAATAACAAAAAACACTGACGGAGACTTTACAAATAATACTGATGTCGACTTGATTTATGTGGAGATAATTTTGGGGGGTAACCCTATAGATTATTGTTTTGGTACAATGGGAAAAATAAAATTTTATGGCCACAACACACAAACTAGCCATATGTTGTGTATCAATAAAATTGAAAAGTGTCATATACCGAAAAGACTAATTTTTGACGATGGAGGCTGAATTAAAAAAGCAATGTATGGACATATTAAATACTTTAATATATGGTAATGACCTTGCTGAATTTAGGTATTGATGTGTGGTATATAAGAAAATTATTACGGAAATCTGTAAATAAATATATGTTAATGTTAAAGGTATTGTGTTAATAGTATTTCGTTGCAATGTATATTATAGCTTATTTGCAACATATGTTTGTAATGAGAGGTAAAAGTATAATAATAAATAATAATAATTATATTCCACTAAAATAATGAACAAAAGGTATTCATGAAGCCTATTTTGTGCTGTGTATTTATATTCAAAGTGTTTTAAATAATATAACTACAGTTATTCAAGTAACTGTCGTGAATTAAAATTATATCTGATCTGAATTGGAATAAGAAAATTTAAGAGACAAATATGTTAACTAAAAGATTTATAGAAAAGTACAGGTGTTAGTATGATGTAACCATGAATGTTGAGACTGAGAGTGTTTATGAAAACAAGTCTGGCACACAAGTGTTTATGTAAACAGGTAGGTTGTGTGACCAATGTTTACAGCCAGATGTGTTGAAGTTGATAACTGTTGCAGTTTGATGAATCAGTACCATTGAGCAAACCCTATTATGAAATAAAAGAAACATCTGATGTTGTGATGGAATGTAGGTAATATTTTTGTAGGGTCTTTTTGTAAAATGTAATTAAAACAAATGAACTTGTTTCGAACAAATAAGATTGAATTAATGAACTTAGAGTTTGAGAAATTAAATATAATTAAATTAATTTGGTAATTAAATTAATTGGAAAGATGATTTTAATAATAAATTTAAATTTATTTTGATTCAAATTTCAAATGTAATTGTTAAATAAATGAAATATGTACTTTATTTAAAGGAAAACTAAAGGAAATTTTGTGTAAATGCAATTCTGTATAATTAATGTGTCATTTTAACTGGAACTTATAGGTACTATTGTATATGTATTGTATATATTCTATATTGTTTTATTCACACTATTTTCTAGGGTAAGAGATATTATATAATATAAGATGAGCCAGTACGTTGTCAATGAACCAGTACGACTAAGAGGAAACAAATCAGTTGTGGGATATGGAGTGATGGAAGGCCGCTTGTCGATTTTTTAATTAAATGTTTCAAAGTCAGGCGATACTGGATCAGGTATCTGTTCGATTTTTCGGTGGTGGGATCTCGAGTAGAGAAGTCCCGTGAGATCGGATGGGTGCTGCCACAGTCGCCAGACTAGGGGGGTAAGAACCCAATTTTAGTAGAGTGTTCAGGGGGGTTGCGGCGCCATATCCTCACTGATCCTCTTAGGTTTTAGGCAATAAGAGTGTGAACGCTTCGGCCTTCAACCTCTTATTGGGGGGGGTATTGTAACGGTACAGAATTGTGTGCTACCCCAGTTTAATTTTATTTTGTATCAAATCAGTATTTAAATTCAGTAGGTAATTCAGTAATTAATAAATTAACTTTCACCTGTGAGGAGCCCCAGTAATCAGCAATGCACACTGTTAGCCTAAACAATTGCCCAGACGGATTGCGTAACCACCCCAGCAGCAGGCTTATGTGAAACCCAGTCTGCAGCTTGTCATTAGAGAGTGAACAACAGACAGCCAGCATCAGACAGTAAAGTTTGTGGTTTAAAATCAAACAGTGGCCTCGGGTGCAAGATAGGACATAAAATTAATCCGGCCTATCTTTTAAAGTACAATAAGAAAAAAGTGTATAACCAAGAACGCACGGCCAACCTAAACGAGCTAAGTGTTCGAAAATTTATGTCGGCCACCAAAATAAAAAGATATGTTATTCTAAAGTGGATTAAAATAATAGTGGCGCATCAACCTAATACGAAATAATCAATAACAGTACCGCGGTTAAACAGTGTCAAAACTAATTTATGGTGTGTTAAACAGTTCATTCACAGCAGAGGTGCAAAACAGCGGAGTTCTTCAGACGTTAAGTATTAACTGAGTTTTAACCAATATTATTTTACCTTTTTCTCCAGAGTATAATTCAACATAAATAAATTGAAAATCTAAAATGTACGTCAGAGATCTCGAAGTGGGGTTTAAATAGAACGAAAAAATCAAAGAACGAATGTGTGCGAGTGTGTAGCTAAATCACGTATTGGTTCATTGCTAAAAATAAATAGTTGTGGTATACCATAGTTGTCATAAGCTAGTTAATTAAGGAATATTCATTTTGTTACTTTGTTTGATTTTACAAATTGTTACTCATTCAACAAGTATTTAATCTAACGAAAAGAAATAAGAAATTTAAATGTCATAAAAGAGATACGAAGTAGTTATTTTGCATAATAAACCAGAGGCAATTTGTTTTAGCACAAACTGTGTATTTGATCTTTACCCTTTGTATCTCGAATAATCCTTTCTGCAGCAGTTTCGTCTGTACGACTCTTGGAAAAAACCCGAAGGTAAGAATTAATTATTAATAAGATTAAAGTGAGTAGTTTCAAGTTCCACTGTTACTTTAAAATGCTATTGTTATTGTTTTGATTTTGATAATATTATTTCTATTTATTATTGTCATAATGTTTCATAGAGAATTCAGTTTGGTTGTTATTTAATTTTGTACTTAATTTACTTGTATTGGTACTTTAATTCTATCAATACGTATCTTTTTAATTATTTACATTATCATCTGTTAACACTTTGGGTGCCGGACACTTCAGGACAAGACTTCTATAGAGTTTCAGCTGTTTTTAAGGTTTTTCAAAAAGTTCTTGTGAAACTGTAACATAACATAGAAAAGTTGCACTTACCTTGTTTTAAACATTGGACCTTCCTCTTTATAATAAAATATAAAATTTTATTGTTTTTTGTAAACACTTTAATGTAATTTTACTTTTTTATACACAATTTATTTAAAACAAAAGTTAAAAAACTGTTACAGCACAATAAAAATATTATAAAATCACTTTAAATTACTTAGAAGCAGTACATTTCACAGTTGAAACACAAAACATAAGAAAACATATTACTATTATTTATTTGTACATTTTGTTTTTAATAAAACACTTTGAAGCATTGGCCTTTACACATAGCAATTTTATATTTACTACGTTGATATGACATGTCTTTTCTTACTCCTTTACCAGTCTTTCTTCCTTTTTCAAAACATATCTTGCACCTTAACTGTACTCTTTTCTTCCCTTCAGGTGGTGGAATTTTTCCAGGAAATGTTTTCCATTTTCTAGTCGTGACAATCGGTTACCACTTGTTCTTGGCCGAAGTTCTTCACATTACTGCTAGATCTTGTAGCTCTTTCATGAATTTGGTGAGAGGTACATTTGCTTTTTTTTACTTACTTGTAGAGGATACAGGCATTTACAAGGGGCATCAAAAATGTATGGAAAGTCAATTTTCTCCACCATTTTATTGACTTATGTTTGAATGCACCGTACAACATATGCTGGTCTGAAATGTCAGCACCCATTTTATTTTTATTATAATTTACTATACATGCAGGTTTTGTGTTATCATTTCCTCTTTTCTCCAAACATGTTATCATAGAGGCACAATGTCTTGTGGAAAGCATGTAAACATCTCTTTTATCCCTCCACCTGTTGCCCTTTCTCCGAAACATATGCTCTCCTTTATGGAGATTGAATTGTTTCAGAGTGGAAGGCATCCCCTTCCTGTTTTTTGTGACAGCCCCCTATCTGTCTGCTCCCTTTCAAGTTCTGTTGTAAGGGTAGGGCTAGTATAGTACAGCAAAATTGAAAGCTAAAGGCATATGCGCAGAAACCATATTCTTCATGGATGAGTCCACTTTGAAATTGTGAATGGCGGGAGGGTAACGGAGAATCAGCTGCTATGCAAGCTAAGGTTTTGCCAACATAGTGTCACATTTTAGTGATGTTTTAATTACTGTGTTATGTACTACCTCAGTCTAAGTATTTATTATCCGTTATGTCATTGTTTTACGGTTCATTTTAATCATTTCAATGGAACTATTCATGCTAGCTTTAGCACATACTTGAGCGAGTCTGAAGGTTTTATAAACTTCTTGGTTATCTTTACAATAAAAATAAATAAGTACAAAAGAAACAGTACAGAAATAATAGTAGAATACTAGTTCTATTTTGATATAAAACATCTGTGTGTGTGTGTGCATGCGTGTTTTCATTTTGAGTAATAATAAAATAAAGTAGAATATTGAAGTGAAAGAAATTTTGATTATCACATGTTATAACTTTCACCTTTCGCTTTATTTGCAATAATAGGTTGTTTTGTCAGCTGGTAAAACAAAAGTTGTAACATTTGTGGGGCTAAAAGATGTTCTTAAAAGATATTATTTATCTAAAATACTGTATTAACATAACATGATTTTTCCTTCTGCTTGGAACTTATTTTTTTTTGTCTACGATTAAAAGATTTTTGCAAGTAAGCTAATACCGGTACGAAGAAGTCGTCTCTTTATGATAAACTGTAGAGATAGCTGACTGTAATTAAGGAGCGAAAGTGCACAAGTCCATAGTTTGCACATTCCATCCCATTCTGATAAGAGCTGGTAGTATGTCTCAACAGCAGACAATTTCAGGACTAAAAAAAATGAGATAGGTTTGTATAACATTTGATATGTAATAGACAGAGAGGGAGTGAGAGAGACAGAGTGAGACATCCGTGGTGTGAAACACAGATTACTAACAAGCCTTGTATGTGAGTTTTGGTTACTATTCGAAATGATATTCATACATTGGGCGAACTGATGCTCATAACAATTCTGTTCTCGCATGTCAAAGTGACTCTCACCACAACACCATTCCCCTCTGACCATAAGCGTTTCGGGCATTCCCAAGCCGTTAACTTTCAATTTTGCTATACCTATCAGTATATAAAGTGTGACCTTTTCCATACACTACCTAATACATTTTTTTTAACATCGACCACTACATTACTTTGCCCATAAAATACATTAAAGCTCCATATGTAACCAGACTTGGATTCTGATAACATATAAAGTTTAATTCCATATTTGGTAGGGTTTGTGGCATGTGTTGTTTGAAAACAATTCTACCTCTAAACTTAACACACCTTTATCAATTGTGATGTCTTTGGCTGGCTGATAAGCTTGTTGAAAGCGAACACTGAGAATGTCCAAGACTGAGCACAATTTATATAAAGGATCATATACCCTGGTTGACCTTTCTTTGGGGCAGCACTATTGTAATTTAGTTGTCTTGATTATTCATCTCTTCTTTCACAGCACTAACACTTAACTAAAAATGAACTTTTTCATGTGAAAACTTACTAATTTTATTGGACGCGTTTCGGCTTAGTATCCGCCTTCTTCAGCTTTGGTAACAGACTGCCAGCATTTTGTAACGGTTGTGTGGAAGGTGAAGTGGGGGTGGTGTGTGGAGGAAGGGGATTGGCGCGGGGATTCAACTTACTGTTTGTTTTCTGTATAATTGTGTCAAAAAGTGTATGTGATTTATATTGTAATTGATCGTTGAGTATGTTGTTTGGTTGTGTTGTGTGGTGTTTATATATTTCGTATTGTTCAGTTGTGTTGAGTTTTTGACCTTTGGGTATGTAATGTAAAATTTCAAGATTAGTGTCTATGTTGGTGTAACTGTGGTTTTCTGTGTGTATGTGTGTGGCAAATGCGGAGTGTATATTGTTGTTGGTTAAAGCTTTTAATAAATCACATACACTTTTTGACACAATTATACAGAAAACAAACAGTAAGTTGAATCCCCGCGCCAATCCCCTTCCTCCACACACCACCCCCACTTCACATTCCACACAACCGTTACAAAATGCTGGCAGTCTGTTACCAAAGCTGAAGAAGGCGGATACTAAGCCGAAACGCGTCCAATAAAATTAGTAAGTTTTCACATGAAAAAGTTCATTTTTAGTTAAGTATTGTAATTTATGTGAAAATTTGGATAAAATGAGCAAAAACCTGTTTTGTCCCATCAAATTTGGCCAAACGTTTGGGACCAATGGGTTCTTGCTCCAGTGATCTTTGATTTGTGACTTTTGATGTATGCTTGTATGAAATTATTGCAACAAATTTTTTAATTTCACGAATAGTGACCGCTTCTATTCTGACATTCTACAGCCTGGTCCAAGTTTTTGTAAACTTCTCAGCTTGATAAGTCTTTGTCGTGCATATAGTTTGTTTGTTCTTTAAACAGTTTTAGTAATTCACTGTCAGTAAAGTATGAAAAAAAGGTCGCTTACCAAACTATCCTCATCAAGGTTTGTAATACTTGAATGCCACTGTTATCACAGAACACATCGATATTAGGAAAAGTATCATTTTCTGTCCAGTCTTCTTCTGAAGTAGAAAAACTAGCAGTGTTCCATTTCTTACCACGTTCAGAAGAGGTTATGTTTAGTGAAGATGTAGAAGGTTGTACAGATGTGTCATTGCATGTTACAATCGGAAGATCTTCGTCATCTTCTAAACCAAAAAAAAAAAAATTAATATTACCATAGTTGAAGTAAACTTAATAAGAGTGTAAACAAAAACTTAAACCTATAACCAAAGTTCATAAGTTATACTATATTTTCAATTGTAAAAGTTATACTTAGCGTACAATCAGAAATTTCATTCGAGTCATGTTCAGCGTAATCAGGATCTTTATCCATATCTTCTTCTTGTTTTTCAGCGGTGCAACAACCCATTACTGAGTCAAGGCCTCCTTTAGCAGCCTCCGCCAGTTGTCCCGGTCAAGTCCAGCTGCTCTCCACTTCCGGATCCCAAGGATATGGCACGCATCATAGTTCACACCATCTTCCCAACGTAGTTTGGGCCTACCAACTCTCCTGATGCCATAGATCTGTTCTGTGAGTGCCTTTCTGGGTATTTCATTCGCCCCCATTCTGATCACATGTTCAACCCACCTGAGTCTACCAAGTTTTATAATTTTCACAATATCTGGTTCATTCAGAAAAGTGTCCAGTTCTTAGTTGGTCCTTTTCCTCCATTCACTTCCCACACATATTGGACCAAAAATGCTGTGGATGATTTGGGTTCTAGAACCAGCACGCTTGACTCAGACTTTCTAGAAATGGTCCAGGTCTCAGAACCATAGGTGAGGACTGGGGAGATCAGTGTTTTATACAGAAGCAGCTTGCTGCTCCTGGCAGTTGTTCTGCTCTGGAACAGGGGTCTGAGACCAAAGAAGCACCTATTAGCTGAGGCGATTCTTTGCTTTATTTCTTCTGTTGTTTCCCCATTGGAGTTAACTTGGCATCCTAAATAAACAAAGTTGTTGACTTTTTCGAAGGTATAGATGCCAATTTGGAGGCGCTCTCCTTCTCTAACTTCCTGTCCTATGACCATGTATTTTTTTGTCTTGCTTTCATTTATTATGACACTCAGCCTTCTTGTGGAACCCTCAAGAGCAAGAACGGCTTCAGTAACTGCTCGAAGGGATCTCCCGATTATATCTAGGTCATCAGTGTATCCTAGGACCTGCACCAACCTGTTGAATACAGTCCCAGAGGAATCTATTCCAGCATCTCTCGTAGCTTATTCTAAGGCAAGAATGAAGAGGAGGCAAGCAAGAGCGTCGCCTTGGAGGACTCCCTTTCCATAGTCAAACTCTCCTGATAAGTCATTCTGGATCCTCACCATGCCCTTCACTGTCAGCATTGTCATCCTACACAATCTTATTAATTTCTTTATCCATATCTTCTGAATAAATGTCATCCTTACTGTCACTAAAAGTGTGGGTTAATTCTTCAGTTTCAGCCTCAGTCAATTCACACTTCGCCATTTCGAAGTGAATACAAGAACAGAATACAGCTTGTAAAATTTCTTCGTAGTTTCAGTTTGGTTCAGTTGAACTACCATCTGCTGACAATTTCGAGAACTAAGAACACTAACAAACATTACGCTACAGCAAAAACGATGTCATTAGAAGTGATCCTGTATTTAAAGAAACATAAAACATGTCAGACGTGATCAGCACTCTATGAAAGTTTTGTCACCACGTGAATTGACATGGTCAGCACCCTAAGTGTTAATGCAGTTTTGTTGTTAAAATGGATACTTTCCTGCTAGCTTGACAGAGAAATTTATTCATCAAATTATTTGCAGTCAAGCACAAGAAATAATTTTTAATATCTTACAATTATGACAGAAGAAGTGGTTGAAGGAATAAAAATTCCAATTAGAAAAGTTTTTGACTGTTACTTTAGGCAACTGAATTATAAACTCAGATTTGTTTGCTTAACACATAAGAGAGAGAGAAATTACAAACATTTAAGAGACCAAAAAAGACTTGGTCCTAAGTTAGTTTAAAGACAAATGTGGACGACTTCGACTTCCATTTTATTCATCAGAGTGTTAATTGGTTTTACATTACAGTATTCAAAAGAGGGATCTAACGCTAAGGTCATTGCTATCTATAATTAGAGAAACCAAACATTAACAGTCATAAAAATTACCGTCAAATTTTTGTAAAAGCACATAAAGACACTGTGTGAGTACGTAGAGATTGCAGGTTTGAATATTATATATTAGTTGATAAGAAACTTTTACAAATGTTAGTTTTAAGTATTTTTAGGTTTATGAAACAATTAAGTGCTGTGAAATGGTGCGAAACAATGTTTGAATGCATGCGGAGTGTGCGTGTGCAAGGGCACCTAATCGTTTTACAGGATATTCATAAAAAACATATTACTTTAAATAACTCTCATGATATGGGAAATTTTTGGATGAGACTTGTATCAAAATGTTCATAATAAAAAGACCTAACTGACTACAGTAGGTATTTTTAGAAAGCAGAAACTAAATGTATGCATATTTTAAGTAAAAAGGTTTTATAGCTACAATTTAGTTAATTTTATATTTTCAATGTTTGGAAATTGGTGGTTATTATTTAGACAATGTGTGGCTAAATTAGATTTATAAATATTTGGTTTTAAATATGCATTGCGGTGTTGAAGGAATCTATCTAGTAGTTTTTTCTTTGTCTGGCCCACATAGAATTTATTGCTATCTGGACATTCTATTTTATATATTCCATTTTTATTGTGAGTATTGGATTTATTTTATGTTTTATTTTATTAAAAATTATATTATCTGTATTGTAAGATATTTTTAAATTAGTATCTTTAAATATTTTATTTAATTTTTTAGTTATATTTCCTTAATAAGTGATGGTTGTATATTTTATATTATTATTAATAGGTGAACTTTTAAATGTAGTGAATTTTTAATTCCATGATTTACCAAATGCTTAGGATCCCATTAAATAACACAGAAAGAAGCAAAGAAAGAAACATTATCCAACAAATAGCAGTTAAAAATGGATACAAAATGAAGACTATTAATAAATTAGAAAATAAAATTAAACATAAAATCACTAATAAAATTCCCAAGAACACTACATAATATACTATAAAATTAATTAAAAACATACAAAAAGGTCAAAAAATGAATATTTGGGAAAATCTTAACATTTACACACACAATAACAATAATTTATTAATTAAAGAACAAACCCAAAGAAAAACAAAACAAGACGATCTATTTAAATATCGGTATGGAGAACCATACATGACTTCCATATTCTAAGACTTATAATCTGAAATATGCTTGCCTGCCAAGCACGATATATTTTCTAATATATACATAATTTACATTAAAATGAAAAAATTATAATTTTATTGCCTGGCAACAAAATTATTTTATTTTTAACAATCACCATTGTTTGAAAAAGTTTAAATGAATTTTCAAGTAATTTACTCTTGTTAAAACGTAAAAGGTTGCAGGTAAACTACCCCTTCCCCTTAACCGATCTTCACCAAAATCTAATGGCCTTGAGTCCTCTACAATTCACTTGTGTATGCAAAAAATTATTTGATTCTGTTTGAATTTGCGGCAGTTATCGTTTGCCATAGAAAATACGCTTTATAACAAACGTTGCAGGTAAACTACCCCTTCCCCTCAACCGATCTTCACCAAAAACAAAAGGTCTTGAGTACTCTACAAACCAGGGCTGTATGCAGAAAATTATTTGATTATGTTTGAATTTGCGGCTGTTATCGTTTGCCATAGAAAATAACCTTGTTAAAAAAACGTTGTAGATAAACTACCCCTTTCCCTTAACCGATCTTCACCAAAAACAATAGGTCTTGAGAAACCTACAATTTAGGGCTGTATGCAAATAATCTTTTGATTCTGTTTGAATTTACGGCTGTTATCGTTTGCCATAGGAAATACCCTTGTTAAAACAGAAAACGTTACAGGTAAACTACCCCTTTCCCTTAACCGATCTTCACCAAAATCAACAGATCTTGAGAACTCTACAATTCAGGGCTGTATGCGAAACATTATTTGATTCTGTTTGAATTTGCGGCTGTTATCGTTTGGCAAAAAAAAAAATTTCCCTTGATAAAAAAAACCGTTGCCGGTAAACTACCCCTTTCCCTAGACCGATCTTCACCAAAAACAATAGGTCGCGAGTACTCTGCAAATCAGGGCTGCATGAAAAACATTATTTGATTCTGTTTGAATTTGCGGCTGTTATCGTTTGCCATAGAAAATACCCTTGTTAAAAAAACATTGCAGGTAAACTACCCCTTTCCCTCAACCGAACTTCACCAAAAACAATAGGTCTTGAGAACTCTACAATTTAGGGCTGTATGCAAATAATCTTTTGATTCTGTTTGAATTTGCGGCTGTTATCGTTTGCCATAGGAAATACCCTTGTTAAAACATAAAACGTTACAGGTAAACTACCCCTTTCCCTTAACCGATCTTCACCAAAATCAACAGATCTTGAGAACTCTACAATTTAGGGCTGTATGCGAAACATTATTTGATTCTGTTTGAATTTGCGGCTGTTATTGTTTGCCAAACAAACAAAATTACCCTTGTTAAAAAAAAACCGTTGCAGGTAAACTACCCCTTTCCCTCAACCGATCTTCACCAAAAACAATAGGTCGCGAGTACTCTGCAAATCAGGGCTGCATGCAAAAAATTATTTGATTCTGTTTGAATTTGCGGCAGTTATCGTTTGCCATAGAAAAAAAATCTACAGACAGACACACAGACAGACAGACAGACACACAGACACTTTTTGGAAAACGACTTTTTTTCATGTTTTGAGTGTAGTAGAATCAGAATCTGCAATAATCTCGAACACAATTTTTTTTGCCATCACCATACTTCCATTCCTTAAGGAATATGGAAGTAAAATTATAAATTTACTAAAAAATAAAAATGAATAAAATATAAACAACAAATTTTCAAATATAACCGAGAAAACAGCTGCTGAAGAAAATAAACATTGAATCAATCATTAACTAATCGACCTAAATCGATTATCAGTTATTTTCTATTAAAATCGATACATATTCGATTATTCGTTAATTTTATATTAATAGAATTATTTAGATTGTTATATTAATTTACTTAGAAACCTCTGATGATACTGATATTTTTCAGTGAAACGTGCGTCAGGTGTTAAATAAAATATACGAATTATACTACTTGCAGAAGAAAGAAATTGAATAACATCACAAATTTACATGTCCATAAATAAGTATAAATTGTGTAAGTGGAATGTTGTGTGCTGAATCTTATAGGTTAGTTGTAAACAAAAACTAGGACAATCCTGAATGTGAAACTTGTAGGGGAGTTTGAAATATTTTTTACCTTTTATAATACACTTAACATCATCATCGTTGTCATCCTGTACGGCTTAGGCTAGTAGCCTGTTCCAGTCTCAATGGAAGTCATCCTACCATCGCTTACAGGATTTTCCCATACTTCTCTTCCCCCTTGGATGATAGTCAAGGGCTCTTCTTGAAAATCTAGTTGGGTCCATTCTCTCTACGTGTAACCACCACTCTGTTTTGTACCGGGAGATTTTCTCATTTAAGTTTTCAGCAGTGCCTAGCTACATTCTAATATGATAATTTCTATTTCTAATATGACCTTTCTAATCCAAGTCTCACTACCATACAGTAGTTGAGGTATGGGCATTACATTATAACATTTCACTTGCATCTCTTTCCTTGTTTTCTTCTTTAAATGTTTAACAATACAGCCACAAAGTGACTGGATGAGACTAATTTGGCTTTCAACCTCCTTATCATCTTGGTATGTTATGCTACACCCTTGAAATCTGGCAACTGTTATGTTGGCGAGTTCTGTATGACAATCTTTGTTCTAATATGATTTGCCCCAGAAAAGCCATAACTTTTGTTTTGGACACTTAAAATTTATTAATAAAAATGTACTAATACAATATGCTACTGTCATTTATTGTAAGTGGTCTCATTTGCTGAACTTAACTGTTATTCAAGTAGAAAACGGTTACAAAAATTAAATATTAAGTGGAAAAAGAATGGAGAAATGTACACAATTTCTTTTTACTTCCATGTTCCATAAGTAAATGGAAGTATGGTGATGGCAAAAAAATCGTGTTCGAGATAATTGCAGATTCTGATTGTACTACCCTCAAAACATGAAAAAAGTCATTTTTCGAAAAGTGTGTGTGTGTGTGTGTGTGTGTGTGTGTAGATTCTTTTCTATGGCAAACGATAACAGCCACAAATTCAAACAGAATCAAATAATTTTGTGCATACAGCCCTGAATTGTAGAGTACTCATTGATTTTGGTGAAGATCGGATAAGGGAAAGGGGTAGTTTACCTGCCACGTTTTATGTTTTAACAAGAGTAATTGTTTCTATGACAAACGATAACTGCCGCACATTCAAACAGAATCAAATAGTGTTTGGCATGCATCCCTGAATTGTAGAGGACTCGAGGACTATTGATTTTGGTGAATATTGTCATAATACAACTAATACAAATTTTCAGGTGTTATTTTCAATCAATCAAGCCCCGCGATGGAGCGCCACGTTGTAATAATACAACTAACTTTTTGAATTTATAATTGTAGTAGTAATAATTCGCACCTTGTATTATCACGTTGTAATTACTATGAGTTGAAGTATAATAGGTCACACGTTTTATTATGTGTGTTGAGATGTTTAATTATTATTATTATTTATGGTTTATTTGTTCAAAAGGTTTAAAAGCTGATAAGTAATGTTTTAATTCTCTCCTAGAACACTGGTAGATTTACCTTTCACTTACCACTTATTATTGTTGTCGCCCTTCCAAAGTAGATCCTGTAATGCACTAAAATGACACAAAACAGTTTATAAAATTCTTCACAAGTGTATATGTGTATGCACAGTAAACAAAATTATTTTATATTTTTGAGACTGGTTTGAAATTTCAAATATTGGCCGCTCGTTCGCTGTACTGCCACTTTGTAAAATAATTGCTCTGTTAATGTTGTCGTTATTATCTACTTTGAAATGAAAGACTGATTCAAGTGTAAGTAAATTTATAGTTTATTAACAATAAGTTAATTTCAATTAAAACCCTTTAAAACAATTTATAAACATCAAAAATAATTCAACTCGTCACCGAGATTCTTAAAGCTCAGGGCTGGTAACACTGATTATTTATATTGTATTGTGCTAACCTGGTTTGGTTAGATCTTTGTTTATATTTACCAAAAGTCGTGAATTCTTTTAGTGTACAAGATACTGGATACAAAAATGCTAAAATATGACAGTGGCGTGTTATAGAGAGTGATTACAAAATTAACAAAACAAATTTAATTATAATATTAAAAATTATCGTATCTGGTCCACCTGCTATCAACCTCGTAGGTTATGTTGTGGAATGTACGATACGATTGAAATTACTGTGTGTCGGAATAATATTCCTTGAATGGTTATTAATAACAAAAATATAATAATTAATTCATAATCTCATTTCAATTGAGTATATTTAAGCTTGTCTAATTTTAAAGCACAGCTCTGTATGGTTGTTACACCTTTTCGTAACAGGTAGGTTAGAGTGCCATTTACTCTAAGTGAATTATTAAAATATTTAAGTTGATGGCAATGAAATCTTATGACTATACATAATATTTATTCATGGTACGTTCATTATTCATTAACTGTATTGATAGTTCTCGGTTATTATTTATAAATGAATTGACTTTCGTTTTGGTTATAGTCAATTCAGCATCTAGGTTTAACCTTGTTTACATCAATGTTGGTTAAAATATTAAATTCGATTGCCATCTCTTTCTAAAATTAATAATATTTTATTTAAATAATTAAAATTGAGAACTTCTGTTCAATTACTGGTTAATTAATAATTATTATTTAGTTTAGCCATGTACAACTGTACTTGACTAAAGTAGTACCAACGTAAAAATTTATTATTTGATAAACATTAATATTCATTAAAATGTTGCTAAAACTAGATACTCCCTTATTTTACCACTCATCATTGCCGATATTATACGCTGGCAATGGTTTGTTTATTACCTCACATCACTCGTTGCACTTCACTCGCTATAGGTTATAAACACTTTAGTTAGGTTAGATGTATTTGTTTACACTAGGGAGCGCGCACATTTTTAAAATTTACTCCCGTCGAAGACTCGTTCCGTATGCTTTGGTGGTCAGTTTGCTAGTAGTGTTCTCCTTCGATGCTGCTCTCGGCGTCTGTTGAAATCAACTCTTCTTATTGGTTGAAAATCTGTTAATCTCATACCCATATGCCTTAATAAATTAAGAAATTTTATTTCTAAGCATCTAGTTTTGGGTTTGAGAGTACGGAGGTGATGCTATCAATTCTTTTGGAATTGAAGGAAAATTTATTATTGTTTATAACTTTTTTAGTACATTTCGGATTAAGAAATTAATGGTATCACTATTTTGCGGATGCTCGGCTCTTTATTTTGAGTCCACTCAAGCTATAAATCCGTCCATGATTAACCTAATTATCTTTTTGATGATGCACTTTTTGTGGTTCTTAATTATACATAAGTTTTTTCCACTTTATTATAATACATGTTATTTCTAACACTCACTGTAGATATTTAGAGTCATTATCTCGTATTAACTACTCCTTAAATACTAAATTATGTACAATTTTTCCAAATGCATTTTCAGGCGTGTAGGCCCTACATGTCCTTGCATTAATACTTATTAATTCTAACATATATCTTACAATAATATAATTCCTTGGGGTTTATCTTGTACATTAGAGATTAATACATCTTTTGTGAAGCTTTGTTTCCATTAA